>JAMXBC010000002.1:88115685-89330886 GCA_024138005.1 Lumnitzera racemosa | reverse complement strand
TCCTATAGGATCCTATCCAATTTTTCTTTTGCTAGGCCTGTAGCTAAAAAACCTACTTTCTTACGATTACGAGGGTTATTCGAATATGAAATCCAATCCTGGAAATACAGCATCCCACTTTTTTTTACTACTCAAGGCTTCGATACATTTCGAAATCGAGAAATTTCTACCGGAGCGGGTGCTATCCGAGAACAATTAGCCGATTTAGATTTGCGAATTATTATAGATTATTCATTGATAGAATGGAAGGAATTAGGGGAAGAAAGACCCACAGGTAATGAATGGGAAGATCACAAAATTGGAAGAAGAAAGGATTTTTTGGTTAGACGCATGGAATTAGCTAAGCATTTTATTCGAACAAATATAGAACCAGAATGGATGGTTTTATGTCTACTACCAGTTCTTCCTCCCGAACTACGACCCATCATTCAGATAGATGGAGGTAAGCTAATGAGCTCGGATATTAATGAACTCTATAGAAGAGTTATCTATCGGAACAATACCCTTACCGATCTCTTAACAACAAGTAGATCTACATCGGGGGAATTAGTAATGTGTCAAGAGAAATTGGTGCAAGAGGACGTGGATACACTTCTTGATAATGGAATCCGCGGACAACCGATGAGGGATGGTCATAATAAGGTTTATAAGTCGTTTTCCGATGTAATTGAAGGCAAAGAGGGAAGGTTTCGTGAGACTCTACTTGGCAAACGGGTCGATTATTCGGGTCGTTCTGTCATTGTCGTAGGACCCTCACTTCCATTACATCGATGTGGATTGCCGCGGGAAATAGCAATAGAGCTTTTCCAAACATTTTTAATTCGTGGGCTAATTAGACAACATCTTGCTTCGAACATAGGAGTTGCTAAGAGTAAAATTCGGGAAAAAGAGCCGATTGTATGGGAAATACTGCAGGAAGTTATGCAGGGACATCCCGTATTGCTGAATAGAGCGCCTACTTTGCATAGATTAGGCATACAGGCATTCCAACCCATTTTAGTGGAAGGACGTGCTATTTGTTTACATCCATTAGTTTGTAAGGGATTCAATGCAGACTTTGATGGGGATCAAATGGCTGTTCATGTACCTTTATCTTTGGAGGCTCAAGCGGAGGCTCGTTTACTTATGTTTTCTCATATGAATCTTCTGTCTCCAGCTATTGGGGATCCCATTTCCGTGCCAACCCAAGATATGCTGGTTGGTCTATATGTATTAACGAGTGGGAATCGCCGAGGTATTTGTACGAATAGGTATAATCCATGTAATCGCAGAAACTATCAAAATGAAAGAATTTATGACAATAAATATAAGTATAGGAAAAAAAAAGAACCTTTTTTTTGTAATTCCTACGATGCAATTGGGGCTTATCGACAGAAAAGAATCAATTTAGATAGTCCTTTGTGGCTCCGGTGGCGACTCGATGAACGCGTTATTGCTTCAAGAGAAGTCCCCATCGAGGTTCACTATGAATCTTTGGGTACCTATCATGAGATTTATGGGCACTATCTAATAGTACGAAGTGTAAAAAAAGAAATTCTTTGTATATACATTCGAACAACTGTCGGTCATATTTCTCTTTTTCGAGAAATCGAAGAAGCTATACAAGGGTTTTGTCGAGCCTGCTCATATGGTACCTAACCATATGGTATCTAAGTTAAGTAATTCTATGACACCGGTGTAAAGTCCGGTCTCTCCAATTTAACCGGAACCACAGTTCCTGGATTTCTATGTGAATTAAAATCGAGAAAAGGAAGTTTTCTAATCATTGACTCAACTCATTGTCGAATTCCACTCAGCATAAAATGGAGGTACTTATGGCAGAACGAGTCAATCTAGTCTTTCACAATAAAGTAATAGATGGAACTGCCATTAAAAGACTTATTAGCAGATTAATAGATCACTTCGGAATGGCATATACATCACACATTCTGGATCAAGTAAAGACTCTGGGTTTCTAGCAAGCCACTGCTACATCCATTTCATTAGGGATTGATGATCTTTTAACGATACCTTCTAAGAGATGGTTAGTACAAGATGCTGAACAACAAAGTTTGATTTTAGAAAAACACCATCATTATGGGAATGTACACGCAGTCGAAAAATTACGCCAATCCATTGAGGTATGGTATGCTACAAGTGAATATTTACGATAAGAAATGAATCCTAATTTTAGGATGACCGACCCCTTTAATCCAGTTCATATAATGTCTTTTTCGGGAGCCAGAGGAAATGCATCTCAAGTACACCAATTAGTAGGTATGACAGGATTAATGTCGGATCCTCAAGGACAAATGATTGATTTACCCATTCAAAGCAATTTACGCGAAGGACTGTCTTTAACAGAATATATCATTTCTTGCTACGGAGCCCGCAAAGGAGTTGTGGATACTGCTGTACGAACATCAGATGCTGGATATCTTACGCGCAGACTTGTTGAAGTAGTTCAACACATTGTTGTACGTAGAACAGATTGTGGAACCATCCAAGGGGTTTTTGTGAGTCCTCGAAATGGGATGATACCGGAAAGGATTTTGATTCAAACATTAATTGGTCGTATATTAGCAGACGATATATATCTGGGTGCGCGATGTATTGCTATTCGAAATCAAGATATTGGAATTGGACTTGTCAATCGATTCATAACCTTTCGAACACAACCAATACCTATTCGAACCCCCTTTACTTGTAGGAGTACATCTTGGATTTGTCGATTATGTTATGGTAGGAGTCCTACTCATGGCGACCTGGTCGAATTGGGAGAAGCTGTAGGTATTATTGCGGGTCAATCTATTGGAGAACCAGGGACTCAACTAACATTAAGAACTTTTCATACCGGCGGAGTATTCACAGGTGGTACTGCAGAACATGTACGAGCCCCCTCTAACGGAAAAATAAAATTCAATGAGGATTTGGTTCATCCCATACGTACGCGTCATGGTCATCCTGCCTTTCTATGTTCTCTAGACTTGTATGTAACTATTGAGAGTGAGGATATTCTACATAACGTCACTATTCCACCAAAAAGCTTTCTTTTGGTTCAAAATAATCAATATGTAGAATCCGAACAAGTAATTGCTGAGATTCGCGCGGGAACATACACTTTAAATTTTAAAGAAAGGGTTCGAAAACATATTTATTCGGACTCAGAGGGAGAAATGCACTGGAGTACTGATGTGTACCATGCACCCGAATTTACATATGGTAATGTTCATCTTTTACCAAAAACAAGTCATTTATGGATATTATCAGGGGGTTCGTGCATTTTCAGTGGAATCCCTTTTTCACTCCACAAGGATCAAGATCAAATGAATCTTCGTTCTCCTTATGTCGAACGAAGATCTCTTTCGAGTCTCTCAGTGAATAATGATCAAATCAGATACAAATTATTTAGTTCTCATTTTTCGGGTAAAAAAAAAAGAAGATAGGATTCCTGATTATTCAGAACTTAATCGAATCATATGTACTGGGCAGTGGAATCTCATATATCCTGCTATTCTACACGAGAATTCTGATTTATTGGCAAAACGGCGAAGAAATAGATTTCTTATTCCATTCCAATCGATTCAAGAACGAGAGAAAGCACTAATACCTAATTCAGGTATCTCGATGGAACTACCTATAAATGGTATTTTCCGTAGAAGTAGTCTTCTTGCTTATTTCGATGATCCTCGATACAGAAGAAACACTTCGGGAATTACTAAATATGGAACCATAGGGGTGCATTCAATCGTTAAAACAGAGGCTTTGATTGAGTATCGAGGAATCAAAGAATTTAATGTAAAATATCCAATGAAAATAGATCCATTTTTTTTCATTCTCGAAGAAGTCCATATTTTACCTGAATCTTCTTCGATAATGGTACGCAACAATAGTCTCATTCGAGTAGATACACGAATTACTTTAAATACAAGAAGCCGAGTCGGCGGATTAGTCCGAGTGGAGAGAAAAAAAAAAGGATTGAACTTAAAATCTTTTCTGGAGATATCCATTTTCCTGGAGAAACCGATAAGATATCCCGACACAGTGGCATCTTAATACCACCAGGAACAGGAAAAACAAATTCTACGGAATCAAAAAAATTGAAAAATTGGATCTATGTTCAACGGATCACACCTACTAAAAAAAAGTATTTTGTGTTAGTTCGACCCGTAGTGACATATGAAATGTCGGACGGTATAAATTTAGCAACACTCTTCCCCCCAGATCTGTTCCAAGAAAGGGATAATATGCAACTTCGAGTTATCAATTATATTGTTTACGGAAATGGCAAACTGATTCGGGGAATTTATGACACAAGTATTCAATTAGTGCGGACTTGTTTAATTTTGAATTGGGACCAAGACAAAAAAAGTTCTTATATCAAAGAGGCCCACGCTTCCTTTGTTGAAGTAAGTACAAATGGCCTGATTCGAGATTTTCTCAGAATCGACTTAGTAAAATCCCATATTTCGTATCTCAGAAAAAGAAACGATCCGTAATCCTCAGGATTGAGCTCTGATAATGTGTCGGATCACACCAATATCAATCCCTTTTATTCCTTTTATTCCAAGACAAAGATTCAAAAATCACTTAGCCAAAATCAAGGAACTATTCGCACGTTGTTAAATTCCAATAAGGAATGTCCCTCTTTGAGAATTTTGTCATCATCTAATTGTTTTCGAATGGGTCCATTCAACGATGTCAAATATTACAGTGTGATAAAAGAATCAATTAAAAAAAATCCGATAATTAAAATTAAGAATTCGATTGGCCCTTTAGGAACAGGCCTTCCAATTTTGAGTTTTTATTCATTTTACTATTTAATAACTCATAATCCGATCTTGATAACTAAATATTTGCAACTTGAAAATTTAAAACAGACTTTTCAAATAATTAAATATTATTTAATGGATGAAAATGGGGGGATTTATAATCCCGATCCAGGCAGTAACATCTTTTTGAATTCATTCAATTTGAATTGGTATTTTCTCCAGAATAATTATTATTCTAATAATTGGGAAGAAAGTGAATAATCTCATTTTTCAATTATTCAACCATTTCATTTTACCAAGTTCAATGTTAGCCAGATTAGTCAACATTTATATGTTTCGATGCAACAACAAGATGTTATTTGTAACAAGTAGTTTTGTTGGTTGGTTAATTGGTCACATTTTATTCATGAAATGGGTTGAATTGGTATTAGTCTAGATACAGCAAAATAATTCTATTAGATCTAATGTACTTATTCAATCTAATAAGTACCTTGTGTCAGAATTGAGAAATTCTATGGCTCGAATCTTTAGTATTCTCATATTTATTACCTGTGTTTACTATTTAGGCAGAATACCGTCCCCCATTGTTACTAAAAAACTGAAAGAAACCTCAGAAACAGAAGAAAGGGGGGAAAGTGAGGAAGAAAGAGATGTAGAAATAGAAACAACTTTCGAAAGGAAGGGGACGAAACAGGAACAAGAGGGATTCACCGAAGAAGATCCTTCTCCTTCCCTTTTTTCGGAAGAAAAGGAGGATCCCCCGGGCAAAATCGATGAAAGGGAAGAGATCCGAGTGAATGGAAAGGAAAAAACAAGGGATGAATTTCACTTTAAAGAGACATTCTATAAAGAGAATTCGAAGTTAGACAGATTTCAAGAAGAAAAATATTTATTATGGTTTGAAAAAGTAAAAAATTAATACAAAAATTAATACAAAAACGAAATATAATAATAGATAAGAAGAAATGCGACCAACCCCTACATATTTGATACCTTCTCCGAAAAAAAAACTGGTAAGGCCAAATCCATTTATAATTCCATCAATTATTTGTCTATCAAAAAAATGAGTTAGTTCAGCTAATCCTCTTATACCCCGAATAAAAAATATTGTATAAAACGTGTCTATGTAACCACGATTGTATGACCAATCATATATCACATATATTATTTTGTCCCACAGAATTCTATTAGGACTTCTTTTAAAAAAGAAATTTAGTAAGTTCCAATGTTTTAAAGATGAATAAAGGGGCTTATATAAAACAGATGCGATAAATATTCCTAAAAAAGCTATACTCACGGAAAAACTTGCATTTGTTACAAATTCATACCAATCGAACGAATCATTTGAATTCGGATGTAAAAGGTTTATGGACGGATTTAATAATTTGGATAATATATCCAAGGCAGCTCCTTCTTGATTAAAAGGAATTCCTACGACTCCAATCAACAAAGTAAATAGCCCTAACACAAACATGGAAAACAGCATAGTATCGTTCGATTCATGGGGATAACGAAAAGTCTTTTGAGGACCAAAATGCGGAATAGTAATAAAGGGTCGTATCATATTTTTTCCATTACTATCAATTTCATAATATGTCTTATTCCAAAAAAAAGAAGTCCTTTCATTATTATTCATTGTTAATAAAGTTAACAACCGAAAATTCTTTTTTTTGGGGACTTCTTTTCCCCATATAGATATTGAATAGAAGGAACTACTTTTTTTACCACTGTAATTTTGGAAATTAACGTTTAAATGTCCTTCAAAAGTAAGTAAATAGATCCGAAACATATAAAATGCAGTGAATCCTGCTGTACAACAAGCTATTATTGCGAAACTTGGTGAATATAACCAACTATCATTAAGAATTTCATCTTTGGACCAAAAACAAGCCAGAGGTGGAACACCACAAAGGGAAAGTGTACCTACTAAAAAAGCAATTTTTGTAAGGGGTACATGCTTTTTTAAACCTCCCATAAGAACCATATTCTGACTTTTATCTGGAAAATATCCAACAATAGCTTCCATTGAATGAATAATTGACCCAGATCCTAAAAACAACAATGCTTTCGAATAAGCATGAGTAATTAAATGAAATAAAGCGGCTCGATAAGACCCCATACCTAGAGCTAACATCATATAACCCAGTTGAGACATTGTAGAATAAGCTAAACTTCTTTTAATATCTTTTTGAGCAAGAGCTAAAGTAGCTCCTAATAGTACTGTTATTATACCTATTAAAGATATAAAATTCATTATATAAGGTATGATTAGAAAAAGAGGAAGAAGTCGAGCTGCAAGAAAAATTCCCGTGGCTACCATAGTCGCGGCATGGATAAGAGCCGAAATAGGAGTAGGCCCTTCCATTGCATCAGGTAACCATACATGGAGAGGAAATTGCGCAGATTTAGCAACTGCGCCGGCAAATAAAAGAAAGGCACACAAAGTAACAACTAAAAAATTAACCTCATTATTATAAATTAAGTTATTTAATATTTCGACCAAATCCCGAAATTCAAAACTACCAGTTATCCAATAAAGACCTAAAATTCCTAATAATAAACCAAAATCCCCTACACGATTAGTTACAAACGCTTTTTAACAAGCAGTAGCTGCAATAGGTCGTGTAAACCAAAACCCTATTAATAAATAAGAACACATTCCAACTAATTCCCAAAAAATATAAATTTGTATCAAATTAGAACTAGTAACTAATCCCAACATTGAAGTATTGAAAAAACTCATATAAGCAAAAAATCTTAAATATCCTTGATCATGAGACATATAATTGTCACTATAAAAAAGAACCATAATTCCAACAGTAGTAATTAATATTAACATAATGGAAGTAAGTGGATCAATTAAGTGACCGAATTCTAAAGAAAAATCATTATTAATGGTCCAAGCCCACACATATTGATAGATAGAGCTTCTATTTATTTGCTGAATAGATAAATAGATCGAAAGAATCATAACGAGACTTAACAAAAAAATACTAGGAAAAGCCCATATACGGCGAAGATTCTTTGTTGCCGTTGGAAAAAGTAGAAGTCCCATTCCGATTAACATAAGAACCGGGAGTGGAAGGAAAGGGAGAATCCACGAATATTGATATGTATATTCCATAAAAAACTATTTTATTCGTAATTAATTATTTCTGAGTCAATTCCGCGGCTCTTATCTATTTTTTTTTTTCGGTTCAATAAAAAATCAAGATATGGAAAACTTAAATAGAATTTTCTATTCTTAATTATTGTGAATCTTTCTTCTTTCCAAAATCAAGAAGTTAGAATTGGTCAAATAGTATGAATAGGACCACGTTAATATATATATATATATATATATATATATAAAAAAAAATGAGTTTGTAAGAAAAACTCTGAGATATGATGAAAGACTGGGATACAGGATATCCAACATTTTCTTTACATAACAGAAAAAAATAGACTTAAAGAAAAAGGGAATTACTAAAATGACTTTTCTAAAATCATGTATCCTTTGGTTTTGATTAGCTACTAGTTTCATTCTCATTTTTAAAATTAGGGATACTCACTCTTTTGAGCTTGACCAATTAATAGAAAAAAAAGTCATTTTGAATTAGGTAGGCGAGGGTTGTCTTTTTAAACTTTTCGACGTATATTTATGTAATAAAACATGGAATAAACAAGGATATCAAAAACAAAAAATGGCAGTTCCAAAAAAACGTACTTCTATATCAAAAAAACGTATTCGTAAAAATATTTGGAAAAAGAAGGCATATTGGGCGGCGTTGAAAGCTTTTTCGTTAGCGAAGTCTCTTTCGACCAGGAATTCAAAAAGTTTTTTTGTGCGACAAATAACTAATCAAACGCTAGATTAAATTATCTTAATCTGAAAATGGTCTACAAACAAGGTTTCATCTTTTGTCAATATATGTTTTCTCATTCCTGGGTGGGGATTCTTATTTTCCCCATCGGTCTATTTGTCAAAATATTCAAATAAATAACTAGAAAATAATAAGAAAAAGCTTTGATTTTGAGTATTTAGACTCTACTATATAAAAGAAAATATAAGATTTTTAGGAAAAATCAAAGGGTTGTTGAAATTATGAAATTAATTGATTAAGTCTAAAATTCAAACTTCTTTTGCAACTTTCTGAATCAATATATTATTTTTTGAATTACTATATAATACCTATCCCTTTCTTTCAACTCTAGAGTCCCTTTCTTTTCATTTAGTTCGGTATTCGAATTTTTAGGTGAGTATTTATATTCATATATGAATATGAATAATATGTGAATATATGAATAATATGTGAATTTGGAGTAATCCAAACTGGATCCTATGTTTGTAACGGAAGATTGATCAATCTTTCTAATTAAATTATTAATTATTCAAAAGAATTATTTGAGGTAAAGAAGGTTAGTAGCAATTATCATAAATATAAAATCAAGACTTTTTTTAGACAAGATGTGAAAACCCACAAGATGTTAAAACCAATATATAATTAGTTTGATAAATCCTAAATGAAATTTTCTACAGGAAAAACAAAACAACAACCTAATAGTTAATACAAAGTTCTACAAATATTTACATAATTCCTTCGATCTCGCGATAAGCTGTGATGTGATCCAACAAAATACTTTTGTTGTTTAAAATTCATAAAATAAATGAGAAATCAATGAAATTAGAAATAAATAAATTAGTATTAGTTGAATTTGTATTAGTAAAAAAAAATGAAAAAAGAGAAAGAACTTTTTTTTTAGTTACATCCTTAGATTGAAGTCATAACTATTTCTTTTTATTTACAAATTCTTTTTATTTACAAAATATCAATTTTCAATCTTCGAAGAGCATAAACTAAGAAAACCCACTCAGTTGAAACACCTTCAATTTGAATTTTCAAATTCAAAAAAATAAATTAAGAAAAGAATAAGAAAATATAAGGATAAAAAAATAAATATTTATTAGTGAAACTGAAACCTTTCAAAAGGAAACGAATTTTTCTCATCAATTTCAACTTAATTTGAATTCTTTAATTCAATTAAAATAAAAAAAAATATTGGATTGAATTGAATCCTTCAATCTCGACGATTCGATAAAAATTGGTTATTATTTCAAATAGGCCGCTATGGTGAAATCGGTAGACACGCTGCTCTTAGGAAGCAGTGCTAAAGCATCTCGGTTCGAATCCGAGTGGCGGCATGGCATCTTGTAAAAGAGATACAATAACTCCTATAATGAATTGAATTCCGAATTTGAATTTTGTATAATTAATTGGTTTTTGTACCCACTTTTTTAAGAATTTTGATGATTTTTTCTACTTTAGAACATATATTAACTCATATATCTTTTTCGATCGTTTCAATTGTAATTACAATTTCTTTAATAACTTTATCAGTCGATGAAATCCTAGGACTATATGATTCGTTAGAAAAAGGCATAATAGCTACTTTTTTCTCTATAACAGGATTATTAGTCACTCGTTGGATTTATTCGGGACATTTCCCATTAAGTAATTTATATGAATCATTAATTTTTCTTTCATGGAGTTTCTCCATTATTCATATGGTTCCGTATTTAAAAAGCATAAGAATTATTTAAGTCCAATAACCGCGCCAAGTACCATTTTTACCCAAGGCTTTGCTACTTCAGGTCTTTTAACTGAAATGCGTCAAGCCGAATTATTAGTACCAGCTCTCCAATCACAGTGGTTAATCATGCACGTAAGTATGATGGTATTGGGCTATGCAGCTCTTTTATGTGGATCATTATTATCAGTAGGTCTCTTAGTCATTACATTTCGAAAAGTCATAAAGACTTTTCAGAAAAACAATAATTTTTTAAATGATTCGTTTTCCTTTGGGAAGATCAAATATATGAATCAAAAAAGTAATGTTTTACTAAACACTTCTTTTTTTTCTTCTAAAAATTATTACAAGGCTCAACTGATTCAACAATTAGATCATTGGAGTTACCGTATTATTAGTCTAGGATTTCTCTTTTTAACCATAGGTATTCTTTCAGGAGCAGTATGGGCTAATGAGGCTTGGGGATCATATTGGAATTGGGACCCAAAGGAAACTTGGGCATTTATTACTTGGACTATATTTGCGATTTATTTACATGCTCGAACAAATCAAAATTGGGAAAGTGTAAATTGCGCAATTGTGGCTTCTCTGGGCTTTCTTATCATTTGGATATGCTATTTTGGAGTCAATTTATTAGGAATAGGGTTACATAGTTATGGTTCATTTAATTTACATTAACATCTAATTATAATTCAATTTCAAATTTACAATTTACAGATCCAGACGAATACAAATAGGAACAACCTATATAACTATAGAAACTGTTCTATATGAACCAAAATAAAATTACTATTAGTATAAGTAAGATAAGAATAGAATATAGGATACCCAAATTTCATGAAGAAAACTTCATGTAAACAGTCGAGAACCATTTGAATCACTACACTACTTGATTCAAAAGGTTCTCGAAAAGACAAAACCTATTTGATTCCAATTCCAATTCATTTTTACTTAAGTGAAACTTAAGAGAAAAAAAGATTTCAACGAACAATAAAAAAAAAAATGAAATTCCTTTTTTCTTTTATTCATGAAAACTATCGATAAAAATAACTAGATATAATAGCTTCAACCTTGTCAACTGATAGTGAGAGAACAAAATCCGGATAAATACCAATACCTATTATTGGTAGAAGGAGAGAGATCGAAACAAATAACTCTCTCGGACCAGAATCAAAAAAATAAGAGTTTGGAACATTAAATAGCTTGTATCCATAGAACATTTGGCGTAACATAGATAATGAATAAATAGGAGTTAATATCATCCCAATTGCCATTACAAAAGTAATTAGTATTTTTGTTATTAAAAAATATTTTTGACTGTTGATTATGCCCAAAAATACTATCAATTCTGCAACAAACCCACTCATGCCCGGTAATGCAAGGGAAGCCATCGATAAGATACTGAACATCGTGAATATTTTGGGGAGGGGAATCGCCATTCCACCCATTTCATTGAAATAAACAAGGCGTATTCTATCATAACTCGTTCCTGCTAAGAAAAAAAGAGCAGCGCCAATAAATCCGTGAGAGATTATTTGTAAAATGGCTCCATTGAGTCCTGTATCACTTATAGAACCAATTCCGATAATTATGAAACCCATATGAGATACAGACGAATAAGCTATTCTTTTTTTTAAATTACGTTGACCAGGAGATGTTGAAGCTGCATAGATTATTTGGATTGCGCCTATTATAATCAACTAGGGAGAAAATATAGAATGAGCGTGAGGTAATAATTCCATATTGATCCGAACCAACCCATACGCTCCCATTTTTAATAAGATTCCGGCTAGAAGCATACAAGTACTATAATGTGCCTCTCCGTGGGTATCTGGTAACCATGTATGTAAGGGTATAATCGGTGATTTGACAGCAAAAGCAATAAGAAATCCAATATAGAATATTATTTCCAGTGCCACAGGATACGATTGATTAGATAATGTTTCCAAATTTAATGTTGGTTCATTGGAGCCACATAAACCGATACCCAGAACTCCTATTAATAGAAAAATGGAACCTACCGCAGTGTACAAAATAAACTTTGTAGCTGAATACAGACGTTTCTTCCCCCCCCCCCCCCCACATAGATAGAAGTAGATAAACGGGAATTAATTCTAATTCCCACATGATGAAAAAAAGTAAAAGGTCTCGAGAAGAGAATGATCCTATTTGACCGCTGTACATTGCTAACATCAGGAAATGGAATAATCGGGAATCCCGAGTAACTGGCCAAGCCGCTAAAGTAGCTAAAGTGGTGACAAATCCTGTCAGTAAAATAGGTCCTATAGAAAGTCCATCTATTCCCAATCTCCAGTAAAAATAAAAAAAATTTGATCCATTTATAATCCTCCGCTAATTGAGTTAATGGATCGTCCAATTGGAAATGATAAGAGAATGTATAGGTCGTTAAAAGGAGCTCTAAAGAAGCGATACATATAGTATACCTTCGAATTACCTTATTTCCTCTATGAGGAAGAAAGAAAATAAAAGAACCTGCCACTATTGGTAAAACTATAATTATGGTTAACCAAGGAAAATAATTCGTGGTAAAGACAAGATAAAGCTAAACTTGGACCAAAAAACAAAAACTCGTACCCAAAATAAAATATATATGAATATGATTTTTTTTTTTAGTACGGGTTTTGTCGGTAAAAAAAATCAACTGTATTCAAAATGTATTTAAATGGTTTTTTATGGAACGTATTTAAAACGTATTTAATAGGCTAGACCCATGCTTCGAGTTGTTTCATGCCATAAATAAACTCGAACGCTCAAAAAATCGGTTGGACAGGCAGATTCACATCTCTTACAACCGACACAATCCTCAGTTCTTGGAGCAGAAGCAATTTGCTTAGCTTTACATCCATCCCAAGGTATCATTTCTAATACATCTGTTGGGCAGGCTCGAACACATTGAGTACATCCTATACATGTATCATAAATCCTTACTGAATGTGACATTGGATCTATCAATTTGAAAATGCCATAAATCTTCGATCTAGTAAACTTGTAGATGAATCATATATTTGAACACCAGATGAATCAATGATTTTACCAGAATTTTTCTAATCAATCGAATTCAGAATAGATTCATGAGATTGGGCCAAGATACTTTGATTTCTTACCTTTTTATCAAATTTACATATCATACATGCTAATTTAAATTGATGAATATTTTCATTTCTATAATTAATACTACTTATTTATTCAACACTACTTATTTATTCAACAAATTCGATTGATTGATACAAGTTGATTTTCTGTTACGATAAATTGATGAAACAATAGCCAACCCAATAGCTGCTTCAGCGGCTGCAATAGCTATAACAAAAATTGAGAAAATATCCCCTTTTAACTGCCGACTATCAAAAAAATCCGAAAATGTTACGAAATTTATATTAACCGCATTCAGTATAAGTTCAAGACACATAAGTGCCCTAACCATATTTTGACTCGTGATCAATCCATAGATACCCATAGAAAATAAATAGGCACTCAAAACAAGTACATGTTCGAGTATCATTGACCAACTCCTTATTAATTTGGATTCATTTTTTAATATGAACAAGAATTCAACAGATTCGATTGCCTATAATATAACAAGTCCAAAACAAAGGATTTATCCATAAAGAGTCTTCAAATAGAAATAGAATTGAAGAGAAATGGATTTGATAACACAGAACAAAGTTGAATGTGGATTGCTGTTATGTTAATAGTGATAAAGATTTATCATTGACGAGCAACAGCAATTGCACCTATTAAAGCAACTAAAAGAATTAGCGAAATGAGTTCAAATGGAAGAAAAAAATCAGTTGATAAATGAATTCCAATTTGTTGACTATTACCTATCAAATCTTGCTCTAGAATCTGGTTTGATTTTGTCGTCCAAATAATCGCGTACCAAGATGTATCTAGAATAGTAGTAATTAGTGAAACAAAAATACTTGTACAAACTAATGAAGTAATCCCATTCCCAACAGTCCAAAGATTCAAATCTTTGTAATATTCTGAACTATTCATGAACATAACAGCAAATAGGATTAAAACATTTATAGCTCCTACATAAATAAGGAGCTGTGCAGCCGCTACAAAATGGGAGTTTGCTAAAATATAAAATAAGGATATACAAGCAAGAACCAATCCCAACGAAAAGGCCGAATAAATTGTATTGGTAAGTAATACCACTCCCAGACCCCCTAATATAAGAACTGATCCCAGAAAAACTAAAAGAAAATCATGTATTGGTCCAGGCAAATCCATTTTATGTAAAATATAAAAAAATCGAAATGTCTTTCATGATTTTATTGACCCGACCGGGAAATTTTTTATGATTTATTCCTAATCTAATTGAATTAAATTCGAATCTAATAGGTTAAAATTGATGTAGGTACAATTAGTGGACCAATATCATTTTTCTCTTTATTCGAAAGATTGAAAATTATGTATTTCGGCGTATATTAATTATTATTACGTATACGATTTTCAATCGAGTTTTCAATCTAAATTAAATAAAATCGCACTTCTCACCAACCAATCAAGAGTAGATTGGAATCTATAGTTATTGGCCAAGCAAGAAAAAAATAAAGAACTCATTCCTTACTTTAGAGCAAATTTAACCTTAATAATTCGAAATTACTCTTTAACAAAAGGATTTTTCCGTTTTTATTTTCTTTGAGGCGAATTAAAAATTGTTCGAATTGTATAATCGTCAATTACTGATATTGGTAAACGACCCAAAGCAATTTGATTATAATTCAATTCGTGACGATCATAAGTAGAAAGCTCATATTCTTCAGTCATTGATAAGCAATTTGTTGGACAATACTCAACGCAGTTACCACAAAAGATACAAATTCCGAAATCAATACTGTAATTAAGCAATCGTTTCTTTCGAATACGAGTTTCCAATTTCCAATCTACAACAGGTAGATCTATAGGACATACACGAACACATACTTCACAAGCAATACATTTATCAAATTCAAAATGGATTCGTTCGCGGAAACGCTCCGATGTAATTAATTTTTCATATGGATATTGAATAGTTAAAGGTAAACGATTTGCGTGGGATAAGGTAATCATGAACCCCTGACCAATGTACCTTGCAGCTCGTACTGTTTGTTGACCATAATTCATGAACCCAGTTACAATAGGGAACATATCGTAAAGATCTATGAATAATTTGATGTTTGTTTCTTTCTCTTGTTTGAGAAAAGTCGTAAATAGAGAATATCGTATTCCTTATTTCCTTTACAGTGAAAAGAGTTGGGAAGAAGTTGTTAATAATAGATTACCGAGAGAAATAGGTAAAAGAAATTTCCATCCAAGATTTAATAATTGGTCCATTCTTAGTCTAGGTAAAGTCCATCTTGTTGTGATAGAAATGAACAAAAACAAATAGGTTTTGGCTAATGTAATAAAAATACCAATTGTCGTTCCAAAGACTGTACCCACTTTAATTATTTCAAATAGCTCAGGAACGAATATGTAGGGAATTGAGATGTTCCAACCGCCCAAATAAAGAACTGTTACAAATAACGAAGAAACTAATAGATTTAAATAGGAAGCAACGTAAAATAAACCAAATTTGATACCTGAATACTCCGTTTGATAACCCGCTACTAATTCTTCTTCTGCTTCTGGTAAATCAAAAGGTAATCTCTCACATTCTGCTAGGGAAGAAATTAGAAAAACGATAAACCCTATAGGTTGACGCCACAAAATCCACCCCCAAAAACCATATTTTGACTGGGCCTCAACTATATCAACTGTACTTAAACTATTAGATAATCATAGTCGTTGGGAACATCACTGTTCCTATCGCTATTATAGAACCGTACATGAGATTTTCACCTCATACGGCTCCTCCAAGGCCACCAATAAATCTAAGGACCGGTTCGATATTTTTTATGTTGATATGTTTGTAGTATAAATATATATAGATAAAATAGAGCAAAACCTTTCGAAGGTCCCGAATTAGACCAATGGAATTCTGTCTGCTATAATAATAACTAACAAAAGACTTCTGAATTGATCTCGTCCTTTAATAATTTCAATTTATTGTTTATTGAGTAATAACTTAATCTTTCAATAAAATACTCCTTGTAAAACTACAAGAGATATTTCAACCTATCTTTTTTCGGTTATGAAAAATAAAATTCTAAAGTAGTTCATCTATCATGACACACGATTTTTATGAATATATGAAAGAATAAAAAAAAGATCTTTTTATTTTTTCGTTCCTATTCTTCTTTCTTAAAGAGGGGACTTACATAAAAAAAGGATTATTTCGTTCCTGATAGTCATTTTTTGAATCTGTGGATAGGAGCATACTCTGGATCGGAATCATGGGGAGTACTACTTGATCATTTCTACTAACTTAAAGCCCCAATTAGGATTCTTTTTTTTTATGCAAAAATATATCCTTTTGGATAATTTACCTAAAGAATCTCCATTACTAATCCTTTATGTATTTTTGTGTTCCTAACCATCCACTCATTTTTGTTCAATCACGCGTTATGGTAATACATAGAAACGATAATGAAAACTCTACACGGTTGATCTTTTGAGCCCGCTTCAAGACGGGATAACTAATCCCTCAATCTTGGGTAAAGGTCTTGCTTATATTTCCTTTCTTTTAATTCTTGTACATAGGAAATGAGACTCAATCTTTTTACAGCTAATTTAGAAGTTGTTTTCTTTCACTCATATAACTATCGGATTTAGTTCATCGACTTGAATGATGAATAAAAAATGAAGATATCTATTCAACTTATTTACTAAAAATAACAGAATAAAAAAAGTTTATGTTTAAACGAATCGCACGTAGAGATATTGATAACACACAAAGAGTTAATGGTATTTCATAACTAATGGATTGAGCAGCAGCTCGTAGACCACCTAAAAAGGAATATTTATTATTTGATCCATATCCTAACATAAGAAGTCCAACAGGAGCAATACTTGAAATGGCAATCCATAAAAAAACCCCGATATTGAGATCAGATCAAACAAGGTGATAGCTAAAAGGAATTACTAAATAACTTAGTAAAATGGATATAACTGCTATAGATGGTCCTATACTGAATAAACGAGTATCTCCTCTAGACGGAAGAAGATTCTCTTTGAAAATGAGTTTTGTTCCATCGGCTAAAGCTTGAAGAATTCCCAAAGGGCCGGCGTATTCAGGCCCAATACGTTGTTGTATTCCTGCAGATATTTCTCTTTCTAACCACACAATGACGAGTACTCCTATTGTGATTCCCAATACAAGAGTCAAAATAGGTACAAGCATCCATATGATTCCATAGATCTCGTTTAAGAATTCCAATCTGGAAAAAGAATTGATATCTTATACTTCTGTTGTATCAATTATCATTTCAACGATCAACTTCTCCCATAATGATATCTATGCTACCTAGTATCGTCATAATATCAGCCAATTTCATTCTTTTAACTAACTGGGGAAGAATTTGCAAATTGATAAAGCCAGGTGGTCGAATTTTCCATCTCCAGGGAAAACCGCTCTGATCTCCTATTAAAAAAATTCCCAATTCCCCTTTTGGGGCTTCAACTCTTACATAAAGTTCTTGCTTCGGCAATTTAAAAGTGGGAGACGGTTTTTTACTAATGAATCGATATTCAAAATCATTCCATTCTGGATCCTTTTCTCTATCAAAGCATCGGATTTCTAAATTCTCATAGGGACCGCCCGGAATTCCTTCTAGAGCCTGTTGAATAATTTTTATAGATTCTATCATTTCACTGATTCGGACTAAATAACGAGCTAATGAATCCCCCTCTTTTTGCCACTGGATTTCCCAATCAAATTCGTCGTAACATTCATAATGATCAACTTTACGAAGATCCCATTGTATTCCGGAAGCTCGTAGCATTGGTCCTGATAAACCCCAATTTTTTGCTTCTTCTCCGCTAATAATACCCACTCCCTCAACTAGTTCTAAAAAAATCGGATTTCGTGTAATAAGGTTTTGATATTCAGAAACCGCTGTTAAAAAATAATCACAGAAATCCAAACACTTATCTAGCCATCCATGAGGTAGATCGGCCGCGACTCCTCCGATACGAAAATAATTATGCATCATTCTCATACCGGTGGCAGCTTCGAATAGATCATATACTAATTCTCTTTCTCTGAAAATATAGAAAAAAGGAGTCTGTGCACCAATATCTGCCATAAAAGGGCCAAGCCATAATAGATGAGAAGCTATACGACTCAACTCTAACATAATTACTCTGATATAACTGGCTCTTTTAGGTACTTGAATATTCCCCAACTGTTCTGGCCCATTTACAGTTATTGCCTCTGTGAACATAGTAGCTAAATAGTCCCAACGTGTTACATAAGGAAGATATTGTATAACTGTTCGGTTTTTCCGCAATTTTTTCCATCCCTCTGTGTAAATAACCCAATATTGGCTCACAATCAACAACATCTTCACCGTCTAGAGTAAGGACGAGCCGAAGAACACCATGCATTGATAGGTGGTGAGGTCCCATATTGACCATCATGAGGTCTTTTCTTGTAGTTGTTCCATTCATAGGTTATTCCTCGATTCATTCTTTCATGAATTGCTGAAAACAAAAAGAAGTTCATCAAAATTTAAGATTCAAGATCTAATAAATCAAATAATTCAAGTTACTTCTTTAATTTAATTTAACGATTTTTTGATTCCCGAATATCCAGTTGACTAATTAATTCTTTATAACGGACTCTATTTTTCTTTGAAAAATAAGACAACAGTCGTTGGCGTTTTCCCAGGATTTTCCGTAGACCTCTTTGAGATAAATAGTCTTTTCTGTGCAATTCCAAATGGGAAGTAAGTCTTCGTATCTTATTGGTGAAACTAACTATTTGAAATTCAATAGACCCCCTGTTTTCTTTTTTTTCTTCTTGTGAAATACCTGAAATGAATGAATTTTTTATCATAAATTTTTTATCATAAAACGAAATCTTCTATCCTCTTTTTTTATTTTAATAAAAAAAAAAAGAAGAATTTTTCGATTCATTTATAAATCTAATGGATATTGAGACATCCATTCTATTAGTATTCATGTATCAGAATGGAATGTGTGCATCTTTTTCTTTGATATATCCAATATGGTAGTCTGTGAGATAATGGAAAGACATATCATTAACGAATTTCAAATCGTGGATACATATGTATCCTTACCATACTGAGACGGCTTCCATTATTGGTATCAAACCAATATCGATTCATACAAGCTAAATCTTCTAATCGATAATTAGGCCAAAGAAAGAATTTGAATTTAATTATTTTCTTTTTATCTTTATTAAAACGTTTACTTTTATACAAGATTTTACCCCATTTTTTGTTTTTGACGTTATTGCACATAACATTTCGAGTTCGTGAATTGCAACAAATTAGAATTCTTAATTCTCTACGCCCTTTAGTGGATAAAAAGAAAATGGGTTAGTAAGGACGGTTCAAAATTAGGTATATGGAATCTAATGGCTAGAATTCAACTCTTAAATATTTTCAAAATTATTCTCGAATCCGATTGAATCTAAGATACGAATAATTGGTTTACATTATGGAAGAAAGACACGTATATGTGAGATTATATATTGATGAGTTATATAGAAACAAAAACGAAAGATATATCTAATAACTAAAGATATATCTAATCTGCTCTACTACTATGAATTGAGATAGAGATTCCAATAGAGGTCTTTCTAGTACGTACTATGAATTGAATGAATAAAAAGATGAAATCAAGAAAAAAAAAGAATAACGAATTCAACTAATGATTCGAAACAAAGAAATGGAAGAACAAAATAGGGCCTCTCAATTCTGGACCATCCATTTGAGACAAAATTAAAGCCCCTCCCGATAATACTAGTTTCACAACATAAGTGCCTCCGTAATTGGGAGCAAACTTCCCTTTCGAATCTTGTGCATTGGGTAGAGCCTTTCTTAACACTAGGTCACCTTCTTTAAAGTTTTAAGGTCATACCCTTTTATTGAAAGCCCAAGCCATTCTCTATTTATAACACAAATTATGACACAAGGATGTCAATCTCCTTTCATCAATTAGATTCAACTGTTCGATGCATTTTTTTACCCAATCGACTTCGTCCAACTGAGTTTCTGATAGTACCCTAAGTAACGAGATCTCAACCTCTACTAGTAGGCCATGAGTGCAAATGGCAACATCTCATGCTAGTCCTTATATGTAGTAGCCATTTTTTCAATGATTCTTTTGAGGTTTTTGTTGGCTACTTCAATGACTCCATTCATTTGGGGTTGATAAGGAGTAGATTTCCTATGGACGATCCTGAACTGTTGGCACAATTCTAACATAAGCTTGTTGTTGAGGTTAATGCCAATGTCAGTGATAATCGTTTCTAAAGTCCCATATCGGGCTAAGATATCTCTCTTAATGAACTTAACTATGACCCCTTTAGTAACGCTTGAATAAGCGAGGCCTCAGCCCATTTGCTGAAGTAGTCGATGGCGACCAATATAAAGCGATGCCCATTAGATGCTTTTGGAGTAATCAAGCTAATGATATATGTTCCCCACATTGAGAAAGGCCACGGTGCTAAGAGTGTGTGTAGTTCCTGAGGTAGGGCATTCATCTTATTTGCATAAACTTGGCATAAGTGATAATGCCGAATGTGTTTGATGTAATTGCCTTCTATTGTTGACCAATAGTACCCTAGCCTCATAATTTTCTTAGCCAGCATGTAACTGTTCATGTGAAGGCTATCTACTCATTTGTATGCTTCTTTCATTAACATCTCTGCTTCCTTGTTGTCCACATACCTTAAAAGTGTACAGTCAAAACAGCATCGGTATAAGGTGGACTCGCTTATTAAGAATTGAGTGGCTAATCTCCTAATCATCCTTTTGTCCTTTTTCTCAACCTCTTTAGGGTATGTACCTTATTGTAGAAATATCTTAACATCATGGTACCATGACTTTTGGTTATTCATACCCTCAATTGCCAAGCAGAAAGCAAGCTTATCTTCAATTTCAATAGTAGGAGGCTAAATCTTGACTCTACCGGATATCTAGATCATGGATGCTAAAGTGGCTAAAGCATTGATAAACCAATTATGAGTCTTCAATACGTGATTGAAGGTGATTTCTTTGAATTTCTCCATCAATTCAATCAAATGCCAGTGATAAGTTATTAGTTTAGGATCCTTCATCTTGTATTCTCCCCGAGCTTAGCCGATAATGAGTGAAGAGTCCCCATACACTTCTAATTCTTAAATATCTTTATCTAGGGCCATTTTGAGTCCTATGATACACACTTCATATTCAATGATATTATTAGTGTATGAGAAAACAAGCCTTATAGCCATAGGGTATTGAGTACCTTTAGAGGATATTAGTACTACCCTAATTCCACACCTAGATATGTTGGCTACCCCATCGAAGAACATCTTCCATTTCATTGGCTCGTCAACTTCTCCATTATCAAGGCTTCCTTCGATTGTCCATATATCCTCATTAGGGAAATTAACTTGCACTTCTTGGGGGATACTATCGGAGGGATTTTCTACTAACTGATCTGCTAGAGCTTGCCCTTTGACTAAATTCCAGTATACGTATGTAATGTCGAACTCTGATAATAACATTTGCTACTTTGAGATTCTACTAATTAAGGCTAGTTTGTCTGGTAAGTCCTTCAGGGGATAATTTTGAGTTAATAATTCAACCTAGTAGTAAAGTATGCATTGTTTGAGCCGATACGTTACCCAGACTAAAGTACAGCAAGTATTTTTGAATATTTATGTTCCCCTTCAGTGAATTTCTTGCTCAAGTAGTATATAGCACGTTCTTTTCCTTCCTTATCTTTTAGGACGAGCATGCATCCCATAGACTTTGGTAATATTGTTAAGTATGGGAATAAAGGCTTCTCAGGTTTTGGAGCTACCAAAATTGAAGGGTTCATGAGGTATTCTTTGATCATTGTAAAGACTTGCTCACACTCTTCACCCTAATTGATCTTGGCATTCTTTTTCAACAACTTAAACCAAGTATGGCACTTATTCATGAGTTGAGATATGAATCGAGCTATGTAGTTCAAACGGCCCAACAAGCCTCTGATTTCTTTAACTATGCATGGTGGGGGAAATTCAACTATCGCTTTGACTTTACTAGGGTCCACTTCAATGCCCCTTTTCTGATTATAAAGCTCAATAATTTCCTTGAAGTCACATCAAAAGCCCAAACTATTGTTGAGCTTAGTTTAATTACAGTTGCATTGATGCCCAATAGATCTAGGGTGGCAAAAGGGTAAACATTCAATGATGAACCATTGCCAATGAGGACTCTTACTGAGATAATGTTGTTTATCCTTACTGTTGTTAGTGAATTTTAGGGTCAGGAAATAATCCTACAAAAGAGAGTAAAATACTTGGTACCGGGGTCAATCTGGTATAGCTACTCCGATGCTTAAGTTAGAATGGTAATTCAATATAGTAAGTATGAGAATGAAAAGTATTTGAGAGTTCTTACAGAGCTTCTTTCCAGTATTTATAGACAGTTATTGTATCTAAGGCAATTGTCAAGGTAACTGTTAAGATACATAGAAAGCTCTTGATTTGACATCTCCCCTAATATGTAAGGATAGTAAGCGGTTGTAAAATATAACTGTGCTTATGATAACTATTCGCACTATAGATTTGACTTCAAACTAAGAGCATTTCTTCTACTCGGCATAAGTGCTAAATGTCTTCTATAGAGTGCGAATGCTGAAAGATTCAATTACCTAGCTTGTTGACTAACAAAAGGACAAGTGTAAGTTGAGCGAAAACTAACTATCAACATTTGTCCCCCAACTCCCGTGCTCGAATAGCCAATAAAGGAAGTTATATATATAGAGATATTGCAGCAGAAGTCGAGTGGGGGGAGACTTTTTGGATTTATATCACGTAACATGGGAATTAGGATGGATCATATCCCAACCGAAACGTCACCATTTCAAATCTCCCACCCGTTTGGGAAACCAAAAAGCTGTAGGTATGACATCTGTCACCTAAGTCATCATTTTGTTGCAGGCTAATAACTGTCCGAAAGTTTTCATCTGTTAGATTTTTGTCACAAGACACACATCAATAATCTACGGGAATATCATATCAGTGTATCAATACTTTCAAAAATTGGATTTTTGCAGTTACAAGAACGAATCGTCCATATATAAGGCATTATTCATAATCAGATTTTACTCCTTTGGTTGCACCTAAATTTTTGTATGTTTTCCAATCTTCAAAATCTCATTCTTCGACGTCCGTTATTTCATTTCATACAACTGTCCAAGTATGGTTCGTAAAGTTGATCGTCGACTTATTTTATCCGATTCCGAGGCAACAGAAACTGAGGCCACTCTTCCCTTCCCCCCCTCCAAAATAGGAGCAAGGTGGCGTATTCTTTGGGCAATTTGGCTGATAGTATGGAGGCAAGGTAAGATAAACTTGCTCGGATTAACAAGCTTCCTATGGATAATTATACTGAGGATAAGGAAGGCAGGTCCTTAGCAAAATATCTATACAATACAATAGCTTATTTTTGTGATTCTCCTAATGAGACTGCCAATTCCATCGATAGAGTTCTCATCACAAAGTAAAATTAATATTGGTGATATCTTCCTAGAACACGGAACTTGAGGAGGTCGAGAGACAGGAAGAGAGTATGATTTCCACAGGAACGTGAGTTCCATATATACCTAAAGTATCTGGATTTTGGTCTGTGCTTCCTTTTCTTGGCTTTTGTTCAGGGCTTCTTTAACTATTTCAAAATTGCACCAAGTATGTTCTCACCCAACACATATCAACTTCTAGTAGCTTTTGAGATAGTATGTGAAGAAGTTGAGGTCAGGGTTACGCCTCAACTATTTAGATTCTTCTGTACTATCTATAGGTAACCTAACAGATGGTACTTCACTGCTGTAAGGCATGGGAGTAAATTCATGGAAAGCTTAGAATCCAAGATTCACAAGTGGTATGATAAGTTCATGTCAATAGTATCTGATGAGGACTTGGAGTTCTAGACCCAATGGACTAAGCCGATACATACAAAGGATGTAAATCTGATGCCGAATGATGCAGAGCAATAAAGAAGATTCAAGAGAGGAGGAGAAACAAAATGTTCTTTTGAGATGCTAAGAGAATTATATGGTGTTATGAAAATGGTGAACCAATATTTTCTTAAAAAAAAAGGTATGCTAATGTGTTACCACCGTATCGGGTATAGCTACGAGGAAAGCCGTTCTCAAAACTTAGGGGGAGAATAGTGACCTTTGAGTCTTGCTCGACATAGAAAATGTAAGTTCATATTTTTCCCATGTTTATATTAATTGGTTTACTCGTTTTGTAGATATGGGTACTGCAGAGGTGAATCCTGCAAAGCTACTAGCTCAAGCTAAGGCTAAGAAATCTAAGGTTGATAAGAGGGGGACCACTTCAAAAGCTACCACACGGCCTATTGTCGCAAAGACCCCAGAAAAGGAAGCTGTAGTAAAGTAGACAACTGCATAGATCTCTTATCTTATAGAGAGAATGAATGAGATTGAGAATATACAGTCAACCAAGGTTCGTTCTGATGAGCCTCCAGTTATGATTATTCAAACTTCCGTCAAGTCGAGTAGTAGCGAGCGTCGAGAGACATAACCTAAAGTGGAGGATGATAATGCCACTGCTGTAAAAGGCTCATCACTAGGGATTGCAGTGGATCTGAATGGTGAAAAAAGACTAGGGAAAGAACTTACTGGCCAGCCACCTATCAAGAAATCCAAGGGCTTGGACGAACAGGTGAAGGAGGCAATGTGTACTAAAGCTTTTAGCATTAGTAGCGCCGAATTCATGCCAAATAGAGAGGTCGTTGAGTACTTCATCCCTTGTTAGAGCCATTAGATTTTGGACACTGACTCAGTCTTAGGAAATAGCACGAAATCTTTGGCTTTAATGGAAGGAGTTAGTCTTCCAAAAGACAAAGATATCGGCAAGAATGATATCAACAAGGTCGGCGGTTGCAATAAGGTACATGTCACGGCCAAATTGTATGATGTGAGTATCCATAAACATTGCTTTTAATTATCAAGCTTGTCCGAGAAACTAACACTTTTTTTTTTCAAATGAGCAGCCACATTCTTACAGCCTTAAACAAGGCCGATAGAGAAGCGAAGAAGGTAATATCTTTAGTTATATCCAAGTAATATCCAATCATTTTTTATTATAATAACTGAATTTGCTACAGAAAATTGAGGATGTGTATAATGCATCAAAAGCACAAACTGCTGCCACCAAGAATGCGAGGATTAAGGCTAAGATAGAGGCAAGAAAGCTTAGGGAAGAACTTGCTGCCAAAAAATTGGCACATGACCTTATCATTGATGAAGTCTGTAGCATGAAGGCTAGAATGGAAGAAAAGTATAAAAAGTCTGAAAGCTTGAAAGAGGAGCTGTAGAAGAAGAAGGAAGAGTACTACGGCCTCGGCCAGACTATTTGCAAGATGAGTAATGATGAAGATAAGCTCAAGATGCAAATAAATGAGCTAGAGACTAACAACTTGAACTTATAGAGCCGTGTAGCTGAATAGCAGGAGGCTATGAAGAAGGGACCTTCAATTGAAGCGGCTCTTGATAGAGTCACTCCCAGTTGACAATACGAGAGGCTTTTATGCAAGAAGTTGTTGGAGGGGGTTCAAGTGGCAAAAGAGGAGGTGTTGAAGCTTCATCCTGATTATGATCTCTTGTGTCTTGATTTTGTTAACATCGACGACAAAGTTAGTAGTGCCGATGAAGATGAAGGCGATGAGACAGGTGTCGAGAGTGCGAATGATAGTGACAAAGAAGCTAATGCCGAGGAAATTGGTTGCTCCAAGAACCCAACTACCGAGGAAGCCCTAACCAAAGATTAAAAATTACTTCTAAATTCTAGAATAGGCTGTAGAACTTGTTGTATTAGCTTATTGCATTCTAGTGTAATTAGTGATTAGAATATAATCAAGGCAATGCCGAATGCTTATGACATTTCACGTAATTGCACTTTCACAATTTGTGTGGTTATTGCATGTTGTTTGTACTTCCATTTTGTTGACATACTTTAAATTATTCCATTTGTTTCTCGACATGTTTTCTTTCATACACCCTACTATACTTCGGCTTATTTCATATCATAAGCCTATTGTTTCTATGCTTGTTTTATTTCACAAGCTTGTTGCCTCTGGGCATCTTTTATTTCGTACACCCATTTTCTCGGCATGTTTTATTTCACATGCCCATTTTTCCTCAACAAGATTTATTTCACACACCCATTTTATTTGCATGTTTTATTTCATACGCCCATTTTTCCTCAGCATGTTTTATTTCACATGCTCATTTTATATCATCCGTTAACCATTTGAGGTGTGGACTAACCATATTACTTAGCTGTATAGTTAATTTGTATAGTTCTTTTACCACGTTAGGCTAGAACTTATATTAATTCGTTTGGCGTACAGCCTAGAACTCGTTCATTTGGCAATTATAACCAAATCACAAAGACATCAAATATATAATTGTCATAAATAAATCTTACAAGCATGTTGGTTGCTGCTAGATGAGTAACTGTAGAAATCATCTAATATTAATTGAAAAAAATTTTCAGATTATCGGCATTCCAAGCTCGCAGGATGATGGATCCACCTAACCTTTTTAGTTGATAAGCCCCCTCACCAACGACTTCCCGAATCCTAACAGGATCCTCCTAATTCACGCTGAGCTTTCCCCGATTTGCTTGCACACTTAGTACTTCCATCTTACGGAAAACCAAATCTTTAAGTTGGAAAACCTTATGCTTCACTTTCTAATTATAGTATCTTGCTGCTCTATGCTGGTGTACTGCGACCCTAGCTTTTGCAATGTCTCGGATTTCATCAATAGTGTCCAGATTCGCTTGGAATCTAACTTGATTAAGCATAACATCAAAATTAAGTGTACGAAGATTAGGTAAGTCCAACTCAATCGACAACACGACTTTAGTGCAGTAGGCTAACTTAAATGGTATCTCTTCCGTTAAGGTAATGTGAATGGTTTTATATCCCCATAGGACATTCAGTAGCTTGTCGACTTACTTCTCCTTGACTTGATCCACTTTTTGTTTCAGGTTATGCAGTATGATCTTGTCTATGGCTTTAACTTGTCCATTTTTCTAACGGTGCGCTGCAGACATATAGTTCAGTTGAATGTCGTGCTTTTGGCAATATGTTCGGAACTTGTTGTTGTCAAATTGTAGGCCGTTATCTAAAATTATCGTGTAGGGAACTCCGAATCTAGACATGATGGAGTTAAAGACAAAAGCTTCCACTTTCTGAGCAGTGATCTTTGCCACAGACTTGGCCTCAACCCATTTGGTAAAGTAGTCTATGGTGACCATGACGAATTGTCACTAGACGATAGACTTGGGAAAGGGTTTGAGAATATGTAGCCCCTACTATGTGAAAGGCTAAGGACTGGTTAGGCTACATAATTCACTTACAGGTGCTTTACTTGACAACTCATGCTTCTAACATTGAGGATACTGCTGGATAACGTCTTTCGCATCTTCTTTCAAAATCGGCCAATAATTGCCGAGTCGCAATACTTGAATATACATTGTTTATGTCTTCACGTGATTGCTACAAATGCTACCATGAAGTTCAGATAATATCCTTTAGGTATCCCTTGAGGAAAGGCATTGAAGGTAAGGTTAGGATATGCCATGCTTGTACAACTGACCATCAATCAGTATGTAGTTCGCAGCCTGGTAAGCCAATCTTCGTACCTCCTTTTTATTGTCGGGGACATCACCTTCTTTAGATAATTCACTAGGAGATTGATCCATGATTCTTCTTTTAGGTAGGGAGCTAACTTACAACTTTGGGAGAGATTGGACAAGATTTTCTACAGGAGAAATTTGACGAAAAGTTTCTCGTTTAACTCAAGGAATGCAATACTAGCCAACGTCGACAGCTTGTTGGCAGCAATATTCTTACTTCTCAAAATTTTGTGAATCGAGAAAGATATGAATTCTTCTACAAGCATTTGTACCACCAATAGGTACGTGCTCATCTCTTCTGCTTTAATCAGCCTTTCGTCGTGCCTTTATGTTATCTTCCTGTCAGATGTATGAGGTGGCTTTAGCCTTAAACTCACCAGAAGTTTTAGGCTTGTTCTTTGCGAGAGACTTGAAAAAGTCTCCATGAGGCTTGACTTCGTCAATTACGGCATTGAGGGCTACACTCATATCTAGTTCTAGGATTTGGATCATCTTAACCATGAATCTGGCCAAATAATCCTTGATTGAGTCATCGGACTTTTGTTTGATGGTGTTCAGGATTTGAAGAGTCCTTAACAGGATGCTTGCTAGCAAGGAAGTGTTAAAGGAACACTTCTGTTAGTTCATCAAAACATGAAATGGTATTAAGCTTAAGGTATTTAAAACATGTGCTGATTGCATTCCTCAAGGTTGAGGGAAAGGCTTGACAAGCCACCACGTCATTTAAACCATGCAACTTGGCTAACGTACGGTAGTACTCCAAGGGGGCTTCAAGGTCCTTCATCCCATCATATGTTTCAAACTGAGGCAACTTAACATGCTAAGGTATTACTTCTTCCAAAACCTTTGGGACAAAGGGACTTTTCTTGATTTGGAACTATTTGGTCGCTGCAATAGGGGTATTAACATGCGAAGGTCTGCATTATGCATGTGCTGCCGTTGCTTGCCCTTATCAAACTTCATGAAAGCAGGAGTTGTGGGTCACGCTAGAACCTTAGCTTGATTTTCTGTCAATTTAGGGGAATAAATGGAATCATCAGTACTGTTGGCATCATGATCGCCATGTTCATTGTCTAGATTCAAGTGGAAATTTTTATGAAGAAGGTTAAGGATTTGTTCATGTTTTTTATTTAACTCAAAATTTTCTTTGGCTAAATCGAGATAGAGCTGCTTGAGTTGAGCCAATAGTCGTTCATCAGCAGGCCGATTCCCTCCTTCATGTTGTTGGGAGGAAGTACCAGCAGCTATACTTCGTATTATCCTAGTTCTCGCTATGTAGTTGTGTTTAGAGAAAAATAGATGGCACCAAATGTTAGTAGTGAATTTTAGGGTGAAGAGATAATCTTGCAAAAGAAAGTAAAATACTTGGTACCGGAGCTAATCCTGTATGGCCAACCTGATGCTTAAGTTAGAATAGTAATTTAATATAGTAAGTACAAGAATGAGAAGTGTTCAAGAGTTCTTATAGAGTTTCTTTCTAGTATTTATAGATAGTTATTGTATCTAAGGTAGTTGTTGAGGTAACTGTTAAGATATGTGGAGAGCTCTTGACTTGACATCTCCCCTAATATGTAAGGATAGCAAGCGGTTGTAAAATATAACTGTACTTATAATTACTGTTCATACCATAGATTTGAATTTAAACTAGGAGTGTTTCTTTTACTTAGCATAAGTACCGAGTGTCTTCTACAAAGTACGAATGTCGAGAGATTTGATTACTTAGCTTCTCGGCCAATGAAAGGACCAATGTAAGTTGAGCGAAAACTGACTATCAACACTTACTATTATGAAGAGGTGTTTAATATGTTGATGGCCTTCTTCACCCAGTTTTTCAATAGAGAAAAAAATATGATCCATAGTGAGGACAGAGTTGGTGACAGACCTTTTTCCTTTAGTTGGTATTTCATGAGGGACTTTGACTTCCCTCAATGTTCTAAAAAAAGCTTCCTGATGTGGTTCAGATGCCATTAATAGACTCATGAGGGATATTTATGCTAAAGTCTTAGTGAGTTGATCCATTATTTTATATTTGCTAGATTTGATCATTTTGGTGAAGGCAATCAATCCTTCTTCATCCTCCGCTTGTTCATTATTTAGCCTTTTCCGTACGGCCTTCTCTTTCAGGTTTTCCCTCGGATCATAAATTCTAGTAAAGCAAGTAATCCCCTCTACAAGTGAGCTTAACTACCCCCAGTTTATTGCCTGGTAATTGAGAGGGGCAGTTTTATAATTTTCGGGAGGCCACAAGCACATGGAAGGTGTACCATTTGGTTTGTGGAATTTACTTCTCCTCTTCTTTATATAATCAGTAGGCCCTAGGCTCTTGGTTGGAACCAATCATTTTGATAACGAGCTCTAAGTCAACAAATATCATATTGATGATGGGCCCATGGTTAAGCAAAGGGTTATTGTTGACATTTGGAACTGGAGCCTTTACGAAGTCCAGCTAGATTGTGCCTTCGTCAATTATGTCTTAGATTTTGTTTCTTAACCTCCAACATGAGTCGATTGAATGGCCTATCTACCCTAGATGATATTGACATTTGGCATTGGGATAAAAAAAATTTGGTCTATATCTTTCATTAGGAGGCTCAAAATGAATCAAATTATCTTTTCTCAATTTTTCAAGCACTTAATTGAAGGGAACTAGTATCTCGATGAATTGTTTTAAAACCTTATTGACTTGTGGTTGACTTCGAAAATGTTGCTGTATTGGTGGAAGAATATTTTTAAAGGAGACCCGAATATTGGGCCTGGTGTTTGAATTCACCATTCCAACAATTGCTTCTTTGGTTTTGTTCGTAGTAGGCTTTACAAAAGGCGGTTTTCTATCTGATGGCTCCTGTAACTTACCAAAAGTGACAACACTTTCAATCCAACATCTTGTGATTACTTCCTTTGCAAAACTGGAGGAGGCTTACCCAATCAGATGAGAAAAGTAAGGTCTTTCAAGAGTATTAATAAAAGCTGAAGTCAACTCCTTCTCAGTTATGGGGTTAGATACTTGTATAGGTAAAGATCTCCACCTTTGGGCATATTCATTAGACTTTTGCAAGGTGACCAAGTCCATCATGGTTGCTGCTACTTCAACATTAAATTTGTACTGCTTATAAAATTCCCTAGCCATCTTTTCCTATGTATTCACTTGATTCAGATCCAATTGGGCGTACCAGGTCAAAGCAGGGCTAGTTAGGCTGTCCAAAAAAGTTTGGACTATGAGCTGATCATATTGCACATACTTTCCCATCTTATGCACATACAGCTAAGTGTGCAGCGTAAGGCATCCAATCTCATTATATTTTTTTAAGTCAAGTACTTTGAACCTTTCTACAAAGCTTCCATAATCATAGGTAGAGAAGTCTGTTATACCAACATGCTTAAATCCATCATACTCCTTAAGCATTTTCAATGTTTTAGTAATTTGTTGAGTTAGTCGCTTCTTAAGCGCTTTCAGTCTTTCCTAATTAACTTTAGCATTTGGAATGATCAAGAACGAGTAACTGTTCAACCCATAAGTTGGGTTAACCTTTGGAAAGACACCTTATATTTCAAAGGATTCAAAGGCTTAATTGGCCTTTGGGTAGGCTTCTTCTGTTTAAAGGGGTAGGGCCTCAATATTCTTTCCATATCTAACCTTAGAACTCTCTTTATTTGATGGAGCAGTGGACCTGAGCAAAGCGATGTTGCCAACGAGAAAGCTTAGTTAGTCTACAATCCTCCCTACTGTTCACTTCAAAGATTAGAACCTCAGTTCAGTAAGATCAATAACCTTGGGGTTGACATTGCAATTATTGGTGTTGTTGTTTCCTTGGTTAGCCATTATGGTTTGAGAGAGGGTTCTTGTAAGACTTCTTTAGAAGGTTTGATGTTTAGGAACTATCTTGGCGACCTAGATTTATGATCACTTCCCAACAAGTTAGCATATGAATATCTCAATTTTTGGAAAAAATGAAATTAGAATAAATAAATGAAGTGCACATGAGCCATATAGATGAAAAGGAGGGAATCGACAATTACCTGTCAAAACGGCAAGTTATTTATTATTCTTAAATTCCCAGAGTTTATTACATAAAGGAAAAGAAAAGAAAAGTACAAATTCATCTATACTAGTCTTCTTTTCTTCTGTAAACTGGATGACATTTTCTTCTCCTTCTTTTGATCATGCTTAGTTACTTCCTTAAACTCTTGAATCTTCTTTTGGACCATCTTCAACTGGTGTTCCAAGGCGTGTGACCTTTGCCTAGACTCTCGAAATAGGTTTTCCCATCTGTCTTTCTCGTCATAGGGAACTTTCATACGAGCTTTTACTTGGTCCATACAGGTCGTTGTTTCGGAGTTAGGATGCACAGGGGAAGGTTAAGGGACTTTTGATGCTCGATACTGCATCTTGCTTACCTTGTGAAGTTGATTGTATAAGTACTCTTTAGTGATCTGATGCTTGTCTACGTTTCCTATGAATTCACTCAAATCGATGTTAGGGCTAATGGTCCTAGTATCCTAACAAGCTTTGATCTTATGAAGCTTGGAAACCCTCTTTGTTAAGTGAGGCTCTTTGAAGTTAAAGGTGAATAGTTCCAATGAAGGCCTATGAACTATGTCCTAGATCCTCATAACTGTCTTACCATGTTGTTTGGATAGTAGCCTGTACATTAACTCATTCCAATTAACAGTACAGCATGGTAATCTTTACAAATCAGTACGACCTTAATGTAATTGCTCCATTTGGCTGTCCACAGTATGTGTTCAACTTAAAAATATTATAGAACGTCTATCCGAGAGAGGTAGGGGTATCTTATAGTAATTTGATCTTATCAACGAAAAAGTCAATAAGATTAATCTTATCGGTGAATATACCCCTTATCAAGTCCAACCCAAAGCATTTGATGTGACTGATGAACCACACCACTAATAGTGTCATGCTTGACTTAAGATCTCTACAACCTCTTTTCTTAAGGAAATTAAGGTTCCTTATTTGTTTAACAAGCAGGGCAGGAATGTAAGACTTCCCTTCCTAGAACTGAGCCACTTGTTCTTGTACCCTAAAGTGTATAAGGAAAGATCCACCTAGAAATAAGATGGTAGTGAATACTGCTAGTACATAAGCCTTGATTCAATTTTCCCTCCAATTTCCAAGAAACGGAGCCCGTTTGTTAGAGCTGGGTTCATTTTGAAACCAATGGACTAGATTCCAGATCTTGATAGTGTATTTGTTGCAATCATTTAAGGCTTCATTTATCTTAATCTTACAGATCTCTAAGAATTTCGAAAAAATGTAGGTTGGACCGAAGCTGAGATTTAGAACATATATTGCATCCAAAGGAGGAGCTTGGAGTAATTAGGTGTACTCTTCTAAAGTAAGATTGATTAGGTATGGCCCAAATCGAAATGCCAGTTCTTTGGGCTCCTAAAAATTGACTAGGGCCTTTACAGTATGATGTTAACATCTACTTTGGCTAGTGAGATTATGGGTCTAATTTTATTGGTAATGAACTGTTGTTCTCTTAGGTTAAAGGTTTGAAACCACTAGCTAAGTATAGGCTTTAGGTTTGTGGGTTTGTGGACATGAATCTCCTTGGCATTAGATGAGCTATCCATTTCTAAAATATTACAAGGAAAGCATAAATTACAAAGGTAAGACTATTTACATGGAAAGAAAATATACAAGACTCCCTATGTCCATGAATTTTAGGAAAAATATAGGAAAAGAAACTCCAGGTTTTATCATTTTTTTTCATAACATTGTCGCCTTATTAGTCATCTGTCGACTTCATAAAATTTATGCAAAAAGGGTGGGTTCTAAAGATCGTTAAACTTTGTGACCTTACACATTTTTTTTTTTTTTAAAAAAGGTTCCTTGGTCACATTGAAGTTTAAGTAGAGTAACCTAATCGGCCCCAAATGGTAGTTACCTCACTACGCACTAAACTTACACAATGGCTCCCTGTTCTAAGGTCCTAAGATGGCCCGGGTTCGACCGTATCTATTATGCATTCATGATGTAAAAAATAAATTCCCCCTTGCCCCCTAAATATACATAAAACTAAACCCGCAAAGATGTTAGTATAGTTATGATAAATAACAAAGAACGAAAGAAAATAAATTACCTTAAGGTGATTTTCAGAGATCAATTTTAATTTTAGAAAGTTAAATGGCCAACCCTCTTGACCATCCTTAATAGAGTCGCCAAGCTGTTGAGCTTGTTTTTTCACCCTCCCGGTTCTTTTTAAATTAGGTATTCTTTAAACCGATTAGTACTAAACCCTACCTATTTAACACCGATCCTCAATTAGAGTTTAAAAAAAAAAACCGTTTTTTCTCTTTTTAATTTGAAAATGTATTAGAGTCACCACTTGACTGAAGTTGGGAAAAAAAGTTAAGTTATAACCAATTGGGTGGATTGATTATAACTTAACTAATGGTCTATTGATTAAAGAATCAATTTATAACATGATTTTTGAAAACTAGAGATTTAGATTTAGTGGCTAAAAATTTTAAACCCTTACAGGTACCGCTAACTTTCCAAATTGAATTTTGACCATAAAAATCACCTTTCAAATCTATGAAAAAGAATTTAGTTATTCGTTATTCTAGTGGGATAAATGAAGCAATCTAAAAAAAAAAGGAAAACTAGGTTTTTTTTTTTATTTTTATTATTGCCTCGTAGGTTCCTACATACTCGCTATTTAGGATCGGATGTACATAGTTCTTTTTTTATAAAACTTTATTAGGTAAATTGATTTTAGTTTTGAAAAGATTAAGTTTAAGTTTTTACTTGGTTTGATTTATTTAAATAAATCTTCCTAAATAGTCATGATCAATGTTTTACTTTCAAAGAAAACTTTAAAAATAGTCCTAATTTGGAAAAAGAGGTCCATTTATTTTATTTTATTTTTTTGGAAAACCTTATTTTTTCTAAGTGATAAAATGATTTTTTTTACTAACTCATTTATTTGTTTTTGTAACCTTATTTATTTATTTATCTATTTCAATAAGTAACTAAAAGATTTTGCTTTTTTTTTTTTTTTCTTTTTCTTCCTTCTTTCTCTTCTTCTTCTTCTTCTTCTTCTTCTTCTTCTTCTTCTTCTTCTTCTTCTTCTTTAGTTTTACAAGTACATGAGTAAAAGGATAAAAAAATAAAAACAAAAAAATAAAATAAAATAAAATAAAAAATCAGACCGAGTTGAGCTCGAGTCGGCTTGGTTTCAACTCGAGTCGGCTTGGGTCAGCTCAAGTTAGCTTAAGCTAGTTTAGTTGGCTTGAGTTGGATTTAGTTGGCTTAAGTCGACTTGTATGATTCAAATCGTCTCGAGAAGTCATATCGAAGTGTCTTACCTTGGGTTTTTGGACACGAGAATTCCGATGGTGGTGGTGGGTTTTGCTGAAAACAGTCGTAGAGGTGGCTATCCTAAAGAGAAAAAGGAATCGAGCTAGAGAGAAAAAGATTCTATTTTCTTACCTAGAGCATTCGTAAGCTTCTGTTATCTATCCTTGTGTGTTTCCTGACCCTTATGTATACTAAATACAACTCGAACAAGTTTGGAAAGGTCATTAATAGAGAAATCGACCATGATGAGGATGCTAGAGTTTTGGTTTTTTCTCATTTTTAGAGCTGATTTATTATCGAATTTGACTAAATTTAGATGAAAAAGGGGTCTCGATTCAAAGTACACCGTACATATTACACGATTTCACCATTAATTTGGTGAAATTGTATAAAATTGGTCAAAAAACGCCCTAAACAGAGCTCACGAGGAGGGGAAAAAAACTAGAAGTTAGGAGTTGATCGTGAAATTTAGAAGAAGAAAAAAGAGGGGGCACAGACCACGTACCATGTGCCCCCACGCGTGTGCAACAAAAATAAATGGTATGCACTCTTCTATTCGTAAAAAGAAAACAAGGCCGAATGCCTTATGCCAAATCTTACGGACCCGGATTTAATCTTAGTCTGATCCCCATCCCCCACATAATTATTATTATTATTATTATTATTATTATTATTATTATTATTATTATTATTATTATTATTATTATTATTATTATTATTATTATTATTATTATTATTATTATTTATTTACTTAAAAAACTAAAATAAATAAAAAATAAAAATAAATAAAGCTAGAGTCATTCTTTAAAATTTTTCTTATTGTTTTTTTTTAATTATTTAGTTTTTTTCTTATTTTTTTGTTTTTCCTCTAAATTCCTTATTTTTTATTTTTATTCCTATTTTCCTTTTTTTTTTGTATTTTCCTAAATTTCATATTTTTTGGTTTTCTTACTTTTCCATTTTTTATACTTTTCCTAACTTAAGACTCTATAACCTATTCTAAAAAAATTAAAAGGGGGGCAAAAATGAGGTATTTACAAATTAAAATAAAAACATGACAACTATAAAAAAGAAAAGAAGAGAGAAACCCCCTTTGTAATTCTATATCCCACTAACTTGTATTCAATAGGCTCTCTTTGTAACCCTAAGTTCTAATGTATATTTATAAAATGTAGACCTAGAATTATAAAGAAAACCTAACAAAAATACAAAAATAGAAGATTTAAAAAATCATTGCAAGTCTATGATTGAGGAACACACGTAAGGACTATAGTCATGGTCCTTGACTATGGTCTTTATTGGACCTTTTTTTCTCACTTAAAATTCATTTGCTTCTCTCCTTGATCAATGCTTTTGTCCAAATCAACTCCAAAAATTGATAAAATCCTTCAAAGCTCCATAAAACACTCCTAAAGTCCCTAAAAATGAAATTTAAACTAATTTAATATTAAAATATCATAAAACCAACTAAATTAACATCCAAAAATGATGAAATAACTATAAAAAATATATGCCAAATTCACATTATCATTCATCGAAATGTAATCTAACATTTGAAGAATATATAATTTCTTCTTGAGAAAATTTTATTGTAGAGTGTTTTGGCCTCAATAATTTGTTGAGATGATCTCAAATCTCCTTTACTATCTTTTTCTCCTCTATGCTTGACAATACATCATCTACTAGTCCTAAGTGAAGATTTGCATTAGTATTCCCATTTTCCACTTAACTTCATCTATGAAATTTGTTGACCTTTCACTAATAGCCACTAGAGGCAATTTTCTTGATGCAAAATTGCCTTCATCTCGAATTTCCATAATGAGAAATTATTCCCATTAAATTTTTCTATCTCAAATCTTATGGCCATTACTTCTATTGTAATTACCTTAAGCTACAAAAATAGCTCCCACTATTTTACATACACTATTATCATGTATATGAATAATACTTAATATCCATTAAGGGTGAATAATATTTAACTTAGTGTATGTATGTATGTACGTACGCATGTGTGTATAGGATCCACTTTAATGGCAACTACAAAGCATATAATAAGTAAATACACACCTAAATCTAGTTCTGATGCCACTTGTTATAGATATTAGCTTTAAATAGGAATGGAGTAAGACCATAGCTAATAAATTTGAGAATAAAAAGATAAATACAAAGATTTTATGTAAAAAGCTTCTAAATAATATTAGGGTAAAAACTATGGGAAATATAGAAGAATTTATTATAATAATAGGAATTACATCATACCAACTCTCTATTTGTTATCTCTCTCTCTCTCTCTCTCTCTCTCTCTCTCTCTCTCTCTCATATGTTATTTTTCTAAATGATTTTCTATACTTATTTATAAACTATTCTTGATGGAATACCAACCTTTGGACCTCTCACCTAAGCCTGTCTTAAAAGCTTACAGAATCTTGTAAAGGGGATTTTATCTCCACTACTCAGCTATGATGAATTCTAGTACTAGGAAGGCCTACTGTTGAACTCCTTGAATGCATAACTTGAACGTACCTTGATCTACTCTACCTCACGCTTAGATGTTGAGCTCTCAAACATGTTTGGTGTAACCAACCTATCAGGTGCTAAGCATCCTAACGTTTATCAACCTAATGCTAAGAACCCAAATGATAACCTGCCATATGCCGAGGACCTAAATGCCAGCCTCCTTATTACTCTATGTCGATCTGTAAACACGCCCAAACCACTTGGCCCTAGTACATCATTGCCTCTTATACGGATGCAATAATAGTACACCACCTATCCCCACTTTTTCTAATACTATACTATATTCTCTTTATCATAATTGTCCCATTTGCTCTTTTTGGCAACGTACTAAGTTTCCATACTTTGTATTACCGCTAATGTAATTTCACGCATTTCGTTATTGCTTTAAGGACTTACTATAGATAGTCCCTTGTCGTTTGTAGTCGGAATAATCCTTAATCATCATACTATTAATGGAAATTCTCTCTTATGTCTTGTTGGCAACCCTCTTAAGTTATGAACCCTCGTTCTTATCTAATATTGCTAGTAGCTCATGATTGGTGGTGAGTAGACCTTAGTTTTGTGCTTATCCATCATATTAAGTTGAGACTAAGTCATGTGGTGTTCATTAGTGAGTTATATCCGATAAGCAGCCTTACAAAGCTACTGTGAAGACACCTCATTTTTTTCCCTTTATAGTCTTAAAAGATTTTAGAATAGAGAAAAAAAAGGGTCTTAATTTAGAAAAATACAAAAATAAAAGTTTAGAAAAATAGAAAATTTAGAAAAATACAAAAATAAAATAGAAAAATTAGAAAAATAAAATATATATAAAATCTAGAAAAGTTAAAAAAAAGAGAGAGAAAAAGAAAAGAAAAGAAGAAGAAGTAGATAATTTAAAACAAAATAAAGTAGTTTGAAATAGTTTTAGTATTTTAAATGACATTTGAGCTGGGTTTTAAATAAAAATTTCATGAAGGAAACATTAGACCTAGGTTGAAAATTGATTTAGCTTAGGACAACTAGTCCATATATACAATTTGATTACATATATGGATAAGGCACAAGTCACTGGCCTATTTGTAAAGAACACATGCGTACACAATGGAGATTAAGGTTTGAAACACAAAAGGAGTAGGTGCTCCTTTTCTTTTTGTGAACTAGAAGGTGTGAGTTCAACTCATGTGTTTTTAGTTCTCTCTTCCCAAATAAGCTTCGCAAGTCTTGCTTGTCAGATTAAGTTCATGGCCTTTTTCAATGTTATTATCTATTCCGATTTTACCAATTTAATGATAAAATTGTATAGATTTCATGTCATACTTTTGAATCAACCTTAAAAAATCATCTACATTCATTCTATTTATATATTAAAATCAGCCATGAAATCAAGCATGAGCTTGATATCTAAGGTATACAATTATGGTCGATTCGGCCATGGGTGACTCTTTTAAAATCCAACTAGGCTTAGTCAAGTATAAATTAGCACTCTCCCCCCTCCATTCGATCATCAAGCTTCCATCCGAAGCACTAAAAAACACAAGCCTAACCCATTTTTCTCATTAGCTGCGAATTCTCTTTCTCTGTAATTCAAAGCTTGAGCGTAGCATCTTTCAAGGTAAACCAACACCACAACCATCTTACTCAAGCTACAAGCTCTCCATCACAACCACTTACAACCCTTACCATTTCTTACAGTGTCTCAACCACTAAGGGTTTCGTGAAACCCTAATTGCCACCTTCACCACTTCGACCTACTACACTCCACCGCCATTGACATGAAGAGACCACTACTACATGCCCTACCTCACTTCAAGACCCAGGTTGACAAACCTATCTATTTCAACGACCACTATAGCAAGTTACTTGACCCTTTCTCTCTTTACCACAAACCACTAAACTATAAACCACTACAATTCACCAAGGCACTTTATTTACTCCCTAAGTCTAATAAAAAAACCTATGAAATTCCCTTTCCCTGCTTAATTTAGTGTCCTATTTCATTGGAAGCACCCCTTGTAGGTCACAATCCATCCCTTCTCTCTCTCATCTACGCACACATGAGAAGCACATGTAGTCGGAGCCTTAAACTTAACTAGTGAACCCGACCTAACCAACCCAATCTACCCAAATCAGACTCCTGCACATTATAATCTAATCATCTTTTATTTTGGTTTGTATTCGTATCATATATATATATATATATATTATTTGTTTATTTATTGCACTTTATTGTATAAATCACATGCAAAAAAAAAATTGAAAAAGAAAAAAGAGAAAAAGAGAAAAAGAAAAGAGAAGAAGAGCCTTGTTTTTATTTATCTTTATTTTACTTTCTTTTTTTTCCTCTTAGGTCAAAAATACAATAATAAAATATATATATAGATAAAAAAAATAAAAATGTTTTATCACCTAGAAAATCTATTTTTCACACACACACACACACACATACACATACACACACACACACACATACACACACACACACACACACACACACACACACACACACACACACACACACACACACACACACACATATATATATACATATCTTTTGAAAATTTAAAACTTCTTAGAACTTTCCAAAAAATAAAATAAAAAAAATTAGGACCTTTTCTTTAGGTATTTTCCTTAAAATAAAATCAAATGGCTAAAATTTTAAATTTAGCAGTTTTCTTAATTTAAAATCAATCAACAAATTAAATTTTTTCTTAAATAAACTGCGAAAGTTTGATCTCAAATAGCAAGTACTTAGGCATTTGTAGAAAACCATGGGGCAACCTAAAATACGAATAAAATTTTTTCACTTTTTATAAATAATTTTTCAATTTATCATTTTTGTAGATTCAATTTCATTTACTTATTTGCATGTGAATAGATATTATTTTTCAAAAGAGTATTTGAAAAATGAAAATAATTTGGAAGTTTAAGGTGGTACCTGCATAAGGTTTAATAAGGTAGCCCCTAAATTCAAGATATCTAGTTTCAAAATTTTTCTTTAAAAAAATCAATTTTATTGAAAATCAATAGTTAAGTTATAACCAATCAACCTAATTAGTTATAATTTAACTCTTTTTCCAAACTTTAGTTGTATAGCAACTTCAAAAAACATTCAAAGTTAAAAAGAAAACCAAGCTTTTTTTAATCCTTAATTAAGGATCTATATTGAATAGGTATAAGGTTCAATAAAGGTCAAGTTAAAAAGAAAACTCAGGAAAATTTCAGGCTTCACATATTAGAAAAGTCAAACCCATCCATGTATGCTTTCTTCGATATCTCAAAAGACTCATCTAACTTATTATGGTAAGACCTTGTGATAACTGATCCCATAGGCACATCATATTTCTTAATATCAAAGGTTGAGGTTACGACCAATAGTTGAGTATTTATAGTCACTGGTTGTTGAAGTAGTTTACGTACCTTATTGTATTGTGTTTTCTCTATTACAAAACGGAGCAAGTGTTGAAGTCGTTGTTTGATATAATGCTTAGTAATATTGTATGAAATCTTTTGTTAGATTATGAACTTGTTAGAGTCTTGTTGTGAAAATGTTGAATCCTGGTGTACAAGGAGAGATAGGTGATGTTGAGAGTGATGCTTTTGTTCATGGATGCATTGAGCAATAGACCCCTCGAACCACGAACGAACAGATACATAACCTTACTACCATTGTGAGCAACTTATCTATGGTAGTAGAAAGATTAGCGAAAGCTTGACCTCAAGAAAGAAATACTGAACATGAACAAGGTGTATGAGATAGGTCAATAGGGCTAGCATAAAATCTAAGCTCCTGATGTTATGAATGCATCAAAAGCATGACCTATCCACGCTAAAGGATACGTACAACGAAGACTTGAGTTAAGAGAAGTTGAAGATGGAAAAGATGAGGATGAGTAGTACCCTGAATATGACAAGTGTAAACTTTGAGCTACTCTAAGGATTGAACACATCAAAGTGCAAGTTCCAAACTTCTCTAGATTCGATAATGTCAATGAATATATGGACTAAGAAGAGAAGGTTGAGAAGATATTTGATTTCTATGATCATGAAGATGCAGTGCATACTCAAGTAACTACCTTAGAGTTTTCTAGGTATGTAGCAATGTGGTGGAAGAAGTAGCAAACCATACGTTAGCAAGCCCGACACGAAATACAAACTTAGAATGAGATGAAGTGAGTTTTGAGGAATAGATTTGTTCTTGAGCACTATGAGCAAGATACTTTTTGATATCTTTAAGAACTTAGGACGAATAACTAAATTGTGGATGAGTATGTTCAAGAGTTTCAACTATTGATTATCCGATGTCATGTTAACGAGCTAGATGCATGGACTGTTGTAAGATCTATTTCTGGTTTGTGACCTGAGATTGGGAATATTGTAGAAGTATAAAGGCTAAGGACTCTGGATGAAACTATTTGAATCACTCATAGAGTTGAGTAATAGAGGCAAAGACTTGATGAGGGTCGAGGTAAGGCTAAAGCCTAAGATCTTGAGGTTAGGAAGGACTAAGGTCGGAGCTTAGGATGGAAGACAAAAGAAATTAAGTGCTTCAAGTGTCTCAACATCAAACATGTTGATAATTAGTGTCTAAATAGATGTGTGCTGACCATTAAGGGTGAGACCCGACAGATCGAAGTAGAGAGTACGAGAGAAAGAGAAGAGAATGTAGATGTAGGTTATTTGTTAGAAGAATTCCAAGATGACCCAAACGCCCTAACTTGACCTGAATTTAGGGAATATTATACGGTTGTCTAAAGATTCTTCAGTACCATTACTGTTGATGAGAATGAATAGAGAGAGAATCTCTTTCACATGAACTATCGAGTGAATGGAAATCTATGCACTTTAATTGTAGATGGAGGACTTTGTGCTAATGTAGTAGCATAACGAGTTGTGAAGGCTCTAACAATGTCAACCTGTCCTCACCCCTGACCTTATAAGATCCATTAGGTCAATGAGAAAGGCAGACTTCCAGTTACCGAATAAGTCAGAGTGTCAATCTCCATTAAGGATAAATATAAGGAAGAGGTGTGGTGTAACGTCCTGCCAATGTATGCTTTGCACATACTTTTAGGTTGACCTTAACTGTTTGACCTAAAAGCACTCTATGATAGGAACACTTATATGTTCCAAAAGGATGGCAAGAAAGTTATGCTAAGAAAGTTTAGGAATCCCAAGTTAAGGTTTCCAAATCATTGTAGAAAAATCCTTTGTAATTTCCTAAGCTCAATTTTCTAAAGATGTCGAGTCAAAATCTTACATCTTTTGTTAGTCAAAAGGTTACTAAAGCTAAAGGAGGAAGAAGCCTTAACAACCGATGTGTAAGCTCTACTTCAAGAATATGTTAACCTCTTTCTTGCCAAACTACCTAAGGGATTACCTCCTATAAGAGGTATTGAACATTGTAGTGACCTCCAACTTGATACAACTCTATTGAACCAACTTTCTTAAAGAATCAATCTTAAGTAGGCAACCAAGCTCAACAAGCAAGTTGACGAGCTGATTGACAGAGAGTATGTCAAAGAAAGCATGAACCCTTGTACCAAACCCACCATTCTCATACTAAAAAAGGATGGCCTTTAGTAGGTGTGTATTGATAGCCGAGCTATCAACAAAATCACTGTTAAGTACAAATATCCAATGCCTCGATTAGATGACATGTTAGATGAATTAGATGGTGCACAAATCTTTTCAAAGGCAGATTTGAAGAGTAACTAGCACCAAATCAGAATAAGGTTAGGAGATGAGTGGAAGATAGCATTTAAGACAAAGGATAGTCTCTTTAAGTGGTTAATAATGCCATTCAAACTCACAAACGCACTTAGTACTTTTATGCGACTTATGAATCATGTCTTGGGATCATCAATGGGTAAATGTGTTGTGGTTTATTTTAGTGATATCCTAGTATATAGTACCAACCTCTCATCTCATGTCGAGCACTTGAGATTTGTATTTAACATTCTCCAAGCTAAACACTTGTTTTTGATAACATGTGTATTTTGTCAAAGTGAAGTCATGTTCCTTAAATATATTGTCTAGTAGAGGAATTCGAGTTGACGAGGAGAAAGTCCAAGCCATAGTTAACTAACCAACCCCTACTAGTGCTTCAGATACAAGAAGCTTTCAAGGTTTAGCTTCATTCTGTTAGAGGTTTGTTTGTAATTTCAATTCCATAGCTGCCTCATTAACCAAGCTAACTAAAAAGAACTTAGAGTTTAGATGGTCAGAGAAGGCATAGAGAAGTTTTGAAGATATTAAGTCCAAGCTAACTTCTACCCCTATACTTACACTACTTAACTTTGATAAAGTCTTTGAAATAGAATGTAAGAGTTGGAATTGCTGCCGTTCTCACACAAGAATGTTGACCCGATGCCTACTTTAGTAAGAAGCTTAGTAGTCTTGCTTTAAATTATTCCACATATGACAAGGAGTTCTATACCCTTTTTCGAGCTCTTCAAAACTAGCAGTATTACTTGCTATCTCGAGAATTCATCATTTATATGAATCATGAGTCCTTCAAGCATTTAGAAGGCTAGCAAAACCTCTTCAACATTACTCTAAATGAGTAAAATTCTTCGAAACTTTTTGCTATGTTATCAAGTATAAAATGGGAAGCTCCAACAATGTTGCTGACGCTCTGTCACGTCGACATATGCTCGTTATAACTTTACAAGCCTGGATACTTGAGTTTGGTACTATTCCAGATCAATAAGAGCAAGATTTGTACTTTGGACCCATGGTAGTCAAATGCAGTTATGGAGGAGTGATAGATGGATTCTATTTGAACCAAGGATTTTTTTATCTAAGGTAGATAAGTGTATGTGCCGAGTAGCTTAACTAGAGAACTACTTGTTTGAGAAGCTTATGTTGGAGGCTTAGATGGCCATTTTGGATAGAAAGGGACATTTAAATTGCTAAAAGAGCATTTTTATTAGTCAGGAATGGTAAAGGATGTGCGTAAAGTTCTAGAATGATGCAAGGTGTACAAGCGAGCTAAAGGAAGAAAGGAACCCTATGGGAAATATATACCCTTACCTATACTTAATCGACCCTAAATCGATCTGAGCATAGATTTCATACTCAGCCTACCCTAAACAACCCAAAAAACACTCTATCATAGAAGTGGTTGATAGATTTAGCAAAATGAGCAACTTTATTTCTTGCCATAAAAATAATTATGCTTTACATGTTGCTAACCTCTTTTTACAAGATATCATATGACTTCATGGGATCCCTAGGAGTATTGTTTTTTTATTGCCACCTAAAGTTCACAAGTTTCTTTTAGCGAACTATATGGAAGAAGTTTGGCACTAAGTTGATGTCCAACGCATCCTATCATCCTCAAACAAATCATCAAACCAAAGTTGTGAACAAAACAGTTAGAAGTTTGCTTCAAGCCACAATTAGGAAGAATCTACATGATTAGGATTTATGTCTACCCATCATCAAGTTTGCCTACAATCACTCAACCCATAGCTTAACTAGCCAATCACCTTTCAAGATTGTCTATAGAACTAATCCAAACTTACCTTTGGATATGATTATTAGCTAACTCTTGGAGAAGAAACTCAAACTAGCTTACAACGTACTGAGGAATTTTAGGGACTACATGAGAGAGTTACCAAGGAACTAGCCAAAATAGTGGCCTAATAGGAGAGTAAGGAAACTAAGGGAGAAAGCCCATTGTTTGCAATCCTAAAGATCTTCTATGGATTCACCTTAGTAAAAACTGATTCCTAGGGAAGAGGATGAACAAACTTTTCCTTAGGTTATGTAGTCCATTTAAAGTTCTAAGGAGAATCAATGACAATGCCTACGAGATGGAATTAGTAGTGGGATATGGGGTATTGCTAACATTCAATGTCTCTTATCATCCTAGAAGAAGAAGCTGATCAAGATTTGAGGGAAAATCTTCAACAACCCCAGAGAGCCAATGGAATGCCAACCTCTAAACCTCTCATCGGAGCCCATCTCAAGTGCTTATAGAATCTTGTAAGGAGGATTCTATCTTTACAACTCAACCATGACAAATTCTAGTACTATGAAGGCTTACTGTTGAACTTCCTGAATGCTGAGCTTGGATGCATCTTAATTTGCTCTATCTCATGCCTAGATGTCAAGCTCGCAAACATTTTTAGTACAATAGCCTTATCAAGTGCTAAGCATCCAATCATCTACCAACCTAATGTCAAGAACCCAAATGCTGACCTGCCACATGTTGAGGACCTAAATGCTAGCCTCCTTACTTTTCTATGCCAATTTGTTACCATGCCCAAACAGTTCGAACCTAGTACATCACTACCTTATGTATAGATGCAATAATAGCGCACCACCTATCTCCACCTTTTCTAACACTATACTAGATTGTCTTTACTGTAATTGTCCTACTCACCCCTTTTGGTAATATACTAGGTTTCTATACTTTGTATTACCCCTTATATAATTTCATGCATTTCCTTATTGCCATAAGGACTTACTATAAATAATCCCGTGTCATTTGCAACTGGAATAATCCTTCATCATCATACTATTAATGGATATCTCTCGTGTCTTGCAAGCAATCCTCTCAAGTTACAAACCACCTTCATACTTATCTAATGTTGCTAGTAGCTTAAGATTAGTGGCGAGTAGAACTTAGTTCTGTGCTTGTGTGTCATTTCAAGCCGAGACTAAGTCGTATGGTGTTAATCAATGAGTTATATCCGAGAAGCAACCTTAAGAAGCTACAGGAAAAGTTGGACCCATCCATTTGTGCATTTATTGATATCTCGAAGGACCCATATAACTCACTACAATAAGACCTTATCATAACTAAGCTCCAAGGCACATCAATTCTGTTACGTAAATGAAGTTGTAATTCCTATCAATACAAAAATGAAATATTATTGCCAATATAGGTTTGAGATATCCTTTCTTTTTCAGGATGGTATTTTCTTGGCTTCATCTACCTTGTTCCTTCTATATCTCCTTTGACATTGTCAAGGAGATGTGTGACCCAAAACCTAACAAAACCCTAACAAAACCATGATAAATCTATGATAAGAACTTTGCATGTTAACTCTAGCATCCATGAGTCTAGATATCAAGGATCTATGCTATACCCATGATAAGAGAAGGAAGAAATCAAAACTAGTAGAAAAATAATAATAATAATAATAAATCTTAACAAAACCTTAGGAATGGTTGCTTTCTCTTACTCTCTCTATTAGTTTATGTTATGGAAATTTGACTTTCTATTTATAGAGACTAGTCAATGGACTCAAATAAGGAAACTTCTTATGGAATGGCATGATCATGCCCTAGAATCATAAGCATAAACCACACTTAGATTCTCCTTGCAATTAAAATTCTTGAAATTTATTGTAATTGTTAGATGAATGCATCGTAGCGACAAGCACAACCATAGTCTTTTGTGATCATTCATTCTAAGAAAAAATCTTCTCTATGAGCTACCTTTGATTGCTTCTTCAAACAAGTAAAATCATCTCTAAATTTGAATGGTTCTTAGACAAATTTCTCTCTTTCCACTTCCATAACTCCTTAAAATCCTAAAACCAATAAATTACTTAATTAAGCACGAAGTCCATTAAATTACAACAAAATAGAGGATAATCACTATGAAAACTCGACAATAAATATGTGCAAATTCATACCCATCAACCATCCCACTTTACTTGTGTGGATGGAGGTATTCTAGAAAGCTTGTTCTTGGGGAGGAGAAGTCATACATGCTTAGAAAACTTTATATGGAGCATTGTTGCCCTATTGTGCATACAATGAGCTATATGACATAAAAGACTTTGGTAGAGAGGTATATTGCTTTGATTAGGGGTTAACTAGACATCAAAATCCAAACAAATATAATCAATTGAGGAGAGATTATAATATTAATGTGTCTTGATGAGTTGTTTATCAAATGAAGCGTGTTGCAATGAAGGCACTATACGAGGATTATAGGGAATAGTACAACATTTTGTATGAATATTGTCGTACGGTGCTTATATTGAACAAAAATAACACCATCAAATTGAAATTGAGAAGCGACAATCTAAGTCTAAATCCCATAATTCAAAGGATGTATCTTTGTATAGATGCAATGAAAGTTGGTTTTGTGTATGAATGCAAACCCTTCATTGGACCTAATGGAACACACCTAAAAGGCCTATACGGAGGGTAGTTGTAAGCTATTATTGGTTGTGATGGCAATAACTATATGTTCCCGATAGCAATTGCTACAACTGAGCTAGAATACTTAGAATCTTGGCAATAGATTTTATACCTACCACATAATTGCTTACTTTAGGTCTGTTATATGATCAAAGTTAATTGAAGCCTAACTACTTATCTTCTTTGTGGTTTCATTGTTTATGCAGCTTCTACTAGATGATATTGATTATGAACACTAGATAAAGCGAACTTTTATGTCTTACAGGCAAAAGGTATAACGAACTAATAATTATGATTTATTATGAGAGATAACATAATTTCTTGAATATTAATCCTTACGTATTGCATATGGATTGGTGGAAGCACTAAAGGTAATTGCCTTAGGTTGTGAACATTGAATCTGTGTTCAATGCTTCTATGGAAACATTAGGGATGCTAGTATTAGAATTAAACCTCTTAAGGATGATTTATGGGGAACGGCTAAGGCATATACAATGGATAAGTTCAACCATCACATAAGAAGAATCCAAATGCTACATAATGATCTATTTTGTATCAAAGTTTGTTGGATTTCGAGTCTTGGAGTAGGAGTTATGTTAGTTTAGTTTCAAGGTGTGATCTTCCAATGAACAACATATGTGAGATTTTTAACTCCTACATCTTTGATGGTAGACACTTACTTCTATTATTAGTAACGGAGTATATAAAAAAGAAGTTAATATCAAAGTTTCAATCAAAGTGAGAATAGACAGTGGGATTTACCAATTTAGTATGTCTTGAGGTATTGGAGACATAGGAAAAAATGAGGCGAGAAAGTCGTCATGCTTATGTTATGTCTAGGAAAAGGAAAACATCTTGTATATTGGTTTCATGCTATTTCTATTTCATGCAAGAATATTCTTTTCTAGTAAAATGGAAAACATAGGATCAATAACCTAATGACACTATTGGAGTGACTACTAAAGGACCAATTTTTACCCAAGAAATAGATAAAGATAAAGAAGTAGCTGCTACATCATTTCCCAAGTCGATAATCGTATTTCTCTTATTCCTAAGATGGATTTTATATCTTTACACTAGTTTTCACCAATGAAATCACTTTCATTAATTTGTATTTATAGGCTAAAATATTACGATCTCCTTCATTTAGAAATAAGAAAGTATTGTGTCTAGTTCAACCTAAACAGATTCTATATAATGGATAGCTTGGTAATTTCTTAATGAATCATACCATGTTGTGGGGTTATGTCAAAAAGAAGCCACAATAGCAATATTTTTAGAAAATTGAGCAACTAATTACATTGGGGAATAATGCACATGGAAGTGATGCTCCTATTGTCTTGGATGATTAAAGAAGCTACAACATGCTTCAAAAGTTCTAATATCATTTTGTTAGCAGGCAAACTTATGCTTATGTTTTTTTTTTCCTTCTTCTTATGTAGCAAATAATAGCCAAAAGTTGTAAACATCATTTTGTTATAGGTGAACTAGTGCCTATGTTTTCTATTAATATGTTATGTAGCAAATATTAGGCAAAAGTGCTAACTATTATTTTGTTAATGGGCAAATTGGTGCCTTTTTTTTTGTGAACATTTATAAGGGTTGTAGAGTGAATTTATATAACCCTATGTTTCATAAGTTGAATGTAGACATGTTTTGTAAATTTATAATATCTATATTTGTGTCATATATACATTCATGCGAACTATATATTATATTTTGTTTCATTAATTGGTACAAATTTAAGCCTTATGGGTGATATTTTTCAACACATACACATACACACACACACTTATATATTAGCGGTTGACGTACCAAAAATGTGTGTATAAAATATGTGTATATATTCACATGACTATATATATATATATATATATATTAGTTACATAGCCCGTGAAAATAGCAAAATCGAAAAAAAAATATTATTGTGATGATTTGTGTAAAAATATTATATAACACTAATCATCTATATTATAAAATATTTTTTATAATCAATTAATTTTATATAAACACACACACATACACATATAGATGTATACATCAATATAATTGAGTCCATAACTCATTCAATACCTTAAAATGATTAGGGTTTATTGCATTTAAGTTAAATGACATAAACCTTTTAACTTAGAAATAATGGATAGGCTAATATATTTTTATTAGCAATTATTATACTTCGTAAACCCCTTTTTCACTTTTTTTTTTGAAGGATTATATCCTAAATATTACAATAACTTCTATCAATATTATATTCAATTGAAATAAAAGAAAAATAAAAAATGAGTAAAGAATATATAATAACAAATTGAGGATGATTTTTAATAGCAAGTTAACACCAAACACCTAAAATAATTTTTATTTACAAACAAATAAAAATAACAAATTATATATTTTTTATTACATCTATACTACACAAATTAAGGATAACAAATAATAAATTTTCCACAACATTTTCTTCAAAAGTAAAAACTCCTTGCAATCTTATTATATAGTGGTCTTATACGAACTAATCTAATATTAAAGAAAATCGGAATTATTAATATAATAAGTTAAGAATAACAAAATAATAAGCAATGGTAGTAGTAAGAAAATTTAAAAGTATAATCCTATAAATAAAGTGTAACAAATAAAAAGTTATTAAACACAATTGTTATGATAGAAAAATGAATAAGCAAATACCACGTATACAAAAACTTTCTTTTAAATATGCAGTGAATGGATTCTATAATGAGCTTCCATAAAAGTGTTATTTTAAACCTAATATATATACATGCATTGGGGAAGTTTCTGAATGAAAAACTCATTAAAAGCTTGCTAGATTGTGGTTCTTAAATAGATTATATCATGATATGAGAGAAAATCAAAATTGTTAACATAAGTAAACTAAAAGTAACAAAATAATAACCAATGGTAACAATAAAAAATTCAAAAGTATAAACTTGAAAAATGTAAAATAAATCAAAAGCTAGTGAAAGCAATTACTATGGAAGAAAAATAAACAAATAAAAGCCATTCCTCAAAAGAAATTTTCTTAAAAGTATAAAGTGAAACTATCGACTCACATAAAAATGCTATTTTGAACTAAATATATATATACATATATATAGCTACAAATTGAAAAGATAACATGTATAAACATATTGTAAAACATGAAATATAGAACGAATGGATGATAATGGTTTTTATACGTAAAAATGTAAAAATTGAAAAGATAAAAATTTCCAAAATCAATTGTTATAATATATTACGATAGGTGTAGGATTATTTTACAATGATAACCCTTATTTTGATTAAATAGTAATTCAACAAATTATTTAATGTGATTGCAAATGTTTGTTTTGTAAACTTAACATAAATTACAATAAAGACACATAAGTGGGTTTAACCACTATGTTAAAATAGATATATAATATATCCTAGTATTAATATAATATATGATCTATAATATGTCTCACTTTAAAATGACTTAAAAAAAATAAATAATTTAGCAAATAAATTACGTATGAATAGTTGAGAGTAGTCAAATGGTTTGATAAGAAATTTTAAATGAAAAAGATATAGAAAAAACATATATTGAAGATAATCTATAATATATATATATATAGCATATAAATTTAAAAAATTATTATTGCTATTCATTAAAGTAGTTTTAAATAGAACATGAATCTGTTGTAAAATCAATTATTATTTTGTAACTTAATAGGAGCTAAAATTATCAATAGTTTTTCTTTTGCTAAAATTTTAAAAACAAATAGACCATTTGTAAAATAATTACAATTGAACATATCAAATAATAGAACAATTGAATTATTAATAATTTTTCCTCAACGAAAATTTTAAAAACAAATAGATCGATCGTAAAATAAGCACAATTGAACATATCACTCAACAAATAATAGAACAATTTAATTATCAATTACTTTTTCTTTCATATTCTAATCCATATCTCCTCCTCCTTTAGGCGAGAGGCTAAGATTAAAGCAAAATTTCTCGTACACTCTCGAAATAGTTGTAAGGAGAATATTGCAAAACAGCAAATGCAAACGTCTTTCATCATTTAATTAATACTTCTTAGAAGGGATCACTCGTTGTGATAAATCAAGATTTTTAATTGCTAAACATTTCTAACTACGTTGAGCATGATCACTATACACATCCTTTGTCTCCAGTTTCATCCCTACAACAAAACATTTTACTAGTAAATAAAGAACTACAACAATTTAATTATTAATTACTTTTTATCGTAACCATTTATGAAATAAAATCCATGTTTAACTAAAGTTTTAATATGTAAATAAACCATTTATAAAATAAGCACAATTAAACATATCACTAAATAAATAAAAAATAATAATTTGGTTATTAATAGCTTTTCTTCTACTAAAATTTTAAAAGTAAATAAACCATTTATGAAATAAGTACAATTGAACATATTACTAAACAAATAATATAACAATTTAATTATCAATTACTTTTTTGTTTTTGTATGAAAGTTATCAATTGCTTTTTATAGTAACCATTTGTGAAATAAGTATATAGTTTTTTCTTCTACAAAAGTTTTAAAGAAACAAATAAACCATTCATAAAATAAATACATAGTTGTTCTTATACTAAAGTTTGAAAAAACAAATTTTACTTATGAAGTATTAGGGATTATGGATATCACAGTAATTGGAAACTTAATTAAAGAATTATTAAGATTTATGGATATTGGAGCTATAACTAGAAGCTATCATTTTAATAAAAGATTTTTAGTTTAAATACTATTTTTTTTTTTTGTTAAAGATTCTTAGATTAAATGCTATTTTTGGCATATGGAGTTTTTTACCATAATAATCCTAGCATATCGATGATTTATTAATAATTATTAATTATATAGAGGTTATTTGGTAAAATCCAAATAAAATGAAATATTAAAACACCAAAGACACCAGTGGTCTCTTTGGCTTTAATCTTATAGATATATATAAATAAAATAAACATCTCATACTTCAAAAGCTATTAAGTTGTAATAGTCCGTCGTATATATCAACTTTATCCTAAAAACTAACTACTCAATCTTTGACATAAACCTAACATACATAAAGCTCATATGATAAAACCATGACAAAACCATGATAAGTTTAGGAAAAGCACTCTACATGTTAACTCTAAGATCAGTAAGTCTAGATATCAAGGATCTACATTACAACCATGATAAGAGAACAATCCTTCATAAAAACTATAAATGAAATCAAAATTAGTTACCACATAAAGAAAACCTAGCAAACCCTAGGAATGGTTGCTCTCTCTTTCTCTCTCTCTCTCTCTCTTTGTGTTCTAAATATGACTTTCTATTTATAGATTCTGGTTAAATGGACTCTAATAAGGAAACTTCTTGTGGAATGGTATGATAATGCCTTAGAAGCAGAAGTGTGAACTGTAAGCCCTAAAGCTAAGCCAAGTAACCGTAAGCTTAAACTTAAAACCTAAGGTTTAGGGCGATCGGTTAATGAATCCGATCAAACCCAAATTATAAACTAATGAAAGAAATATTAGTAAAAATGACCCCATAAACTTGAATTTAAAAAAATAAGTAATAAAATAGGAGATTATAAAATTTTTAAATTTTAAGCATAATAAATACTAATTACCGAAAGAGCGAAAAGTGTAATCGAATAACTAATAAACTACTAAAGATAGATTATATGTATACTAAAAATTTTAGAATGACCAAGATAATAATTAGGAATGTTCACATGTACCCCACATATATTTACGTGTAAATAAAAATACGTGAAATTACCTAAATTGGCCAAAAACTAAGTAAATAATTAAAGAAAATTATAAATTAATTAAGAAAAAATCAAAAGAGGCTAGAATAATCGAAATCAGGTCATGGCAGGTCAAGATCTGTAAAAGAAAAATCAACCAATTAAAATTAGACAACATAAAAGCAAAAAATCAAGGAAATTAGGCAAAGTTTTGTCTAATTAATGCATAATAATTACAAAAATTGCCTATAAATAGGGGAAAATTTTCTAGAAGTCATTTGGACAGTTTAGCATTAGGGAAAAATAGGAAAACTGAAAAAATCGAGAGAAAATCCAGAAAAAAAAGGAAACTGTGCAAATTCGTGTAATGAGAGAAACCCACACCTCACCACCACCTAGGACCGAGCCACCACCACCACACCACTAGCCCCACCGTCTAGGTCGGCTAATAGCCTTGGACCGGGTTTGGATGACCATAAAGCTTCAGACCCGTTAGTTTCTTCAATTTCCAATTTTGAATAATTTTGTAAAATTAGTTATTTTGCCCAGAAAATTATGAAACTTGTTATTTTGAGGTTTTATTGTATGTAGATTTAGGGAAAATATTAATTTAGTTTAATTACGTCTGAAAATATAGGGTTTTTAAAAAATTGTTCAAAACCGAGCATGATTAGAACGGAAAATAAATAGGCTTAAGAGTGTAGTTTGGAGCTCAATTTTTTTTATTTGATGCTCATATGATATAGAACAGTACTATGAAGCCATTTTTTTAAAATTAATTTTTGAAATTTTTAAGTTAATTTTTAGCCCTAAAATGATGGAAAAATTGGGTGATTTGGGGTTAATTAGGTGATTAAGATATTAATTACTGATTTAAATATTAATTAAATATTTAGGGATGTTAATCTCTGATGTGGAACCCTAATCCTAGCCTTTGGAGTATTAAGTATGGTTAATTTAGGGAAATAGGTAATTAATATAAAAAATTAGTAATATGTGAAATTGTAAATTAATAAATCTAAAAAAATAGGGTTATTTAGATAATATTAGAATAGAAATCAGAAAAATAATAAATCTGAAATAACATTTAATTTTAAGTAAATGTCTCAAAATGTAAGATTTTCACACATCGGGAATAAATCTGATACCGCAATTAGGGTTAGCGTGTACCGAATAGTTTAGAATACCAAATTACGACCTAATAGGATATTTGGACACTCGAGCTTAATATGATTAATTTCATATTAGGATTCGAGAATATTTAAGGCTTAGGAATCAAAATTTAAAATCTCATTTAGGATTCGAACACCGAAATAGAGTACAACGAATCATTAGGACGTAATGGGTATACACGGAAAAAATGAGTTAAAATATAACTTAGAATATGAAATCATAAATTATAAGTACTAAAAAGACCTATTTGTATTATAGAATACCTAGAGACACATCAGCTTACAATCGAGCGATCGAGCGATTCCAAATAAGTTGAGTTATTGCTTATTGTAAGAAAGTACTAGTTTTGTAGTACTAGGAGACTTAAGCTTGTATATGATTGTGATTGTAAGTAGTTTACGCAAGTGTTTGATGTATCTGAATTCGTGCTGAATTTATATTGTGAGTGATTTTGTGACTGATTGAATTGGTATAAAATTGTTTGAACACCCTAAACGGAATTTAATCTTAGTCGACCCTAATAAAAAAAAAATGTCATGCATTGCAACCCGTTAGGGGATCATAGGATTCTCCAACCAAATACCGATCTCTTCGAAAGGGATAGCGCAGGATTGCAAAATGGTCCCTTCGTCATCCTTAGTTAAACTAAGTGATAGGAGAGGAGGTCGCGGCGAGGGTGAAGTCAATGGTTCGAAGGTAGTTGTGGAAGGAGCGAAGTCTCCATTGCACAAGCCTGGGTTTGGTTGTAAGCTACTGCATAACATGGAAACTCCCCAATCCGGATTGGAGCGAGTGAAATTTCTCTGATTTCATAACGGACCAGACTACGTTATGCGATGACACTTGATTGTTGCATTGCATGAAAATAATTACTTGATAACCCTATTTATGCTTGTATGTATTCATGAGTCTCCAATTCAACTTACTGAGCTGTAGTTGCTCATACCCTTATAGATCCTTTTGCAGGTTCTGATTTCTGAACACTTCAAGTACTATGCCACCCTACAATTACCCAGAGGTTAGTCCGTTTGAAGCCAGGGGTGTGAGAATCAAGTTACTTAGTATAATGTGTAACCAGAGTGACCATGTAATTAGGGATGAAAGATTAATAGTTATTATGTAATCTAATGAACTGTTATGTTATGTAAAACTTCCTGGAAAGCTCTGTGGACTTATATATATAATATTATACATGTTATTAGAAATTTGCACTATTTATCATAATTGTAGTTTAATTGTTAATCGGACTGTTTACTTCAAAATGAGAAATCGTCGACGCATTGTATAGGTCATGTCTATGGTAGGTACTGTGAGGCTAGTTACTATCATAGAATGGTTTACACGGCGGGACTATTGCGACTTTGCGACTTCGGGGCGTAACATGAACCTTAGGTATCATTCTCCTTGCAATTAAAACTTGTGAAATTTTTTGCAATTATTAGACAAATAGATCACAACCAGAAGCATGGGTCTAATCTCTAGTCATGTTCTTCTATGATCATTTACTATAAGTAAAATTCTTCTCCATAAGGTGCTATCTTTGATTACTTCTTCGAACAAGTAAAAATCATCTTTATTTTTGAATCATTCTTGGAAAAATTTCGATCTTTCCACTTTAACGGCTCCTTAAAATCCTAAAACCAATAAATTACTTAACTAAGAACCACATCCATTAAAATTACAACAAAATAGAGGAGAATCACTAGGAAAACTCAACAATAAATATATGCAAATTGACACTCATCAACCATCCCACTTTACTTGTATAGATAGAGGTGTTATGGAAAGCTTGTTCTTAGGGAGGAGAAGTCATACATACTTGCTTACTTTAGGTTTGTTATAAGGTCAAATTTAATTAGAGCCTAATTACTTATCTTCTTAGTGATTTCATTATTTATGCGGCTTTTACTAGATTATATTAATTGCAAATGCCAAATAAAGTGAACTTTTATGTCTTATAGACAAAAGGTATTATGAACCATTGCTTTTTTTTATTATTACATTTTCAAATGAAATAATAATTATGATTTATTATGAGTAATAAAATAATATCTTCAATCTTAATCCTTAGTTGTTGCATAGGGATTGGTGGAAGCACTAAAGGCAATTGCCACAAGTTATGAACATCGCATTTGTGTTTAGCACCTCTATGGAAATATGAGGGATGTCAGTATTAAAATTAGACCTTATAAGGATGATTTACGTAACGTTTCTAAGACCTATATGATGAATAAGTTCAACAATCACATGAGAAGAATCCAAATGCTAGATAATGATCTAATTTGTATCTAAGTAAGTTGGATCCTAGATCTTAGAATAGGAGTCATTTTAGTCTAGTTTTAAGTTGTGATCTTCTAGTGAACAACATACTCCTACATCCTTGATGATAGACATTTACCTCTATTATCAATAGTAGCATATATAAAAAGGAAGTTAATATCAAACTTTTAGTCAAAGTGAGAAGAGGCATTGGGATTTACTAATTTAATATGTCTTAAGGTGTTGGAGACATAAAATAAAATGAGGCAGGAAAGTTGCCATGCTTATGGTATGTCTAGAACAAGGAAAACATCTTATATACTAGTTTTATTCTATTTCAATCTCAAGCAAGAATGCTCCTTTCCAATAAAATGGTAAACATAGGATCAACAATCTAATGATGTTGTTGTAGTAACTTCCAAAGGACCAATTTCTACTAAGGGAATAGATAAAGAAGTTATTGCTACATCATTTCCAAATCCGATAATTGTATGTCTCTAATTCCTCACATGAATTTTAGGAGGTCATCCTAATCAAGGTTGAACAATGCACATGGAGGTGATGCTCCTATTATCTTTGGTGATTAAAGAAGTTATTGCATGATTCCAATATCATTTTGTTAAAAGGCTAATTGTGCTTTTTTTTTTTTTCATTTGTAGTGAATAATAGCCAAAAGTTGTAAACATCATTTTGTTATAGGTGAACTAGTGCCCATGTTTTTTATTTATATGTTATGTGGCAAATATTAGCCAAAAGTGCTAAATATGATTTTGTTGATAGGCAAATTGGTGCCTCCTTTTGGTGAAAATTTTTCAAGAGTGCAAAGTGAATTTATGCAGCCTTGTGTTTCATAAGTTGAATGTAGACATGTCCTGTGAATGTAAACCTCTTTGTTTAGCCAAAAGTGGGTCTCTTACTAAAACTTGTGCTGAATGTTTGATGTTTTCAAATGGAAAGGTCTTCCTGATGAGTGAAGTAGATCTCAGTCATCTTAATTGTTTTCCATTTTGGGTGGAATATGTTGACAAAGTTGCTTATGGATTTAGAAGTGTAATTATAGATTTTGACCATTTTAGTAGCGTAATACGTTTGCTTCTTAGAAAATTAGTCTTTACCAAAAGGCATCTCTAACTTACTTCCCAAAAGAGATCTTCAACATGTTCCTAAGCATAATGGTAATTAAAGCACTTGTGGTCCATTTAGTAGTATAAGCTGTATAAAGGGCAATGAATGGTGACAACAATACCAAGAGGCCAGCAAGGCAAAATGATCGAGCCAACATAGTGCCAAAAATAGATGGAACATATCAAGCTATAGCTTGTCCTTTTTGTAACATTACCGGTGGTATCAGTCTCATGGTGCTTATTAAATAATGCATCAAATTTTTTTTTTCATGTTTTTCTATTTATTATCCTCACTCATATTTTATTTGAACATTATTGGACGAAACGAAAAACTATAATTGTTTTGTAACGTTGACAAAGGATGAAAAAGTTATACACATCATATCTTCAACTTCATTAGTATAGAACTCAATAAAATAAGCTATTTTTGCTTTGTAGCATGTAAAGATAAGTAACTAACAATATTGGCACCTTTCCCTCCTATCTTTTGCATTTAGCTCTGAGGAGTTACATAAGAATTTATAGACAACTGTTAATATACACCTTTTTAGCTTGCTTAATGCTCATTCAATTATAAACAACTCTAGCAAAAGAGGTAGATATATTTGGCAGTTTTATTTAATTAAAAGTTATGGTCTCATTCATCCATAAATGATGCAAAATTCTATATGATTCACGTCAATATTCATGAAAGCCAATAATGAATTGCTCCTAAAAATATTGAATCAATGCTGCCAGCTTAAAGGCAAGACGGTATAACCAAGAGAATAAGTCTTCATTGGACGAAGGTAATAAAGACCAACAACTTGGAAATTGCTTTATTAAAAGCAAACATCTCATGCAGAGATTCCATCTTCGTTTATCTTCAGTTTCATATTAAATGGTATATGAACCATACACGAAATGGCAACAAGCATTATGTGTATAAGAACCAAACAAGGATGTACACGCAAAAGACTATGGAGAATCGTAGAAAACGCGAGGCTTGACTATTATTATTGTATACCGTATGTATGTATGCCCTTAGACACTATAATATACATAGATATACAATAATTATTATTTTATTCATTCTTCTGGTTTAGATATTCACACAGGACAGCTAAGCTAAGGGATCACATACTTAGAATTACAATTAAAGAATAAGCAGGACAATTTAAAAAAAAAAAATTGAAATCACACAAAAGCTAGTCCAAAATTCCTATCAAATTCGGAGTTTAAATGTCTACACAATTTGGTGAGAAGAAAGAGAGTTTTCTTCCTCAACGTGTTTCCTTCTTCAAGAAGGAACTACATCGTACTCTCTCTCCCTCTTCAGATAGGTTAGGTAAGGTATTTACATGAGAGATAGAGCGGGTAATTTTGGCTCTTCGTTGAAAAATTAGTCATGTGGATGGCACATGTACCTTTTTCTTTTTTCTTTTTTCTTTTTTTGACAGAAAGTGTTAAATGCCTTTAACTGTGCAAAAAATAAAAAATAAAAAATAAAAAATCTGTGTCAATTATTGAAAATCAAGAAATCAAAAGAAACACTTTAAAAGTTAAGGAGGTGAATCCATATCAATAAAAAAGCTTATGAGGGGTTTTTGTAATTCTCCTAAAAGCAATTATCTTAAAATTTAAACACAAATTAGTAACTATTAGGGATTATCCATGTAATTTATGTGCAATTTGAGGCTAAAATAGTAATCCAATTCCAAAAGGAGATTTTCCAAGAAACTTTTACATGAATTGATGAGTTTTAGTAGATGTATCTATATTCATAAAACTCGGTTTTGTGTAACTGTTATTTCCTAAAATTACTATTTATACCTCAATTTAATCACACATAACGAAAAAAAAAATCAATACTAAACTATATTTTTAAAACTATAAAATATCCTATAAGATGGATATATTTGTCGACTCAATTTTTTCCCTCATATCTTCTCTTTCTCTCTTCCCATTAATATCTCTCTCCTTTCATGTTACTCTAACCTCAACAACATCAATGTGTTGGAGACAGATTGTATACATTCGCAGACAAATCTATTAAACTCTCAATACATTTGATCCCAATGCTATAAAAGTTAACCCATCACTAAGTGTCTCATTTATACTGTTTCTATTAACATATTTATATTATTTATTGACATATTTATATAATTTTTTAAGATGATAAAATTTTCTTTAGAGAATAAAATTAAAAAAATATATATATCATCATAATAATTGGAGGAGAAGAAAAAATTTCAAATATAAATTCGTTGATATTGTTCAATAATTTTATATGTTAAACATTTTTTTTTCCATATTTCTAATACTTACTATTATATGTTCAATAATTTTGCTATGATATTAATATTTCAAGTAATAGGAGTTGTTAAACTTGCATACATATAACGGGTGTGGCATTTGCTAATACATAATAAATGGAGTAAAGAAAGCAAAAACGTAATTTAAGTAAAAAAGTAGCGTGTGAGTCAAAACAATAAATTCAGAAAAATGTGTTGGTTTTTTAAATTCATGAGAACTTCCAAAATTAATAAGATGAAAATTTCAAGAATAGAATATCTAGTTCCATTAAAATCCAAGTCCATTTACTATGTAAGCATAGATTAGTGGCTCATTCATTTTGAGAGAATAGTTATTTCATTCTCCCTTTATTTCTTATTACACCATTTAGCTGATTTTATATCTTAGAATCATAATTCTGTAAGAATTCTTATTACTTGATTTTAAATAATAAGGATTCTTTCCTTTAATCTAAGAATCTCCATTCCATACAACATGAATCATATTTTCTCAAAATATCCCCTTCCCCATAGCACAAGACCACAAACAAACTAAAAGCAATTCCAACTTTATTCAATCCCTTAAGAATTGGAATCAAATCCCACCGTTATTCTTTAAATCGAAGTGAACGGGGCCGTAAAGGGCACAACAATCTCACTAAGGATGGAAATGCCTAATTTTTTTTCAAAAGTTCTAAAACTAATGTGACTGATCTGTTTCATAATAGTTTAGTCGGTAGGGCCTTATACACAACGAGTTTACAATAGCGGTTCAAGAGTTAGCATCTGCCATATAGTAGTGTACATGGTAAATTATTATGGCCAAATTACTTCTCGGTTTTATCTAAATCAAAAAGTCGATTTTTTAGGCATATGGTTTACTGTATGGTTCGAGATTAGGTTGAGGTCGAAAAAAAATCATATATCGATAGTGGGGAATCATATATCGATAATGGGAAATATGCTCCCCTTCATTCATCGTCCATGTCATCTCTGAATTTGAATATTGCAATTGGATCTCCTTTTAACGGTGCCTCAGTTTAGTCAAGCTTTAGTTGCATATGAAGGCATTTCCTTCCTCCACTCTAAGATTCGACGGTTCTTCTACATGTGACCAGTCATTTCAAATGTGGAAAATTGTAAATACATCTCCACAGCTATTAATCTGAAATGGATAGACCTCCGCGAGACACAGTTTAGGGCATTAGTAAGGGTTTGAGGTGTATATATATATTTTAATAAGTTAAGAAAATGTCAAATCACACTTTAAAGTCTCAAGTGGATGATTTGAATAGTTTACGAATATATTTGCGATTATCCCTTAATTTAACACCGAATATTATCAGGCGGCTTCTTTTGGATCTTGCAGGTGGAGTGCTTGGTGAACTTGAGATACTATAACAAATCTGCAGATGACAACTTAATGAAATCAACTCTTGTAAGCATGTTATTGTCCTTCACTATCTGTAATAAATCATACTCAGATAAGACAACGTTAAAGCTGCCATGATGATCCTATTCAATAATCTACGTAAAGCGACTGCTCATCCTTTTGCAAGCTCTTTATTGTGGTCATAGGACGGCCATGCATTGAGAGGAATAGCAGTTATACTTTTCTTCACTTATCATTATTTTGTGCCTACTAAATGCTTAAGCTTTAAACTAAGATGATTGTAATGATAATCTTCATATGGTATTAAAGTGAGGTGTTTGAATTGAGTCCTTAATTTGCCGTTTTAGTTCTATCTAATTAAGTCATTTATTTGATAGGTTTTAGTCAAAACTTTAACTTCTAAATGAAAAATAGTGTTAAGTAATAAATATAATAATTCATCCATGTCACATTTTACCGGTTTGAATTTTTGAATTAAATAGTTTTGATATAAACTTTAACAATGTCTTTAAAATTTACCAAGAAATATATTAAGAAAATTGTAAATATAATGTATTTGATGAACAAAGATACGAACAAGTGACAAATATTTCTTGTATTAAACATCTCGTTCATGTGTCACATAAATCAATTTGGTCAATGCAACTCCTTATATTTACTTAATGTATGTTTAACCCCTTATCTTTTAAATCGAGCATTAAAACTAACAAATCTTTGACCTTTCCTTCTTTACTTTACCATTGAATAAAATAGAAAAATAATTATAACTAAGAAAATAAAAAAAACCATAAAATGGTCATATAAGAGTTCAAATGTACTTTTTTTTCATAAGATTTAATTGTGTAAATGCTCAATTAAGATAAAAAGATCTAGTGTACATGAAAAAAATATAATGAGATATATTTACAATTTATCTTAAAAAATATGCATCACCTTTTGCACCAACTTATGTGACGTTTACCACCTATTTAGATGCACCACTTACTTCACCAATTTATCCTTAAATATGTACAACACCCAAGTTTACATCATTTCTACTGTAGTTTAATAACAATGATTTTGTAAAAAAATAATTAAACAAAATGAGAATGCCAAAATTGTAAAAGACTAGTGGACGAGGTGTTTAGCAACCACACATCTCGACAATAATAATATGTACTCGAGAGTAGTTCCTATGTCCTTTCCTTTTGCAGAGGGAAAAAGAAATTAGAATGATTATATTTATTATTTGCTAACTATTGGTCATGCATAGATTTCTTTTCATATTCCTTAAAAAAATATATAAATAATTGTAAAACTTTTGCTAGAATCTAAAATTATGAAAATCTAAGGATAATTTAGAGCCAATATATAAACTTAAAAATGTTATATAGATAATAATTTATAATTTAAATATTTCAAGAATTTATCTAGGTCTAATCAATAGTTTAAAGAGTATATCATTGTGAGGGAAATGAGTATGGATGCAAGAGTCACATGCGTACTGCATGTGAAGTGGCGCTATACTTGACTGGAGAAATGGCTTAAGTGACTCATATAGGATAATCAAGAGAAAAGTATATAGAGGAGGGGTAGGCAATTTTAATAAGGTTCTAACATGTATAATAACAGGTGGAGGAGTATGATTACATCAAACTCTATAATAAATGAAAAATGAGATAACGTTCTTAGGATGTTCAAGTATTTAATTTTTGAGATTGAATTCCAATAAAGTAATAGCATTAGTTAGAATTTTGTCTCCCTTTCAAATAAGGAAATAAAGGGAGTATTTATAGGAGATGATAAGTGAATTTAATCCATTAGATCATAATACTGATCAATGACTAGGATTAAAGTCTTTTATAAATGGATCTTAAATAGAAATTTTTATGGGTTTATGCCCAGATAAAAGGCTATATTATCTTTTAGTATGAGCCAAACCAAAAAAAGTTAGATCCAACTAACGGGTCCTATTTCAAGCCTATCATGCTAAATCTTCCTTAATCATTCCAATAATTTATAAGCTTAGCTCATCAAGTCTTGTCACTTTAACCCAAGCAATTAAATCTATTTAATCAGTGAGCTTGAAGCCTAATATTAAATTTAACTCTCTACATTTTACTCCTTAACAAAAGTCCTTCTGACAAAGTCGAAGGGGTTTGGGCACCAAATGAGCCTTTTAGATGACTTAAGCACGTGTACTACTAAACAACTATATCACTACCAAATTAATATGAGAGTTTTTTAAGTGCACAAGTTTTTAGCACCTCTTAATCGTATGTTACGCCTTAGCTAGATTGAGTTATAGATTACCTCTAAGACAACACTTTAAAATAAATTTTTGTTAAGTTGTCTCCTTTTGAGCTGATTTGTCTCTTTGACTTGATCCATATAAGTTATTGAATCCTGTTGAGATGAATTTATACGCTAAGTTCAAATTAGCAATCTTGTTAGATTGACTCCACTTATTAACATTGCATTGATTTTTCTTCTCATATAGGAGTAGTCTTCTTGTAGGTCTTCATATATAATATAAACAGTTTGTATTAACCAAATTTTACAAATCCCTATTTAGAAAATTCCTTTAGAAATACTTTAAGAAAAAGTCATTATCAACAACTACTCTTCATTCTTTCTACGTAGAGCTCAACCTTTTTTTTTTTTAATATGAACCTGTGACAGTATGTAAGTAAGCATGTTGCCTTCAGCTGGGATGAAACTGTACCAAATTCTCATTCAAAATATCACCTCAACATGGTCGAACCAAAACCCCTGTAGTAGAAGTATCACTATCTCCTAGCCAATTAAATGAAATAGAATACATGCCCATATTTACTTGGTGTACAGTTTAAAAGAAAAGATAATAAATTAGATTGTAATTATATGCCTATTTGAAGTTCGACGGGTGTCCTACTTGCTTTTTCCTTTCTACCCTAAAGATAGTTTCATCACTTCTTGAACTACACCCAATGCCATAATGAAGAGAAAACACAAATCAACTTCCTCTTGAATGAATACAGTATATTACATCTTGCATTTTCCTCTAAGTAGTATCTTCTTTATCAATTTTGCATATTGTTTTCTCTTCTCTTTTTTTTTTAATTTTCTTTTTCTTTTTTCTATGGCTGCATCATGATTTAGAGAAAACAGCAAGGGGTTCGTGACTTATGGTCCAAGCTCTAACGAACGCGGCTAAACATTCGATACAACCAAAACCGAGCTAACTTCCCTATTTTCTTTTCCTTATTCTCTATAGGGATGTTCACTGCTGTTCAGGTGGATTCTCGCTACAACAGCTCGTTTGATGTTAGAGAGAGTTCAAATGTACTCAATTAAGAAATAGAATGGAGCTCCAAGTCTGTTGGCTTAGAATTCATAGATCCGATCTTATACTTCAAATGTTGCTACTGTTTCGTTATGTGGTTCTCTTTAAAGTTTCAAGCCTACTATTCATGTGGGTATTCTTTCTTGCTTACTATTGATTAATTGATGTAGACGTCAACTTGGATGCATAGACCAACTTAGTTATGTTCAGTTGGTACGTATTGTGCTACCATTCTCTACTTACATAAGTTGCTGCTCTCTTTTATTTGTCATTTTTCTTATTTTATTATTGCTAGCTCATGTATCTGTTGCTTTCTCATCCACTATAGCTATAGCACAGTATTGTACTTTCCTCAAATAATAGTATTTAGAAGGAATGGGGACCTATCTAGCTGGCTTTAATTTAGGAAGCTAATAAGTAATTCTAAGCCAACTTTACTACCCCATAATTAATCTAAGGTTATGAATCTTTCAATGAACACATTGGAATGAGTCTTTAATAAGAATCAACCCCCCTAAACCAATCATAAAAAGCCGAGCTAGAGGACTTCAAGGGCTCGTATGAAAAATACTAACTCTAAGCCATAGCTGAGACAGGGACTCTTATCTCAATCCGACCTCCAGCCGACCTTTCTATCAGATCTTCCCATGTATCTAACGTGCTCCTGCCCAACTGTAAAGTCCTAATCCAGAAGGTAACCCAAGAAAGACTAATCGAACCAAGCTCTCCAATCGAACCAAGCTCTCCAATCGACTACTGGCACTTGACTCCAATTCAGCCAACTTCCTAACCAGACTGATTAGCCTCTGACTTGATTTAGATCAAGTCGACCCCTGACTACCAGCACTTTTTGTTTTTCCACCTATTTATATCATGTTCCTAACATCCAATCATCAAGCGATACGTGTCTCTTGACACAACGTTCCCAAATGATTCTTTTTTTCCGTACTAAATATTCTTTATCCTTTTTACCCCTTTTAGTATGATTCATGTAACCTAATTGTAAAATACCCTTTTTGTCCTTTCACACATATAGAATAACCCCAGTGTGTAAATATATAAACCCCCATTTTCCTTGTATGCACATTCATTCAACTTTCAATACAAATTTACTCATTTGAGCAACTTTAGTGTTCTTGTTAACATTAAACTCTTATCTATTCCCTTTAGCAAGGAATAATGGTGAGTAACCCTTCAATTCAGACCAATATGTTATATCCGACAAGTTGTAAGCCAAGTAGAATCGAGTAATGAGTCATATCCATTCAGTAGCTGCCCGGACTTTGGTAGTTTCTTTTCTATTTTCCTTTCGGTTCATTCGTTGCGATGCCCCTCCGTGTAAGTGACCCCATGGATGCATCAGTCTTTCACCGAATGCTTAGATCTTATTTTCACCTTTCATCAAAAACTTTGTGAGCTGACTCCATCATACCCAATTTTGTCTACCTAAGAAATGAGTAAATTCGAGTATTTGAATTTTTTTTTTTCAACCCTTTTGTGAAACATCCCACATACTAATTTCGCATAATCAATCAAACCCATTCCCTTACAAACCAAGTGGCATGATTCAAACAAGGAAAAATATTGAATCTTCATGAATTTCCTAACCACATTAACCCCTGGCCCCATAAATAAACAAATTGGGTTATGCCCTGTTTCCTTCATGTTCCTTCACAACCTAACAGCTTGTTTGCTCTTACATCAATTAGTAATCCCATTAGTCATAGCATTCTATGATTTCTCCATGTCAAGTAGGGTGTAAATTCGATGATTTTGCTCAAAACCTTGCTAGTTATTCATGCTTCCCCCACATTATTGCTACTATTTATGTAATATCTTATGCAAAACATGAATTATAGATTCGGCTTATTCTTAAACTCTTAAAATCGATTATGGGAAGCTATATGTTTTGTTTCTTCTTACAGTCTCTAGTATATCTTGCTACTAATCATTATGTCAACTACCAAATTTCTTAATAGAAATGTCTCTTGGTACTCGGACTTAGCAATTTGTAACTTAAGATGTCTCAATAATTGCTCCATTGCATGCTTTAGTGAAATTTGCTAAATAATGGTTTGCCTTAACTTTACTTACCTAGCGGGCTTCTTATATGTAGTTTCTAAGTCCATGCACTTTCCTTTAGCTTTGATCTTTCTTCTCCATGTTAAATATTAAGATGGTTTCCATTACTCTATACTCTTGTTCTTATAACTTTTTCTTGTATGCCTTCGCATATATCTTTACGCCCTTGATTCTTGCATCCTTACATCTCATACCTTTCCTTAATACTTCCTTTCTCATCTTTCTTATGAAAGTAACACTTTCTCGTTCTCTATCTTTAATAGGTAGCAAAATCAATGTTTTGGAGTTCGTAATCAAATTTTGAGGAACCATTAACTTGAACTTACTACAGTCAAAGAATCGACTTGGTTTAAAGAGGATCTCTTTATCGCCTGAACCGCGACTACTTGTAACCGAGGGTCAAAAGTCTACGATTGTAACATGAGAACCACATCTCGAACTAGCAATAGTTAGCAAATTGGTATGATTTAAAGAGGAAAAACTCTTTACTGCTTGGACCATGACTATTTGCTAATCGAGGATCAAAAGTCTATAATCGTAACTTGAAAACCAAATCTCATCCTTGCACTAGTTAGCAAACCGACATGGTTTAAACAGAGTAGACTCCTTATCGCTTAGATGGCAACTATTTACAAATTAAAGGCAAACGAAGACCAATCTTCATCAGTCAGTAACGGTGAAAAGGTATAATGCTTGGGTCATGTGTGGCCTCCTTTTGTAATCTCTATAAAACGAACTACAACTTGTAATATGAATTGAACATGAGTCCAGAGTCGTAAGGATACACACACACAAGCACATGAGAATCAAGCTTAAGTTAAGCATACACAATTTGAACATAGATTTTGAATGTGAGCATATGAGAGTAACACACTTGAGTTGAACATAACCTCCCTTTAATGTAAGCACTTGTGAGGTAATATGTGAAATGAGCTTCATTCCCCCTCAATACAAACACTTATGGGCTAATCACGCAAAATAACTGTAAGACTTCCATATAACCATAAAATTTGAACTTAAACATGAACCTTGAATATGAGCACATGAAAATTGAGCATGAGTCCATGAGCTCAGCACATAAGAACAAGATGTAAATCTTGCATATGAATATACGAGCATCAAATACTTTAATTTAGTGTAGTCTCTTCGGCACAAGTACATGTGGGGTTTTAACATGAGCACTTCTAAACTTTCTATATGAGCATACGTAACTTAAGTATGTAAATTAAATATAGCACTTTTGGGATTTAAGCTGAATATGAGTCTTGTCATGTGCATCAAATATAAGCCTTGATCATGAGTAAACATAAAGGTCACATATGAACATTGAATGTAAGATTAAACATGTGTTGTAATCACGAGCCTTAAATACAATATAACATGAGAATCAAACATGAGCCATAAACATGAGCCTTAATCATTACATGAGCTTTGAATTTGGTGTAAATCTTGAATACAACATAATCTCCAAACGTAACATGAGCTTTCATTGTGAAATAAATCTTGAACATGTCATGAATGTTGAATATGATATAGAACAAGGCCTAAACATGACATGAGGCTTGAATACATTACAAGGCCTAAGTGTAATGTAAGAACTAAGCACAACACGAGGCCTGAACACGACATGAAGTCTGAACATGACCTAAGGTCTAAGCATGATGTGAAGCCTAAGTACTACATGACTTAATGTTTGAACATCATGTAAGGCATGAGCACTACATAACTCCTAAACACAACATAAGGCTTAAGCATCATATAGGCCTTAACTTCATAGCACTTAATATGTGAGTAGAAAGAAACTAGTCAAATCATAAGCCTTCTTAACATAAATGTGAAAAGACACAAGTATCATTACCCAACAGTATCGTTGTCATGGTAGGTCGCAATGTACCGTATAAAGGTCTATTATCAACCCCCTTGCTGATCATAGGCCTTTCATACAACATACATGGCTCTTTCCACTCTACGTTACCACTAAGCCCATAGACAAGTAATATAAAGCAATTTAACTAAAATTACTTCTATGTTATAAATTAGCTAATTGTGTGGGCTCGTAAGACCCATACCAAAAGAATATTACAAACAAATGCAATTCATAACAGAACTGCATTAAATCTGTATTATGAGCAAAAACATAAAAGTATCTAAATATCTATAAATCTATTACAAAATGCCATCTTCACTCTCTGATCGCTCCAACCCGTCCCTATACGAGACTTACCACGAGCATGCCTCGACCCGGATTAGTGAAGAGGTTTTCCTGTAATAACAAAAATTAATAGGGGTGTAAGCTTAAGCTTAGTTAAATAAATACCCTCGTCAGTACCACATGGGAGAAATTTATTAGATGCATAATCATATGAATACATGAACAATCAGTATGCCAAACAACGTATGCAGTGACTTAGGAACTACATACAACTTAGAATTACGCCCCCTGAAGTCGGGGTTTGGAGATAATTAACCAACCCAAACCGAAACCTGGGTTCTAGACCTTAGGTTTTATTTCATTTGCACTATTGTACTTACACCAAAACAAAACTCCGTATATATATATATATATATACTTTCTTTACCGAATAACAAATCATATTTTGAAAATCCTAAGTCTAGTGATGTGGTGACCTCCACAATCCACAAATACACGCCCTAAGCAGAAGCCACAAGACTCGGCCCCTCGCCGACGATTGGCATCTCCCAGCGCCCAGTAAGCCCATCAGCTTAGGACAGCGACTCAATATATATGATCACATAGCTAGTGCTCAATCCTGTAGGAGACATGTCCTCTTGTGAATCCCTTCCCATCTTCTGCGTAAAGCGGTAGTTGGTGTCATCCGTATGCCATATGGGGAATGCATGATTCATTTTGATTTCTTAATTGTATAAGTGATTAACTCGATTTTCAAGGTGATCAAACAATTTCATTCCATACAATTTACATGTATATAATAGTACAAATAATTCCCATTATTATATATAATTAACAAGTCATTACATTCATCCACAAATTCTTACACATATACTTCCCATATCCCACAAGCATCCAAATTTATATATATAAGTTTAGGTGCATCTATTCTACAAGCAAAATCAAGTAAAGAGTCATTGGGAATTTACTCACTCTGCCATGTACATCAATCAAAGTAATCCGGAGGTAAGTCGTTTTCATACACGGTGTCCCCTAGTCATCGAAATAATATTTATAAGGGATTGAAATAAACTTAGAAAAATAAGTTTTTTTTTTTTTCTTAAGTTATACTCTTGACTAGTTTTCGTAATTTTTCTCGGTTTTTATTTAAAGTTCAATCGCATATAACTTTTTCGTTTTAAATCCGATTTTTATGATCTTATAGTCAATCTTCATTGTTTTCAAGTGTACTTTAACGTGGTGAGGTTATATTTTCGAAATGAGGCATACAATTCTATCCATGGGACAAAACAGTAGCGTTCCTCATGTGTTGGAGTGCTTTTGGGCTTTGTATAGTAAATGGGCTTTTTGATAACTAGAGAAATCCTTTGAGCTTGGTCTTAAGATTTTATCCTAAGCTTAAAATACTCCTTGAGATTAGATTTACAACTTTGATTTATATTCCTAAGGCTAACAACCACTTCATGAGCCTTTAATGGGCTTAAGTTGTCAAATGGGCTTGTTTTTTGTTCAAACTAAAGTTAGTGACTTTGTTGCGCCTATAGAGTCTTAAGTGGATTTCTTATGGGCTTCAAAACAATCTCTCTTAATGTTTTAAGGTTCTGGTTAGAATTTTATTGAAGGCCCAACTTATACTCCCAACTTTGTTTCGAGAGTTTTAGGCTCGATTTTGAGTTTTAAACTTTGTATACTTACCACACTTACTTTGGTTGATCTTTTCACTTTGTTTATTTACTTTTATCATATTTTTAAGTGTCTCTTACTCATATTCCAGATCAAGTTGTGATGATTCCAAGGGGTTCCCTCTTGGTTTTTCAACTTGTTTCATCATTTCCTTAAGTTTAGGTGTTAGATTATGCGCTTAAACTACTTGTATCCAAATCTTAACTTAACTTTTCTTCCATAAGATGATTCTTTAACTCATGCTCCACACAAAGAAATAGAAGATATACTTAATAAAACTTACATATCATAGCTTATGTCATACAAAGTTGGTTTCTTCATAAAACTTCATGTGATATATTTTTCCTTAACTTAATTCTAGATTTGAGCATGTTTAATGTAACGGAAATAAAATCAACATTCAAAAGACTTTTGAATCCTCACATCCAGCATGTTCATCTTCCATTCAATTTCTTGTTTCAAGATTTTCTCAACCTAAAATCTTCCATTCAAAGTGTTACACAAGTATCTTTACAAAACACCAACTTTATATGCTCATGTTTCAACTTCATGTAAGGGTTTCATGAGTTTGTTTCTTAAAACGGTCTTTGGTGTTATAACAACTTAAACCTTACTTATATCTTCAAGAAATCAAAGTCTCCTAACATAAACACTAATTCACTAATTACAAGAAACACTAACCCACTAATTACAAGAAACACTTACTCGTCCTTAAAGCAAAATACGGTAGTTATGTACTAAGATTCCACTTAAGCTCTTAACTTTGCTTCCTCCTTTTTTTCCACCTTTTGAAAACCCGAGTTGTTTGATCCTTTGGAATGGAGCATGTGGGAGGTTCTAATGGTTCTAAAAGAGCTTAGTTGTTGGAAGAAAGTGACACAAGAAAAAGAGAAGGAAATGCCGTACATGAAGCTTAAAAAAATGGGGGCAAAGTTGATTTTGTGGGGTAAGGTTGTTTCTCTTTTTTATGTTTGTTTCAAATGAGAGAAAGAAGATGTGAAAGTGAGAGAAGTAAGGGAGAGAGTAGCCAATTGGAATTGAGAGAGAATGAGTGGTTAAAATGTCTTGAAAGTGTTGTCTTGTAGTTTACACAAAAGTCAACAATTGCAACTATTGATGATGTAAGTATTAAGGGGTGAATAGTGGTGTGTTAGAGAAAGTGATTGATGATTGAAAGATAAGAGCATGACCTCTCTTTCCTCCTTGTTTAAATCTACCATTTAATGTCCTTTGGGGTCATGAAATGGTCTTGTCTCATTTAATGAAGTTAAGCATGTGAAATTTTGTGAAAAATTGTCCATATGTAGTATAAGTGAAGAGGTAATAAGGAAAATGCCTTATCACTAAATTTTGATAAGTTATCAATTGATAAATGATTCCAACTCTCAATTGATAAGTTATCTAAAGTGATTGTTTGGTCTACTTATTGATGTGTAAGGCTTAGACATGAAGATAAGGGCATGGTCTTATAGAAAATTGTTTTAGGATTTTCATCTTGTATTGTTTTGTAATTTATGATCTGATTTTTATAAAATTGTGAAATTTTCTAAAGTTGAATGAAATTATTCAAATTAAATTATCGATTAATTACTTAGGATTAAAATTCCTTAATGGTTTTAAACTTTAGGGTTTTAAATGACTTTAGAGCTCGCAATTCTTCAAGTTCGGGTTTTATCGATAATTGGTTTTTGAATTGGAAAAATTTAATTTGTTTCTAAATGTAAGCTTAAGTTTTTAGTTTAGTTGATCCTTATGAATGTTCAGAAAGTACTCTTAATCAAATCTTAGGCCTACTAAAAGTAAGGTTTACAACAAGCCCATTACACGAGCTAAGCATGTGGCATTGAACATTAATCTTCTAACATAAACACGTATTGGAACATACAAGTTAAGCATTCATGACACGAGGGTCAATCATGACCTAAAGCTCAATCCAGATATGAGCTTTGTATACGATAGTCGAATATGAGTCCTCTAGCATAAACACACGTAAGGTGAACATATGAGTTAAACACAATTTCTCTTATATGAACACATACGAGCATTTGTGGGTCGAACATATAAATTGATCATGAACTTAGTAACATGTGAATCGAACATTATCATAAACTTGTGAGTTGAACATGAGTCCTCTAATATGAACATGAGTGAGCCAAATCTTCTAGTTAAACATAAGTCCTTATTAAGTCTTCATTCCTCATACTACCATTGTCATTTTTTCTCCAACTTTCCACTTGTATAGTTGTACGATTTCTATCCCATTTGCACTTCACTTTACTAACTTACTTACTTTCCTTGCTTTTCACATGTAATTAACCCTTTCTCCTCCTTCAAGTGGTAACAACTGCATATAGGCATTATTGCCACTTCCAAGAATAAATAGGAGGAGGCAACATGCCATTGTATAAGAGTAGTCTCGTATGTTGAACGACTCTAATAGAATTATCCTTAAAATCAAGTAAAGGGGGATGTAGTAAATCAGTATAGTGTATCAAACATTATAAGTACTCATGTGTCAAGCACTGCATGCGCATTAAGCCTTGTGCATATGTGCACTTCGAGTATTGTAAACACACATGCATCAAGCCTTACAAGCACATGCACATCAAATATCATGCATAAAGAGTATCATATAAAGAAAATATTATGAGTAATGATCATCATTACACAAGAATAACCTCTTCATATACTGCATTCATTTATAATTTTCCTCCCCCACCAATAGACATGTCGAGAAGGGGCAAGTCGAGGAGTCTTGATATATGTCATTGCCTCATAACACCATTAAGGACCAAATGCTACATTGTAGTATGCTAGTCTTTAAAAGTCTCTATATTGCTTATGGTGGACACTGACTTGCCTTGTTTCATATGTCATTGCCTCATAACACCATTGAGGACCTAATGCTACATTGTAGTATGCTAGTCTTTAAAAGTCTCTATATTGCTTATGGTGGACACTGACTTGCCTTGTTTCATATGATCTTCTTGATCACTTAGTTGCAAATCTTATATGCCCTTATGAGTACAAGTCATACTTGAATATGTAGAGTCAATAGCAATGAAGTTCATTAACTGATTTTTGCACTCTTTTATCTCCTTAACACTTTCATCAGCCTTTATGAAAGTATCTTATCATTATGCATTTAGGGGTGATAGCTCTTCACTTGGTAGGAGTGTGTTAGACAATAATGTAGTAGGGCAGCTTTGATCCCCTTAATGACTTGCAATGACTTGACAAATAGTGATAAGTACATCTTAAGGACTTTATGTGCTTAGGAGCAATGTCTCATCTAAGCAGCGTTATTATCTAGTATAAAGTAGTAAAATTGCTTCGTTATCTCTTCTTTCTTCATAAAAAAGATACCATGTTGTAGTGAACAAAGGCTTGGCGTAATTATACTAGTGTTAAGCAATCATGACTTTTAAATTTTAGATTGACATAAGTTCGAGACTGCTTAAACTTTTTTATCTAAGAAGCCTTTTGTACAGTAAATATAATTATGAGACTACTTAGACTCGATGATCTGAGGGGATCTCCCTTAAGATAAGCATGCTTACAAAACTGCTTAGACTCGATGATCTAAGGGATCTCATATGTCATCTCACATATTGCAACAAGACTTTTGCTTGTTACTGATAATATATAAAAAATCCTTTTTAAGAAGTATTCAATCACACATATGCAGTGACAATAGCAATGATTGCTTGGAATCAATAATTCTTTTTCATTAGTTAAGAGGATATTTCCCACTACTTGACTGCATAGCATGGCATACCAGTATGTTACCTGGGTTTGAATGTCAATATATTAAAGTGCTCATCAATGGCATTTTTTCCACTATTTGATGGTAAGACACATAGCATTAGTTAGCATTAAGGCTATACATGATTATCATGCCATGATGTATGTATGGAAATCAATGCTCTTATCAATCTGCAACATACAAGCCAAGCTCATCATCATGCGCTTAGGAGACCAAGCTCTTACTAGCTAGCAACGTTGTGTAGTCTATATATTATACTCCTTATCACTTTCTTTTATTCAATTGAGGGGTTTAGTTTCCTCCATTCAAATGTAAACCATTTTCTAAAATTAACTTTACATACTAAGGAGACTAGTCTCTTACTTTGCAGCAACAATAATAATAAAATGAAGATACCTAAATACTTATCATATTCTCATTAGAAAATATCAATGATGGGAAAAGGAACTTTCATTTATGAAAAGCAGTTCTCACTATACTTACATATGAAATGAAATGAAAACTGGGATAAAACCAATGAGAACACATCATAGCTACCAATAGTTCTTGTACTTCTTAACTTATAATATGCCTTCTACCTTCATAATATCACTGGTTGACTTTTGCTTCTTTGTGCCACCACGATAACCATGCATCCTCTTCTTCTTGAATGCTCAAGTTTGAGCCTCTTCCCCTATAGGTAGCTATACCTTATAGGGTTTCACCATGGGTATCTCCCCTTCATTCATTAGCTCATTAAAGAATGTTGCTTTAGTAAAGTAAGACTCATTACATGTAAATGAGTTTTTTTGTTATCAGAATGAAGATGTCTTACTCATTCCAATGACCTTTCATACATTGATGCCATGTTAATGGTATCATGTTGTAATCATACAGCCATATCCTTCTTAAAAGGAGATGGTAAGATACAGGTACATTAATTGCATGGAACCAAGTAGAGTCGTAAATAGGTTCGATATCAAAGTCTACTTCAACATACCCCATTGTCTTCATAGAAGACTCCTAGAAGCTATTTAGTGTAATTGGTTGTCTCACTAAGTTTTGAATACCTATCTTTACAGCTTTAAAAGTTGACATTGGCATAACATTAAGTGAAGATCCATTATCAATAAATGTCCTCCTAATAGAATGACCATTAAGTACGCTTTCCACATATATAAGGCAATTCTAGTTAAGATTCATTATACAAATGTCAGCTTTAGTAAATGTAATTACCCTCTTATTAATTGAAACGATTCCCTTTATAGGACATGTTATAAGATATTTCTTGTATTGATCTTGTGAGATCCTCATTAATACAATCGTTGCCTCGAGTCAAGCATCCTTATCAAAGCCGAGTAAATCAAAGAAATTATTAACATTAGCAATCTTTAACAAAGCAAGAGTAGTACTATCATCTCCATTTGTCTTGATCTCAAATCTTTCATGCTTAACTTCATGTGCTCCAATTAGATGCGCATCCATACCTTCTGTCTTTATGGGATCATGAGTGATAACATTTATAACACCACATTGGGTGTTTTGAGCTAAAAGTGAGTTGTTCTCGACATCATTATATTTGATGATCAATTCTCTATTTTAAATTCACTCGTTAAATATCTTCTCTAAAGTCTAATAATCTTTCATAGGATGGCCTACACTCCTTTGAAATCTGCAATACTTAGGGTCACCCTTCTCTTCATTTGTTGGTAAACGCTCAACCCTTAGGAGTATAATATTCCCATCACAGAGCCATTGGTTCAGGAGTGTATACACTTTTCCCATTAAGCATGGGTATGCCAAAGATGGTTTAGTGCTCATAAGATTCTCACTTCTAAATTTTTTTTGTCCTCTCGGATACTCCTCTTAAATTGAGTTCACTGACAATGTGCACTTATTAAATCTTACATTTTCACCTCTTTATCGTGTTATTGAATTATTGGTCTATCGCGTATTCTCAACTAACATAGTGAAAGAAACCAATGAGAAGTTCTCAAGATGCACTACATACTCAGTAAACATCCTTTAGATGCAAATCTTAACTAACTCTCTTTCATCACAAACGTCTTGTATGTCTAAGGAACACTCCTTGAAGCATTCAATGTAATCTATGAGATCTTCTTTAGGCTTTTGTCAAATCCTCTCCATATTAGTAAGGGTAACTCTTTCTTTAGTAGAGAAGAACTTCTCCAAAAACATCTTACACATGTTTCCCCATGAATTGACCAACCCTAGGGGAAGATTGACATTCTAGGTTTACACCTTCTCAGTAAGTGACTTAAAAATTTCCTTCAATTTCAAATCATAATCTAAACCATATACTTCTAAGGTCTCAATGAACTTTAACAAGTGTTCTTTGGCACTCCCTTTCTTGCCATTGAATAACATGAACTTCAGATTTACATAGTCCTTAGGATATGGCTTCGCAACAATATGCTGGTGATATGGAAGCTTCAATTCTGGTACCTCAGTCATAGACCTTGCTTATATCTCCTTCAAATACATGTTCAAATCTTCTTTGGTTACAAATGAACCTCTCTAGGTGAATGTTCCTACCCTTATTAACATCGTAGGAGTGAAGTGCATAGGCACAAGATTCACAAGTGTAGAGCTTATAGGCATGGGATTCATTGGTGCTAATTGTGAGTATCAAGTCTTCTTTCCTGAATAAAATTGCTAAAAAATGTGGGGGCTATAGCTATGGATGCAAAGGTCACATATGTGCCAAGTATGAAGTTATGCTATACATGATTAAAGAAATGATTTAAGTGACTCATATAGGATGATCAGGAGAAAATGTATTGAGAGGAGTAGAAAATTTTGGTAAAACTCTAACATGTATGGTAATAGGAAGATGAGTATGATATCATCAAACTTTATAATAGATGAAAAACGAAATAGTATTCTTAGGATATTCAAGTATTTAATCTTTGAAATAGAATTCCAATAAAGTAACGGCATTAGTTGGAATTTTGTCTTCCTTTCAAATGAGAAAATAAAGGGAGTATTTATAAAAGACAATAGGTAGATACGATCCATTAGATCATAATACTGATTAATGACTAGGATCGAAACTTTTTATAAATGGATCTTAAATAAGCTTTTTTATGAGTTTAAGCTAAAATAAAAGTTAAATCAGACAAACTAATATAATAAATATTATTTTAATCTCATTATATTAAATTTCCTTTGATCATTTTAATAATTTATAGGTTTAACTCAAAAAATTAAATCCACTAAATCAAACTTAATATTAAATTTAACAATTTGTTACGAGGAGGTAGCAAGATTTCATCGAGAGATGGAAAGAATCTAAATTTGGTCCAGGATTTAACGGCTAGTTGTCGGCGTGGGGCAAGGGACTGACAACCAAATATACACATAATCGAAGGGTTTCTGGTGTCGTTTCATGATCACACGGCTTGTTTCATGTACGCATGGGGCCCACTGAAGCTTCGTTCGATATGCACTTGTTGTTTTGTTTAATCAACAATTGAGTAACATAAATATCAAAGATATATCTTTATATTAACTAAACTACCACAAAACCGCCACAACAATACATATTGAACGACCACTACTCGGTCACCATTATTTTGATGACCACCACCGTGATTACTATAACCATTGATATTACCGTCAACACACGGTAATTTCACGACCACCATCATAATAACAATATTAATACTATTCCCATAAGATATAAAGGAATAGAACCTATTTTTAAAATTAATTTTTTGTTAAATTCATGATGTGTAGAATTTTTTTAGGATAAGGAACCTTTTCTCTCCCCAACCATTTCAAGTTATATTAGTTTTTATATCTATCACAATTGTAATGTTAAAAGAATGATGTAATTTTTAAGCAAAGTCATACAACCCAATAGTAGGTTTTAGGAGAAATAACATAATATCACAATCATCAACAACACTACCACTGTTGGTACAACTAAGCTTGTGCAAGGATTAATTCAGAACTATAATTCGATCCATTAGATTCTAAGAGTTTAAGCAGTTCAACTTGCCAAATCGGTGCATCGAGTCGTCCTTAAACTGATGGTTTGATCAGATAAATCAAAGCTAAGCCAACCTTAAAAATTAAAAAATATATAAAAATAATATATAATATACTATAGATATAATGGAAACATATTGTATATATCATTTTTTTTAATGGACTATATATATATATTATATATAATATATACTATATAATAAAAACAAGTATGTAGTATATGTAATATATAATGATTAATATGCTATGTATATATTATAATACACATATATCCTATATATTATAATACACATACATAATATTATGTATTTATACTTTCATGGTCCAAATAAATTATTTCAGAATCTTAAAATATTGAATTGAAAATAAAATTTTTTATTCATGAGCAACAATATAAAATTTTAGATTTAATTGAAAAAAATATGAATAGCTTACAAATTATTTATAATAATCTAGGAAATTTTGAAAAAAAAAATCTTATGATTCGAGCGACCAAGACCAATTCACTCTCTTATCGACTCGTGAATCATCAATTTCAAGGCCGAGTCGGCCCAATAAACATGCCTAGGCACAACCCAACACTTATTGCATCATTCCATCATAGTTCCATTTATACACCTGCATTGAAAAAGAAAACCCTCCAAACAAAGCTGAAGGATGTAAGCAACATGTTATGCCTAAACTTTATTGAACTAGCCAACCTATATAAGAATTTTGGTTGGCCAAACCAATCAAAGATCAAGAAGCTATTTCTTATATGAAGGTACAAATGAGTCAAATCTATTTATTAACTATTTAAGTTTAGGTTAATATTTATTTAAGTTTAATTTAGAAATAGTTGAGTTCAAACTCAAACTATTCGACCAATATGTCAAATTGAGTTCAAGTTTCATCATGTTTAACTTGACTAATTCATAGAGCTAATCGAGTTTAAGTCAAGCTTAAATGTTAATCAAGTTTGAGTTCAATTTTTATATTAATATTATTTTAATTAGAATATAACTACTTTTAAGGTAAAATTATGTCTTGTTGAGCTTAATCAAGTTGAATCTAAGTTGATAAAGTGCAATTTCAAATTGAGTTGAGTTCATAATTCTAAACTCAATTGAGTTTGTGTTAAATTTTGAGTTTTTAAATTTCAAGTTAAGCATCGTATACTCTTAATTCAAAAAATTTACAAATTAAACCATATGAAGCAAGTTGGTCTCCAGAAAACTAGTTTCTTAGATTGGTGGTCGAGAATTTTCTTATGGTAAACTGAAATCGAACTAAGCGTAATGATGATTTGTGTTGGGTTTACAAGCACGTAGCAGTCCTTCAAACGAACGAGCACGAATGTTCGTACATTATCACTGAAAAGTATGTATGTGTCACAGGCGGATTCCGTCGCTCGACCCCGTGCGGCACTTAGCGCTCCTGACCTCACTAAGGAAGGCTAAGTCAGCCTGTAATACACTCACAAGATTAGAGAGAGAAACTCTGCTAGTATACTGTATTCACTCAAATAACTTGTGTGTTACATCTGAGGGGAATACCCCTATATATACAGAAAGCCTTTACAATCTAATGGTCCAGATCGATTCGATCTAATGGTTACAATTGATTCCCAACTACTACATTTACCTACCTTCACCAACTACTATACAATCTTCTGGACTTCTCTAGAACCTTCTAGAACTTTTCATCATCTAGAAGATTTTGGTGGGCTTGGGCTTTTGTCTTTGGGCTTTAGGAACCTCCTAAGAATGGCCCACTTCGAGAGGTCCGTAACATTCTCCCCCGTTCAATCCGGCGACGCCCTCGTCGCTCCTTCCTCGTGGAATTGTCGAATCTTGTCTTTAAATTGCCACAGTGCTTCGGCTGGTTCCCAACTGGCCTCACTCTCTGGTCTTCCCTTCCACATTACCATATACTCATGTCTGGGAGATTGTCCTCGTCTCTTCACATGTCTATCAGCTATGATCCCTTCGACTTCCTTATCAAATGAATCTCGTACTCCTATTGGGGCCCTTTGTGATATAGTTCTTATAGGGTCTTTCTCATCTTTGTAGAATGGTTTTAGCATGCTCACATGGAAAACCGGGTGGAATTTCAGTTTAGGAGGAAGTTCCAATTTATAAGATACTTGCCCTACTCGCTTCACAATTGGGAATGGACCCTCGTATCGCCTCATTAGACCTTTATGTAGTTGGCCCTTCGTACGTTGTATCAAATGTAACTTAACAAGCACTTGGTCACCTACCTGGTATTCCATCGGCCTCCGCTTCTTGTCTGCAATCTTCGTCATTCTCTTGATAGCTCGGCTTAAGTAGGTCCGGGCTAAGTCATGATTTTCCTGCCATTCCCTTGCGAATTTATATGCGGGAGGGCTGGACCCTGTATATCCTATTGCCACTGTATGAGGAGTTAAAGGTTGCCTTCCCAGGACAATCTCGAAAGGACTCTGTCCGATGGACTCATTCTTCTGTAGATTAAACGAAAATTGTGCCACGTCTAACAACTTGGTCCAATTATGTTGGTTAGCCCCTACAAAATGCCTTAAGTATAACTCCACTAAGGCATTCACTCGCTCCATCTGACCATCCGTCTGGGGATGCAGACTAGTTGAAAAGTTCAACTCAGATCCCAGAAGTTTGAACAGCTCTGTCCAAAATCTCCCTGTAAATCGCCCATCTCGATCACTCACAATGTTTCTGGGTAGGCCCCAATACTTTACTATATGTTTCAAGAATAACCGGGCCACTTCATCCGCTGGGTACTCCTTTGTTGCTGGAACAAAAGTCGCGTATTTTGAGAACCTGTCTACCACCACCATAATTGTACCGTACCCTTCCGATCGGGGTAAACTTACAATGAAGTCCATGGAAACACTTTCCCAAGGCCGTTCAGGAATGGGAAGAGGCTCTAGTAGTCCTGGAGTTGCCTTGTGTTCAACTTTGTCTTGTTGGCACACGAGACAAGTTCGGACATAGCTTTCAATATCTTCCCTCATGTGTGGCCAAAAATACCTTTCTTCCACTAATGCTTGGGTACGGTGCATTCCTGGATGACCTGCCCATTTAGAATCATGACACTCCTTAAGTATCTCCCTTCTCAGATTCAAGGAATGGGGCACATAAATTCGTTGCCCTTTTGTATATATTAGTCCATTCTCTTGCCAAAATCTCCTTGTCTTCCCTTCTTGACATTGAATCCATAGAGCTTTAGCTTGCTTATCACTCTCCATCCCCTCTTGAATTCTATCGATGAGGTTGCTTTTAGGTTTGCTGATGGCTGCCAACTCGACCCTCCGACTCAAAGCATCCGCCACAACATTAGTCTTACCTGACTTATGTTCAAGGTTAAAATCAAATTCTGCCAGAAAAACCTGCCATCGGGCTTGCTTGGGCGAGAGCTTCTTTTGAGTCTGAAAATAGCTGGTAGCCATATTATCAGTCTTGACCACAAACTTTCTCCCTAATAAGTAGTGCCTCCATACCCGAAGACAGTGTACTATCGCCGTCATCTCCTTTTCATGCACTGGATATCGTTTCTCTGTATCATTCAACTTTCGGCTCTCAAATGCTACGGGGTGTCCTTCCTGCATTAAAACCCCTCCAATAGCAAAATCACTAGCATCAGTACATACCTCAAAGGGTTTGCTAAAGTTGGGAAGGAGAAGGACCGGCTCCTTCGTGACTGCCATTTTCAAGGTCTCTAGGGCTCGCCTTCTCTCTGTACTCCAAACCCAAGGGGTATCCTTTTTTAGTAAGTCCGTCAAAGGACTAGCTATCTTCGAATAGCCCTTAATGAATCTTCTGTAGTAATTTACTAAGCCAAGGAAGGATCTCAGCTCAGTAGGCTTGGTGGGTTCCTTCCAGTCCCAGATGGCCCGTACCTTTCCTTCATCCATTCTAATCTTTCCTCTCCCCACTATGTGACCAAGGAATGTCACCTCTTCTTGCGCAAAGGCACATTTCTCTATTTTCACATACAGATCATTCCTCCTCAAAGCTAAGAATACTGAACGAAGGTGATCTATATGTTCCTCCAACGTCTTACTATAAATCATGATATCATCCAAGTATACTACTACAAATTGATCAAGAAAAGGCGCTAGAACACGATTCATAAGTGTGCAAAAAGTAGCCGGGGCATTAGTAAGGCCAAACGGCATGACTAGGAATTCAAAAGCACCATACCTTGTAACACAAGTAGTCTTGGATTCATCTCCTTCTGCAATCCTCACTTGGTGATATCCCGAGCGTAAATCCAATTTGGAGAAGTATCTAGCTTCTCCCAACCTGTCGAATAGATCCGATACCAATGGAATGGGATACTTATTCTTTATCGTGACCTTATTTAAGGCTCGATAATCAATACACATCCGGAGTGATCCATCTTGTTTCTTCTGAAAAAGTACGGGAGCTCCAAAAGGTGCCTTTGAAGGCCTAATGAAACCTGCTTCTAGTAATTCCTTCAATTGTTGCCTCAATTCTTCTAATTCTGGAGGTGACATCCTATATGGGACGACGGCGGGCGGCCTGGATCTGGGTTCCAATTCTATCACATGGTCTACCTCCCTTCTTGGTGGTAACTTCTTAGGCAGCATTGGTGGCATTATATCCTTAAATTCTCCCAATATTTCCCCCACTTGAGGTGGAACACTTCCTTGACCACTAGTCTCTTCCCTAACTTTTAAGGTAGCCAAGTAAGTGACTTCATTCTTCTTGAGTCCCTTTTTCAATTGCATCGCTGATAAGAATTTGGTGGCTTGGCCTACCTTTCTTACTATAGGAACCACGCATTGCGAATTGTGATCAAGTACACAAATGCAGTTAGCTCATGGTACGATAAGCGCATCAATGCGATCTAAGAAATCCATCCCAATCACAAACTCAAAATCATCCATTGGCACTACTTCAACTGTCTCCTTTCCCTGCCAACCCCCAATATGGAGCTCTATCCCCCTGGCTACTCCAATAGTGGGAACTTCTTTTGAGTTAACTGTTTTGAGCCATGTTTTGGTCTCCTCCACTTTTAGCCCCAACTCCTTGGCTGCCATATCAGAGATAAAGAGATGAGATGCTCCTGTATCTATGAGGGCATTGAGTTTCTTACCTGCTACCGATACTTCGGTATACATCAATCCTTTTCTTTCATTGACTTGAGACTTCATCGCACTGAGTAGACGAACTGACCCTAACTGGGCCTCATCCCCATCATCTGAGCTTTCACCTGCTACCAATGCCGCCAATCTCTCTTTCTTCGGACACTCCCTGGCATAATGGGGTCCATTACAGAAATAACATTTCAACTCACGGGGTTTCCATCTTTCCCCATCTCTCCCTTCACGAGTTCTTCCTCGATCGTTATCTCTTTCTTCGGCTTTAATTTTTCCTTTAGAAGAACTCCCACTCTTTTCCCTTTCAACTCCCCCTTTCCATCTTCCTCCTGTGGTCTTAGGATCAGTCTTCCGAAATTCCATTAGGCCTTCAGCAACTGCTATAGCCTTGGAAATGTCTTCCACTCCCCTTCGCTCCAATTCTAATTTAGCCCAGGGCTTTAAGCCATCCACAAACATCACCAAAGCATCTTCTTGGTTGAGGTCTGGGATCTCCAACATCAACTCCGAAAATTCCTTTACATATTGCTTTATGTCACCCTTATGGGTTAGGTGATGCAATTTCACCTTTACTTCCTTAGCAGCATTTTGGGGGGAGAATTGACCCTTCAACTCTTGTACAAAGCTATCCCAGGTGTTGATATCAGCCGCCCTCCTGCGCCACCATACCATGGCTAAGTCTTTCAAATACATGGCAGCAGTACGTACCTTTCCAGCATCATCTAAGATTCCCACAGCATTAAAGTATTGTTCCACTCCCCATAAGAAGTTATCTACTTCTCGAGCAGACCGCATCCCGCCAAAGTGCTCTGGTCTTGGAATATCGACCCTATGGCCGGTCTGGAGAGTCATTCCATTTGCAATAGCGATTTGGTAGGCCGCCAATTGCGTCTTGAGATCTTCAATCTCTTTATGCATGGCCACTACCACTGCATCAGTCTTAGCTTCATAAGCTTCTTCCTTAGTTTCTAAGGCCATAACTCGGGCTTGGAGAGCATCACCCTTCTCTCCAATAACATTTCCATGCTGCCTAAGCTCTTCTACAGCTCGATTCAGTGCTCCCTGCAATTCGCCTCGGAGTTCTTCCTCCATTTCCACAAAACTGCCTTGAGACTCATCAAATTGTTCCTTAGCCTCAGCAATGCTCAACTCTGCCTTATCCATCCTATTAAGGAGAGAGTTCAGAAGGTCCCGAGACCTAGCCCTTTGCCTGGTAACACGGCGATCGTCATGGTCAGCCAATTCCTCGACCATTGAAGCGTTGTTGTCTCCTCCAGATGACATCTTCTCCACAAGCAATTCCTTTTTCAGGCTCTGATACCACTTGTCACGGGCGGATTCCGTCGCTCGACCCCGTGCGGCACTTAGCGCTCCTGACCTCACTAAGGAAGGCTAAGTCAGCCTGTAATACACTCACAAGATTAGAGAGAGAAACTCTGCTAGTATACTGTATTCACTCAAATAACTTGTGTGTTACATCTGAGGGGAATACCCCTATATATACAGAAAGCCTTTACAATCTAATGGTCCAGATCGATTCGATCTAATGGTTACAATTGATTCCCAACTACTACATTTACCTACCTTCACCAACTACTATACAATCTTCTGGACTTCTCTAGAACCTTCTAGAACTTTTCATCATCTAGAAGCTTTTGGTGGGCTTGGGCTTTTGTCTTTAGGCTTTAGGAACCTCCTAAGAATGGCCCACTTCGAGAGGTCCGTAACATATGCACGGGTACAAAAATGTCGTGCCAAATCCTAGAGTTGACGGTTCGTTGACGGTCATAGCAACAATAAGACAAGTGAGAGTCTATTTCTGTCCCAGTGTGTAAGATTTAATTGGAGATGCATACTATGTCGGCATTATATGGAAATAATTAACAGAGCCAAATAATACGACATTGATTTATGCTATAACTTAGGTACCAAAATTAAAAAAAGTGCGAGAGTTAAGGAATCAATGTATGCTCCCAGCATGAAATTTTTCCATTACCACGATATTACGTATGGTATGTAGAGATTGACCAAAATAGATTATTTTAGATTTCATTCCCTTTTTTTATGTTTAGAATTGTATTTAAAAGATAAAATTGTAATTCAATGTCATTGGTGATTTTGACATCAAGGAGGAAAACGAAATCACGATTCCATTACTCTTTTATTTACTATTATTAAATAAAATTATTTATTTAAACTTCAATCTAATTATGATATTCCATAATTAAACATATTTTTTCAAATACTACTATAATCAATTGAACTTCATAATGAACTTGCGATCTACAAAATAGATCACAAAATGAGCTAGAGCGATGCTACGATTATTTAATGTAACCACTCTAATACCTAAATCAAATAATGTATAAAAAAATATGCAAGAATATATAAGGTGAGTAAGAAGAGTCAAAGAGATTTTACTGTAGATCTATCATTTATTTATAAGTGGATCAAGCTTAACTGTCTCCTTGCAAGAGTTGAACTGTTTAGACTACATCCTAGAATCGTAAAAGTAAGGTAGCAACAGCATGGCAATTACTAGATGCAATAATTGCCTAATTGCTTACACCTTTGTTGTAATTCAAACATTCGAACTCTTAAGCCAAGCTTAACCCATTTGAGTTTACTAGCCTAAGCTCTTTCAACGTTGTTCTAACCTGTTTTATCCTATTCTGAGCTCTTCTAACCCAATCGAAGCTCTTTCAAGTGCATAAGAGCACCATACTTAATGTGGTGTAGCTTGATTGAACAAGTCATATTGAGCCGAAGTAGCTCAGTTTAACTTCCTAACAAATCGATAAGTGCCTAAGGCTTTAAACTAAAATAACCTATCAACAACTACTTTATAAACATTCTATCCTGTTCCATTTCTTGGATAGTTACAAATATATGAATGGATTTGTTATTCCATTTTCAATCATTCCACTCCATTTGATTCTATTACAATCCATTCAATTTCAAACAATTCTCATATACTAAACATGACAAGATTAAACAATGGATTTTCTTCTTTGTATCTACAAAAGCAAACATGGTGTTGATTTTTCAACAAACCACACACATTGAGTAGTAAAAAGGGAATGTATCTTGTTTGCCATTATCTATTTTATCTTTCCTTAAAGGAAATCATAATTTGTTTTGTAATTTGAAGGAGAAAAAGCCTAATAACTTGAAGTAAAGCCTTTGAATCCTTACTAATGGTGTGACTTAAAGACAATTTATCTACCATTTAGTTTATACATAATATACATTATATATATTTCCTGTTTTACTAAAAAAAAAAAAAACAGTGTCCACACTTATATTTTCAATATTTACATAAGTATGACACACATCACTCTTTCTTCCTACAATAGGAAATACTAGCACCAACAAAAGGTATTAGTTGAGTCATTATTATCTATTCACAACTTATTTTATAATAGCATATATTGGATTACTATATGAGAACATAAGAGATATCATGGATGCCTTTGTTTCATAAAGGATGTTTTCCATACTTTTTCAATGTTTATTATAATTAAAAAATTTTATCATCAAATATTTATCAACTTGAAGTATTTATTCTAACACTTATACATGATAAGGCCTATTATGTATTCATACATATGCTCAGATTAGCTGTACATACATATAATATATATGCTACTTCTACAAAGCAAGTTAGTTGAGATAGTTACAATACAATTATTTTGCTCTCTATCACAATGCATTAGTAAAAACTTTTCTCTAAAGCTTTATCATTCATCTTTGAACAGTTTTTACCATTATAATAAGTTCTTTAATCCATTTTTACAAGAATTTCATATTTTTCACATGATATAAGAGCAAATCTAAGTTTTACTTCAATAAATTTTGTTTGATTAGATAATTTTTTATGCTCAATCTTTTGAATTTATGGTTTCAATCATCACAACAAATAATTGATTAGTTGTAACTAATCTTAGGATAAATGATTATTTGTTTCTCTTAAGCTTCAATAGCCTTGTAACACTTATAATAACTATAATCTTTAATAGTTCTAATTTCCTAATGTAGGGTAGATTAGTGAAATTAGCACGAGAAGCTAAAGCAAAATTAGGTTTTATAGATGGTTCATGATAAACCATGGAATGATGAGAAATACTTGCAGTGTTTGGTTATATTCAATTACATGTTCTATTTTTAGCTTTTTGATTCTATAACTAAGGAGTAATCTGAAGTGTTCATGTATTCAAAATCGGCTAGAGAGTTATGGCAAGATATTAGTGATAGGTTTGGCCAAATAAGTGGACTACTTTTATACCAATTGTAGTATGAGATATCGGATGTAAAACAAGGAAATCCCACAATTATAATTTACTTTAATAAACATAAAAAACTTTAGGATGATATGATGACTCTTTTAGAAATTCTGTAGTGTCATTATGGGGAATTTAAGAATTATAAGTGTAATTTGAAAGGAAATTGATGGAAATTGACAATAGGAATAAAGTGGTTCAATTTCTAATGGGTCTTAATGACATATATGATACCATTAGAAGCTAGATTCTATCAATAAATTCTTTACCAACAATTGCAAAGCCTATTATATAATCTATTAAGTAGAGAAGAAGAAGGAAATGACAAAGATGATTATGGGGACTTAAGAGGAGGCTGATAATTTTCATGTTTGAAACCAATGAAATCAATTATTGGAGATAGGAAAGATAAGAAAGGGACATCAGTAATGAAGTTAGCTTGTACACATTATAAAAAAGGTGGTCATGCTATGGACCATTGTTTTAAATTAAAGGGGTTTCCTAATTGGTTTAAAGGCTTAAAAGAGAAAAGGCTTATATCTATAGCTACCCAAGTGGAGTAATCTTTTCAGGGGATGGGCACATCATTTGATGATCATAGGAACTATAATATACTACAATAGATCTTTACTAATGAAAGTGATCTTGTTTAAAAAATATGTCAATAAGTGATCAAAGTGTTAAAAGAGAAGTCAATAGAAGATGAGTAGCAACATAATGCAATAGTGAATTTTACAAGTAACCCATCACAATCTTCTTCTTTAGTTTTAAATGATAAAGTTTCTTGTGAATAGATTGTTGACACAAGAGCATTAGACCATATAACTTCCTTCCCTCATCTTTAAACTGAAAAAAACACACTCTTCAAAATCCAATCAAAGTGAAACTAACAAATGGAAGAATAAAGCAAGTACACATTACTGGAAATGTTTATATCAATGACCATATTTATCTCATGAGTGTTCTATTAGTGATATATTTTCATTTTAATTTAATGTTAACTAGTAAGCTTCTCAATTATAAAAATTTTCTCGTGACAATCAATGATCATTTTGTTTCTTTCAGGACTCGATTTATAGAATTTTTGTAGCTCAAGCTGATGTGAGACTTGGTCTATATATAATAAAGTCTATACTAAGGAATAATTCTATTATTCAACATTCTTTGTTTGATGTAAATGAAACTTTGCTTATCAAAGGTCATGTTTCTTTAGTTAATAATAGTGTGTCCTTGGAGTTGTTACATAGTAAACTATGACACATTTATTTATCTAAACTTCTACATGATCCTATCTGTAAAAACTTGAATAAATCAAATCTTATTTGTAATTCATGTTTGCTTTCAAAATTCCATTGGCTACCATTTTCTATTTGTGCATCTTTTGCTTTGTATCGTTTATATTTGTTATATGTGGATATATGAAGACCTTATGATACATTGTCTATCTTTATTGCTAAATTCTTCATCATAATAATGGATTACTTCACTAGAAGTACTTGGACTTACTTATTGTCCCATAAATATCAAGCACTTTCCAAATTACAAAGCTTCTTCACTTACAATATAAACCACTTTCATACTGCACTCACATTTAAGAACTTCACTATTTTCTTGGAAGATTAAAAAAACAACCTATAGTCACGACTATTTTAGCAGAGGTCGAATATATAAGCATTACCGTAGTGATAATAGATTTATTATGGATTTCTTACATCTTACATGATTTGCGAATTAATGTTCCTTCACAAGTTGCTTTATTTTCTGATAATCGTATAGCGAAGCTTATGATAGAAAATCCATGTTTCCATGGCCAAACAAAACCACATTGAAATGGATGTGCACTTCACAAGAGACCATGTGGCTTCAAGATGTCTTGAAGTGACTCATATCCCCTCTTCATGTTAGCTTGTAGATGTTCTACCAAAGGCAGTCCCTAATTCTCAATTATCTTTTGCTTGTAAATGTTTCAAGGTTGTTATTTACTCATACGTATGCTTAAATTAGCTATATAAATAGAAATAGAAATATATATATATATATAAAGCAAAGTTAGTTGAGATAGTTACAATAAAATCATTCTTCTCTCTATTACATTGCATCCATAAAGACTTTTCTCCCAAGCTTCATCATTTATCTTCAACTGAAGTATTACCATTGTAGTAAATTTTTTAATACATCTTCGGTAGAATTTCACATACTTCACAAATATTAAAGTAATTTTAAGAGTTTGCAAAGGTGGTGATTAATTATGGAAAATATTTATGGGAAATCAAGAAAAATGGTTTATAATTTCAAAAAGTGGAAATAGTTTCTCTCATTTTCCTTATTTTCTATGGCTATTAACTACTCATTTAGCAGCCAGTTGGCTATCGTTGTTTTCCATCATTGAAAATTACTTAAAACTATTATTATCTAGAATATTTTGAGACTAATGTGATGGAAACTAATAATTAGAAAGTAACATATTTTTAATAAAATGGACAGTATAAATTAAGTTTTATTAAATTAATAATTTAAATTCACTAATATTACAGCAACACATTTTTATTAGTGTTACTGTATAGCAATCAAATAAGAGAAGTGATCCCCACAAACTGGTAATGGGAATGCTCGGTGAATTTTTTTCCAATTTTCTGTGTTCAAAACATTTAACGTGGAAAAGCTACCTATACAGTATCTTATTATTTGCCACTTTTATTTTGGCAATGAGATAGACAAAAGATTATTATAATCACATATTTAGATCTTTTAATTTACAATTAATTCAATTTTTCTTAATTTATAAATTAATAATTAAGATTATATAAATTTTTGAATATATCATATAATATTATCATTAATTGTAAAAAAATTTCTTTCTAACTATTATATATATGGAATAGAAGAGTAACAATCAATTCATCAATTAAAAGAGATTTTTTTTTATATTTTCGTTCGTATTTTTTACTAAACCAATTCTACTTTTCATTTCATATTTGATTTAGTGTCTATTTGATTTAAACTATTGAATTGATTGTGTTTTCAATCGTTTAGATTTAATAAACTGTAACGGAAGATCGAATCAATCATGTCAAAATAATAGGAGGATATTATCCCATCCTCTATCAAAGCATTAATTTTCATATCTTAAAATCTAAATCAATGAATTTATAATTTGTTAAATTGTTTAAATTTAAAAAATTATAAATTAATGATAATGATAAAATGCATAAAAAAAATAAAAATGAACCAAAAGAAAAATCCCCTCCACCCTCTATTTATAAACTGAACCGAAAAACACTTGTTTATTGCTAGGCCTTATCTTTGTTATCAATCGATAATGGCTTCCCAACTTCAAGATATTCACTTTCTTCTCGTTCCTCTCATGTCTCAGAGCCATCTGTTACCCTTCACCGACATGGCCAAACTTCTCGCTAAACGAGACGTCACTGTCACTATAGTTATGACACCCCTCAATGCTTCTAGGTACAAGAACGTCCTAGACCAAGCCAAGACCCTAAGTCTTAAGATCCATTTCGTTACCTTTAGGTTTCCATGCAAAGAAGCTGGACTCCCTGAAGGTTGCGAAAACGTTGATTCGATCCCTTCACGGGACCATGTCGCCCAATTCTTCAAAGCAAGCAACATGTTACAAAGCCCGCTAGAAGACTGGCTATGTAACGTTGAAGCGAAATCGAGACCTGATTGCATGATTGTCGATATTTGCCTACCTTGGACATCCGATGTAGCACTAAAGTACAACATGCCAAGGTTGGTGTTTCATGGTATCTCTTGCTTCACTCTATTATGTTCCCATAACATTAAAACCTACAAGGCCTACGAGGGTGTCCAATCCGACGACGACAAGTTCCTGGTGCCGAATCTTCCAGATGAAATTCATTTCACCAAGGCTCAATTACCTGAAGTAGCGACCGAAAAGGCTCGCGATGACGTGGAAGAGCTAATGGATCAATTCAAACAAGCTGAACTATCAGCAGATGGGGTGATGGTGAACTCCTTTGAGGAATTGGAAACAAATTATGTCAAAGGCTACCAAAAGCTGGTGAGGAAACTATGGTGCATCGGTCCTGTTTCTCTGTCAAACAACAGCACTCAAACCTTATTCCCGACAAGTGAAGTCAGCTACATGGATCGTATGAATTCTAGTAAGTTTGAGAGAGGTAACAAATCTTCTATTGATGAAAACCATTGCCTAACATGGCTAGACTCCGAAAGTCCAGGTTCAGTACTTTATGTTTGCTTTGGGAGTCTTAGCCATTTGTTGGCTTCTCAATTGATAGAGCTTGCCCTAGGGCTAGAGGAGTCAAATTGTTCATTTGTTTGGGTTATAAGAAAAGGGGATTATTCAGAAGAATTAGAGGAATGGTTTTTAGAATATAGTTTTGAAGAAAAAATGAAAGGTAGGGGTCTAATAATTAAAGGATGGGCACCCCAAGTTTTAATATTGTCTCATCCAGCAATTATGGGGTTTATGACACATTGTGGTTGGAATTCAACCTTGGAAGGCATAAGTTTAGGTGTCCCTATGATTACATGGCCTATGTTTAATGAACAGTTTTATAATGAGAAGCTCATAGTACAAGTTTTGAAGACAGGTGTGAGGGTTGGAGTGGAGAAATGTGTCAATTGGGGTGAGGAAGAGAAGATTGGAGTGTTGGTGAAAACAGAGGATGTGAAAAATGCTATTGAGAGACTCATGGATTGCGGAGATGAAGGACAGTGGAGGAGGAGGAGGAGGGCAAAAGAGCTTGGTGATATGGCCAAAAGGGCAGTTGAAGAAGGCGGTTCTTCTAACATGAACATGAATTCTGTAATTCAATATGTCATGCAACTATTAACAAATAAATACAATGTATCCATGAAGGGGAATAGCGTGAAATTAGAGAAAGAAGTTCCATTGAATACGATACTTAATAGCAACGAGATGGAGCAAACGGTCATAAATTAATTTCACCATTATAGAACTTCCTGTTGGCGTAAAATTCCATGCTAATTGATGTACCTCTTATTGATTGTTGATAAATAATTTATCATAAGAATGGATTGATATATTATGAATGTTTGGATGAATGGGTATATATAAGTAGTTTTCACCATAAATAATTCTCTTATAGAGATTCTACCGTCTCGTCTTCCATCCGACTATTCAACAATTTATTTAATAATTTAAATTTAAGAAAATATAATTGTCTTATGAAGATTCTGCCGTCTCGTCTTCCATCCGACTACTCGACAGTTTATTCAATAATTTAAATTTAAGGGAATACTAATTAACAATTATATGAATAGGATTTTGCAAAAAATAAGGATAAAACTATAAAAATATATATATATCTTGTCATATTTGTGAACTCTTTTTGGAATCATTGTGAGATTCCATGGATAGGATCAACATCTGCAGAAGTACATAGTTAAGACGAGTCTTATGTAAGAATACATTCTCCATTGATTGTTTAATATATAGAAGAAGAACGAATCCACGGTCCCTTTTTTTCCTTTGCAGACAATCCACATTCTGTATGTTGATGAACTATTGAAAATGCTACTATAAATAGGTGAATTGATTATACTTAACTCCCTTTCATAATTCTTCTAGCACTTTACTAACTTTGTGTTGCCTTTCAATTTTAAGGAAGGGTTAAATGATATTAATACGTTATGTAGATTGATAAATAGTATATAAATACAAATAAAATCTTAACATATAAAAAATATAATTGGTATCTTTTTCAGAAAACATATGATAAAATTTTATTAGTATTTATATACCTACTTATTGTATAAATATAATTAATTTTTTTTCCTTCAATTGTTGGTAACCTGTGTATTGGTGATACTAGCCTTTTGCTATAGATATATATATATATGTATGTATACTCAATCCCACTCAAAACCAATCTTAAATTATTGATTCAAGGATTAGTTAGGGAGTGAACTAGGCCTAGCCCATTAAGAGATGGGCATAAGCCAATTCACTTGAATCGACGATTCAGTAGCCCTTAAATCATAGTTTTTGTTTTTTTGAATTTTCCTTTAATTATTATAATTAAAAATTTTATTTTCGATTCAATTTTTTTCAATCAGAAATAATTCATTTGAAATGTGTAAACATAAATACATAATATTATATTATATATATTATCTATTATATGATATATTACATATAGTATAATATATAGTATATATGTATATTATAATATATATAATATATTAATTATTATATATTACATATACTATATACTTGTTTGCATTACATATTATATATATATAGCATATTATGTATTATTTACATATTTTTTTTAAATTTTCAGAATTAACCCAACCTCGAACTATCAAGCCGAACTATCAAGCTAAACTATCGGTTCAAATGACAGTTTGACTTACTAGTCTAATAGCCTGCCGATTCAGCGGGTTGCCATAATTGAACCGCTTAAGTCCTTAAAGTTTCACTATTCAATAGTTGATTCAGGTCTATCCAAGATAGGCCTAAGCTAAGTCGCAATTAAAAACCAACCCTTATGTAGGTCTATGTATAAATTAATACAATGATGAAATTTGCATGAAGTATAACAAATCATCGACAAAGGTTTGATTCTTCGTCTTTCATGTAAGCCAATTTTGTCACTGATCCTTGGATAAACTTGTCTAGCAAAATTTCAAGGATTTGGAAGGTTTCATCATATTTTTGTATCCTCCATCATGAACTCTTATTAGGGTTTCATGGAAAAGAATGACAATGGATCTCATTTCACAAAATCGGGTACCATGGTTCAGCCAAACAATCTATATATAAGCTATTATGCTTAACGTGGCCAATATCAATTAGATGCCAATGTAGAGGTTTGGGGTTTCTTTATTTAATTTATTTTTTTTTTTTAATTTTGGGCTAGATCCTGGAAAAGAGACTGTTCCCTAACGACATCCACCTGCAGGTTAAACCATTTCTGGAAAACCATTCAAACATCAAAACCAGAAATTACTATTGGGCTCCGTTACGTTTTATTGTTTGTCGGAAAGTAGATAGAGGCGCATTCGAGAGCTCTGCTGTGATTATTATTGACGTTGACTATGTTGTCCACAAGAGAAATTGGTACCCATACGTCTCGAATTCCGTATTTCATTATAAGTTAAAGTAACAATTAAATAACAATTGATGATGTTTAGTTATAGACAAAAACAAGTAACAATTAATAAACAATTACTGATATTTAATAGTAGACGAATCTAGTGACAATTAAATTGCAATAAATGATATTATTGAAACCATGATAGTCGTCATGCCCCAAACGAGCTGTCATACATGTCAAACTTACAAAAATATTTGCTTTATATATATATATATAACGCTTTGAGGATATGGAACGTCTTTTCTCTCACATCAGACATTGAACCGCAAGGAATCAAAATTCGCAATTGAATAATAAAATAATGGTAACTGCAGAACTACAGCTATCATCCACATAACCTATATCCCTATCATATAATAATAAGGTAAATGCCCATCTACTTTCTGACAACACCTCCATTAACAGTGTGCCACGTAAGAGAACATACATCCTATATACTGATTCAATTATATTTCTTATATAATACATATTCAATAAAATTATATTTCTTATATAATACATATTCAATAAAAGATATTATCAAGATAGGTAGACCACTTATCCACCTTTCTGTTACTCTCTATAATAGATTATCTGATTATGATATGAGATTTTTAAAGGAAACACAAGCTTGATAAGTAGCAAGAGGCTCATTCATGGATATAGACACAATGACTATTCTGCAATGCCATTGTTCGATTAAATTCCTAGATTCAAAACGAAGATATACTCTGATTAAAATATAGTTCCAAAAAAGTGTAGTTGAGGAAAGTAAGATTATTGACCCATTATTGGTAACTCGAATAGTAAATTTCGATACACTTCAAGATTTTTAGAAATAAATTATTAAGTATACGCATATAAAGATAATAATAATATACCTAAAAAGTTAATTATAAATGTATGCATCATTTATTAGAAATGCACGGATGGAATTAAAATGTTTTATCAAGTTATTAAAGACAAATTATTTGAACACTACAATCATTAAAATGACATGAAATAATATCTAAAAATATTTATGTACATAGAAAATATTTTATTTGCATAAAATAAGTATAAATCTAAGTTTATGTGAAATTGGGGATATAAGCATGACCTAGAAGCAAATCACTGTACCGAGTGACAAGAACCATCACATTTAAGCCCATCGACATAGCCTCCACCAGCCTGGTCGTCAAAAAGTCATCCACTAATAAATCCTCAAACTCCAATTTTCAATTTAATTCTAAAATTACCAAATGTTGTTAAAAAATAATAAAACCTAGTTTCTCTCAATAATTTTAGAAGTAAAATCTAAAAAACAAACCAGATTTTTGAAATTTATAATATTTATATAGGTTCCTTAAGAAAACATGTTTGTAGAAGAATTTTGTATCATATTTTCAATAGGCTAAATAATTTAGCTTTAATTCCGATTTTTGTGTACAAATTCCTAAAAGGATCTATTTTCATGCAATAAAAAGTACTTCAAAGAATCAAGAAGTTAGATGTTGGGTAATTTTAGATTTGTCATGAAACAGTGAACTTGATGTACTTAGTGATCTTTCCTTGGAAATTTTACTTAATTGTGATATAGCAAGGCTATCATTAAGGTTTGGAGTAGTGAACTAATTTGGGTTATCATAGAAGTGGTGACATTGATGTTGAAATGAAGTGATTTGGTGATGAGTAAGGTAAAGTAATAGTCTCAAAGGTAGATTAGAAGCCTAGCTAGTTAAAATTTTATAATGGATTGGTAGTCAAAAGGTGACTCAAAATCTATATAATACCAGACTTTTCTTTTAAGTTACACGCAAAAGTTTGATCAAAAAGTGTATGGATGTAGGATTCTAACTAAGGTGAGGTTCAAAAGTTAAGTTATAAAGTGTTTTGCTAAAGAACTCTCGACATGACATGACTTAGAAGCTAGCTCAAAAAAGTATTTTAGTTAGGTATTATGAGAATATATTAACTTAAAACATGAGTCAAAATGTACAAGAAATAGGGATTCAATACAAAATGACCTAACCTTCAATAACTTATCAATTTAAAAATAAGACATAAAATAATAAGTACTGTACTTTCATAACCTATACTACTACTAGAGATATTAAGTATACCATAGGAAGTGACGATGTAAAGAATGTGTCAAATGCTTTTTACTAGAAATTCTAATGACAACTTCACCTAGAGAGGATGACTCAAAGGGTAATTTAGAGGTTAAGTTAAAGAATATCCTAAATTACAATTTTGAGTAATTAATTCAAATTTAACTCATAGTGACTTTAGTATTACAAATCTGTTTCGTATGTAAGCTACGTGAAGAAGAATTTCACATTGAAGCATAGGCTTAAGCTAACATCTCGTCTAGGTAAGTCGACACTTGTATGTTTAAGGTAGATTTATTTCTACAAGTTTTCTAACTCGCTTCACTGTGATTGACTAGAGTAGGCCTAGTTTGCATACAAAACAAATTTGGTTATTGTGGTTGTTATGAATGTGTTGTTGCTAGATGAGTTATGCCATGTTTCCTTCTATATACAAGATATTGATTGAAGCATGTTCTAATAATGGATTAGCTTATTGTGGTTATGTTGCTAATTGATTATGTGACACTTATTAGGATATTTGTTAACTTGGAAGGAAGCTAAGAAGTAACTCTACCTCCTAAGATGTTCACATAAGAGAACCCAATAATGAGGTTTTCAGAAGATAGAGAAATAAGAAACTAAAGTAAAAGTTGGGTTAATTAGATACCACTTGTCGAGTCTGATTTTTTGGTTTTTGTTATTTAAAATTGATTTCTCATTTCTTGATTAATACTAAACCCTAACCCATTTAATATTAATCTTCGACTAAAGAAATTGAGAAATTCCGGTTTTTTATTGAAAATTATCTTTGGAGTCGCCACCCGACCGGAGTCGGGAAAAGAAAAGAAACCGTAAGCAATTGGGTGGATTGGTTACGATTTAGCTACCGGTCTTTGATTTCAGTTTTAATAAAGAACTAAAGAGTTCCGAATTCGGGGGCTAACCTATTAAACCCTTAACGGGTACCACTATTTATTTGCCGAAATTAAGATTATTTTTTTAATTATAATATTTAAAATAAAATAAAAGAAAAGAAAAAGAAAAAAAAAAGAACCTAAGTTTCTATATATTTTATCGTCGTCCCGAAGGTGCCTACGTACTCACTAGCCAAGATTAGACAATCGTAGTTCTTTCCAAAACTTTAATGTGTTGGTTTTTTTTTTTATAAAAAATGATTGCTTGAATTTGCGTTTCTATTAACCATTTTATTTTTATTAAGAAAAATCCCCAGAAGCCTAATTTTTATTCCTAACATTATATATAAAAAAAACCAAATTTTTGAAAAGTGCCAAATTAATTTTTTTATTTAAAAATAACTAAGTAATAATTTTTTTTATTTTGAAGAAAAACCCTAAAAATTTTATGAAATATGCAATATTCTACATGATGAAACTTTTATATAGAAAAGATGCTTAAAACATAAAAAAAAAAATTTCTAATTATAGAAAAGATGCCTTAATCATAGAAAAGATATCTAAACTATGAAAAAGATAAAGATGTATGAATCATAGGAAAGATACCTAAATCATAGGAAAGATGTCTGAATCAAAGAAAAGAAACCAAAACTATGGAAAAGACATCTAAACTACGGAAAAGACACCTAAAGTATGGAAAAGATGTGTAACCATAGAAAAGAAGTCAATTAAACAATTCTTTTTTATTTTATTAACATCAAAATGATTTTTTAATTTAGAAAAATTACATATTTTATCGTCATCCCGAAGGTGCCTATGTACCTGCTAGCCGGGATCAGACAATCGTAGTTCTTTCCTAAAAAAAATACTGAGTTTGCATGTTTAACTGATTTAGTTTATTCAAAAATAAATAAATAAAGGGCCCTAACTTGTAACACTATAATCTTTTTGTAAAAAATTTTCCTTTTGTTAATTTTTGTTTCTAAAAATAATTTCCTATATGAGAATTTCTAAAAAAAAAAATAATTCTAAAGGAATCCTAGACGAATATATATATGTATGTATATATATATATATATATATGCATTTACACTATTTCTATTTAACAATTATCCTCCTAAGCGAATTAACAATGTCAGGAAATATACCTAATATAAAAGCTAGACTAATGCATGTATAATATTAAATAGCTGAAGATTTCCTAAACTAAGGCAATCATATACATATAGTATAGGAATGTCGTTAAGCACACGGAATGTGGCTTGCAATTGTCCGGATTTTGGATTAGCTTTGCAATTGTTGGACATTTGTGGATGGGGACTTCGGAATTTGGAATTCGAATGGCGTCACGTTGCTTTCTCGATGTTGTTGTTTTTTTCTTTTATAAAGTCCTAAATCAAATCTGCTGAGACTCGAACCCGTAACCCTCTAACTAAATCCACCCAAGTACTCCGCTACTTATCAATTAGGCTGTTGGTTTATGTCTTGACATTTATTACAATTAAATTACATTTATTACAATTAAATCTGAATTCCTAAACTAAAATTTTTTAACTAAACTAAAATTAACACTAACATTAAACTAATTATTCCTAATATAAATTACTTTCTAAAATCTACAAAATCTTTATAATTTTTCCTTTTGTTATTTTTTTTGGTATTTTCATTATTTGTTAATTTTTATCATTTATTAACTTTTTGTTTATTATTTTTTTGAATTAGGACCCTTTTTTGTAAAAATAAAAACTAAGACTATGGAAGGGCAAAAATTAGGTGTCTACAGCTGCCCTTCTTTGTGGTGAAGTTTGAGCAAAACTTTGCTACAAAGATAAAAGAGACACCGTTTTTGCCTCGAGATTTTATCCAAAGGAATGGGAAGTGCCTTTGTGAATTGGCAAAAATCTCTAAAAAAGAATAACGAGAATCTTGGTCGTGCCTTGATGAGCTGACTAACCAAGGCGGTCAAAGCGCCTCTTGAGCTGGCTAAGACCTAAAGACAATGAAGAAGACTTAGATCATGCCCTCAATGAGCTGACTCTCTAAGACGGTTAAAGCACCCCATGAGCTGGCTAAGACCTAAAGATAATGAAGGAAAACTTGAATCATACCCTTAATGAGCTGACTCTCTAAGGCGGTCAAAGCGCCCATGAGCTGGCTAAGACCTAAAAATTTGAAGGAAAACTTGGATCGTGCCCTTAATGAGCTGACTCTCCAAGACGGTCAAAGCGCCCCATGAGCTGGCTAAGAACTAAAAAATACGAAGGAAAACCTAGATCGTGCCCTAAATGAGCTGACTCTCCAAGGTGATCAAATTGCCCCATGAGCTGGCTAAGACCTAAAAATTTGAAGGAAAACTTGGATCGTGCCCTTAATGAGCTGACTCACCAAGACGGTCAAAGCGCCCCATGAGCTGACTAAGACCTAAAAATATCTGAAGAAAACTTGGATCGTGCCCTTAATGAGCTGACTCACCAAGACGGTCAAAGCGCCCCATAAGCTGGCTAAGACCTAAAAATTTGAAGGAAAACTTGGATCGTGCCCTTAATGAGCTGACTCTCCAAGGCGGTCAAAGGGCCCCATAAGCTGGCTAAGACCTAAAGATATAAAGAAGACTTGGATCATGCCCTTAATGAGTTGTTTCTCCAAGGCGGTCAAAGTGCCTCATGAGCTGGCTAAAACCTAAAGATATGAAGAAAAAACTTGATTCGGGATAGAGCTGCATAAGCTTGCTAAATCCCTAGGAGATTATAATTTGAGACTGTTTTAGGAGTTAGGCAGAAGCTTAAGAAATTCTAGATTAGGATTACACTCTATGAGCTAGCTAGATCTCTAAATGGGAATATGAGTTGAAATAACGCTCTATAAGTTGATTGATGCGCTAAATCCCTTGAAGAAATTTTGAGTTGAATAAAGTTCTGTGAGTTAGACAATTGGGAGTTTAAGAAACTTTGGATTAGGATTACACTCTACGAGTTGGCTAGCTCCTTAGAAGATTATAACTTGGGACTGTGTTTTAGGAGCTACCCGGAAGCTTAAGAAACTTTAGATTGGGATTACGCTCTATGAATTGGCTAGATCCCTAAATGAAAATATGTATCTAAATAGCGCTCCATAAACTGATTGAAACGCGAAAGAAGATATGGATAGGAACAGTGTACTATGAGTTGGCTATATCCTTGAGAAAATAGATAAAGGGTAAACACCCTTCGGATTCGTTTAAGCTCTACTGAGAGTTGAAAGCAAACTGAGGAACATAGCCAACTTAAAAAAAGAAACTCTTGATTTGAGAAAGTTACAAACGAGGAATTTGGTGAACACTATTTATAACATGAATTGAAAATTTGGCTACCATAGATGAAATAGACTAGAAAATGAATGGAAAAACTTGTAATAAGCCTCCACTTTCTCTCTCTCCTTTTCATGTCTTTTCATTTTCTTTTTTTTTTCCTCTTTTTCCTTGAAAGTTTGCTAACAGATATTAATTCCTATTTAAAAGGCAACTGCTATAATCATGTAGGGTATCTCATATCCACCCTAGTTTGTAACTTAAACAATGAGGTTCTTGGATAAGCCTTAAACATTCATTTCGTAAGGAAAAGGTAACTTACGATTAGTTTAGTCGAAAAGGACTTCCTTACGCACTGTCGGTCTGGAATTCACTTTTGATTACTATTCTAGAAATTATAATCCAATTTTTAAATGATACGTTATGATCGATCTGTTAGGTCTTTTTAGGTTCAGTATTGTAAATTGGGCTTTTAGTCAAATGGTTTCAAAAGAAGTTAATTGAAAGGGCTTATTTTAAAAAAAGTGCTTTCATCCAACCTAGGGGGTACAAGTCAAGAACCTTAGGAATGAACTAAATGTGCGCTTGCCCCAGTTTCAAAAATAATTTTTACCTTAGATAAATTATTCTTCAAAATTGGAAGAGCTTTGAGTAGGGAGGTATTGTGGGTGGGAAGGTCTTATGTTTGAGAATTGAGTGTGTAGAAAGGGTTTATGTTCATGATTTGGAGTATGATTTTGAACTGAATATGGAGTTTTTGGTTTGCAGTTGAAAACATGATCTTGAATGAATATGAGGTTTTGTGCTTTTAGTTGGGAATGCGATTCAAGGCCTTTTGTGTATGTGTGTGTGTTTTTTTTTTTTTGAGCAACTTAAGCCTTTTTTGATTGGGAATTTGCTCAAGTCGAATATTTCGGTATTTCTTCATTTTCCTTTTTCCTAGTCTTTTTTTTCTTTTTCTTTTTTTCTCTTTTTCTTTTTCTTTTTCTTTTCTTTTCTTTTTTTTTTTTGGTTTCGTTTCATTTCGTTATATTTCTCTTCTCAAAAATAACTATCTCTTTTGTCAATTTTTTGTCTTTGGATGAATCAAGGCCTTAAATCCATAGGTTCAGAGTACGTTGGCTTAGGTAAGGTACGTGTAGCCTTTGGGGTATCTGGAAAAATGTTAGCTCTTCTTCAAAAGGAATAATTTATCAAAAACAAAAATTATCCTTAAATTGTTATTACTGGGATAAGCACAAATCAGTTTTATCCTTCTCTCCTAATTAATGACTTTAACCTCCGAATTGCCCCATTGTGGGGGTGGTTCTTAACAAGGTTTACATTTAAAATGAACTCCAGATCAATCCAACGGGGTTATCAAAAGATAATTGTGTTTGGGATTTGAAAATGAATGCCTAACTTCATTTCGATCTGCGTATCAAATTCAAAATGGACCTCCTTTAAGGAATGAATCCAAAATATCCTCACAATGATGTCTCTTAACTCTCAAAGTATTTAAAGGTTAGTGTAAAGGATATAGCTTGCCTCTTTTCATTCAAAACTTTTTAAAAGTGAGTTACCAATTCCTTACATAAGGATTGACCTTAAGGTGATGACGAACCTTACTCCCCAATTCCTTGGAACATGCCCCAGTTGTGAAATTTCAAAGATTAAATGCCCCATGCCCTAAACTTATAGGTCTTAACGCCCTTAAGCTTCCATATGTGACTTTGGGTTAGGTTCTTTAGAGTTCGAATGGGCTAGAACTAACAACTTTTGAAGTAGAAGGGACTAATGAATTGTCCTTTTTGTTTATACCGAGGATCAAGCTTAGGATAGTGTTTCATGGCTTTGTGTTTTGACTCGGTTCCTGGTTGGACTTGATGGCTCAAATCTTGAGTTAGTTCATCCATCTTGATGGGCTAGGGTTTGGGTTTGGTTGGTTATTTTCTCGAACCAAGTAGGTCTGTTTAGGTTATCTGCCTTAATGGGCCAAGTGATTATATTTGTCCCAAACCCTATCAGGATTTGTAACCGTTAGCAACTTTCTTTCTTTTTTTTTTTCTTTCCTTTCCTTCTTTTTTTTTTCTTTATTTTCTCTTTCTTTCATTTTTTTTTTAAAGAGAGAGAGGAAAAGTTAGGGCTTTTGTGTTATAAAGACCGAGTGATGGAATTGTGAATTGATGATTATAGAGGATTGCTTTCATAGAATTCTATATACAAGCTTATACAACTTATCGTTACAAAGGGTCTATTTACAAGTGAGGAATTCTGAAGAATAAAAGACTAAACAAAGAAAATATCTAAATCTTATTTATTCCAAATGAAGAAGGCTATTTGCAAAATGCTAAATTTTCCTAAAAGAATGAATATTTATGGTTAATACAATACTAGGTACAATGATAACTATTATTTTATAAGTTTTATTCTTTTCGTTTGGCTTCTTTTTTTATTTTTATTATTTTTTATTTATTTACTTTATAAAGATTGGGCTCAACTGATGTAGACCCAAATAAAAAGTGATAGATTCGAGCCCTATTAAGGTCTACAGCTAAAGTAATATTTATAAGGCTCTTCTATTGGGAGAGGATGGGCCCAATCTTATTCTTATTAAACTCTTGTTTATCTGGGCTGAAGAGTCGAAACCACATTTAAAGTAGTTTTTGAGGCCAATGCGGTAGGTGGACATGAATATCTTTAAAAGACCCTTGACTTGGTCCAACCATGACTGATTAAAAATCAAAATTAAAATTACAATTACAACGTATTCCAAACGTTTCGTGATATTATTACAAATTATTTACAATGGAAGATTACAATTACCATCACAACTTCGCAACTGTCTTTATCAATTTAGGTTTGCCACATCATAAGTACTTGTAATTTTTGAAAAAAAGTTTTGTGTAATATAAAAGGGTAGGTGCTAAAGGTTCTCAAGTTCTGCAACCACTGCGTTTTTTCAAATCAACGGTTCTGTAGTCGCATTTGAACTTGAGTGGGGTAGCTTGATTGGTCCCGGTAGGTGGTTGCCCCACAACATCCGAAACTTACACAATGACCCTCCTCCTAAGGTCCTAAGACGGCTTGATTCTGACCGTATCTACCATGCATTTATGATGCAGAAAACAAAGTAAAAGTAAAACCCCCCAAAATTCCCCCTTAAATAAACTGCCACAACAAAAAAATGTTAGTAAAAAAATAAATAAAATAAAATAAACAAATACATCAAATAACATACCTAAGTTTTTTTTTATTTTTTATTATTTCATTTTTTTTTTAAAATAATCCTATTTTCGGCAACTTCTAGTGGCTAGCCCTCTAGCGGTCCCCAGTGGAGTCGCCAAACTGTCGAGTCTGATTTTTCGGTTTTTGTTATTTAAAATTGATTTCTCATTTCTTGATTAATACTAAACCCTAACCCATTTAATATTAATCCTTAACTAAAGAAATTGAGAAATTCCGGTTTTTTATTGAAAATTATCTTTGGAGTCGCCACCCGACCGGAGTCGGGAAAAAAAAAGAAACTGTAACCAAATTGGGTGGATTGGTTACGATTTAGCTACCGGTCTTTGATTTCAGTTTTAATAAAGAATCAGAGAATTCCGAATTCGGGGGCTAACCTATTAAACCCGTAACGGGTATCACTATTTATTTGCCGAAATTAGGATTATTTTTCTAATTATAATATTTTTAAAAAATAAAATAAAATCAAAAGAAAAAAAAAAGAACCTAAGTTACTATATATTTTATCGTCGCCCCGAAGGTGCCTACGTACTCGCTAGCCCAGATCAGACGATCGTAGTTCTTTCCGAAAACTTTAATGTGTTGGTTTTTTTTTTTATAAAAAATGATTAGTTGAATTTGCTTTTTTATTAACCATTTTATTTTTATTAAGAAAAATCCCCAGAAGCCTAATTTTATTCCTAACATTATATATAAAAAAACCTAATTTTTGAAAAGTGCCAAATTAAAAGTTTTATTTAAAAATAACTAAGTAATAATATTTTTTTTATTTTGAAGAAAAACCCTAAAAATTTTATGAAATATGCAATGTTCTACATAATAAAACTTTTATATAGAAAAGATACTTAAAACATAAAAAAAAAATTCTAATTATATAAAAGATGCCTGCCTTAATCATAGAAAAGATATCTAAACTATGAAAAAGATTTTTAAATCATAGAAAAAAAATCTAAATTATAGAAAAGATATCTAAATCATATAAAAGATATCTAAATCATAGAAAAGAAACTTAAACTATGGAAAAGACATCTAAACTACGGAAAAGACATCTAAACTATGGAAAAAACACCTAAACTATGGAAAATACACCTAAACTATGAAAAAGACACCTAAATTATGGAAAAGATGTCTAACTATAGAAAAGAAGTCAATTAAAGATTTTTTTTATTTTATTAACATCAAAATGATTTTTTAATTTTGAAAAATTACATATTTTATCGTCGCCTCGAAGGTGCCTACGTACCCGCTAGCCGGATTAGACGATCGTAGTTCTTCCCAAAAAAGAAAACTGAGTTTATGTATTTAACTGATTTAATTTATTCAAAAATAAATAAGAATTTCTAAAAAAAAAATAATTCTAAAAAAATCCTAGACGAATGTATATAATATGCATCTACACTATACCTGATCGTGTAAGTAGGGGGCTAACCGTTCACCAATTGCCGTCGTGCCTGTCGCAGTGGGCTACTGATCTGCTGCTGTGGGGATTGTCTGTTCCCCAAGCCCCGATGTTATTGTTCTTTTCTTTTATAAAGTCCTAAATCAAATCTGCTGAGACTCGAACCCGTGATTTCTAACTAAATCCACCCAAGTACTCCGCTATTTATCCGTTAAGCTATTGGTTTGTGTCTTGATAGTCATTACAATTAAATTACATTTAAACTATCTGAATTCCTAAACTAAAAATTTTTAACTAAACTGAAATTAACACTAACATTAAACTAATTATTCCTAATATAAATTACTTCCTAAAAATCTACGAAATCTTTATAATTTTTCCTTTTGTTATTTTTTTTGGTATTTTCATTATTTGTTAATTTTTATCATTTATTAACTTTTTGTTTATTATTTTTTTGAATTAGGACTCTTTTTTGTAAAAATAAAAACTAAGACTATGAAAGGGCAAAAATTAGGTATCTACACCACTTAATAAATAACTTGTAATAAAAACTTGTTTAACAATGTTTTGATACATTATTTGATGCATTCATAGTATAATACAAAAATAAACACACAAATCATGTCTTAGTTGGAAAATTAGGGTTTTTTTAGCAAACAAGTTGATTTATGAAAGTTAGATTTCTCGAGCATATAGAAACGCATTACTCAAATAATTTTGACCTTTGATGCCGTCAAGCTAAGCTAGTCACTTGTTATATTTTCTAACCACTTTATGCGATTCCTGCTAGGCTAGGTTTTGGCAACTCTTTATTGCACTATTAGGTTCCTGGACTTTGTATTTGGATATCAAAATTAGGTTAACCAATTGGACGAGCTAGGATGGGCTAAGATTCGGTACCATGTGTGTATGCATAAGCATAGCATGCATTCTCTAAATTAGCTTCTTAGTTGGGATTTAAAGTAACTTGAATAACAACTTACTAGTGTGATATGTATTTAATTACGCTTATCTTTATTGTATGTTTGTTTATCCACTCCCACTTAGCTTATAGTAAGCTAAGGAGATAAGTTATCTTATTCTCAATAAAGAAGAAGTTTAGATAAGCCATTGCCATCACAAGGTCAAAAAGAATTTGAGAGTGCTCATTAGGATTAGTTCCTTGAGGAGGAGCAATTAGCTACAAAGTTCATTACCAAGTTCAAGGAAGAAACTTTACAAGAGGATCATCATGTTACATTATAGGTATTTACTGTGAAGATTTTGATTGCAAAAATATACTTTTTAGTTGGATCACGTATTGTAAAGAGAACTAAATTGTGACACTCTAGGTATGGCTCTTTATTGTAAGTTTCAATTGTAGTGTTATGTTGAATAAGATAAATTTTGGAAGTTTTATGTATTTGTGGAAGTTAAGTTAACTGGTATATACAAGCTAACTTTATCCTTAACTTAAGAATAGCATAATAAATCGTCTCTTAAGCACCATGAGTTAAAAAAGAGAGAAAAAATACAAGCAAACACCTTAAGAGCAAGTGTTACAATCGTCAGGCTAGATTTCTCATATTTAAGTCAATAGATTAATTATTCATAAAAAGATATTCATTTTTTTTTTATAATTATATCACATAACATCTTATATATGGAAAATGATTTGGGTAACAATTGTACCTATAACGCTGTCTAATACTAAAAAAGATGAAAATTTTTAATTTGTATTTTTAGAAATGATTAAGAATACTTCGTGCATACCGTAAAAAGTAAAATATTATTGTGGGTGCATTATCCATTGGTTTATTAACTACTAGCTCTATGTTGGCGTTCAAAATACTGCTATATACAATCATTACAACAAAATTCAGCAATGGGCGTGGTGGGGGGGCGGGGGGGTGGGGTGGAAAACTATAAATTTATGGCGGTTTATGAATGATTGTCCTTATTGCCAATTTATAATAGCAACCCTATCTTTTGTAAGTACATAATAACTTGTTTCTCTTGAAAGCCCAACACTTTTAGATCTTGGTAAGTAATCACAATTTGAAATACTGGGTATACTACAATAACAAATTACATCTTTTCCCTTATTATGGTAATAACACATATATTATGGACATAATGAAAAATTTTGCGATATGAAGAACCATTACGAAATATAATTTATTACATAGCACACCCACCATTTTTAAATTGTCACCACTTTGAGAGTCTAATAAAAGTGTAGGGCATTTAACAGAAGCAATTGCATTTTGCTGCGGTTTTTTAAATTTCAAAATTTAAACAGTGTCCCAAATAAATCGCTGCTAATTTATACTAAAAATTACTTTTCTTTTTTAGTATAAGAGGTGCATGCGATGCGGAATTTTACGTGACGTATAACAAATCATTAACTAAAGGTCTGGCTTTTCCTCTTTCATGGGCCATTATGTTATATTGATCATTCGCATAACTCTGAATTATGTCAACGGAGACGTCAAGGAATCGAAAGGTTTAATCATGCTTTTGCGTCCTCTGTGAAAAAGAATAACAACGGATTTCATAAAATCCAACACCATTGGATAGATGCACAACAAATGCCTATATTTTAAAATTTGAGCCGTTTAATACTTCAACTTTATTTATTTTTTATAATTTAGTATCTATACTTTGTGAAAAATGGCTCACTGAATACCTCTGTTAGGTAATTAATTATTTAAAAAAATAAAAATTCAACTACTAAATTGCTCAAATCCATAAGTATAGGCACTTATTGTGCCATTATCCCAATAATAATGCATATACGCCTGGCATAGTCAATGTTATATATGCGAATAAGGTCTTTCACTATTTAAAATTTTTTAAGCTCTTTTCTTATGAAGAAAGAAACTCATCGGTATTAATACTTCATATGTTTGTAACAATATTACAAAAATTCTAATGGTATTTAGCTGTATATTGATGATATTTATATTTTGATGCACCTGCAGCGAAGATGAATTACAGTTCTCCAACAGTTTCTACTAGCAGAGTAAACGGGTTCTAGAAGACTACTCACAACCATAAACTCGTTAAGATTAGTCCCGTCTCGACTGCAGGAGTTCTATCTAAGGTACTATTATTGATGTCGACTTTGTTGCTATCCACAGAAATGGAGGACCACACGTCTCGAATTCTGGATTGTATCAAAGTTCTAGTATCAATTAAATAACGACGATGATGATTCTACAAGTTAACAATATTAGAAAGAATCGGGTATAAATTTTTTTTCATTAGACTATGGTAAAATGATGAGTTTATATATGAAATTCGATAGAATTATGTATTTTTAATCAATTTTATCGATTTTATCAATTTGAGTAAAATAGATTAAATATATATATATAATCGAATTTCTTCAAGGGGTATTAAGGTCTTAAGTAATAGTTTAATGAAGAATAATGTTGACAATATATAAGTTTCTTGACCTAGCCAATGCATAATATATATTACATTCTTTCCTAAAAACTTATTCAGACTTCTTGGCATTATCGAATAGGACTCTTCCACTACATACTCAAGAAACACTCAAGGTACATTAAAAATATTAAATCTTATCATTTTTCTTTTTTAAAGGAAAAAATTGGATTGATTTAAATCCCTATTGATAGTATAACTCGTTTGGAGAAGAGAATCGTAAGGCTTACACAATCTTCGTAAACTTCTAATAGTAAGTAAAGAGTTAATTATAGAATTTAGGTTTTGATTAAATCTAAGTGATACACAATGATATTTTAGAGTTATACGTTGATCGGTTGTAGAAAAACAAAGAACTTCAAAGAATTATCAAAATCAAGGTAAAGTATACCTTACATTGTAAATTTTTCTTATAATCTTTCTATTTCAGAAGCCTATGGTGATGATTTGGTGGTTAAAATGATAAAAATAATAGAAAATTTTGATATTGATGGAGTAAATATTGAATTTGACTTAATGGTTTAAAGATGTGGAATTTTGGATGCATTGCTGATGAGGTTTTTGTTAAGGAGTCGGGTCATTTTTAATAATTTAAGGGTGTTTTGATCCATGTGTTAAAGTGTTAGAGGATAAAATAGGTTTAGAAAGGTTTTAGGCAAAAGAGGAAAAACAAAAAAGTAGAGTTTTCATAAAACGGTAGATTACCCAACTAAGAGACACGACTGTATCCCTAGTCGTATCCCTCACAGTAGGTAGTGTAGGTTGGTAAATCAGAAGGTTATACGACCAAGAGATACAACCATATCCCTAGTAGTGTCCCTTACAAATGTAAAGTGTAACCTAGTGAGTTATACGGCCAAAAAGACACAATCATGTCCCTGATCGTATCGTAGACTTTGCTCCAACAAGTTGAGTTTTTCCTTTTCTTTTTGCTTTACTCCTTTGCTACAACTAAAGTAAACCCCTTAATGTTTCATTAATAAATTTAAGGAGAATTAAATGACCTAAAAGTGAGTATTAACTAAGAAAAATCGTTTATTCAATAGATAAGAAGTTTAATAAGTATCTATTGTTTCTAGGATCTAAAGCTAAACTTGGTTTGTCGGTAATTGACTCCAAATATCAAGATACGTGACCCTTGTTGTATTTAAGTGTTAGGATAGTAAAAATTAAAATGATTTAAATTTATATATGGCTTATATATCTTTTTGTTGCTTGTGTTTGTCTCATCTTAGGGGCCCAGAGTGGCAAATCTCTAAGAGGCAACTCCGATGATCCTTGCGATACGTTAGCCTTAGAGGAGTCTCACTTGGAAATTATCTCAGATAGGTTTAAGTTGTTGTAGAGGAGCCCAAAACGACATGCCCAACATTAGGTTATAAAGGGGCTCGAAGAAACACACCCAAACGATAAGTTACGATACGAATTGTGATGTGATTAGGTCATAAGGACCATTGTCAAGTGTTGTATGAATGACTTAAAAGTAAAGATGAATGAATGAATTGTATAAATACTTGCTTTGCTTTTCTATGCATATAAATGTGTATTGTTTCATCATGCACATGTGGTTATGTATTGCGTACTACATACTAGGTTTTAGTTCACTTTATTACGTTGTCAGTTGTAAGACTCGTAGTTGTATTATTTGACTTCAATAACTTATGAAACTACTTGTTACTACCTTAGGAATGGAAAGATTGAGAACTATGTATGGTATTGAAAAATATTCTATGAAACTAATTAATAAGATTATTTAGTCTTATGTGATAACAATAATTTATTGGACATTAATATTTCTTAATTGGATGTTATTTTACCATTGTTTGAAGATTTAGTTGTATAAGATTATTTGGAGTTTTTAATCGAATGTTATACCTAATATGTCATTAAAAACTAAGGACACGCAGTGATCTATGACATAGGTTTTAAAGCGTTACATAACCTAAGGAAAGTCAAGGAAAAAAACAAAGAATTCGTATATGTGTAAACGCACTCCAGGGGTGTTATGAACATCTCCTTTTCAATTTCAGCCCAATTGCCTTTTAATTAGATCATTTGTGAAAAAAAAAGTTTCCATACATTTGACAACAATGCTAAAATGCAATTTTAGCATAACTCATCGTGCACAATACGATCTACACTCGATCATCAAACATAATCAAGCATATACATCATTTGTGTATAACTCAATTTATTTATCAAGTACAATTGATCGTCTCCATATATTGCATTAATTTGGCCATAACTTATGATGAAAATAACATTTAGCTTAAAATCAACTATATACTTGAAAAATTGCATTAATTTGCCTTTGTATCAATCTGAATGACACTACATTTTATCAAAGGACAAGTTTCAATTGATAAAAAATATTACAAAATTTGATAATTTAACTTTAATTAAAAATCAACCAATTTACCCCTAAAATAATGTTATTTATGGATTAATTAGCATTATATTTCAATTTTGAAGAAAAAACCCAAAAAAATATATATTTTAAATCTAGAATGTTGGAGGTACTTAACTAACTTAGATCATAATTTTACATAATTTCATTTTGGCTTCTGAGTTCTGTAAATTAATTATATAGCCTTCATTACATTGTTTTAATCAAATATTACTGCTAAAAAAAGCAATCCAATTGCAATGGTCACGTGCATGTAACATACATCTCATGCTATACGTGGCCTGACAAGAGTGACATGTAGTGACAAATAAGATGATGATTAAGGGAAAAAGAGGCAAAGAGGAGAAGTAAGCTATCTTATGTTAGAAAATTTGCAATGGATATGGTGAGTAAGGACACTTGGACTTTGAGGACATGTGGTAAATGCTGTTTTTAAGAATCTTACACATCCTATATTAAGTTTGCTAAGGATAAGTGTAAACTCTCTTAGAATACAATCGAGTACCAGGAGTAAAGTAGCAATCCTTATTCTTGATGACTACATAAGCATAGAGAACTTTAAAGGAAGATTTATAATTGTTTGGTGAAGTGTTTTGATAGTAAAATATGAAAAGAGTAAAGTTCATGCAAAAAAAAGTTTGTAAATACCAATATATACTCAAACACCTAGTTATCAAGTTCTAAGCATTACAACTCCTCCCAAGGATGTATATGTTGAAATTACATAATTTTTAATCATTACATTATGTTTAAATCAATTTAAAACCAATCTTGATTGTCGATATGAGGTAAGGTAACCTTTGGAAGATAATACATTGCATTTAATAGGAAAACATCATCTAAAGTAAGGAGTTGCACCAGTGTAGTGAACACAGCAAGTGATACAGTCATTTCACGATTCATATTCTTTAGAGACATTAGATACACGAAGATAATCCATAGACACGTGATACAGTCATTTCACGAGTCATATTCTTTAGAGACATTAGATACACGAAGATAATCCATAGACACAACTGAATCTAAAGGTTGTGTATCTTTCTAGACACTAGATACACAAACACAACCTATAGATATTGCAATGTCCAAAGGTCATGTATCTTACTATTTCTTTTCGAATTCTTACACAACTTGAAACAAAACTTCATTACAATCATGTAGTGAACATGTACCTCACTTTTGTCTTTATATACATATTTCTTCACAACTAAATGACACATTCACCTTAATATCTTACATAATCAAAAATCTATATAATATTCCCCAATAGATTATAGATTCTATTATGTCCTTCCAAATTATAAAAACGCATAAGAAATGGTATTTGAAGATTTAAACCAAAGCATAATGCAAATCTCTTAGAGTTATAATAAGGTATAGGTGGCTCATTTGCTTGCACCTATACAGTTAGTATTACAACCAGAGAAATTGCACACATTTCCCCTATCCTTACAAGCTAAATGGATTTTCTAGTAATGCTATTATGGCCTTATACTCTCCTTAGTTTGTTGCTTATTATAAGAAATACACCGGTTAACTCTTACTTCGAAGCATCACCACTTCAATATTTAAGTAAGTGAAATATATTCAAAATTATTCAAATTTCCAACGCACAGTCAATTCATTAAGAGATATTCCAATATTTCATACTCTAAATTACTCAAATATAAACTCATAGTTCATTGTAACTTGTGTTAACCCATTGAACTTTTATAATGATGGTTTACCAATAAGAAATAAGAATCCCATCACAAGAAATTAGTTAAGTTTTAGACCTAACTTCAATTTGATCTCTTGACAATGCTTTTTTCAATAAATCTACTAAATTACCCTTCATCTTAATATAGGTTATGGTTATAACACCATTCTCTATCAATTCTTTAACAAACTCATGTCTTAGCCTAACATATCTAGACATTTCATTATAAACATTCTTATAGGCATGTGACATGGTTAATTAATTATCATAAAAAGTTGAAATGGCTAATATTGGTTGTGATCAGAACTCTATATCCAATAACAAATTCCTAAGTCATACCTCTTCTTCATCAACTGAAGTTAAAGCCATAAACTTAGCCTTTATTGTAGAATGTTTAGTACAAGTTTGTTTCTTGGAGATCCAACTAATTGCAATCCCACTATAGGTGAATATTAACCTGAAGTTGATACATGATGATCTACAATTGGTGATCCAACTTGCATTTGAGAAACCTTATAGAAAAATAGGAAATTTGCCCTAGTATAGACATATTTTCTTAGTTTTCAAAAAATATTGAAATACTCAGGTAATTGCTTATTATCCATAATGGGCTTACTGGTATATCTTGATAATTTACATGGGAATAAATGGAACGAAAAACTATATTAAATCACCGTTCCATCATTACATAACAATTTCTAAGCAATTCCCTGGCAAGGCTCTCATACCACTTGATGGAAATTATTTCCTGATATTCCAAATCTAATCCTTACCTAAAGATTTCTTGAGAATTGATTAGAAGCAGAGGCGTACCTGATTCATCTGTGACATGGGTCGAATCCGGGTTGAACTGGTCTTCTGATTGATGTCGTACACATAAGGGAGATGGGAATCCCAAGGAAATTGACTGAATGTGTAACTATAAGTCAATCAGGAACCATACCTATTATGTATAGCCTCAAATAGGATTTATTGCCAATTTAGCCCATCATTAATCGTAATTAATCCCAGGAATTCCACACATTTTTTATTTGGTCCTTACATTTTATATTAGATGACCGGGACCATTGCATTTTATTGGATCACAACAATTAGGTTTTTAAACTTTATTGTAGAAATAAATATGCGACTATAAATGCAATGCATATGCATCAACACGTCTAAACGCGTATATAAGCAAATGCACACATGGCCTAAAATCCACAATATCATTTGCCTGGAGAGGCTATAGAGTGGCGTTTAAAGATGGTCATAGGTTTATTCGAAGGCTCAGTTGTGTTTCTTGAGAGGGGATTGAAAGGGACAGCTCCTACCTAAAGTCTCGAAAAAGATGAAGTTTCACAGCAAGAGGGCTTTAGTCAGACATTGTTAAGAAACACTTAAAGGAAGCAACTTTGGTCGCATGAATTTCCCCGATCAACCTTTACGTATCTGATCGTACTCAAACTTGGATGAATTTTCGGAGGTTTTCTTAGTGGAGTTTAAGGTGATTTAGCTCATGCGACATTCAATTTTTATTCGACCTTATTAGCTTTGCTCTTTATAATAGTGCAAAACTTCATTAAGTCATGGTCATATATATACTTTTATATATGTGTGTATAAATAACAATTGAAGTGAAGTTTTTAGAAAATGGACTTGGGATAATATATATAAGTATCTTAATTTTTTGTTTCGATTAGTTTATTATCAAATCATTCAAAACCTGAATTTTATTGCTTTAAAAATTTATTCACTTAAGTGACTATCTAATATTTATTAAATGCAAACACTTAAATGAACTAATTTTCAGTATTCAAGTATTGAAATTCAAGTTTTGAATGTTTAGACACTAAACTATCTAAAATAAAAGATTTAAATACTCTCTTATATATTATCTCTAAGAACTTTTGAAGAATGGAGTATCATTTCTTTGAAATAACATCCGGTTTACTTTAATAAGAAACACCTTTTTTGTTGGCTTAAATATATAATACCTAGAATATACTTGCTTTTATGTATCAATCTTATGGTCAACTCTACAATATGATTTTACCGTTATGTTTGGTAATCTAATTTTCAAACACAAAGAATCAGACATTTATATCCATGAAAGACCAAGATCATTAGCCATTAAGAAAATGACATAACAACGGACAAAAATTAGGAGTATTGTAAACTTATATCCTAGTTTATCACTATAAATTATATAAGTGAGTGGGTCCAGGTAGGTAGTGCTAGCAATTCATACTAGTAGACCGTGTTCATGTCCATATTTCACATCAAATTTGTGTTAGTGTTATAAGCTTGTGAAATTGAATAGAAATTATAAATGATAAAGTTACAACATATATAATTGTGCCAATTCGTGTCATAATCATGTTTGTATCATGTATCTTGTTTTCTCTTAATAATCGTGTCCATAATTGTTTTGATTAGTATTCATGTTATCGTACTATATCAATCATTACCAACCCTACAAGTAAGTAAAGTAAGGAATCATATCTAATACCTAATTATTCTATAAGTATAGGTTTCAATAATTAAAATTGAACCAACCAACACAATCATACTATTCTAAAACTTCTTGAAGCCACCTTAAAACTTCTTACATATAAAATATACAAGTTCCAAAGTATTTTATGAAAACTTATAAATTCTTTTCTTTTCTTTTCTTTTTACTTTTTTCATTTACAACATTGTTGTTGTTTATGATAGCTTATACAAATTAAAAAATCATAAGATACTAACAAACAACTTATAGTATATATAGTATAGGTTATAGATGAGTTTTAAGTAGGTACATGACCATACCTTGTACCCCAAGCCATAGCTTAAATTTCAAAAATTTAGAACCAAAATCTACTCTAAAATATTTAATATTTAGCTTAAAATCTACCTAAGATGGCAAAATATTGCAGATTCCAAAGTCCAACAAATTCCGATTCTAGACCTTTATAAATTAAAAAAATAAAAGAATTACAAAATTGCAAGCCGAGAAGGCTCAATGTAGATCATATGATCCTAATGATTGTTTTGTTTAAAGTTAGAGATGCAACCAGGCAGATCGTTAAAATATACTTAATTCGCCAAACCAACAAAAACTCCATAAGGTATTATCCCGTAAGATTTAACGTCAGGTTTTGGGATTACAAAAAAAAAAAAAATCCAATAGGAAACCTAACTTAGTTAAAAAAACATATATTAATAAAAATATTTACTCTTAACTCATATAACTGCATAATTTATATAAGTTTTATATTATATGTTATATTCAATTCTCAATTTTTATTATCGTGTAAGTTAATAAATATAATCTTAATACTATTTAACTTCTTCCATTATATTCTCTTCTTAATTCCATATAAACCCTACGAAAACTCGCCTCATAAGGTCTTTTGCATCTTATAAAAACTCGTTCCTATTATTTCAAGAACCTTATAGGATCAAGTTTTGGGAAAGGATGGTAAAATCCTAGAAGGTTTTTATAGAGTTTAAAGAAATACTAAACCTTATAGAGGTGGGTTCAAGTTTCACAAAATCTACATCTATTGCATCCTTATTTAGAGCTAATTGATCAAACAAAGATTATTCACAAGTCAAATATACATTTAGGAGGCTTAATACAACATAGCATAAAATTTTAATCCCATACTATTGTACCAAAACTAAACTTGCAACCCTCTTAATTTTTTTTCCCATAATTGCAAAACTCTCTATTGCTAGAAAAGATTCATTAGGAATCACATGTCACATATTATGTACACCTAATATGTAAATACTAATAAAATTTTAATATATTTAATGTATATAAAAATACGAGTAATGGTTGTTTTAAAAACCACCCACTTTATTACAATACATGTGAAAATTTTGTCAATACTTATAAGCTACGTGTAAAATTGTGTGGTTTTTTCACCTTATTACATATAATACCCAAAATATTATTGTGTAAAATTGTTAAAGATAAGAAAGCTACACGTAAACATGAGCACAAAGCCTACCTTGTGCCTTCAAAATGTCTTCTATGTTAACATTTTCCATCCTTAAAATTCACAGCTATTCTATAACATATGTATTACAATAGATATTATTATGATCTCTTTCTGTTATGATCCATAAAATTAAGAAAAAATAGCAAGCAATGATTTCAGTCCTTTTCATATTAGTAATTAGATAATAGTGGTTATACTTGGTAATATAAATAGTCATCCATATAATTGTAAACATGACACACCATGAAGCAATAAACACTCTATTTGTAAGGGCACTAAATTTGCATTATTTTGTAAGATACCAAATCAGCTAGCCCTGGGCCTATTTATAATCCCAAGGCTCTAGAATTATTAAGGAAGAAGAATGGATTTGTGGGGAAATATACATGAAATAAAAGTAAACAAAAGGAACACATTCTAGAAGTGGCATGAAAGTCTTTGACAACTTAATATCTTCTAAATATATGCAAATTTGACTTCTAAAAATAACAAAAAAAAAAAAAGTTGTTTATGCTTAATTACAGTAGAGTCAAATAAAGTTTTATTAACACGTTATGAGTTATATAGCTCCTCATAAATAAAAAAATTATGACCTTTTTAAGTTAAGCTTAAAACTCAATTGGCACTTTTGATCATAAATTCCTTCTATTGTGATCCTACTTGCTTCCAATCACCCACAGGTTTGACCTACTTCCAATGGTCTCTTGTTTTTAGCCCCTCTGATTGCTTTTACTTTTAACCCGCTTCCCACCATGTTTCTAATTCCTCTTTTTGTACTGATCATGGTCATATATATATATATATGTGTGTGTGTGTGAATGACAGCTGAAATAAAGTTTTCAGAAAAAGGACTTTCGAAGGAGGAGTGTCATTTCCTTGAAATAACGTCTAGGTTTCCTTTGATTAGCAACGCCTTTTCCGTTGACTTAAATATATAATACCTAGAATATACTTGCTTTTATGTCACGATCTTATAGTTAACTCTACAATATTATTTTACCTTTATGTTTGGTAATCTAATTTTTAGACGCAAAGAATCAGACATTTATATCCATGAAAGACCAAGATCTTTAGCCAATAGGAAAATTACATAACAATGGACAAAAATTCGGAGTATCGAAAATTTATATCCAAATTTATCGGTATAAATCATTGACGTGAGTGGGTCCAGGTAGCTAGTGCTAGCAATTCATGCTAGCAGACTGCGTTCGCATCAGTATTTCACATCAAATTTGTGTTAGTGTTAAGAGCGATTGAAATTAAAAAAAGATTATAAATGATAAAGTTATAGTATGTATAATTGTGTCAATTCGCGTTATAATCATGTCTATATCGTGTATCATGTTTTTACTCTATAATCGTGTCCATAATCGTTTTAATTTATATTCATATTATCGTATTATATCAATGATTGCCAATCCTATAAGTAGAGAAGATAGGAAGCACTTCATTATCCTATAAGTATAGGTTCCAACAATTAAAACCGAATCAATTAATACAATTATATTATTCTAAAACTTTTTCGAATCACCTTAAAACTTATACCATATAACATATACAAGCTTCAAAATATTTCATAAAAACTTATAAATTCTTTTATCTTTTTTTATTAAAACATTTTTCATTTAAAATATTATTGTTGTTTATGATAGCTTGTACATACTAAAAAATTATAAGATACTAACATACAACTTATAGTATATGCAGTGCAGGTTTTAGATGAGTTCTAATTGGGTACATGATCATACCTTATACCCCAAACCATAGCTTTAAGTTCAAAAAATTTAGAACCAAAATGTACTATAAAATATTTAACATTCAGCTTAAAATCTATCCAACCATGCAAGATATTGCAGATTCTAGAGTCTAATAAATTCCAATTCTAGGCCTTAATAAATTTAAAAAAGAATTATAAAATTGCAAGCTAGAAAGGCGTGATGTAGGCAATTAGGCCATGTGATTCTAATAATTGTTTTACTTAGAGTTGATTAATCAAACCGAGATTATTAGAATTCGTAGGTCAAATATACATTTAGGAAGCTTAATACGACATGGTATAAAATTTTGATCACACACTATTGTACCAAAACTAAACCTTCAACCCTCCTTTTTTTTATTTTTTTACACAACTACAACACTCCTAATTGCAATATACACTACATGTAAAATTATGTGATTTTTCACCTTATTACATATAATGTCGGAAATCTTATGGTGTGTAATATTATTAAAGATAAGAAAGCTACACATAAGCATGGGTATAGAGCCTACCATGTATCTTGACAATGACCCACCTTACTGGGTCCTTAACCCAGGCTTGGTCCCTAGGACCAAGTTCTGACTTGTGGAGGACTCAATGGACTCTTGGGTAAGACACTAGTTATAGCTCATGATCTGTAGGCTTATAGGGTTCCATAGGTCTACCCATATATGATTAAAAGAAAAAGAAATGAAAAATTGGCAATGCTAAAATGGTTAAAAAATTACGACCTAAAAAAATGAATGCTTTTCAAGCTGCTTCATATAATCTTAATTTTATAAGACAATGCAAAAAAGTTTTCATGTTTCAATTTGAAATGAAAATATTGTTGATACATGTAGCTCATCTATTCACCAATAAATAGGCATCATTTGCCAATTTTTCATTTGCATTCACACAAACACAACTCTTCTTATGAATATTTTTAACTCTTTTCCTTCAAAATGTCTTCTTCATTAACATTTTCTATCATTAAAATTCACAGCTATTCTAAAACATATGTATTACAATAGATATGATGATCTCTTTCTATTATGATTCATAATATTAGGGAAAAATAGTAAGCAATGAGCTGAGTCCTTTTCATATTAGTAATTAGATGATAGGGTTTATACTTAATAATATAAATAGTCATCCATGTCATTATAAACATGATGCAGCATGAAACAACAAACACACTATTTGTAAGGGCATTAGATTTTTATTACTTTGTAAGATACTAAATCAACTATCCTTAGGGTTATTTATAATTCTAAGGCTCGAGAATTATTAAGGAAATACAATGGATTTGTAGGAAAATATACATGAAATAAAGTAAACAAAAGATATATATTCCAAAACTAGTACGAAAATCTTTGATAACTCGGTATTTTCTAAATATATGCAAATTTAACCACCTAAATTGCACCAAAAAGATAAGTTGTTTGCACTTAACTAGAGTAAACTCAAATAAATCGTTATTGACATATTATGAGTTCTGTAACTCTTTATAAGTAAGAAGTTATACTATTTTGAAGTTAAGCTTAAAACCTAGTTGGCACTTCTAGTCTCAAATTCCTTTTGATTGTGATCCTACTAACTTCTAATCACCCTTAGGTTTGACCAACTTCCAATGGTATTTTGTTTTTAACTCGGCCAAATGCTTCTACTTTTAAACCCTTTCAACTATGTTTCTAATTTCTCTATTTGAAATAATCTAAATGCTCCATAAATTTTAAATCTAACTTTTCTATATCAAAACAATCATCCATTCGCTCATTCTGATAGAATTAAAATTTTTTAGAATCCAATTGGATAATTTCCTTGTCTCAAATAGAAAAATATTATGGAGACTATGTCATCTGGATTAATAGTTTTTCAAATCTGATTTATTGAAGTCAAATTTTCACATAATAAACGAGATTTGAAAGCAACAATTTGTACTCTTTTTGATCCTTTTTTTTTTTTTTTTTTTTGTCCCGATCGATATTCACCGTTCTTTTTTTCCCTATGATGTCTTGTTGATTCTCAACAAGGTGATGACAAGAAGTACTTCAATAATAGAAGAATCTGGAAAGTAAGTTGGCGCAAAACAACCATGACAGTTGCAGCAGTATGAGGTCATGTTACAGTAATTCAAACAACAGATGAAACTCGTACTTCAAGAATTGCAAGACCTTAAGAGAACTATGCAACAATTACAAGTGGTTGGGCACTGTGGCGGATTATGATTATTATAGTCCAATCACAAGATTACAAATGAAGATTTGGTAGATAATTCTTGTAAAGAAAATATTCAAGAAAATTATACAACCATTGCCTTAGAAGAAGATGTTTTCCATCATGTACTGGAAAATATATATATATAGGCATAGTAAAATGGGGAAGAACACAATGCCAAAACAGCCACCGTGGATAAAGAAGATTGTTGACAAATGGTTTAGGAAAATGCTCAAGACTCTAGGTAATTATTCAGCACTATTGATGAACACACGATTGTTTCTCCTATTTAAGGAACATGAACAAATGGTTGCTACATCAATTGTTGAAGACGATATCATTAAATATTCAAGACAATGATCCAGAAAAACATGGAAGACATTTTAAAATAATATGTTGCAATGATCAATCAAAAGAAGCTGATGATTGATGCCCTAGATTACAAAATTTGAGTACGTGTGGAAGATCTGGATAATCTTTATATACCACAATTCAAGCGTTTTGTCACTGAGAATCGGTTACAGACATGAAAGGTATTAGAGGTTATTCCAGTCAAAGAGAAAGATCAATATGGTTAATTATTGACTGGATTACTTAGACATGATTGTAAATTTCTTCCTTTCTTTTTCTAAAACCTTAAGATAAGTTTCTTAAAAAGGGTTGGACGATGGACAATGTAACATCGTTCTTTAAATCCTAAAATGTTCAAATAGGTAACCGTTATCAAGCAAAAACTTAGAGGTTAAGGTTTAAGAAAGGAAGTAGGTGGAGACTACTTTAGTGAAACATCATATTCACTTCTAAGTACCAACATACTTGTAAACTAAGGTAAATGTATACAAAATATTTATAGCCAAATATGTATTACGGTCGTATTACAATCATATTACTATTTCCATTCGTGGCGCTCCCCTACGTCTATTAGGTGTAAGTGTTCTTCATCTGTGTCTTCTATGAATTTTCTCCCTCTTTAATTCATTTACTTCATTCACTTTCTTGATCACCTATAATATTAAAAAAATAAATAAATAAATTCTAAGAGAAAATTAGTGAAAGACAAAGATGTTGCATATACATCTACCCAATGCATGTAGCATTACAAAAAGCGATGGTAATAGATGACAGTAATGCACATTTAACTCTAATTAATTTTGATGCAATCCTCCATAGTTTCAAACACTTTACAGCGTGAATGTTGAAATATGATTATTTTATTGATTTCTTCATCTTCCTATATTTAATTCTTAACATCAACATTGTAATTGATGCCAGTCATTATCCCATCATCTTAAGATTTAAAGAAAAATAAAATAATAATTACTTTAATCCAACATATTCTGAGTAGTATGGTGAAAAGGAATATTGATGCTGATGGCAATATGAATTTCCATACCCTTATTTATAAAATTTTATAATTATTGGAAGATATTAATATTACAAAATTGCAATAACTTAAAAGTTTTACCGACTCTGTTATTTTTCTTTATTATTATTTTCATGCAAGAATAGTAATATTACCTTATTTATTTTCAGTATTGTATTTCCTTATAAAGGCTTAGTTATACTTTTTTCTCTAAAAAATGAAAAAAAAAATATTTATTAATATACTTGAATAAGTATCAATTAACTATTAATTTAAACAAGGAAAATCACAAATAACCATAAATATTTGAAAAAAAAAAAAAGATAAGATAAAAATGAGACTACAGTTGAACGGATCCACAATCGGTGAATTGGCAACCTTTAGAGATAGGCCGATCATAGTTCCACGTCCAGGGGGGCGATGACCAGCCGGTCTTGATAGGTTGGTTTAGGCCAGGACCCACACCTAACATGTGAAATGTCTTTGTAATTTCACCTGGCAGTGTCGAATAGATGACTATGAATATTAAATACGACAGGCTTAATATCTAGAAAGGGAATTGAGATTACAGTATACGATAAGCATTCCGTGGAATTTCCAAGTCTGGCCTCACTTTTTTGTCTATCCAATGTAACACAGGAATATTACTACTTATTAAGTGTGGATATTATTCGATTTAGTATAATTCGTTTCTCTTATCAAATCGAATATAATATAATAGATTTTTTTTTAATCGACCATAATTATAAGATTTGATTCATAAATTTTTTTAACATAATTAAAGCTAATTCAGTCCAAGGTATAAATCATTTATATTTAATTTTTACAAAATATTTCTATCTTTAATAATATATTTTTTTTCATTAAACTTCCATGTATTTTCATTTGGTTTCTTGTATATTTATCATATGTAACGATGCTTATTAAAAAATTGTGTAAAATCTTAACAAATCGAATTTGATTGAACAAAGTTAAGAGACTTTGTTTCGATGAACAATGAGGAGAGAAAAATAGAGCTGTCTATCCAAAAGTTATACGAAGAAAACAAGGAAAACACATCAAAAATTACAAAAGAGATGAAAGACACATAAAAAGTATCGAGTTAGATACTTGATTTAAAAATATATAAGAATAAGATAATTTATAAAAAGAAAATTTTTAGATATAACAGTTTAGGTAGAACTCATTCGACTTAATCTTTAATAAATGACCTACAAAAAGATAAAGAGTAACAAAATATAAAAAATTTAATGAAATCTATGAAGATTAATAAGAAAAAATATAAAAAAAATTGTATGAATTTTTTTTATCTGACCAAATGGTTCAATTTGGTTTAAAACGGTTCGATTCAATTTACTTTTCCGAACCGAATCATAAACTATTTATCTATAATTGAACCGAAACATGACCCAAACCATTTATAATTAAAATATATATATATATGATATTATTTGGTTCTATTCGTGATTATTTTTCCAAACCCAATCAATTACCATTTCCAATGGACTTACGCGTCTTCTGTTTTCCCGGTCTTCACCCGATTCAACATATGGCAATTCTTGTAAACAAAAAATGGTTATTTTTTTATAAATTCCTTGATAATATATTATTTTTATCCAGTACTCATAGATAATATGTGTGCGTAGCATATATTTATACTAATAAAATTATTTTAGAAGTAAGAAGTTGATGCTGATAGAGGCTTATTCACATCGGAGCTTCCCACATATTCAATGATTTATAGTGCTGAAGATTCCTTTTATAACGCTCAGAAGACCCAAGGTTATGGTCATTAAGTAAGTTTCCAATTGTATGTATTGCCCTTGTCGAACCAAAAATATGTAAACTATTTCGTGGGATGATAATTTCGGTACTTGGAGATCGTTACAATTATTGCAGAACAGCTGTTGGAACCTTTTTTTAATTTTTTTTTTTCTTTCTTTTTTCAAAAATAAAATAGGACGAATTTTGAAATTTTGAGGGAAAAGATACCACCTAGATTATGTTTATCAAACTATTGATCAAGCAATATATATACATATAGTCAAAAATCAAAATTATCGCTGAAACATTACAATATATGAGTTTTTAGACAACAGCTTTAATATTCTTCTGATAATTTTGGATATGTAAATGTATTCAAAGTATTTGTGGGGGGAAGTGATTCATGCTTAAAAAGATTTGAGAAATTTATCTGATCTAACCAATAGTTATATATGTTTATCTGATTTTTTCTCTATATTTATTTTGTCGTCCTTTTTCTTTTCTTTTCTTTTTCTTTTTTTTTTTTTTAAGGAGTTTAATCTTCTGGAGAGTCTAACCCCCTTTGAGTGTTGAAAAAAGGACTTTAATAGGCGACGCGGTTGACCATAGTTTTGGATCATTTTCCAATCAATTGAATATAAATGCGTGCTTGTTATAATCAACATTAATGATGCGAAAATAATAGACGAACGAAAATGCCATTCGGTTTCGTGCATTTACATCGACGTAGTCGGTTGCCGCAGTATATCGCTTTCAGCTATATACGTTTCGACAGTTTCTGTTACGTAAGATGATTTCACGGTTGTGACACTGGCACCAGAGTGTACGTCACGGAAAATTAATCACTCTGTGCCAGAGAAAAATATTCGATAGACCTTCGTAGCGTCTGTATACAGTAATTCAACATGGGTGGAACTCTTTTTATCGACTAAAAACAGATGATGTCCTTTATCTTTTATAAATTTTGTATATATATATATATATTGGCATCAGTATCTTTCGTGTCTAACTCAAATATCATATATAACCTTTTTCTCCAATCTCTACTTTGCTACCGTTTAGGCCTCCTCGACAATACCCAAGTTGAACTCCTACAAAATTAGGACATGACTCAAACAATTCAACTTACGACTCATCTTCTATAACTATGAGATAAAATCATTCGGTTAAGCTATATTTGACAACTCTCTTTGTCATGCATATATATATTTCCAACTACTTTCTTTCCTTCTCGACTATTTATCTAACTCAAGCGTTAAAACAGTTACATTTGATACTACCCAACTCTCTTTTTGGCCTATTCTATTCTATTCTCCTTTCCAAGGCAATCAACCAATGTCCAAAGATCAAGAAACAAGTTTGTAATTTTTACAGTAGTTGAGTGGGAAAAAAGAAATATTCATTATATAATTTATTTAAAATAAAAATAAGGGGGGCTCGGAAATGTGTTGATACGGTTTACATTTTAGCGTTCCTAGGAAGTCTGGTACCTTGACTTGTCCTTTTAACTTTATTATGTAATATGTCCTAATCCATCATACTTCTTCGCGTCTGTTTCCCGGTGTTGTATTTTATTGTAGACAGTTTCCGACGCACTTGTTCCACGACTATTCCATCATGTAAACTCTAAAAAAATAATACACTGTCATCTTAAAATCGCATTCTCCTAAAACACGCTTGTTCTGGAGATTGAAATTTTTTAAGCTAGGGCAGACCAACTGATCCAAGAAGAAGAAATTTTCATATCCACCTGATAGCTTGACACCAAGAATCATGGACTCAACATCAAGCTCGGTTCACTTCGCGCTAATCCCCTTATTGGCACAAGGTCATATGATACCTATGATAGACATAGGGCGGATTTTCGCGCGACGAGGAGTGATCGTTACAGTCTACACCACTCCAATCAATGCCTCGAGGTTCAAGTCAGTCCTGAACCGTGCAGCCGAGTCCGGGATGCCAATTAGGCTCGTGGAGATTCCATTTCCTTGTGAAGAAGTAGGGCTCCCAGCAGGGTATGAGAATTTAGATATTCTTCCGTCCCCTGATTTGTTGAGGAATTTCTACGCTGGATTAAGCAGGATGCAAGAACCAATCGAAAGACACATCGAAACGCAAAATCCTCCGCCTAGTTGCATAATCTCTGACAGGAACTTGTATTGGACATCCGATATAGCCCGAAAGTTCGGGATTCCTAGAATCGTTTTCCATGGGATGGGCTGTTTTGCCCTGTTGAGTTCCCACAATGTGAAACGCCACAACGCTCACTTGAGTGTGAGCTCTGATCATGAGCCTTTTGAAGTTCCTGGAATGCCTAACGATATCAGGATCAGGATTGCAAAGACGCAGCTACCGGGACGTTTCGTGGCTCAATTTGATTTCGATGACTACCGTGCAAAGATCCAGGAAGCCGAGAGGCAGGCTGATGGGGTCTTGGCAAATAGCTATGACGCGCTGGAGGTTGGATGCGTCAAGGAGTACGCAAAGGCGATTGATAAAATAATTTGGTCCATTGGTCCTGTTTCTTTGTCTAATGATACTAATTTGGACCGGCTTCAGAGGGGGAAAGGGATATCGATTGACACGATCAAAGAATGCGTCGGATGGCTTGACACGATGAAACCGAGGTCTGTGATCTACGCCTGCTTAGGTAGTTTGTGCCGTTTGATTTCAGCACAGATAATCGAACTCGGGAAGGCATTAGCAGCATCAGGAAAGCCGTTTATCTGGGTGATCAAAGCGGAAGGAGACGGTTCAGCCGAGATGAAGAAGTGGCTTCTTGAGGAAAACTTTGAGGAGAGGACCAAGGGCAGGGGATACTTGATCAGAGGATGGGCTCCGCAAGTTGCGATTTTGTCACACGAAGCCATAGGAGGATTCGTCACGCATTGCGGTTGGAACTCAACCATGGAAGGAGTTTCCTTTGGTTTGCCAATGATAACTTGGCCTTTACATGCTGAGCAGTTCTTCAATGAGATCCTTGTGGTTGATGTGTTGAGAATTGGGGTTAGGGTTGGTGTGAAGGTTCCCGCTAGGTGGGGTGAGGAAGAGAAAGTTGGGGTTTTAGTGAAGGAAGACGAAATTTTGGGGGCAGTGAATATGTTGATGTGTGAGGATGAAAAGGGTGAAGAAAGGAGGAAGAGAGCATTGCAACTTGGGGAGGAGGCAAAGCGGGCGAACCAAGATGGTGGGACATCACATTCCAATGTTTCAAATTTCATCCACCACATCATTATGAAGTTTAAAAGTTAAAAAAAAAAAAAGCTTTCATCCAACATGAAGTAGGTGTATCGGCTAACTTACAGCTTCTGAATTAGATAGGAGGTCGCCTGTGCGTTCTTACACGGATCCTAATAATCGAAGTGTGTTCGAAGTCTGGCTGCACCTATTTTTGCATTGGGCGAAATAAAACCGGGAAAATTGTTGATGATTCAGAACGAGAACCACAGAGTAGAATTGAAGTTTTTTTTTTTTTTCTTTTTCTTTTTATTAGAATAAGGATGAAGTTCTGGATTCAATTTTTCTTGTCATGTTATCTACCATTAGGTATCTAGGTGTTATTTCACTGTTTTATAATCTGAAGGAAAATTGGTAATAAAAATTTTTCATTCTCTCAACCTTATGAATTGTGAAATTAAATCAACTAGGTTTGGTTTTTTATTTTTTATTTTTTTGTTAGATAATATTATAACTCAAGAAAGGAGATTCAAATCCAATTCATTCCATTAAAAAGCCGATGTTCATAATATTAGATTACAACAATCTTTACGTTATAAATATATATATATTTCGTGTGATCTCATTTTTGGGTGACGTGTATGACTTTTTAGGTGACTTTTTTTGAAAGAGCTAAGAAAAGCAACCAAATAGCAGTTTTAAGATACCCTTATGAAAGAAAATAACCAATTTTCTTAATAAATTCTTTCTTCTTTTTTTTTTTTTTCAAAATCATCTGTGTTAAGTAAATCACACTTTCCAATCTTCTTTCTCTTTCACCATTGATCATATTTGAACTACTAGCAAGCTGGTAAAATTTACTCTACCAACAAGTGAACCGGCAAGCCAATTCTTCCAACTCAGTGACCTTTTCTTTATGTTTTCTCAGGTCTTATACCGTTAGCCTGATTCTTTCTTGAATCGTCAACCCGGTAGGCCAAATATTACCTGAAAATTCTTTTAACACATAACAAACAAATACTTTTTATAGTATAACTTTAAGATCATTTGATCACCATTTCAAAAGATTAAATTTCTTGTAAAGATAATTGATATATATAATCATCAAGCAAGCTAATTCGACTTATTCAATTATCTCAAAATAATCAAATAATACTTAGTTTAATCATCCACTTGTTTTGTTTTCTTCAAAAGCAATAGGTTTAATTATATACTTTTTGTATTGTTCTCATCAAAATTAAATAATAAACCCTATGTTGAACAACAATAATATCACATCTTCCCTAACTCTCCTAAACAATGTAATTCGCAAAAGCAATTGGGTACTAAGCAACAAATCATACCAAGTCATTTTCTTCTTATATTTTATCATTGTAGTTACAATAAAGTGTTTTTTACCAATCATATTTTAATTTAAACTAAAGAAAAAGAAAACTTCTATTAAATTTAGATAATTGGTTGGTTTGACAAATAAACAAATATACATCATGAGTGATATTCCTAAGCTTAAGTTAATACAAGAGTGATAAAGAATATATTTCTTAAATTTTTGGGTAATATAAAACAATGAACAAATTATTTTCTTTAATAATGAATATAATAAGGAATTGGTACCTAATCTTGGTTAACAAAATAAGGGGACAATGACCAAAGTTTTTAAATTACTCATAAGGCCTAGGAAAATCATGTCAAAATAAGTGCAAAACTAGCATTGCATTGTTCCTTTTTGAGTTCTTATTGTCCAGCAATGACGATGGCCAAGGCATCAAACTAAGCGAGCTTGTTAACAAAGATTCCTACTCATCTATTACATTTTTTTCTTTTTTTCCCTTATAGTGTCAAACAATATGTTTTCGAGCCACCACTAGCTACCGCTGCACAAGACGACTTCTTGCTGGAGCTAATATTCATACAAATAATTTCATCTTCTTCGGCAACATTTTGATCCCATTTTATGTTCCCATACCTCCAACTAAGCTTTCTTAATTACTTAACATTCGGACTTCTTGAAGTTACAAATGAATGTCATGTTATGGTGATTTTCAAGTAGCATCAAAGCGGTGGGAATTTGTGATTTACAAAAATTCACATATCTTTTGTTGGTTTCACCAAGTACTCTTATATGTGCGGTATCATTATTTTACAAATGAATCATGATAACTCCTCTCCAGCCAATTCATCTGATTCCTAGCACTTTATGTATTAATTATCACTGTATAATTATATTTTATTTATGTAGAGAATGTGATTTTATTGTTACATGCATACACACACATATACACATACATATATAGATTTTGAGGTTTTACTAATTTACAATATACATATTAAATATATGGGAAAAGTACAAAAAAGTTTTTAAAGTTTACTTGTATATACGAATCAATCTTTAACCTTTCATTTAATCTATTTTAGTCGTTAACATTTTAATAAATTTGCCCAAAAGTCCCTCCGTTATGTGTAGACACATTGAAAACTAAAATAGACTAAATGAAAAACGTTAAGAACTTATTCATATATATAGATAAATTTTAAAAATTGATTCGTATATACAAGTAAACGTTAGGGACTTTTTTGTACCTACGCGAACCAATTATATATTAACACATGTCGATAATAATAGAAAATTTAATAGAGTTAACAGAATGATTTATTTGATACGACTTGAAAAGATTGAAGACTAAAATGGACTAAATAAAAGGTTAAAGATTGATTTGTAAAAACGTAAAACATTAAGGACTTTTTTATACTTTTTCCTAAATATATCTAGTGTATGTATATATTCCCTCGATACATTTTATTATAGATTCTATCCAAATGATTTATCCTCAGGGTCTTATTACATAATGGAACTCATTACTCGTTGATAAAAGATTCATTTTTCATTCCCTTTCTATACTTTCTAAGTTCCATCCTTTGATAATAATAATAATATGTCACTCTTAATTTAGGCTCGTTATTTGAAGATCAAGGTCTTAGATCTTACTTTGATCTAATTGGTTTCATCAATATAATAGCATTTTTCTAAATCTCTAGTATAGTTCAAATGGGGAAGATGAGGCTTTTATGATTTTAAGGCTGAATCTCCATCGCCAGATGGTTATAGAGATCAATTAATGAGAAGTGCCACTAATGACATTTGTTGGATTACTCTTAACTAAGGTTGCAAATAAGTCAAGCTACTCGCAACTTGCTTGAGCTCAGCTCATTTTAAGCTTGCTTTGACTTAAGTTCGATTAGTAAATAAGTCGAGTTCGGGTTCAAGATGAAAAAAGCCAAGCTTAAGCTCTAGTTCAAACTTAGGCTCGCATGTCAATTCGCTTAAATTCGTAAGTAAACTTATGAGTTTTATATATATTATAAATTATATATTATTAAAATTCAAAGGCTAATATTTATATAATTTTTATAAATATATAATATATTATAGGATAATATATAATCTAATCCTTATTTATTATTCTTTAATCTATTTATTTATATTTTTATTTATTTTGTATATTTAAGCTCGTGAGTAAGCTCAAGATCGAATTACTTTAAGCTTGGCTTAGCTCAAGCTTAATTGGTAAACAAGTCGAGTTTTCGCTCCAAAAAAAGCTCGTTTATCTAAATAAGCCAAGCTTGAGCCCCATTACAAACTCAATAAAAAGCTCCAATTACACTCAAGCTCGAGCTCGAGCCTGAGCTCAATAATTTTTAAACGAGTCAAGCTTGAGTCTTCGCCTTCAAAAACTTGGCTTGCCTTGGCTCAGCTCCTTTGTAGCCCTACTCTTGACAATCAACAAATGAGATCAAACTTGTTCTAATTTTTTTTATAACTCCTCATAAGCCTTTAACATAATGGATTTCAAAAAGCCTAGACACAATTTCTTTATCAAGTAAGCCTATGTAAAGGCTTATGCTTGTAGAAAGGCATTTTAAGAATGCAAGATGATCGAGAAAGACCAAGAACAATTGAATTGATCTAATGATTCTTATTATAAGCCTTCTAGGCCAAATTTCCCTTAAATGTCCCTAAGTGAATTGTTTGACACCCTAAAGCTTCATACTAGCCTAAAGAAATTACTCATAACATTGAATTAGGCTAAGCTTAATTATTAAAATACCCCTCTACAAGGTTCTTTACCTAAAGTTAAGTATTTTATATAAAAGGCACTAAATAATGCAATTCTTACTTAATGTAATTTGGTTAAAAAATACCTATGAGAAATTAAACATTTATTGTTATGTTGTCCTTCAGTACAACCAATTTGGTTCGCAACCATGGCTTATGAATTGATATACATATGGTCACAACTTTAGATGCTTAACTTAAACATTGTATGAAAGAGGTCACACATAGGTTGTTTTTTGCTAAACTAACTACAACTTATGTAACATTGGGAAGATTAGGTGTTTAAGAGCTTTCAATTCAAGAGTCCCTAGTGTTACCAACAATTGAGCATTGTATCATAGCTCTTAGATGAGCAATAGAAGCCTTAAAGCATATTTGACCATATGGCAATGAAAAGAAAGTCAATAATACAAGAGATTAGACAAGGTCATGTTTCCCAACAGAATATAGAGATCGGATAAGCAGTCCTCATCTTAGCTAGGTATATAAGTTGGTTCCAAAGATTAAGGGATTTTACTTTTAAGCTAAATTTAGCTAACTAAAACTCGAAGTATCTTATTTAATCCTTACAAAATGTGATTTTTCTATAATCCCGTTCTTATTTTTAAGGGGATCGATCTCACCTTTCATCTCACCCTTAATTTATATTCATTTAAATCTAAATTATTAAATAAATTATAAATTTAATAATTTAGATTTTAAAAAATATAAATGAATGGTGAGATTGGTATCAAAATGGAGGATAGGACTGTAGAATCTTCCAAAGACTTTAAGGAAACTTCAGAAGTGATTCAATGAGTCATCTATTCAAGCAATTTAAAAAATTATCTTATCTTATAAGGGAATATATATACATATACATATATGTATATATATATAATTTGGTTGCATGATAGAAGTGACAATTGTAGCGTGAAGTTAGCTTAAACATTTAACCTCTTCTAGCAATTTGAGTGTTGCTTCCTCCCATTAAATTGATAAAGTAGTTTGAAACCAAGTATATCATAGCTGTTTGTATAGTGATTTATTACAGAAGATTGATAAGGTGCATGCTACATGTCAAACGATCTTGAGAAGTCTCAATAATGGCTTATGGAGGAACATTGTCAATGAAAGGTGCTAGAAGAGGAAGGCAATTTCAATGGTTCATAGGCGTACATGACATCTCTTGAATGCTCTTGATAGTTTTTTTATTGTTCTTCATCAATATCTTGCTTTGATCTAATTGATTTCAGTAATACAATATCATTTCCCTAAATTTCTAGTATTGTTCAAATAGGGAAGATGAGGCCTTTATATGATTTTAAGGCTCAATCTCGATCATCAAATGGCTATAAGGATCAACTAATGAGATGCGCTACTGACAACATTTGTTGAATTGCTCTTGATAATCAACAAATGAAATGAAACCTATTCTAATTTCTTTATAACTCATCATAAGCCTTTAGTATAATGGATTTCAACAAGCCTAGATCCAATTTCTTCATAAAACAAGCCTATGTAAAGGCTTATGCCTATAAAAAGGCTTTTTAAGCATGCAAGATGATCAAGAAAGAGCAAGAACAATTGAATTGATTTGGCAATTCTTATTCTAAGCCTAATAGGCGAAATTTCTCTTAAATATCCCTAAATTAATGGCTTAACACCCTAAACCTTCCTATTAGCCTAAAGAAACGATTCATGACATTAAATTAGGCTAAGCTTAATATTAAAACAGCCCTCTACAAGATTCTTAGCTAAAGTTAAGCATTTCATATGGAAAGCACTAAATAATGCAATTTTTGCTTAATGTAATTTGGTTAAAAAATACCTATTAGAAATTGAACATTTATTGTTAAGTTGTCCTTAGATATAACTAGTTTGGTTCGCAACTATGGCTTATGAATTGATGTGCATAAGGCCACAACTTTAGATCCTTGACTTAAACAATGCGTAAAAAGAGGTCTCATACAACAAGGAAGAGAAGTTAGTGGTTTTTGCTAAACTTACTACAACTTATGGAATATTAGGAAGAATAGATGTTCAAGGGTTTTCAATTTAAGTATCCTTGGTGTTACCAAAACAATCAAGCATTGTACCAGAGCTCTTAAATAAGCAATAGAAGCCACAAATCATATTTGACCATATGATAGTAGAAAGAAAAGTCAATAGCATAAGAGAATGGTTAAGGTTATGGTTCCTAGTAGAATATAGAGAAAGGTAGGAACCATGGTTAATCTACACTAAGGACAAATTTCATCTAATAAATATTAATGAAGCCTTTTATTGTTCGTCAAGATAGCAGCAACTAATTGTATCACCAAGAATTCAAATGAAGTAATACATGGAGGAGCTTCTAAATCGTTGATTGCAGATCCATCAAAGGAATGAAGAAACATTAGTTTGGGATAAGGTGTAATGAGTCAAACTATTCGTAAGCCACTAGAATTCAATTTGATCTTTACTCAAATTTAGTTCGACCTTACGCTCAAGTTTCATAATGTTTAGCTCAACTAACTCACAAGCCTAATTAAGTACTAATCGAGTATAAATATTAATCGATTTGATTCAAGTCTTTATCTTATTATTATAATAGAAGAATATATTTTTAGAATAAATTAAGCTTAAACGAGCTTAATCAAATCGAAGAAGCTTGTCAAATGCTATTTCAAATCAGCCTCAAGTTCAAAAATCTAAGCTTGACAGAGCTTAAATTTTGATATTTCAAGTCAAACTTAAAATCAAGCTCAATACTGTATTATTTTGACTCGACTCAGTTACAACTTTAATCTTAAATACCATCATCTTTGCAAGCAAAAAAGAATAGGATGAGTTAGAGTAGAGATGGATAGCACAATAGCCTTTAATGTCCTCACATCTACTTCTCACGTGTAGTGGAACTTGAGCACTTATCTATTAGATATCAGTACCTTCCTTAGTGCCACCCTTTGAGTCACTTAGTGTCAGCGTAGTCTATCATCAAACAAACATGGGAGTGGAATGGATAGAATCTCAAAAAAATACACTTAAAGAATTAACTAACCTTTAGGAAAAAAAGCTCCTCAACTAATAAGAATAAAACTATATCATGGTAACCAACACCTATCATAATAACAGCTTAGCCTTAGTCATAAAAAGGCAAAAATTTAGAGAAAATAAATTGGAGTTGTCCAATATGAGTTATGGTTAGTATTTAAGCATTTATAGAAAGGCTTATTATAAGAAAATCATTAATGAGTTTTGGGATGAATTTAACAAGGAATTAGAAGCTAAAAGCATAGATATAAAAGATGGATACCGGTATAATGATCTTGTTATAAATTTATTGAATGAGTACAAGAAGGATAAAGAAATAATTAATAATACTATTGACCTATCGGAAAATGAATTACATGAGTTACAGAAGAGAATTGAAGATTTAACTAGTAAATTCAATTAATATAATATATTTTATAAGACTCCTAATTTAATAAAACTATTGATAGGAAAGGATCTTATAAGTGCTAAATCTTATTTATTTAAATACCTACCTCAAGATATTTGTAATAGTACTATAGATCAGTTCGATCAATATACGCTTAAGGCTATCATTATATATGTCCTAGGGCAATTATACAACAATATTCAAGAGTCCTAAGTTGTGAGGGTATCCACATTGTTGGAAAAACTAGATAGCACTATTCAAAAGCAGGCAAATATAATTAATAATAATAATATGGTTAGTAGTAAAGCAACCAGTACCCAAGTAGATAGTAGTAAGGAAGATGATATAAAGCATAAAAAAGGTAATAAATATCAAATAGGTAAAAGATTGCTCGAGTTCATGATAGAAAGAAAATTTATCCATATTAAGATATTTACAAGAGATGATTAGAAAGTTGTAGTGAAAGATAAAGGAAAGGGTTATTTAGAATCAAAATTAATCATTGTATGTGATTTTAACTTAAGTCTCATACCGTCGAAACTAAATCTTTCAATGGTTTGCAAGCCAATAAATTGGGAATACATATCGGAAAAACCATTATTTAATGAGTATGAGAGAAGGAAGCCTTACGTGTTATCGAATATGGTAACAGGTTACTTAAGCAGTCCTACCTTTGATATATATAATAATTTTAGTCTTATATCATCCTTTAGTCTTTAATCATCACCTAACCTAAAAAATTTTAATATGGAATTAAATGATAGTTATAAAGAAATGTGCAACATATTGAATGGGCTTCAAAAACAAGGATTTAAGATAAATAATAAAATATTGGAGTTCATTAAGAATAATCGTGCTACTTTAGAAAAAGTAAGTATTGTTATGTTTGGGATATTAGCACACGTGAATCTGAAAGAAGCCTACAATCTTATGAGGAAATATTATTACCTGAATAAGGCTATAAATAAAGTTTGTAGCCTTAGTGATCTCTTAAAGGAATTGGCTATTAGGGTATAGACATTTAGGTATGAAGATTTAATAATACAGCTAACGTCTACTTACGAGGATTATGTCTTTTATCTGCCTACCTTTATGGACTTCTGTGGAAGAATTTATCACTCAAGTATCTTACATTTTCATGAGCGTGATTTAGCTAGAAGTTTAATAGTCTTTACCTACAATCATCAAGAAGGAAACAACCAATTGGCAAAGGACGTTATAGCCTCTTCAATTGCCTTTAAGTATAACAAATTCTTTCTTTATGATGAAGCTATTCAATGGTATAAGGAAAACTAGTCTAGGATCCATGCCTCTAATGGTACTTTAATAAGTTTAGCTAAGGGTACTAGTGATCCATTTCAGTTCATAGCCAAGGTACTGTGTAATGAAAGTGTTCAAGAATATAATAGGATACCAATAACTCAAGATGCTGCTGCAAGTGCTTATCAGATCATGAGTTATTCATTGCTTAACGAAGAAATTGCTAGGAGAACGAATCTTATTCCCCACTATGATGGGAAAATACAAGATGTATACATGTACCTATTTCATGATTATAAGGAATTTTTGCATCATCAAATAAATGATAAGTTAAAGATGGATATCATTGAATCTAAGTTATATAGAAAGCTCATCAAATGTCTGTTCATGCCATTGATCTATGGGAAGACAATGATCAACATGGAAAATGATAGTAGGAAAAAATACGGTGAATAGCTAAGTTAAAAGGACAGCTACAATCTCACTAAACTTAGCAATGAATTTTGGAACCATAAATATCTAGACATAGTAAATTTTATAAAGTTGATTACCACCATTAGTTAGTTTTGTTCAACAATGGATAGAGCCATTATTGTCTATAGGATACCATATTTTACTACAAAACAGGATTATATGTCTTTCGTAAAAAAAGAGACAATGGTTTATGAAAGGATTAGCAAAAAGAGATGAGAAGTTACTCTAAGTGTACCTACTATGAAGAAGGATAAGCGAAAGACTCAATCCTCATCATGCGCTAACTTTATTCATCAAAAGGATGCATACGTTGCCATGAAAGTAATAGAATTATTATTGAGGCAAGGTACACCTATATATGCAGTGCATGATAATTTTATAATAACTCTACCTTATGTAAGAATTGTACTTGATATATATACCAAGGTCTTTATTAATATGGGTCCTCCACTTAACATAATTAATGATTTTATTGGTACAAATCTTATTAATCCATAAATCCCTACTCAAGATATCGATAACTTCTCACACTTATTCTATCACAATGACAAATATCCTATGCCATCTGGTCTTGTTACAATTTTTATTAATTTACTTTTACCCAATAAATCACCAATTAAAGATAAACAAAAATGGAAACAAAAGGTAAATAACTTTGTTAAGTATTACAACAACTATACAGATGCAGTGTGTTGTAATCCAAATCAAGTGAATAATTCTGGGGAGCTTTCCCTTTTCCTTATTAAGAGAAGTGGAATAAATTCAAAAAACTTATAGAAAACAAAAGTAATAATTACAATGTACATTACTAAACTCATAATATCGTATAATAATAGTACGAGAAGATACTAGGGATATAGGGAATTTAAGCTTAAATAGGTAGTTTAGCTACCACCTTTTAGTAGATAGGTTAGGCTACTTAAGTAACTTTGGACCACTCGTAAGTAATTTAGCGCACTGTGTATATGAAATGAAATGAAAACTAGAAATGGATGAAAAACAACTCATGAATATAACTAGCAAAACTATGGAACTGGTGTTATTTTTAGATATAATAGAGCATAACTATAAACTTAATTCTAGTCAATTTCCCATGATTTCTAATGTTGATATCCAATGTTTTAAAGAAATGGAAGTGATGTACTCTATGATCCTGTAATGGAACCATTGGTTAAATTGTTATTGGCACACTTTCTTTACATGAAAAAGAAGTATATTGATATCAAAGAAGGCAAAAATGGCTATAAAATACCTGATCTAAAAGTTTTTCACCCAATTATATACGTTTCAATTTTATGGATAACTTAATAGCAAGTAAAGCATCAATCACATTAGGATCTTTTAAACTTTATGAATTAACACCACGTACAACATCTATGAATAGAAGGATAATAATGCAAAAGGTCGGTGCTTTATTACAGAATCCAATTGTCATTAAAATGGTAAATTCCTTTATAACAAACTACAAGATGGTAAACAAGTTGATAAAATCTTAGGATTTGTTCAAACTAAGAAGAAACCATTTAAAGGAATAGGCTTGCTATAATTTATAGTAATGGACTTGTATTTGGAACATTTAGATAATTTCATTTACGATACTTTAAGCAAATCAAAATTAAACTGTTTTTGGTCTACATGCCTAAATACCAGAGTCCTTAGATTTACTGATAAGGAGATGGCATTAAAATCTAATGAAATATTGCAGATACACATTATGCTTCTAGTATAGGGTTTGACTGCTAAAGTACGTTCAGGAACCGGGGTGGTAGAGTTTCAAAACCGTGGTGAATTATCCCTTTTGCAATGAACACGCAATTGTTGAAATTTGGTATTGATTATCTTTCCGAAAACAATAAATAAATAGAACTAGGAAAAGATTGACTCGCGAGTAAGCCTTATAAACCAGAATTAACGTCTTGACAGAATAATGCATAAGGGCAGGAAAAGGATCGAAAAATAAATATCCAAAGATGCAAAGCCCCACGCGGATGAACCTTCTATATGGCTATAGAACACTGTTCTACGAGATCCGATCAGACTAGTGAGTAAATAGTTTGCATACCCATTGATATACCCATTGATATTACACGAGATGATATGAGAATCAATACAGGAAATTTCTGTGTTCTTTATTTTCAAATGACATCGAAAACTAAAATTTGCTAAATGTCATATTCAAATTAAAATTTTGCATCGGTTACCATCTTACCTTTCATCCTCCACATCCATACCCTTAAATCGATGAGCATTTACCACATTAAATGACAAGCAATAAATTTTGACAAATTAAAAGCTAACAAAACCAATAATATCTAGCAACTTCATATTTCAAATATGAAAGTTTAAGAGAGAATTGAATATAACATCTGATAATTTCATACTACATGTGAAAATTAAATAAATAAAACCAAATAGTCCAAATGATGATTTCAATGTTACCCCATTTTTATATTACTAGATATAATTAGTAAATAATGCAACCATTGTTGGGTTTTTCAGGCTTTTTAACATTCTGGGTTCAGGGAAATATTGGAACCGCTCATGCTAACGTCGGACTTCGTTTATCACCAATAGGAGGCTACTTGGCATCATCAATTGGAAGACCAATTTACTACTCGGAAATTGATTGATACTCGGAGCATACACAAAAGTCCTAGTTACTCTCTCTCCTTCCCCAACAGCCAAAATTTTGTTCTTCTTTCAACCCTTCTCTCCTAACCCGGGATCACAATACATATTATACAAAATTTGGGAAACAGTATTAACATGTACACGATAGATTACCACCTTACACCTAAAAAAAATGCAAAAATAAAAAATAACATACTTCTTCTACTGTCATGACTCTTGAACAGTATACCGACACCCCAGGACCTGTTTCTGTAGCATAGATGTCCCTTTGAAGGTTACCATCTGGCTGCAGATCCATCTGTAATCCTTAAGCTGCAGCATGTACGAAAATTGATCTCTATTAACTGCAAACGCAAACTCACAACAATAGATAAGCCAAGTAATCACCTCATCATTTTCAATCTTCTTGAAACCAAACTTATCGATCCATATAGATTCTGCCTCCGCAGCAGCTGGCAGCATGACACTCCTTACATTCAAGAAAGCCAGCAGCTTCTCTATGCAATAGAAAAGCAGCTGGAAATAGCCCTGAAAGGGGAAAGATAAAAGAAAGAAGTTTTCAATAAATAGGCAACGTTAATGTTTCAAGTGGGGAAGCAACGCAGATTGACATAAACCAGTATACCATTTTCTGCCCAAATTAAGGCTTTAAAGACAATATAGTTAAAGCCCCCATGTTAATCATCAGTGGATGACATCATTTCGAGAACAAGTCAAAGCAGCTAAGCAAAGCCAAAACTTAAGAGAACAATATAGAAGGATTTATAACTAATACCAAATTGCAAAGGTAGAAGAAAGAATGTCACAGGCACAAGAAAAGGACCTCATGTCTATGCAAGTTCATTAACTTCTTCTCACTGTTATGTCTAGAGATATGGTCAAATAGCTGCTTCATCATTAAAGTCATGCATTGGAATTTATAGAGCAGAAAATTCAGACTTCTTCAAGCTAAATAATGCATAAAATCTAGAGGGCATTAATCAGCTATATCTTGATAGGAGAGGATGGCAGAACAAAGCAAAAGAAAATTGGGTATTAATATTGTCAAACATATTATTCATGAGAGGGGAAGTGGACTTGGAGAATCAGACAACTCTGATGGAAAAAGCAAAAGAACCGGTTTTTTTTTTTTTTTTTTTTTTTGGGTTCGTGGGGATGTGTGGGGGAATAAACAGAAGACCGACAAAAATGGCAACAGGGGAAAAAAAAAAGAGAGAAGTGTGAGCACTGGGCTAATTAAAAGACTGATTGTAGACATAAAGTTTCCTGAGAAACATTTTTCCATCTAATCTTGCATGAACTCTAAAGTTTTCATGAAAAAAGAAACCCCATTTATCTGCTTTCTGTAGAGCTAGAGAAGAATTGTTTTACTACTAACTGAATTTCTTTTCCTTCATTGTGGAGATCAATACTTCCACTTTGCAAATACGATAATCACAAGATGCTAAAACGCCAAGCTAGTGTCACCTTGTTATGATCATGCTTTCTTGTTGCAACTAGGGGGAGCTCTGCAATTTCTTCTCCAAAAACTCTAAGAATTCCAGCAGAGACCACAATTGAGCTGCAAAATTACAAAGCAGGATGCCTATAAGAGTTGTACTGTTAATGTCATCTTTGATGTATGGAAGGAGAAAGAGAAAGCAACAAAACAAAGTGTAATAGCACTTACTTGATAATTAGAACCGCACAGTACATCCCGCCATATTCTTGGCCCCTTGTGCTCCTCCTGTGCAAAACATAAGAGGTAGAAATGCTGATTGATTGAATGAATGTAAAAATAAAAATAGAAAGAAACCAGGATGTTTGAATCCCCAAAGGAAAGAAAAGGGGTGATCATTACTTACCCGTATACCATGGAAGGAATTAGGTCACGCCCAGTCATTACATCAACTATTGGGTCAAAGCATTCCTGAAATTATATGTTTTTAAAATGTTGAAAGTCATCAAGATTCTCTCTCCACCAAATATTTTAACATGTCAGATCTACTCATTCAGCTCATCACTTTGCCATACCAAGTGTGACAGCACGTCCTTTTTTTTTTGGAATAATTACCATATATCTATATAATCTTTAGGCAATGGCAGGGTTTCAGTCTTAACACCATCTTAGAGAAAATTATACATCTAACTCACCAATAAACTCATATCAGATAATCAATCAATTAAATAAAGTTTCCATTGCACGTCATAAAATGAAATTGCATTATAAATATAGCAACTATTTAAGAAGAATGTGCACACAAATGTGGGTATTGTGAAGAATTTGAAACCCTCCATTCCCACAAACAATGCAATATGGGCATCACTCTGCTGGAACCAATCTGTGATAAACCATCCATTCACCAAGCTTTGCTTTTCAGTTTTTATCTAAACAAGATTTCAATATTCATTTGGCATTCTGCTGTTTGTAAATTTCACTGGTGCATAATCATCACTTGCTAACATCAGCAACACTTTTTCCTTTCAGACAAGAAGGTAAGTATGTCATCATTTGAAAATAGAACTGATAAAAGCTATCAAGGGAAAATGAATTTTTGCATGTATTATTCAAGTAACTTTTTAAAAGCATTTTTAACCCTTTTTTATGGTCATTTCAGTAAATAACCATGTAAAGGAGGTTCAATCAATTCATGAATCTATAAAGCATTTCAATGTAAAAGGTTATAAGTTGGCCCATGTTTCACACATTCCATGAAGATCATTTAACTATATTCCCTGAAATACCTTTCACATCAAAAGGTCATTATGATAATTTCATTTCTTTTCTGGCACATCCATTTCACATGAACTGGACAGCTTCCTGCACTTCATAAAATTTGGATACCCACGAAAGAAGAGGAACCGATTGTTTCAATTTTTATCGAACCCTAAACAGGCTATCCATTAAACAATAATGCAGAGAGATCTCCTGCTCTCATTCAGCTGATTGTTTCAATTGTTATCAAACCCTAAACAGGTTATACTGTAAATAATATGCAGAAAGGTTCATGGTCACAGTTTGTTTTACTATGTGTGTGGTGCGCATGAGTGCATGCACTAAACAGTAAATATCCATTTTAGGGGAAGTGAGAATTTGCATTCATATGTATGGCTTTTACTTTTAGATAATTAAAAGGCCTAAAATAAAACATGGAAGTAGGATTAAAGGGAATGAGGATAAGTTTTAAAACTCAACACACATACACCAAATTTTTCAACCTCACTCTCTCTTTTTCATGTTTGTATAAGTTAGCAATCAATTACCAACATGAACACTTCATATGAAAGTAAAATAAAAAAAAAAAAAAAAAGAAAATATTAATTATGTCAAACAAAAGTAGCCTATCTGACCTAGCAGGAATAGAAGCTTTAATCTTCTTGTTAATATGTTGAACAGAAATTATGCAGTAAATAATGATGCATAAAGGTTCATAGTCTCATTTGTTTTAATCTTACTAATACGTATTTAAGGCTTACATTACATAGCAGAAAGAAATAAAGACATCCAAGTCAACCAGTTTAGCAGACTTATTACCGCCTGAATCTGCACATGCAGCGGGCTGAACTGTTTTTCCTATTTTTAAGAATGATACAGAAGATGCTGGTAAAATCAACATTAAATGTATTCATTGCTGTAATTTGCAACGCCTATAGATTAATGTAGAATATACTGTCTAAGACTTCCATTTGCAGATCAATAAAAAACAGCAATAACATCTTTTAACAAGACTTTACTGAGAAAGACCAAATTTTTTCCTTTTTTTTGGCCATCAAAATGAAAATGTAGACTACAGGAAGCAATCAAGTACAACCGTTTTTATCAGCCAAGAACAACGAAGATAAAATGGGAAGGGGTGAAGAGATCCTGATAGCTAGGTTCCTTTGACATGATATTCTGGAAATTTAAGTAGACATTGAAGCAATCTAAAGATTCATGCAGAGAGCTACCTACCAGTTCACTTTGTCAAGCAACCAGCAGTTCCATACATATCTCATTAATAAAACTAATCTAGGGCATAAAAGTCCACAACCTATTGATCTAGTCCCATTTCCATTTTCTACACTCAGGTCACTGGGGTTTGAAACCTCTTGCCAATCAAGTCATGTTTGCCAAGTCCATTTTTGAGCCAAGATATGGTTACCTAGTTCTAATAAAATTTAAGCAAAATATCAAAACTTAGTATCTCCAATGCAGCTGAGATTCTTTTCTTTCCCATGAAAAAGCTTCATCACAGTGGAGAAGCAAGAGAAGCAGCTAGTACTTTCAAACTAGAGGGAGAACCATCATTATCAAGATGACATTATCAATCATTCCAATAAATTTGAATCCAGGAGAAGCTTCTATAAAAGAAATGTAAGTGTCATTCCTCGCATTAATCTAATGTTTCACTTATAGATTACTTTTTTATGCATTGAATCATCTATTGAAAAAGGTTCTCTGGGGATTTTCAATAATGAAATGAGCATTGAGTTGAGCAAAGAGTTTACAGAACATCTTTGCAGGGGCTTATTAATGCATGCTTGATGAAGCAGCCTTGTTGACTGGACTTTACATTCCCATACTGCAAGTGTGTCCAGGAGTGGTTTTAATCAAAATCCAGGAAACAACAAACTACCAATATAGTTTCCCTGTTTGAGGGATTTCAGAGGAGCAGGATGCAAATGGATGGAAAGTAAGGAAGAATGTTCAATTTCTCACATTGGAAACAGACACTAAAAGTGAGGAGACTAAATTGCCTCCCAGAAGACATTTTATCACTCCAAATTGCAGGTAAAATGGAAGGGAAGTATTATCTCTGTAGGAAGAGTGTGAAAGATTTGATCACACTGAGAATTTTCTATTCTGAGCTTCTCAATAAATCTAAATGGAGAACCACTTGGGTTTTTGGGAGTAAGGACAGAGTGATGTATATCTCCTTTGCTTGTAAGCATTAATTATTGAGGTGCCATCATCTCTTCTCAAGATTAAAGCCAGAGATCCCCAGTTTGCTTTCTACTGGAGGTGTAAAAGCAAGAATCACCCTGTATGTTCTTTAGAGATTTTGCTTTTTGCTGGGGGGCAATTTGGTAGGGTTGATGAAGGAAGCATTAAAAGAGTGCACAGATGAGTTGTTTCCTAAACCACAACAAAATTATGTCTTCATGATTAGAGGTGTGCAAGTAACTTTTGACCTATATACCAGCCCATTTAATCTAATTTTTTAATTGGTTTAAGTCAAGATTTTTTTGCCCATTTAAAAAATAAACAAAATAAACTCAACCTGCTTAACCCATAAGCTAAAATAGGCTGATTAGATCGACCCATTTAATATATTTATGCCTTTAATTAGCAGGTCGACCTATTTAACCCACCTTTTAATTTAGTTGAGGCCAAGATTTTTTTACCCGTTTAACTCACAGGTCAAAATGAGCTCAACTGGGTTGACCCATTTAACCTACTTGCACACCTTTATCATGAGTGGTCAGTCACATCAGATGGACACACATTGATAGGTTGCCAAAAAGGCTCTTTGCCTATGAAAAACTTCAGAATCCCACTGCATGTTCCCAGAAGAGAGGGGTGTGTGAAGAACTAGTAGAAAAAGGTACTTCAAAATCATCATCATACACTGTACAGTCCAGCTAATTAATTCAGTCCTAATTCCTATGCAGGTGTGTTGTCCTCAACCTTTATCCTCTGCAAATTTGTCCTTGAGGAAATCATGATAAAGATATTCCGTTCCTGAGGAATGGAAGTGAGCAAGATAGAGCTCCAGCAAAAATATCTTAGCAAAATATTTGTAGACCCAAAAATGAAGGGGGCCTTGGAAGTATTGATGTATAGCTTAGAACAAGGGAGCCCCATGGAAACATATTTGAACATTACACAAAGATGAAGGGGGTAGTCAATGCCCTAATTACATTAAATTGTATTTCTTCCACGGAGAAAATTTGGATCAGTGAAATTCTACACAATTCTTTATGGGCTTATGTTATTGTGTTTGTGATCTTGTCCAGGGACAGATAAAGGTGAAGCTTTAGTCAAGCTTGAGCTGACATTATTTTAGCTCAACCCCCACTCAATATGTTTCTCAATGAGCTCAAGCTTGACTAAGCTTAGTTATTTAGAAAAATTATTTTTAATGAATTTATATTGAAGTTCAAACTTGACTTGAATAATAAACTTGACATATAATTAGTCTTGAATTGAGCTCAACTATAGTCAAATCAAACCCAATGTATAAAGTCAACCTAAAATGAATTTTTCTTTTTCCTTTTTTTCCTGATAAATCAAAAAATAATATAACTGTGAGGAAAGTTACAGCTGCCAATAGAGAAAATGGGTAAAAACACCAAATAACTTTAACTTGGGGTTTTACAAATCAGTCCTAATATTAGCTGTAATGCAGCTGTTATTTTTAGAAATAACAGGAAGAAAGCTTCAGCTACAGAAGGGATTGAGAGTCCAGAAAAGATATATCTCGTTTTCATTAGACCTCCTTTTTATTAGCCCACAAACAGTAGTTGATGTCTGACAACAAAGAGAACCGAGGGGTTTCAAGCATCAAGAAGATGTGAGCGTGGATGTCAAAGAGTAATCATTGTGTCTTCATGTTTAATTTTGTATGTTGTCATGGACTTACATTTTCAGCTAGAAGAAAAGAAATATCTTTCACAGGCTGGCACATGAAATGCTTTTTTGATTTGAAAATGTAACAAGCTGCAGAAACATCACTTCATAGATTTGTCAAGTGTAGTTGAAAGTGCTCCCTCATGTTCCTAGACGCCAAAGTGAGGTGAGCACCTTTCAAGCAAAAAACAAGGCACTGAGACACTCAGGCATACGCCTTAGTAAATTACCAATTTGTAATGCTTTAGTTGGTTAAAGTCTAGCAAAAGTTCATACTCACAAAGATTAATTGAAATGAAGTGGGAAAACCTGGTAACTATCTATTAATAAAGATAAAAATGAAAGAGAATGACAACGGATATACGCTTTATCAAAACAAGTTTGCTTACCTGTCATTTACCTACCTACAGTCAGGCCATTAAAGACAAAAGGCAAACTTCAAGAACCTACAAAATTCTTAGTAATAGTTTCATGTTTGTCTCCCTCTCTCTTTCCCTCTATCGCTATGAATTCTTCAAGCAAATTTCTTTTCTTTATTTGATCATTTTCTATAGTATTTATATACAAATATGTCACAATAACACTTAATTATGCTCTGAACAGGAAAAACAGTACATTATTATATTTTTCCAGGAAAAGATGGTCATTATTTAATTTTCAAACCATTTCCATAAGTGCTGACTATTCATTTTTTTAAAAGATTATGTATATCAACTAGCAGGAAAAAAAAGGGATGAAATATATCTCATTTTTTTCAGAGAATAATCTGGATAATATTACATCTACTTAGATTATTATAGCTAATTAAAATGGATATGCCACAAAAAGAACTGAAAAAAAAAGATATCATATATCAACTATGAAAATGAAATTTATAAAAAGCCTGTTATCAGAGTCTAGATTGTTAAAACATTGTTTTGGGAATAATTATTTGTTAATCTTATATCTCATGAACCTTTTTCGGGGTTGGGGGGGGGAGAGGAGTGGGATAAATAACTTTATAAATAACTTTTTTTCAATAAAGAAAATTCCTCAGAATTTTAAGTATTAGATTCATGAATATGTGCACATTCCTTCACAAAGAAGCATGCTTCTTTTTCCACCTTCCACCTTGTGCAATGTTAGAGCACCTTAAGTGTGCCTCTTGCCCTTCTGGATTCATCTAAAACCGGAATTGATGCGACCACTCATGATTCTGATTTTACTTTTCAGTTTATGAACCAAAGATGGAAAGAAGCTCTGAATCCAACAAATGATAAATTTACAGTGAGAAAAACTTACATGGAAAATAGAGACAGCCTCAGAGAGCAACTTCCTAGAATCAGGACTAGCAAAACTACCACTAAGAAGCCTCCATCTCACATCATAGCCATCAATGGTTCCTAGACCTTTCCTCTCATGCTTTTTTTTAATAATATCAACAAGAGGGTCTTGAAGTTTCTCAGCATCATGAAGTAGCAAGTTCTGCAAGGTGTAGTGGATTCTACTGCAATCGACAGAACAAAACCATTTTCCCTTTGGCAATTCCTGTAGTACAATGGCATTAAAGCTTCTATTCAGAAGGAGAAGCAAAGGCCATATGATGGGAAACAGAACTTTTTATGTAATGCTGATCTAGTTGAATGGACACCTTAAGAATTGCCATTTTACGATCCCTCAAGCACCCAATATGGAATTCCTTCTCACACTGCCATAATAATTTTAGGAGAGGTCAAGTTCATTAAAGGTTACATCTATTGAAAGGAATATCTGTCATTTTCAAATTTAAAACAGCACAACAATGGAATTAACATACCTGGTCACATATTATAATTGTCCTAGGTCCAAATCCTGATTTGCTAAAATCATAACCTCTGCATGTTAAGATCAAAAAATGAGATATGTTAAGTTAATAACAATAATAATAATAATTATATATATATATATATATATATAAAGAGAGAGAGACTAGACACATGGATAGACACATGGATAAGCTGATGTATTTTAAAGTCACCTATATTGCTGGACAGTTTTTGTCCTATATATTGAGAACTGCATGTAATTGTAAAAGTTGGCCATTGTTTCTCATGGATATAATGACAAAAAGGGACTACTTCCGTAAAATTCCAGTCTTAAGTAATCATAACCTGCATAGCACACATCCAATAATTTCTGCTCCAACATTTTTCACTATGCGAATGCATCTCTTGTATATGTCTTCAATAGGGTCCACCCCCACAACTCTCCCAGCTGCAACAGAGTTGGCATTCACAAACTTTTCTCTCTGAAACATGTTCTGACAATAATCACAATACCAGTCACCACGTGGAATACTTGTAAGAGATGCACATTCTGCACCAAAATAACATGAAAAGAAGCACAAAATTAGAGACTTGGGCAGACATCATGTAAAGACATGCGCAGGAACTCTCTGGAATTAATAGACCAGAGAGCTTGAGGGAACTTCTAAATATGTTGTCACAAACTAATATAAATATAACCTTTGACCAAGAGAAAACAACTTCTGTTCCAAGATGCATAATCTACACATAAAGTGGCATCATAGTTTGGATAAAGTAGGACAAATGACACGTGGAATGTGTTCAATTGCAGTATAAAGGTCAGGTACTCATGTGCTTAATTACACTTATATTGGTCAAGTATCATAACCCAGTGGAGCTCAGGTTGCTATTTATTAGCAATTACTTGCACATTATTAAGTTCACTAAAGGATATGAAACTTAAATAATTGGTTGAACTAAATTGTAGTTTCTCATACAAGATCCAAACCATCTAATCGGTATCATAATGCATATAAGACTAAGTAACTATTAATTTTTAAGGAAAGCAACTCTTTTAGCTGTCGTTCCCATCGCTCTTAATCAAAAAAGCAAACAAATTTCTCTGCAGATAGTAGACAAGGGCGGGCAGATGAGAGGCAAAGAGGATTAACTGAATCCTAGGTGGATCAGCAAAGGAATGGAGCTGAAACACTTCCCTCAAGATAGAGGGTAGATATGACTAAAGACGATGCACAGAGATTAAGCATCAAATTTTGCATCAAATATTGTTTATCAGATAATATAATACAGATTTACAGAGTAGTAAATTCCACGTCAGCATACTTGTGAACTCATATTTGATCACTCTTCTATTTTATTTTTTTTTTGGGTAAATGTCAGATCACTCTTCTATTTTAATTTTTTTGGGTAAAAGTCAGATCACTCTTCTAATTTATTTGGTTAATGATTATATAAAACTTAAGTTAGAACTGAATTTAAGCAAGATCAAGTCAAGTATATGTACATTATAAGTTAGAACTCCAAATTATGTTGCTTTGATGTGAAAGTGCCCTCTAGGTGCATCTCAAATCAACATTTTGATGTTAAGAAAAGATTGCTTGCGGAAAGGTCACCAAGAAATTCAAGTGATCCTAAGAAGATCACAATACCCCATGAAAGTAATTCCTCTTGTTATGTCCTTCAATCATATGACTATGATGCTTATTCATGCTTGAGCATGTATTAAGGAATCCAGTCCAGCTCACTACTCACATTAGCTTGACTAGAAAGCGTCATTTGGGTGGGATGCATATGATAAGTCCTTGAATGTCCTGTCAACTGAATTTCAAATTTTAGGCAGCTTCTTCTCCACCAACCATCCATCTCTCCACCTGCCACAGCCCATACACCATATAAGCAGAAATTCAAGGAATCGCTCTCACCCCCCAACTTTTCTTTTTCTTGACTTGAACTGCAGTTTTGGAAGACTATAACTATAAGCAATTATTGAGTGGATTGCAAGTTCTGATGGCCAAAATGTTGAGCATGTTTCCTTTTATGCCCTCCATAGTCCTTGTGCTTACTCATCTTTTTACAAATTTCTCGTGTAATTTCAACACAACCGAATACCATAATGAATGATAGCTAGAAAATGAATCTAGTCAAGCCCTCCAAAAAGGACCTTGTGTCATGAACCAAGGAAAATCAACAGAGAAGAATGAAGAAAAACAACAGAAATTTGTATTGATTTGTGGTAGACAATGAATTACAAGGTCATATTACCTTCAAGATGAAGGTTCTTGAGCTTAGAGGTCACATACATGAGCATACATGCTTACAACAAATGACTCTCAGATTCTTATAAAATATCTCCTCCCCTAATTCTTACAACTAATCACTATTTATAGTAGTAGCTAACAACCAGCTAATAACTAATAGAGACTTCTAGAAAATACACCTCACACATACACAAACACTTACATATATGTACCACTGCACACACAACACAAAACATGTACATATACGCTATCCTTCACAACATAACCACACTCTTAACTAGTGTTGCATCAATTCCATCCTGCCCAAGAATGTCCTTGTCCTCAAGGACAGAGTAGAAGCCCCAAAAAAATCAATTAGCCAACCCCTCTACTGTCAAATTGTTGTGCATAAGGCAACATGGCAGAATCCTCACCCCACTCCCAAACACAACCTAAACCATCTTGGTTCTCTTCCAACACCATTACTCTTAAGGACTTTGTTTGAACACTTGTGATTGGCCAAGTAAGGCTGGTCAAATATGAAACAAAGTTCCTTAGACATCTTCTCAAGAAACTCTGCATTTGATAGTTGCCATCGTCCATGAGATTTGTGTACATGTCCTCTTGGCGGATCATGGAACGCCACTGATTGTGAAAAAGGCCCAACCATAGTCACACCATCATTCCAAACACATGTGAATATACTTCATATTGTGGAAGCTGAGTGGCAGAAATATTGGAATATATAGGACTAACATTAGATTGCCTCTTAGGAATTTGATAAAATGACTTCACATTGGAACTCCTAGTGTCAGTAAGGTGCATAGGTCGAAGCAAGAAAAATTATGCAATCAAATTCCTTCTCAATTTTAAGTGCAATCTCCATCGCTTTCTCAAGAGATGTTAGAAAATATGTATCTACTCTAGTTTGAATTTCTTCTCATAATCTGCCCATAAAATAACCTAGTTGTTGCATCTCAGGTAAAATGGGGGCTTGTGATGTAAGAGATTCGAAATCCTCAATGTATTACGTCACAGAAGAAGTCTGACGAGGTTGAGACAAAGATTTAAATGGATTGGAAGCCATCTGTCGCCATATCAACGCAACAACTCCAGCTTCATTGTTGACGAATCCAGATTTGGCATTCTTCTGCACAACATACGTAACCAATGCACACAATCACCTCTCATAGCAGATAGGTCAACTTTTCAGTCTTCTCGTGTTCGTTGCACGCCGAAATATTGATCAGTCATGAGAATCCAAGTTGCTAGATCTATGCCATCAAACAGAGGCATCACCACTCAAGAGGTGTTCAACTGATACTCCAGTTGCTATCGCCTCCAATATGATCATTTCCAGCTAAATTCAAGTCTGATATATCAACATCTCCATTGATCACTTATGGTTTTCCTCTATTTGCAGCATTTGATGAAGAATCACCTGGAATTACTCCACTGTTTTGACTTGTGATCCACAAGTCCTCTAACATCTTCTGTATTTTAGTCATGTCTCCCTGTATGGAAATAACATTTGCATTTAAATCCTTATGATCTCTGTCCAAAGAAGCCAAGTGATGTTGGACATCATGTAATTCCTCCCACATTTCAGTAACATTCCTCTCAAGCTCATCCACTCACAATTCCAGTTTAGTTGTCATCAAGATTCTCTCAAAAAATCAACTTAGTTGATGGAATTGTGGAAGTTCAATTCCAGAAGACGGTGCCAATTGTTATGAACCAAGGGAAATCAATGGAGAAGAATGAAGAAAAACAACAGAAATTTGTATTGATATATGGCAAACATCAAATCAGAGTCATATTACCTTCAAGATGAAGGTACATGAGCTTAGAGCTCACATACATGAGCACACCTGCTCCCAACAACAAACTCTCAGATTCTTACAAAATATCACCTCTCCTAATTCTTACAACTAAAACTATTTATAGTAATAGCTAACAACCAGGTAATAACCAGTAGAGACTTCCAGAAAATACAACTCACACATACACGTAACAACACTACTGCACATGCAGAACACGTACTCACAGAGAACATGTACACAGAACCCATAACACGTATATACACTACCCTGCACAACACAACCACACACTTAACTAGTGTCATAACATCATCCTAGAAACTTTAGTACCGAGGACAATATATAAAGAACCAAATCATCTCTCTTGCTTAAAACAATGGAGCACATACTCAAAATTGAGTGGCTCAAGCTTTTTGTTTTAATTCCATCCTTTCCATTTCCATCAATCTGTAGCTTCTGTTTCCTTTCCCAAGTTAATTAAGCTTCAATTATAGAGCTCCATTCCCTCACATACATTTTCACAATCTTTTAAATATCTCAGTATTCACAGAAAACCAACATAAAATCAGGTGGCAATTTTGCTATGCAAAACATCAGTATTTTACAGGAACTATAAGAACATAGAATAGCATTATTCATGGCACAAGATGTTATGGGCCTGAATAATGGATCTAGTCATAAGGGATATTCTACTAGAAAGAAACATCATAAGAAATGTAGAATTTTCAAGTGGAAGGGTGATAATATTTGTAACCTTTTTGACAGAAGAAATAACTAAGAATCAATCCTTATACTATATGTGAGATGGTGAACATACATGGGACACCCAAAGACTTTAAATTGAAGAGAACTGAATATGCAAACAAGAAGATACACCTAATATAGCTTCATCCAAAATGAATTAAGATTAAAACTATAAATCATTTGAGATCGTGTGACTTCTAATAAATGTTGAATTTTTCTTTTAGAGACACCATGTTATTAAGGAGAGTATGCACAAGAGATTTGGTGAATCCCATTTTCAACTAGACATTACTTAAGTTCACTTTAAAAAATACATCCTACCACTGTTTGTGCATAGGACTTCAATAAAAGCTTGAGACACATTCTTAATTAATTGATGGAATCGTCAGAACATGTTACAAGCTTCAGTTCTCTTTGATGAGATAGACCCAAAAAAACCTTGCATGGACATCTATGAAAGTAATAAACCAATAAAATCCAGTCAGACTTGGAATTTTTGGACTCCAAATACAAGGTTGAGTTGGTTTATAAGGCTGAATTGGATAATTATTTCTAGGAATTTTGGCAATAACAAATGACAAAGGAATTTTGCTGTCTTTATTCAAGAATAGATGCAGATACAGAAATTTTAAAGTAGGAAAAACAAAATTGTCTAAAGCGCTTGTGCAAAAGCATTACATCATGACCATTCTATTTTTCTTTTTTTTTTTTTTGGATGATCATGTTAGATTTGTAAATTTTAAGAGAAGAAAAGGTACGATAAAAGAAAGGTACAACACATTACATCATCACTAGAGAAAATAGACAAAGTAGATTTCGACTTTACTCCTATGTGAAGAGTCAAAACCAATCTTTATGAAGTCGTATAGCCCATTTTGCTCCTCAAGACTACCAATCGTCTTCCCTAAGGCTAAATCCATTAATTCACAGTGATGAGGAAAAATTTCACTTTACTATGCATATCTTAGGTTGATATACTAATTGACATAAAATTGTCTCAACAGAAGCACATACATAGTTAAATCTCACTTGAGATTAGAATCAATCCATACACTACATGTGAGACATTCCACCAACCACCAATCACTACCAAATGATTTATATGTTTAAAAATGATTGAGTGTTTGTCATAAGATCTGATGCACCTATGTCGATTATCCACCTATTCTCTACTATGATCAAGGAGGAAGAACTAGTACTTTGTATGAAACATCCGCACCATGACCAAAAGTGAGGAAATACAACTGCAATGTGTGGGAACCACTCACAAAAACTCAGTCCATTCAACTAATGCTGAGATATATGAAAAGTGTGTTAAGTGCCTAACAATAAGGGCAAACAGACTGAGGGAGATTAGAGGTGGATGAGAGATCAAGAGAATTGCTGGGGATCTTTCAGTTGTTCCAAACATGGTTTTAACTCCCAGAAACTTACTATTAAGCCAAATCTCCGATATCATGAACAGGAATCAAGGAGTGAACCTCATGACTTTATGGATGATGATAATTGAATTTATACACAAAGTTAAGGAGGTTAGATAAGGATCATCAAAACCAAATCTTGCTCTAATATATCTGTGTCTGATCATATCCATTTCTAAGATAACAATAAATAAACATAGAATATAACAAATAAACAAAATATCTAAAATCACATAATGCTACATTCTATAACAATATCCATTTGGAGCTTTGATACATCACCCAAACCTCCCAATCCTTGGGTAACATTTCTGAAATTAGATTCCTGAAAATTTCAGATATCTCATAAATTTTTCATAAAATATTTCAGGAACTTTTTTAGATGAAAACTCAAAGGATGTTTCTTCTTAGAGTCTCAAGCAACAAGTAAATGGATGAGATATTAAAGGGCCTTTTTATCAAATTCTGACAACTTGACTTCCTGCATCTAACAAGAAGCTTTTTTTTTTGGGGTAACGTAAGAGATTTTTTGATAAGTAGGTAATGTAAGAGATTTTATATATATTTTTGTTAAAGAGGAGAAGAATGCAAGAGAAAAGGGTGTAAAACCAACTATACGAAAAAAAAGGATAGAAAATTAGGAGACCCAGGATATCAATGAATCCACTAAAATGTGCTCTACCAAAGTGCGCATTTAAAAGGAAACTAACACAGAAAAGTGAATTCTACTTTCAAAATCTTGTAAGAACCACTTTTTTAGTATAACAAAACCTATGTTTTCCCACCAACTCTTAAATCCATTAAAAGCTTCTGAAAAATATACAACTGCATATGCAACACCACTACTTGGCATAAGGTATAGAGCATATAAGAAAGGATCAAAAAGAACTTCCCTGGTGTGAAGAAAACATCAAAATCTTCAACAATCCTCGTACTAAGAGGTTACCAAAAATAATGAGATGCATTTGGAACTAGATGTATACCTTTGTGGAAGGCCCTCGGGCATCCATCACAAAGTACTAAGTCGCCCCCATCTGCACATATGACACAGAGATTGTCATTATCCCTGGCAGAGTATTTGCGATCTTTGGATAGAGATATAGCCAGTTCATGGAGAGAAACCCCATTGGATGTATAGATATTTGAATAGCTGGCACAGGAAAAAAAATAATTAGGAATTTCTTGCAACCTAAGCATAATAAGTTATGAATATTAATTAAATTAAAAAAAAAAACTGTAAATAAAAATTAAATTCCAAAAGAGAGGTAATTTAAATTATCCAGTAAAGAAGAAGAAGAAGAAAAGACTCACGGTTTCCTGCGTGAGGACCAACCAGCATGAGCCTCAAACTGCGAGGGGCTAACCTGCACACAACACAGTTAACAGTAAAGTAGCTTGTTGTATGAACATTACAATGTTAAACCATCAAAAAGAGTACCTCACAGTTACAGCATTGGCAAAATATTCCAAGACCCGATTTATAACCTTCCAATATTCTCTGTCCATGAAAATAAAATGTCACACCAAGGGAAAATAAACATACAACATGCAACTGAGTGCATAACTTGTGCACTGATGCTTGCATAAGCTTAAATTGTCCTCAAGAACCTTTCCACGCGCATAATATGCTACTTCAGTTCCATCGGGCAATCCACCTTCCTCAAAAACCAGCTTATGTAAACGTTGATCCCTTTAGACAAACCATGCAAAAAGAGCAATAACAATTATTGACCATCCTAAAAGAAAGAACACCTAAAAGAATTGATTAAACCATGGAAACTAGATTCAAAAGACACCAACTTAATAGTTATCTTCCACTGACTCTTCTTTTGTGGTGATATAGGTACCAAGTCACCATTGGAGAAGTTTAATTTTGCAACTGGTTTTTGTGACCTGAAAGAATTGAAGTGATTGAAAAGAAATATTACTCGATATCAATTTAAATATAACAGAAAGGGATAACAGTGTCAACATGAAATTCGGCCATACACAAGATATGTATCCAGAACCATTTTGGGTAAAATATATATCTAGAACCTAAGACTTGAAGATAAGATAATCAGCAGACACAAAGCGGATTCTCCATCAATAAATGCATGCTTTTTAATATAATTGTTTGATGGATGCATATTAAGAGGGATTAAAGACATCTATTTGGATTGCCTTATTCTTATTTATGTCTTATCTCTGATTTGTGTTTAGTTTATGTCATTATTTGTATCTAGTTGAATCTAGTGTAGTGCATAAGAAGCATCTTTTCATGTCTTATCCTTATCTTGTCAAACCCATATCTTGTGCAGTTCTTATTTTGACAAACGGTTGAAAAGGAAAACATGAAAATAAGATATGAAGCTAGAAAAGTGGAAGAATCCAATTGGTTTGTCAATCTTAAAGACAAACCTGTCTTCCTATCTAGCAGTCCCAGGACTTACTTTTTCATTCTCTTCAAGTATCTCTTCTTTTTTGAATAACAGCAATCGTAATGGCCTCTCGAATGATTTGATATAAGTACTGATTCCACTGACCTAGAATAAAGCAGATGAAAACATATAAATGTCAGAAGAAAGGGTAAGAAGACTCAAGAAGAAGACTCGAACAATTACACAGATCCAGAAGCTACTAACTTCGTCATAAATTTGCAACCAATCTTCATGATAGAAGAAATCTGTGCTGGAGTACCTTCAGCAGTCTTGTGTATCAAAGGGTTCTTTGAAGACCTGCAATAAAACACTTGCAAACTTACCCTTACAATGAAAATTAGGGAAATTTAGCTATTAATTGCCAAAATCTGAGCTATCCAAAATAATCCAAAACATAGGCATCCATTTTGAACAACTCTTCGATAAAACCAAATTAGCAAAAGTAAACATGCCACTTCACTCACAATCAACCACCCCCAGCTTGAAGCAAAATTTGCCCTTATCAAAGCAAAAGCATCACATTCCACTGAATTCTGTCCCAAAGCAATGGTTCTCTACAGGATTTTCCTCACCATGATTTTATCTCCACATAGTTTACCATTTCATCTATAGGTCCTTCAACTTAAAGAGCATAACTATTTCAATGATCAAAAATGCATATTCCTAAATGGATGGGTGTTATGAGCCTGAGTGATGGATCTAGTTTAGGGATGATTTACAAGAGGATCTTCAGTTATGATTTATTTGCCTTTGTTATAGTTTCTTCCCTTCTTAGAAAAACCCATGGACCAGAGTTTGAGGGTGCATCAAAAAGAACCCACGGATCTTATAAACAAGAATAATAAAGATAAAAGTAAAATAATTCAGTACTTCTAGCTTGCTTATTTCTCATAGGAATAGTGCATTTACACAAGCCAAACCCAAATTAAAATTATTTTAAATATCTCATAAGATACTCATTATCCTAGTAATATCCCAACAATACTATAAAAGATATTAGACTGGTTATAAAATGTTTATTTTTCCTGATATTCATAACATTAATCCCTTCTCGTGGAAAGTTCTTGTCCACAAACTCAAGTAATTGCCTAATTAAAGGTGGCAGTTCCTCCCAAGTCCATTGCTAGAAAATCAGGAAAAGTTGCATCATGTTCTGCCAGCTTTAATGCAAATAACTTTTTACAATGATGTCATTAACAGTGAAGCTCAATGCAACATAAGTTCTTGGTATGACATTCAACCATCTGCTCAGCACTTAATTGCTTAATATTAGATGACTTGTCTCATCTGTTTACCAGTGGTTCTATATCATTCTCTTTAGAATGGGCTTCATAACATATATCAAGATAATTCTTTCCATATGCTCTAACTAAACTCACAGTAACTAATTAGAAAAATTCTGATTATCCGCATCTACAAAGGTTGGTTCTATCAAGCCCCTAATAGATATATCCATTTGTGGCCCAGATGAAATGGATGAGCCCTTCCAGACAAGGACTAGAACTTCTTCCAAAATTATTCCAACAAACCTGTCTTGTTAAACATTACAAAACCTGCCCGATCAGTTACAGCATAGGCATAGACCAAAGTGCATAAGCCAACATTGTTCAAAAACTTCCCAAGAAAGATCCAGCTCTTCCAGTTCCAGACATAACTGAGCTTCCCCCAAAAGGTGAAAAGAAGCCAAATTCACCTGAAGTCTGCAAAAAATTTTTGCACTAAGTTAACCATCGTAAAGGTCTTCATTACCATAGTAAGGGGGAAAATTGAACAGGGCATACAGTGGAACGAAAGGAGCTTCAAACTGGGCCTCATAATGCCTTGCCAGAGCACCTTGCCAGATCCCCCTATTCCAACTACTGCCACAAACAAGCCATGGTCAGCGATGTTAATTGAACTACCAATATTAAATCAACTTCCACCATCATCTTGAGGTTTGTACGACTCCATCTACTCAAATTGCACCCTCAAGCACATGAGAATCGCAACCAACAACATTACTACTGCCACCTAATTTCCATACGACACAAACTAAAGCACCAAACAAACCACTGGCTTAAGCAAATGTCAACGCTAACCTCCATAGTTGCTCATGCCTCACCTCCTATTGTGTGTAAATGGTCAACCAACGGTGTCTCCTTACCACCTTCCCAAACATCAACCCAACATGTTTGTTCCTCCATTCTCATAATTAAGAATCTCTTCCTTTCCTTTTCTCCCCCTAATTGGAGTCATATATAATATTTTGTGTATTATCGAAAAAAAGCCACATATTGATCCTTGAATTCCATAGAATCTCCCATGATAGTTGACTCCACTACCAAATTGTTATGAGCCCAAGTAGTGGATATAGTCAAGGGACGATTCACAAATAAATCTTTAGTTGATATCAATTTGCCTTTGTTATAGTATCTTCCCTTCTTGGAATAAACTATGGTTACCAGAGGTTCGAGGACTTGCTAATGAGAATACTTTGGTCTCATAAACAAGAACACTAAAGATGAAAAGTAAAACAACTCAATGCTCCTAGCTTGTTTTATTTCTCAAAGACTTAGTATATACATACAAGCCTTTGGATACGAACTTCCAAAAGATTCCTAAAATATTTCATAAAATATTTCATGATGATGATAAATATTCTAACCGTGTTGTGATTATCCATTGATTGCTATCCTGCAAAGACACACTTCTTGTGGGGCTTGTGGATGGCTCTGAGACTATTGCTGCCTTTGCTAGCCTAGAAAAAGAACACAAGAATACTGTTAAAAACATGATGGATGCATAAATGACAATTCACTCTCTATATCAGATGATAAATGTAATGCTGCTGGAATTGCATTTTCAATCATAACAGGAATCAACACCTTACTACAGAGTTTTTAACAAAAAAAAGAATCATGAAATTACCCTGTGAAGGAGCTTGGTTATAGCTAATGGAAGTACCTATATTCTTAATTCCATGAGATAAGATATAATAGAGCAGATTTTTTATTTTTTTGGTTGGATAAACCAAAACCTTTCATTAATAAAGGAAGAATGTCCAAGAAGGTTTACACAGCAACTCTTACAAAATCATGAGTTCACAAAAGTTTTGGAAACAAAAGTAAACTCAAAAAGCTCTATGTAAGTCTAACATAAGCTAAAATCTGGTTTGCTAGCAAGATTGGAGGTGGAATTTGTTTCCCTAAGCAGACACTATTTCTTGTGCACCAAATGCAGTATACTGTTGCTACCAAGGCTGCTCTCCACAATTTGATGGGGGCCAATTTTGAGTTTGCTATAGCAACGAGGCCATTAGTGGCGCCATGCCACAAGTGATAGAGAACAGAAAAAATTCACAAGAGAAACTAAGAAATTTTATTGAATTTCTTTTGATTTTGATATTTGAACTGTCTATTACAATCCCTAATATCTCTAAAAGAGAGCCATGAGCATAAGCTCGCTAACCAACATGAGCACAACCTCACAAATGTAATAGGCTGACTTTGTAAAAATATCTGGACTCCCTTCTCACCAACTTTCTTTCCCTATTTATACTAACTAGTCAAGAGAACATGGATGCCACATAAGCACCATTCCCTACTAATACAGACCACAAACACACTAAACACATTCGTAACACTTATTCGCCACAGACTTGAAAACATACTACTACACATATACACATTGGTACATATCAGCTAACCCTCCTAGCTGGCACCTATTTGGTGACCGCCATTCCCTATTTCAGAATCTCCTAGGCTTGTGCATTCTGCTCATCGGAGTGCTATGCCTTTGCCTTCCGCTTGAGCTGGGCTGCCACCTGAGTCCTTTGTTTTTGCCATCCATTTACTACTAATATAGACCACAAACACACTAAACACACACGTAACACTTACTCGCCCTAGATTTGAACACATACTACTACACACGTACACATTGGTACATACCACCTTCCATCAGGGAGCATAATCTTGCATCTGGTGGCAATCCAGAATTTGCTCTATCTCATGTGTTAAATAAGGAATCCAACAGACCACATGGTAGCCAAAAATCAAACCAAATCGAGATAGAAAGCTCATCATTTACTTTCCACCTGAATTAGTTATGCACCAAAGGTCAAAACTTTAATAATTTTTTCCAGCTTCAAGAGCAGATTGTCGAGGTCTTTACTGCCCAAATGCTACAACCTTTAGGGTGCATTGATTGAATCCAAACTTTCCGAAGTCCTTCCTCCTCTCTTCTACAAAGAATCCAAAAGTATTTTATGTGGACTGCTTTTTTCCAAGTGGACAAATTAGGTATACCTAGACCTCCACTATTTTTTGGCCTACACACATCCAACCAATGCACCTTCACTTTGATAGAGATAATGGGACTACCACTCCATAAGAAATTTCTGAGTTTTTTTCTCAATTTGCACCACAACAGACTTTGGGAGAAGAAAAAATAGAGCTCCAGTAGACTTGAATGGACAACAAAACCGACTTTATGAGCTGAAGTCTACCTGCATAAGACAGGAACTTCGACATCCAAGAAGAAATACAGGACAGAATTTTGCTTGCAATGCTTGACAATCCTATTTCTTCAGTTTGGTGGAGATAAGCAGTACTCCTAAATACCTAACAGGCAGAAATCCTGCTCGAAATTTCAACTCATTAAGAGTAGCTTCTTTAATCTGTTGCTATACATTGCAGAAAACTTTGTCCCTCATTTGCAATGTGTCCTAACATGCTTGAAAAGAGCATTCGCGCTTCATTTACATAAGAAGCTGACTCCAAGTTGCTTTACAAAAGATAAGTACATCATCTGCAAAAGAAAAATGCGCTAGATTATCAGCTTTACATCTCTGTTGATAGGAGAGCTTGAGATTGGAAGAGACTTGTCTAAGAACTGAAGAAAGCACTTCCATTCCTAAAACAAAGAAGTAAGGGAAAAGCAGGTCTCCCTGTCTTAGAACTCTTTTAATAGAGAAGAAACCCACTAGTTCTCCATTTATATTGATCAAGAAATTGGCTGTTGAGATGCATTGCTGGATAAGGCCACAAAAGTGTGTAAGAAAAGCCATGCAAAGCAGGACTTCCAACAAAAAAGCCCAATTGATAGAGTCGTATGCTTTTTGTATGTTAATCCTAAGCCTACAGTGGGTGCTCCTTTAGGAAGATGGTAACCGATCATTAATTCTTGGGCCAAGAAGATGTTATCAGTAATCCTTCTACTTGGAACAAATGCTGCCTGCTCCTTTCCAATCAATAAGGGTATCACATTCCGAAGCCTTGCTGCAAGGACTTTTGATATAGCCTTATAAATAATATTGCAGCAAGAAATAGGCCAAAAATCATCAAGAGTCAAAGGGTTAGATACCTTTGGTACAAAGGAAAGGATGGTATGGTTGAAACTTTTAAAATAAAAGCCAAGGAAAGAGTTTCATTAACTACTGCAAAGATATCCCTTCCAATTTGGTCCAATGAAGCTTTGAAAAATTTGTCCATATACCATCCGACCCTCAGGCTTTCACATTTGCTATCCAAAAAGAGCTGCCCTAATCTCATCATAAAAAAGGGTGCCTCAAGATCCGGCTTTTGTGAATCCATAAGTTTCCTTATTACAAAATTTCCAATAGCATCAAGGCACGATTGAAATCCATGATCATCATATAGATCTTAGAAGGAAGTTAGGATTTCATGGTGGACCTGTTGGTGTCCTCTTAATTCGCTCTCATCATGCCTAAAAATGGAGCGGATTGCACTCCTATTATGTTGGTTCACCATGGCTTTGTGAAAAATAGCCATGTTCTTATCTCTAAGATTGAGCCATTTAACTCTTGATTTTTATTTGCGAAAGCATTCTTCCACACCCTACAAAAGATAATAGTCCTTATACACTTTACACTCCTCTTCTATTAAAAAAGGATTGCCATTCCTCAAAATATCATATTGCAAAGGGATGAACTTACCTTTAGCAATTTTGACTCAGGACAACACATCAGAATAAGCTGACTTGTTCATATTTTTGAGGTCCTTCTTAAGTTTATTCAGTTTGAGATAATTTGGAACATTTTAAACCCTTGGACCTACTCATTCCAATGCTTGGAAACCAGCCCCTTAAGCTTCACATGATTGCCCAAAAGTTGGAAAAATTCAAAGGGATGCACTAAGATTTATTCTAGAAATCAAAATGAACAGCCACTAGAGAGGGATATGAAAGGGTTGGAGCAACAAAGAGAACTTGCGGCCTAGGGAATCTCAATAACCAAGCATGGTTTGCAAGGACCATCAATCTTGCTGTAAAAGGGATCGTCCTGTAGTTGTTCATCTATGTGAAAAAATTACCCCTAAATCTTACACCCACTAGCTCAACCGAGTTAAGAAACTCTTGAAATTCAATCATGGCAACAATAGTTCTTCTCCTACCCCCTTTCATTTAGAAATTTTCCTAGTAACATTGAGGTCCTCAAGTGTCAAAATCCCTTTTTATAACGTACTTATACTAGTAAGGGACCATTCTTTTATACATATTGTAACATAAAGGGGGGAAGACATTTTTTTTGTGTAATTAGGAGCCTTACTATTATTAAAAATATCTACTTTTAGAAAGTATTGTCATTTCACCAATTTTAATGTCTCTTCCTTCTAGGCTCAAAAATGTCCGTAAAGCTCTTTACAAGGTTGTGAGTACTTTTCTGGATTGAAACTCTTACTCACCATGTTGGTTAATCATAACCGACAGCACCTATTACATACATTGTATCCCCATACACACATATTGTAACCTTATATTACTGTCAGAACTAATAAAAGTATGTTATTCATTTTTCTATTCATGCTTGTATCCCTTATATTCCATTGCCTTTCTTCCTTGCTTATGTTACTTATAGGTTTAGACCTTGTTAGTTAGCATTGCATACAAGTTAAGCTTACTTACTACTGCAGAGGTAGGATATTAAGCACCGTACGGTCCGTTTGCATGCTAAAGAAAGCCCCAAACCGTAACATCAAGAACCAACCAAGGGGAGTCACCATGTCGAGAAGACAAAGACATCAATCCTTCCCAAAGAGATCTTCTAGCACTATTTGAATTAGACCTATATACCAAAAAAAAAAAAAAAAAAAAAAAATTGTAGGTCTAAAGGGTACTGATGTATGCACAAATTGAGGGTAATCATTACCACCAGGACATTCTACATATTTGAATTACAACAAATCTATATCTGCTTTCTAACCCAACCAATTGAGAGCAAAGGACCAATTAAGTCCTATTTTGAGCTTAATAAAATCCTCATTTTGTGAGTTTACTTTTGTTTTGAATAAACCAATGAGAGAGATTCCACTTCTGCATGAGTCTTCCTTACATCACTAGCTTTGACAGGATCATTAATCCCTCTACCATTCCAAAAAGGTAAATTCATTTATGTACGAAAAAGGAGCAACTCAGGCGCTCAAGTATGAGTGCGTCTTTTTTTCTTCTATTCACTTTTGTGTTTGCTCTTGCTTAAAGAGCCTAAGCTGTGACCATTAAAGAAAGAAGCACCCAATTCTCTTGGCGTGGTTTTTTTAATGACCAAGGCCTCAAAGTATGAGTGTCTTCAATGGCAAAGGTCTCCTCTTCTTCCTCATAATCCCTGTTTGATCCCTCTATCTAGCCTCTCTTCATCACCACAAATAGGAGTTTTAGAGATGTAGGTGGGGGTTGCATCATCCTCCGCCATATTATAAGCAGCAGCATCCTCTACCTTCTAGGTGGGGTGCCAACACTCAGCAGTTTTGCAACAGGAACAGGGGCACCCTCAACCCTTCCATTGGAATTTTCAACCCCCGCTTTGAGAAGTGAGACCACTTCTTTGCTAACTTCCATCAGATTCTGGTTTTTGGAGAGGAATGAGGGATCAACTTCCTAGAGTCAACATCTGGAGGATGAGATTCTACTTTGTTTTTCCTCTTTACTTTGACCCACTCACCTTCTCTCTAGTCAGAGAACCTTCTATGAGGCCATGAGTCACCCTTTGACTAATCAATGCAAGAGTGGCCAAAAACTTTGCATTTAGCACAACATTTAAGCATCCATTGGTAGTTTACTTGAACCAAAGCAACAGAAATCCACACATTCGATTTAGATTCTTGCTTGGTTAGCTCAATGTCTAGACATAGTAGGCGTTTAGGCTCTTAACGAAACTCCAACTCCACCAGCAATATTGCTTAGACCTTCAGCGTTCTGAATTTTGCACAAAATGCGAGAGAACAGGATCCAAACCGAAATATTGGTGGGCTAGGATTTTTCAAGGGACATACCCCTGCGCCATCCTTGAAGAATGAGGAGCTTCTATGCAAAGTACCATGTTTTCTCAAGAATGGGAGTGAGATCTTGGTGTTTTGTAAAGAAAAAATAGAAGAAACCTTCATCACTTACAATAGCTCCAATAAATCCGTAATCTCTCTAAAGTCTCATATCAATGGATTACACCAACGACACTATGCCCCAAAAAGAAGTCTACTAGAGTAGACTCCCAATAGTTTGCCCCTTCTTCCTCCATGGCTAATGGAATCAGGACTCTCAGATGTGGCACCTCGCTTAATGGGAGGGATAAATCAAAAATTGAACTCCATAGAAGAGGAGCCTTGGCTACCAGCACGTGTCTGCATAAGACATGGGTCTGTGTGGAGGAGCTCAGCCTTCTAAGTTTGATTCAACTTGATCTGCATTTATTTCATCTCTAGAGGAGTTTGAGCGGTTTTGTTCATAGCTTTCTACCTCCATATTTTCTAAAAATTCATTTAGTTCCTCCAAGATTGTATTTCCATAAGAGGAAACACTTGTAAACAACTTTTGAGGACCCCCAGAAAAGGTCTTAAAATATGCAAAGTTCAACCTTTCGAACACAGAGCCAGAGCCTTTTTTAGGAGCACACTGCTCCAAGATGCCTTTTTTTTATGAAGGTTAACATCCAGGTTTCTTGAAAAGTAAGAGATGTCTTTTCCTTGCCTTTTACTCTGTCAGCATGCAAAACCACCTTGTTCTCTGTGATAACTTTGGCCACACCCTGGCCGTTTGGAGAAGCCTAACGAGAGTGGCCTCACAAGGCCCTCCAACCACCTCCGGTGTTAGCAGAAGCAGTACTGCTTCACATTAGAAAGAAGAAGAGGGTGAGAACAGGGACACGAGAGAGAGAGAGAGTGATGACTGGGAAGAAAAGAAGAAACAAGAGCAAAAAAAGGGGGAAAGAAAGAAAAAAGACTAAGAAAAGTGGTTTCTTAGGAGAAAACTAGGGAGGTTTTCTAGAGAGAGGAGAGAGTGTTTACTACTCTAGAAAAGTCCCATCGTTCCAGCATGCTTCTACCATTTCTATGCTAGAGTAGATTTCTAATTGTTGGGTCTTTAGACATTTTTATTGCTTGTGCTCATAGATACTCTTCTTGCTGTGGTTATAACTAATGAAAGACAATTCAAAAATTATTCTTGATTTCAAATCATTTTCTGGGGCATAGGTACCTCTAACATATTTACTTGATGTAAACACTAGATGTATCACCTCCACCTTCTATTCAATGTCCTTTTGCACCAATATTTCAGGAAAGGGCAATTTGGAATCTCACATTGGTTTTCAATCTAACTGCATAACTTGGATGCAAATTGTCTATGGACTTGGCAGGACTTCATTTTCTCATTGTGCAAAGGTAAAAGGTTGGAAGATAGGCCCCAGGGCTACTGCATATCACCTAAGGAAAGAAAGATCAATGCTTTCTATCATAACCAGAGACAATGTCCTTGTAACCGCTGGAATCCATCGAACATGATGGACTGCAGCACTTTCAGACAATTTCTTAGATATGGAACCTGAATCCAATATTTTAACTAGGTGCACCCCAAATATAGGCCAATAAATCTGAGCAAGACAATAATGGTCCAAAAGGAAAAGGAACCATGGTTATGTTACCAATTTATTAATCAATTTTTTGGGCTCACTGGTGAGTACGTGCAAGTTGTAAATGAGAATTTTACATAATTAATATATGTTGCACCATCTAAAAACACTAGTTGTAAATGAGAATTTTACATAATTAATATATGCACCATCTCAAAATACTATTCTCATAGGTCTAAATGCAGAAATCCCAGCATGCAATAATCAGGATCAGCTAATGAATTGCAACACTAAGACTACGCTTTCTCATCAAACATGGCAGCAATAGTATTTTAGAGAGAGTTTGACTAAATATGATGACATAGCATCAACATGTTTCATTATATCAACCACAAAAAGAAATTAAATTCTCCTCATGGATAAGAACACAAAGAGAGGATAGAGGCACAAGAATGATATACACAGATGACAGTTACAGATACATACCTGGGTCTTTTGCCGGTTGTACTTGTAGGAGTGCTTTGAGACCTCTTCAATTCCACACAAGCACTGCACAGAGGACCTGTCCTGGCAACAGAAGATGCAGGAAAGGTACCTGAAAATCATGGAAGTTTGGTCAAACCTCCTCATAGTGTGTTTCCTAAAGATCCCTAGCCATAAAAAGTGAGATAAGACCTTACCTTTGCATCTTCGACAAGTAAAAAGCTTCTCTACAGCCTGAGAATGCACAACACTTTTAATGGTGTCTTCCAGCTTGTGAAGTGGACAGCTTCTGCAAGCCTTCAGCACCTCTAGAAGGCTCTTTCCATTTTCAAAGCATATATACTGGGCAGCACGTTTATATACTTTACAGGCATGGATCTCAAATTGAGAGGGTGGAATAACCTACATAGGAAAAAAGAAAAAAAGAAAAAGAGTTCAGAATGATTTTTAAATGGTGATTTAATGACCAACACAATACTCACTCTGCATTCATTGCATATAGAGCATGAGCACAATATCCCCCCATCTCTGATGGTACCGCGAAGCCCAGATGACTGTATCAATGAGTCAATAGTTCAGCTTTAATACTCAATCAACAACCAACATTCGATTTCACAGCACATTTTTTCATTCATTACATTAAATAGATATATACAAATCAACATACATACAATAAAAATTCATGCAAAGCACTTCCCAGCAAAAGCTCATTCAGAATTATTTAGTATCTAGAAAGAACGAAGTGTCCAGTAAAATTGTGTATCAAAAGCATGTATACAAATTCACATAAAGCATGTTTACCTTTGTCATATTTCCACCCATGTAGACAACTGTTACGCCATCAAGCAAACCAGTTTCAAATAGATCCCTAACTGTCATTAACTTCTTACTCACTGATATTTTCTTTGACATTTTCATTTCCAACTTTCGGGGAGTTGACAACTCGTCTGTCTCTGCTGCACCCTCCCCATCCCCACCCAAAGTTGTTTCAGATTTTGTACTTCCCGACACATCCAACATATCCACAACATTCCTAACCTCATCGTCCTTCAGCAATGACCCAATACTTCGCCTCCGCATCCGTACCTTTTCTGGAAATTCTCTCCTCCACTCACTACTACTCTCAGCACGCATGTAGACATTTCTATCATCATATTCCCCTTTATGAATCAATGAATTCAACCTACCACAATCCTCTTCAATAAAAACATCCACCAAACCATCACTCACCACATCAACTTTCTGCAATGAAACTCTCGGTCTTTTACTAATGCAAGTCAAATCCTCCTGCACAACTACCTCGACCAATTCATTCCCTCCGTTTTCCGCCAAACTCCCGCTCAAACCACTCCCGATATCACCATAAATCACACAATTCGATCCATTATCTTCCCTAACAACACCAGTGCAACTGCTCAATTCACTATTTAACCCCTCACTCCTCTCTAAAACCTCGCTTTTCACATCCTTATCTATTCCTTTACGCAACTTAGCTCTTCGTGTATAAACAATAACGTCCAAAGTCTTTAACCTCTTATTGATACTATTCACGTAATCACTCTCCCAATCACCATTACATGAACTCAACAGAGTTTGAGACAGTTCCTGAGACTGAGATGATCGAGTTAGACCGCTGTGACTCGGAACCTGAGTGTCGACCTCTTCTAGACCCAATCCTCGGTTCATAGCTCCAATCTCCTGTTCGAAAACGACATAGAAGAGCGGAAAAACGAAGCAGAAAGCTCAAAACCCTAGGTCTCGTATGAAAGCGAGAATTTAGGATGCGGATATTGCAGTGAGGGAGTAGAGAAAGCAATCGGGACCGTAACCGAGAAGCGCGATGGGATCGAGGAAAGGGAGGAGCAGATCGGAGTCTGGTAGATTAGGGTTTTGGGGAGGGTTTTAGGGTGTGTGCGAATAAGATTTGTGATGAAATATGAAGAAAGAGGTGATGGAGAAGGAGAACAGGTGTGTGTTGGAATGGAAGTGACCAACTGACAGGAGGATCCGGTGGAGTTGATGGCAAGATCCGTAAATACGCTTTTCAAATGGGTAGAGAAATGGAAAAAAAAAAATCAAATGTTTCCACTGCCCTCCCAGATTTTGTAAACTGGTGCATAGAAGAGTCTTAATTAATGCCTGGAAATGATATATGCATTTCTGAAGGCATCTTTAAAAACTGCCTCCAATTAAGAAGATGTCAAAAAATTTTCACTTTTATCAATTTTTTTAAGCCTTTTCAACGGTGATTTAATGGCCAACACGATCCTCCCTCTGCATCCATTGCATATAGAGCACGAGCACAATATTGTATATAAATAAAGATGCTTCTTTTATTCAACAAATATCTTAGAACTTATTAACATTATTTAGCAGTACAAAGTATTAATTTAGTCTTTAGCATAACATTGTTAAGAGTTTAGCTTGTCAACTTCTAATAAGTTTATAATAATTAATTTAATAATATAATACTATCACTGTATAAAGGAAAATATTATAAATAACTCTATAAACTTTTATCCACTATAAACAATAAAAAAAGTATAAAAATATTATTAACGTTTTACTTTTTTATAAATCAGTTTTTAATAATTTATTTAATCCATTTCAATCTTCAACCTTCCTCAATTCATATCAAAATTACTTCCATTAAACTTGATTAAATTTTACATTATTATGTACACGTATCAACGTATAATTTATTCACATATAATTTTTAAATAAAAATAATAAAATAAATATAAAAATATAAAAAATATATTGAAAAATTTTAAAAATTAAAAAATTCTACAAAAGTAAAAGCAAACCTTATTAATGTATATTATAATTATATATATTTATATACACATATATATTAATATTATTTTAAAATAAATTTAAAAAATAAAGAAATTCATTTTCTAGCTACCCGATCTTAGGATAGCTAAAAAACGACCCAACTTAGGGGTGAGCAACCACCTACAGCCATAAGTTAGTCTCAAGACCCACTTTAAAGTGTGGCCGTTTTCCAGCTACCTTCAAGCCAAGAGATGGTCAACAGTCACTTGTGGAGGGTTGTACCCAATTACTTCATAGGTAACGAGAAAACGAATTTTTTTATTTTTATGTTTTTTATTAATTTATTTTAAATTAAATATTAATATATATAAATATATTACTAAATAATATATATTTACTATTTTTCAAATTTTATATTTTTTTCTTAATTTTTATCATTTTTATATTCCTTATTATTTTTAGAATATTTTAGTTATGTAATATATATTATTAGTTTATTTAACTAAATTAATTATTTAAATATATCAGATTTTGCCACATGTCCCTACTTAATGGAAAAACTAATGAAGGAACTTTTTTTGTATATTTATTAAAACATTAAAAAATAAAATGAACTAAATAAAATGTCAAAAACTGATTCATATATACAAGTAAAAGTTAATAATTTTTTTATACTTTTCCCTACAAACGATATCTCTAAACTTTCACAATATTACTTATAACTATCTTATTGTACTAGTCTCTGAATTTTGACATTAGTGTGAAAACACTTCTTCAAAGTTATGAGAGTATATTTCAACATTCTAAAACTTTGATGCTTAATGTATTCTTTTGAATTAAAAAAGCAAATGTCTTTTATATTATTAATTTATTGAAATTTTAGAGGGTTATTTACAAGATTTAAAATATTTTTATTAGTTCTTTTATACAAAATAACGTCTAATATCTAATATTATTATTTAAATCAAACTATTATAATTCTTAAATGAAATTACATTTGTAAATACTAAATAAGGTTTAGTATGTTTATCTCATAATCACACACACACACATATATATAAATATATATATATATGTGAGTGTATGCATGTATATAGGTATGTATCTATGTGTACATATGTATGTACTATAGACGTATACTAAAAAGCAAAAAAACATTGTTTAAGTAAGCAAAGAGCATTAGTTTATCTGTAATTAAAATTTTAATTAATTGTTCAGATTATTGTTGTTAAAAGAAAAAAGAGAATCTTCCTACCACGAGCATAAGGTGTAAAGCTATATCACATATGTCGAGTTTAGTAACTTTCTTGTTTTCTCTTTTACATTTGTTGTTGGATGGCTATTTCTATTCTTGATCAAGATTCTAGTTGCTCTTATAAGGTGATATAACTTAATTGCTTGGAGTATAAACTTCACAAACTTTTCCATGTATATCCATATATTGCATACATGTATATTGTAAGCCCCACAACTAGTCATTTAGGGTTTCGATCGACTGAAAGATTTGATCGAGCTTAAATTATAAGTAAAACTAGAAATATTAGTAAAATGATCCTGTAAACTTAAATATAAGAAAATAAGTAATAAAATAGGAAACTATAAAATTTTCAAATTTTAAGTATAATAATTGTTAATCGTCAAAAAGGCTAAAAATGTAATTATAACTAATAAATTACTAGAGATAGATTATATGTATACTAAAAATCATATAATAACCTAAATAATAATTAGAAATGTTCACATGTACCCCACATGTATTTACGTGTAGGTAAAAATACGCGAAATTTCTTAATTTGGCCAAAAACTTAGTAAATAATTAAAGAAAATTATTAATTAATTGAGGAAAAATCAGAGGGATAGGGAATGATGAATATCTAGTCGTGGCAAGTCAAGAGCTGAAGAAGAAAAATTAGTCAATTAGAATTAAGCAATATAAAAGCTAAAAATGAAGGGATTTGGACAATGTCTTATCTCATTTAATACATAATAATTACCATAAACTTCTATAAATAGGGAGAAAATTTATAGAGCACCTTTGGACAATTAATAATTAGAGAAAAATAAAGAGCTTCGAAAATTCAAAAGAAAAACCAAAGGAAAAAAAAAAGGAAACTATGTAGTTAGGGCCATAAAGGGGAACCAATATCAGACGAGCAGTTGGGAGTGGAAGGCCACCACCACAACACGGTGGTAACAGCGCCTGGACCGGCTGATAAGGCCACGGCAGCCGACGGTGGCCGAAGCCACTTAGACCGGTAAGTTTAATTTCTAGCCCGATTTTGTGTAATTTTGTAAAAATAGTAAATATTCTTAGAAAAGTATGAAACTTATTATTCTGGAATATTTTTGTATTTATTTTTTAGGAAAAATATTATTTTTGATGAAAAAATATCCTGTAATATATTATCCTTAAAAAATCATGCAAAATAGAGCATGTTTCGGTTTAAAAATCATGCAAAACCAAAAATGACCTTAAAAGTGTAGTTTTGAACCCAAAAGTTTTGTGTAGACTACTTAGATAATATAAAACAGTGCTATGAAGCCCGTTTTCAAAAATTAATTTTTGAAAATTTTAGATAATTTTTAAACCTTAAAATGAGGCATAAAATGGGTAATTTATGGTTAATTACTGAGTTAGTGAATAATTATATATTTTAGGATATTTAAATCTGATGAAATATGATACTTATAGCATTTAGGATGTTAGATGTAATTATTAGGTTAATTATGTAGTAAATGAGTAATAGGAAAAATAGTAAATTTTAAGCTAATTTTGTAAATTAGGGTAATTAGGAGTAAAATCTGATTTAGGATGAATATAGAAATTTTGAAATGATAATTGATGTTAGGAGATAGTAATTAGAGCGATAAAAATATTAGATATGTATTATGTACATAATAAGTAATAGTACATAATACACAATTATTAGAAATATAATAAATAGAAAATATTAGAATAAAACTGATATTATTATAATAATAAAAATATACAATAAATCTGATAGGAAACTTGAATTTATGTAATTATATGAAACATGTAAAAATTTCTTACATCAAAAGTAAATTTGGTACACTATTAAGGATTTAAGTGTACTGAATATAATAAAATATTGACTAGGGGTAATTATGGTATTTAGGATATCTAGAAGTAAAGTGATTAATTTCACATTATGAGTTAAAACAAGTTTTTAAAATTCGGGTATAAAACAGTACTTAAAAATCAAACTAGAATCTAATTTAGAAATCGATACAGAAACTGAACCCGAACTCGAACCTAACCCCAAACCTAGAATAATTGTAAAAGACTTAAAACCTAGATAATTAGATATTAAACCCTAAACAAAATATAACAATAAGCGTTATAGGATAAAACAAACATATAATAGTTATATGAAAAACTGAAACCACGTTTGTGTTATAGGGATAATCGGCGATGGCCTGAGCTAGTTGGACCTCGAATGAATGAACAAGGAGTCCAGGTAAGTTGAGATTAATACGTTGCTGTATTTTGGAGGCTTGAGATTATGCTTGGTTGTGCTTGTTAGATAGTTGATTGTGTGCATGTGGTTGATTATGAGTGATGCTATGATTCTGTCTGTTGCTCTGGCTTGTATTGTATGATTTGTGTGAAATGATTAATCACCCTAAATTGGACCTAATTAAATATACGATCTGTAATCATAATCGGACCTACATGGCAACCCATTAAAGGAACCTAGGATTCTCTGGCCAAATACTGACCCCTTCGAAAGGGATAACGTATGATTGCAAAATGGTCCCTTCTTTATCCTTAGTCGAACTAAGTAGCAGGAGAGGAGGTCGTGGTGAGGGTAAATTCAATGGTTTGAAGGTAGTCACGGGAGGAGCCATGTCTCTATTGCACAAGCCTGGGTTTGGTCGTGAGCTGTTGCATTAACAGCAACTCCTCAACTCGGATTAGAGCGAGCGCAATTTCTCTAATCTCACGACGGACTGGACAACATCGTGCAATGGCATTTGCTTGAACATGCATTGTACCTAATAAGTTGATTGATAACCTTGTTATGTTTGTGGTATAATTTTAAGTCTTCCATACTAACTTATTGAGCTATGGTTGCTCATATCCCTATAGACGTCGTACAGGTGCTGGCTAAGAAGTGGCATACAACTACTCTGAAGCTAGCAACTGTTGGATCCTGGAGAGTGAGGAAAAATATTTGAAGAACAAACATATATTTTTAAGGTCTAAGTTTTTATTTTAGAATTTTTCATTTTTGAATAATGTAATAACTGAATTATAGTGTATATATATAAATTTTCTCACTTTCTTAGATAAATAATTTATTTAAATTACAAACCGTTTACTTCAAAGTGGGTTAGTCGTGGATGCCTTGTGTAGATTAGGTCTAAGATAGCAGTTGTAAGGCTAACTTCTATCTTAGAATGGTTTACACGGCGGAGTTGTTACGACTCTGCCGCTTCGGAGTGTAACATATATGTATATAAGAATTTGTTGTGGGAGTTTTAATTCGGTTGTGGTTTTAATTTGTGCATCCCCCTTCCAAGGCTATATGCATTCCATTGTAAGAAGAACAATACCCTTAATATGAAGTCTCAGTCCACTTACTTGAAACAATCCCATCTAAGTATCAAGTCTTTCTACACCCTTAAGTTTAGAAGAAGTCGCTTTGAGTCTTTTGCTAAAGAGGTAGTGAAGGATAGTAGAGGGTAACTTCTCTTTGAGTCCTTTATTTAAAAAAAAAAAAAAAAGAAGAAGAAGAAATAGAAAAGATGATTTCTTCTTTTAAGTTTGCCCATCTTAACAAAGTAAAAAGTTATTATGAGTCATTTACTAATGTAATAGTGGTTGAGAGCTAAGATTTTAACTATTCTAAGTCCTTTATTAGGAGAGGCAGCAACTTCTCTCAAGCTTATCATCTTAAAGTCCGAAGCCAAAGAAGCAACCAATGATATCGAAATCATGGTGGATAAGAATTAACTTTGATTCCTATGTTAAGGAGGCAGTAGTTAGAAATGAAGGTTACTACCACTATAAAGATTTTTCTTTCAACCCTATTTCAATTCTTCATATGATATAGAAGGATCACTACTGTAAATAGTATTACACCCTTGATTACGAAATATTGATTACTTCTTAAACCCCGTAAATTATGAAATATTTTGATAGCATAGATTTCTATTTCTCAATAATATCCCATAATCAAGGTATTTGGCTGAATCCCGTGACCCATTTTATTGAAGTTTCTTGATATCTTCTTTTTATAAAGCAAATCACCTTCCTATAGGAAACCATATAATATAGATAAAATTTTGAAAATAAGAAAACAATTCATAAGTTAAGTATATCTCCATTGAATCAAATTAGCCAAAGGTATGCGTCTTAATATTGAGAAACAATTTGAAAGAAGCAACTTGACTTACAAAACTAGTAGTCTTAGAACCATAAATAACTACAAAACAAAAATGGACTTACTATAAAATTTAAATAAATTCTTATTTGGACTCAAATTGATATTATGTTGTATTTGAAAAATTAGAGAATAAAACACAAATTTTATCACTATATCGTAAGAAAGAGCAAAGCATCAGGTAAGATAAAATCTTTTTTATTAGATATTGGACTTGTTTTCTCATCAAATAAGCCAATTTATTTGGGACCCTACAAATTCACTTTTTTTCCTATTCAAATATTAGCCTTTTCTCTCTACGTTTTCACATCAAGAATTCTTTGTGAATGGGTCTTCTTTTAAGTCCTCTATTGGTGAGGTGGTCAATTCTTTTTTTAAGTCCATTCATATTGAAGCTTCTCTTAATAAAGAGCCAATGCTAAAAAGCTATGAAGAGGGTCAACATTCAAAGACGATTACCACGAATCACCTCCATTGATAAGAATCAAATCTAAAAGGCTGTTACCTATACCTAAGTTAAGGAACATAAGAGTATGGCATGTCAGATTATTTCTCTCTAACCAAGTCCAAAAAAGCCATACCTACTGACTGACCTAAGCTGCTTTGTTTCCTAAGCTCCTATAAGCCTTTTGCCTTATTGTAGCTTGAGGCTCTAAAACACTCTTAACCTAGTAGACAACTCGACTAACTTGACCTACTTCCAAACTGTCTAATTTTCGAGCTACCCATGCTAGAACCCAACCTATTTAGATAGCTACCAAATTGCTTCCAAACCATCTAAAAGCTACTAACATTATTGGATTCCAATCCAAGCTACTAGTGACATGTATCATATAATTTTTTCGTACTATACTAGTTGTATCATATGTATAAAATATTCCATTTTTCTTTTCTCCATTTTATCCTTTATATGTAACATTAAACATTGGATTTTCCTATTTGAATGAGTTATCCCCTTTAGTAATTATCTTATATGTAAGGGTTTCCCTAAAAGGCCAGGGTATAAATACTCCACTCATGTATAACCAAAATCAATTAGTCATCATCAATACACTTGAATCTTGGGTTTATCTCCTTCATTGTTCTTGTGTAAGCCTAGTATCTATCAAGTCTAATACCTCTAACTCTTATCAGCCCCCTTTAGCAAAGACTATAGTGAGCAACCCTTATAGCTTGCTTGTGAGTCATATCAAGCTTAGCTACTAGGTTTATGTATGGCTCAATTGTGTGTCATATTCGTTGGTCAGTGCATGAGTTTGCTAAACCCTCAACCTTTCACTTCCACTTAAGCCATAGTTCTAGTTTTGACCTAGCCATTCAATACCGCCATGCTTATCAATTCTTGTCATAGTGTATTATCCAATTTGTCTGTCAGATTCTAAAGAGGAAGAGAAAGCATCAAAAGGATTTTATCCAAATCAAATTGTTTACTTTTACATTTTTACTAATTACCAACTTACATATTTTTTTCTTTTAACTTATTTTCATGATGATGATATTTTTTTTTCTTTTACTTATATATTTTTTAGGTGTAATGTCTAGAGGATGAGGTGTGGTCACATTTATAATTTTTCTAGTGTTTATAATTTTACATAAACATATTTTACTTGTTGGTATGCTAAAGGGTAATCAATGTCAGCAACATCTCTAAAGACATCTTTTAACAAAACATGAAGAGCGAAGATCCTTGTACAATGTCCCCTATTGATGACATCCTTCATTTCATCAAGACCTAAACCTTATATATATTGTGGAGCAATCATCATGGATGTTTGGTTAATACATTTTGGGCATGAATAAACCAAGTGATAGAGAGTATTTGTCTTGTAGAAGTGGTGCCTCATTGAGTGACGTTGTTGAGTGTCGCATGCAAGCATTGCATATAGAAGGGTCCCGAGTAGATGTTACATGCAATAAGCCAATGTTTCATAAAGTGCGCATTATACCCAATAAGTATTGCTACGTCAATTTTATGTGTCAACAACATAAACTCGATGGTGACATGGAGAACATCAATAAAGTTCATGAGATATTGAGTTTTCATACTTAGAAGAGATGACATATGTTAATGCATTATTACATTTACGTATTCATAGGCTAATAAGACATTGCGCTTTCATTATGGTGATGAAATTTGTGCTACACCCATTAATGTCTTCCTATGCACTAATGATTTTCATCCCCTAACTAATATGAATCGACTATTCAGACTAGTCACATGCAACCGTGCTAGGGGACTACAAGGACTCGTATAGAAAATACTAACTTGAAACCCCATTTAGGATGAAGATTCCTATTCCCATCTCTATCTTTTACATTATTGTCAACTTGAGTACCGAGCTTTCATAAGCACCAACATAGTTTCTAAGTTGCTAAGCAATCGTGTTAACCCACCAAGAATATATACTGACTAGCCAAATAGCCATACCTATTGCCAAACTCATGCCATGATCCAAGCAACTCCCTAGCCAACCAACATCAGACCTCTATCCAAGCCGAGATACTAAAACACCTGACTTACAGAAGATCATAATGCTTTTTAGTACCTAAGCTCTAACCTAAACCAAATCAAGTCTGCTCTGACCGATGACTCTTTCTTTTCACTTCATCTAAATTGTATTAGATTAAAGCCAAGATACCTCAAGGTACACTTTAGTAAGACTAGTTACACTTCAAACTGCCAACTACTATGTGATACGTGTTTTTTACACAACTTTCCATGATAATTCTTTACTTTTTTTGTACAGGATATTTTTTGCACTTTTTACCCTTTTTAATATATTTTATGCATTCCATTTGTAAACTACCCTTTTCTTTTCCATATATGCCCTGTAACCTTAATGGAGCTAGTACATAAACCCCATTTACTTGTGCGCAGACAACACATTGCATTATTGATTATTATAAGTCTCATTTCCTAAGCAATTTTAGTGTTCTTATTTATCTCTTAACTCTTGCATATTTCCTTTAATAAGGAGTAGCGGCAAGTAACCTTATAGCTCAAACTGATAAGTCACATACAACAAATTATAAGCTGAGTAGGATTAATTAGTGTGTCATATCCTATTGGTAGCTACCTGGATTTTTGCTAACCTTTTGTTTTCCTTTTTTGTTATGGTGCTTCCCTATGTATACGATGCTAGAGACATATCACTAATTGTCAGCAAGTCATAGTAAGATGGAATGACAACTCTTGCGTAGTGATGAAATTAGGAAAAGCACTTCGCTCCATAGGTTAATTGTGCCTCTCATCTCGTGCTACTATTAGACCACTTATATGCCATTAAGGAGAATTTTGAGATGAAGGTTGAGGAAGACTAACAAATAATCCCTTATGGATTCAACTATTATGAGCTAAGTCAATAAAAGATGAAAGGAATGTGTTATAGGTTCAATTTCAGATTAGTTTATAACATGCCTTAGAGATTTAAGAAGCTTAGTGGAGATTATCATATATATAAACGAGTGTTTAAAAATCTTAAGAGGAAGACTTGCATATTTAGTAATTCAAAATCTTCAGATTGACTAATGTAGATTTAATTTAGGACTTAGATAAGTTTAAGCTAAAGAATCTGAAAAGTTAGAAGTGTAATAAAATGGGCAAAGCTAATAATAGCTCGATTAAGATTATAGATATAAGTTACAAAATCTTAATCAAGATAAAGTAGAAAAATCTAGCGAAAGAGAATATAGGGTGGCATTTGGAGATCTAAAAAGATGTTGCAACAAGACAAATATTACATTACTAATTACTAATAAATTTCAAAGACAAAATTTTCTTTAAGGGCAATGATGAAATACCTTGAAAAAATATTTCATTGAGTACTTTAGACTTTATCAATCAATCTTTCCATTATAATTGACATTTTATTTGATTTTTTTTAATAGAATAGGCCCGTGCCCTTTTGATTTAAGAACACAACATTTTGCTAAATTTTAGTTATTCTTTATGTAGTTAAAAAGTTCTTTTTTTATTATCACATACAATATATTTCTCTCTCTCCAAACCCCCTCACCCTTTCTTTTATAATATATACATATGCTTTGTTTCTTTAAGACTCCTCCTTTCTCCTTTTTCTTCTTCTTCCCTATCCATTAATAAGGAAATTGGTCAAGGTAAGTAAATTTTATTGTTCTTTTATTTAACTTTTATAATCTTTACAATTTTAATTAATTTTTTGCATGGTGTTCAAATTAAGGTTTATAGTATTAGGTTTCTTCTTTCTTCCAACATTTATCAATAAGAAGACCATCAAAGCAAGTTAGTTTCTTTGGGAGCATTACGTACAAAATGATTAATGGCTAAGGTAAAGTTTAAATAGAGGATCAAACTTTTGAGTGAATAAAATATAGGATCAACATTATAATAAATAAATCAAATAAACATTGTACTTTTATGTGGTTAAATGGAAAATCAATGTTATTATCAGTGGTTCAAATAGAGAATTTAAAAACCTTAGTTTTATTTCGTAACTTCAGTTATAATCCTCTATTTGTATCATTTATCATGTAATCTATTTGAATTACTTAAAAGTTTGATTTATTTTCCTAAATCACCTAACATAATTTTGATCATTTATTTTAGTCACTTGAAATTTTGATTCGTTATTTAAAGTTGACTTTAAACAATGATCTTCTTGTATATAATTCTCCTATTTCTTTTATTTTTCTTTATTTTTTTTTTCAATCATCAATTCCTAATCAAACATAGAAATATGTTAAATTAAGGTTTGTAGGTTGAAATCTCTAGAAAGGTAAACCTTTTGGAAGAAATTTAAGACTTAATCTATGGTAAGTAATTTGACATTTCTTTTGATATTTAACTAGTTATGGGGTTTTGAAATTTGATAAATTTCTTGAAGGTTTTGCATTATGGTATCTACATAGGAATGTGGCTTAAAAAGGGTTTTCTATCATTGTAAAATGAAATCACCGATCTGTGGTAGTTCTTATATTCGTTCTTTTGAGTTATGGAAAACATGAAACTTATTTTATAAAAGATTATTTTCAAAAATTTTATTGATATGAATCTATCATTAGGATGTGAAGGATTTTAGACAAAATCAACTAATTTTGATTAATATTGAATCAAGATTCGGTTTTTATTATAGATTAGTGATCAAGAAATTTTTTAAGCAAGTTAGGTAGAGTTATTGGAGGCAAAAATATGATTCTTGGAAATTTTAAATTTTGTTACAATTCTTTATTCCAATAATATTTATTAATTGATATATGAATTTATTTTCAAGAATTGTTTTAAGACTGTCATTGTCAGTATTGAGTGCTGTCATTGGTTTAATTGGTATGGGGTGCATTGAGGAAGAATTCTTGAAAAAGAAAATAAGTAATAAATTTAATCGTGAGTAAGGAAGTTATTTTGAAAAGTGTTTTTGCCACATCATGATATAAAAAGGGAGGTTAATCAACTAATCACCATGTAATGTATGTAAGAGGTTGTATTCAAGGTTAGTCATCTTAATCGACATACTTCATATATTGGTTGCTAGCTTTAGAACTATATATATATATATATGTATATAATCACATTTTATTTAATTACTTTATCTTACAATAATAATGATAGTAGTAGTAGTAGCAATTAGGTAAAATAGAAGTCTAATTATGAGTAATGTTTAGTAAGAACATATAGTTAATTAATAAGTTATTGACAATTAAGCAAGTAAATTTATTAAGTAGGAGATCTTGATAAGTAGTTAGAAAATAACAATTAAAAGCTGGATTTGACTTTTAAGCAAGAGCTTAACTATATATATGTATTTATAACAAGATTTAAATTTGTGGAGTAATAGTTGTTTGTCTTAAAATCTCAATCCAAAAACGTAGTTGCTATGGATGTTGGTTATACTTGTTTGTTTATAAACTTAAATAACACTTTATTCATAATGGAACTATAAAAGGCTTGTTGGGTGCATTTTCTCTTAGGTCAGTGGATCTAAGAGTACTGATGGTTGGAAGTAGAGATCACGAATTATTAATTATGTCATCTTACTAAGGTAATGAGCTAAGGAGATACAATAGCTTAACTATGAGTTTATATTAGGATTTGAATTTATTGAGTAATAGTTGTTAGTTAGGCAACTTTATTTAGAAATTTAGTTGCTAAGGATATTGGTTGTACTTGTTAGTTTACAAACTTAAGATATACTTAGTTCATAATGGAACCATAAAATCTCTATTGAGTGTGTATGCTCATAAAGCTCATAGATTTGGGAGAACTGGTGACTAGAAGTGAAGGCTATTGACTAGTAGTTGTACAATTTTGTAGAGGTAGTAAGCTAAGGAGATGTGGTGATAATTTAGGTGCTTAACCACCACATGCGACTATATAGGTTATTACTAATGTGAGGTATGTTAGCTTATAGGAAGAAGTGGTAATTAGGTCATTACGGTGAAATGGGTGCCATATTGAACGGTTATCATAGACTAATTGTATTGGCTATTGATACCAAAAGTGAGATAGGATTGAAGAAACTATGTGGTTGTAGTCTCAAATATCTATGTTATATTCAATGTTAAAGAGTTTAAGATAATCTAAATAATGGGACCCAAGATTATGCTTGTTGTTTTGCTTAAAATAAGATAATAGAAGAATCATCTATTATATAAGACTAAGTATTTTTTGAGGTTGTATTGTTTATCATGCACATATGGATATAGTAACTACTGTATCGGGCTTTTAACTCATGCTATGCAAGAATCTTGTCTTTTATATGTGGATACATATTTGAAGTTGGACTTGTATGATGCCTTATGGTACGGTACATACGATAAGAGTAGGTCATTCGATAGTAACAATAAATATTGGGAGAATTGGTGGAAATACCTATGTAATTCGTGCTATGTTGATTTATGTTGTATTTAGATAGGTGATGAGTTAGGAGTTATAACATTTGTAAGGTATTAAAGTATGTCAATATTAAATAAAGGCTTATAAATGTGATGTTATGATGATGTAATCAATACTTCTAAATAGCAATAAAGGCTATGTATTCATTTATGGAGACTTCTTTGGAAAGTATTTATGATTTATAAGCACAATCATAGAATTTTTAGTAGGTAATAAGTTTTTACACACATATCAAGACACTTGCATATGGCGAGGTTATTACGCCTTGGCTCTAGGGCATTACAACTAGAGTTTGAGGGGAGTATCCATGAGAACATCAAAGCTAATATGAGTTGAGACCTTTACCTTTGACATGGTTTTGTAGATCAACCTTTTACATTGTAGAATGTTGTAATCAAGCATGCTTAGTAAAATTTTGCTTTAACATTATGTCTTTGTATTTGCATTATCACATGGTTGACTTTAATTGTTCTACATAGTTGTGAAATAAGGATTTATCCCTTTCCTTAATGGTTTTGTGACATGAACAAGGTTTGATTCTAATGAGGAAAAAAAAAGAAAAGAAACCATTTGTTGTAAAAGAGACCCATATTAATAAGAAGCTCCATAAATATTATTGTTAATAGAATTTTTAAGATATTTATAGAACTAAACTTTATGAGAAATCTTAATTTTATTGAACTTCTCAAGCAAATTGAACACCGTGTAGATAATTTAGTTATATACCGGAAATTCCTTTACATCTACCTTGGAATCATTTCATGTAGATATGGATCTTATTCCTTTAAAATTTGATTGGTATTTAACAAAAATAGAACTGTCTCTAACTATATGGTTTGTTGCTTATGAGTCTATATTCCATAAAGCATATGATTTACTAAGTAATATATTAATTAATGTAAAAATACTACCAAGTATTACTTGATAAGTGCATATCCTTTTCAAGTCAACACTCATAAACAAAATCTCCCTAGCTCTTATAGTTGTAGTAGGTTAATGTTCTTTTATCTTTCTTGTTTTCATAAATATGCTTATTACTTCTCTCAAAAAAATTTTCTTTAGGTTCAGTTTATTTTCATATCTTTTTTTCTTTACCTTTTCCATGCTTTATTTAGAAGCTTTTTAGAGACCTTAAAGATCCTTTATATGCTTCTGCAGCATAAGCATAGGGTTGCTCTCTTAGAAGCTTATAAATGCATCTCCTCCAATATACTTTATTTGACAACATCAACTATTTTTTCAAATATTATTCATGACCAGGTTGCTTCTTATATATGTCATACTTAATGGTTAATTATCTTACTTTGGTTAGAGGTTCCTCCAAATTGAGTATCACACCCCGAAGTGGCAGAGTCGTAACAGCCCCGCCGAATAAACCATCCTAAGATAGAAGTTGGCTTTACAATCGCTATCTTAGACCTGATCTACACAAGGCGTCCACGACTAACCCATTTTGAAGTAAACGGTTTGTAATTTAAATAAAGCATTTACCTAAGAAAGTGAGAAAATTTATATATATACACTATAATTTAGTTATTACATTATTCAAAAATGAAAAATTCTAAATAAAACAAAACTTAGACCTTAAGAATATATGTTTGTTCTTCAAATATTTTTCCTCACTTCCCAGGATCCAACAGTTGCTAACTTCAGAGTAATTATTTGCCACTTCAGAGTAGTTATTTGCCACTTCTTAGCCTGCACCTGCACGACGTCTATAGGGATGTGAGCAACCACAGCTCAGTAAATTAGGTTTAAGGTCTTGAAACTATGCCATAAACACAACAAGGTTATCAACCAACTTATTAAGTGCAATGCATGTTCAACCAAATGCCATCGCACGACGTTGTCAGGTCTGTCGTGAGATTAAAGAAATTTTGCTCGCTCTAATCCGGGTTGAGGGGTTGCCATTAATACAACAGCTCACGACCAAACCCAGGCTTGTGCTATGGAGACATGGCTCCTCCCGCAACTACCTTCGAACCATTGACTTCACCCTCACCACGACCTCCTCTCCCGTCACTTAGTTCTACTGAGGATGAAGAAAAGACCATTTTGCAATCCTGCGCTATCCCTTTTGAAGGGGTCGGTATTTGGCCGGAGAGTCCTAAGTTCCCCTAATGGGTTGCCATGTAGATCCGATTATGATTATAGGTTGTATATTTGATTAGCTTAAGTTTAGGGTGATCAATCAGTTCATACAAATCATACAATACAAACTAGAACAATAGACAAAATCATAGCATCACACATAATCAAGTACATGCACACATCCAACTATCTAGCAAGCATAACTAAGCATAATCTCAAGCCTCCAAAATACATCAATGTATTAATCCCAACTTACCTCTACTTCTCGCTTACTCACTCGAAGTCCGACTTGCTTAGGCCATCACCGATCATCCCTATAACACAAATGTGGTTTCAGTTTTTCATATAACTATTATAGGTTCATTTTATCCTATAAAGCTTATTGTTATGTTTTGTTTAGGGTTTAATATGCCTAATTATCTAGGTCTTAAGTCTTTTACAATTATTCTAGGTTTAGGGTTAGGTTCGAGTTCGATTTCCATATCGATTTCTAAATTAGGTTTTAGTTCAATTTCTAAGTAGTGTTTTATATTCTAACCCTAGAAATTCGTTTCAACCTATAATGTGAAATTAATCACATTACTTCTCGATCTCCTAAATATCATCATTATTCCTAGTCAGTATTTTATTTCACCCGGTATACTTAAATCCGTATTAGTGTACCGAATTCACTCTTGATGTGAGAAATTCTTATATTTTTCATATAATTACATAAATTCAAGTCTTCCATCGGTTTTATTATATATCCCTATTATTTATATAATATCATTTTTTATCCTAATATTTTCGATTTATTATATTTCCAATAACTACATATTATGCATTATTACTTATTATGTATATAATACATTTCTAATATTTTTATCACTCTAATTACCATCTTTAAACATCAATTATCATTTCAAAATATCTAAATTCATCCTAAATCAGGTTTTACATCCAATTATCCTAATTTACAAAATTAACTTACAATTTACTACTTTTCCCTATTACTCATTTACTACGTAATTAACTTAATAATTACATCTAACACCCTAAATTCTACAAGTATCATACTCCATCAGATTTCAACATCCTAAAACATATACTTATTCACTAAATCAGTAATTAACCATTTAATTACTTAATTAAACCTAAATTACCCATTTTATGCCTCATTTTAGGGCCTAAAAATTCTCTAAAATTTTGAAAAATTGATTCTTAAAAACGGGCTTCATAGCACTATTCTATATCATCTAAGTAGTCTACAAAAAAATTTCGGTTCAAAACTACACTCCTAAGGTCATTTATTTCTAAACCGAAACATACACGATTTCATACAATTTCTTAAGGACCATATATCAAGGGACAGATTTTCATCAAAATAATATTTTTCTTAAAAGCTACATACAAAAATATTTCAAAATAACAAGTTTCATATGTTTTTAAGAATACTTACTATTTTTACAAAATTACACAAAATTGGGCTGGAAATTGAACTCACTGATTTGGGTGGCTTCAACCACCGTCGGTGGGCATGGGTGTGTCAGCCCACCTGGGTACTGCCACCACCGTGTGGTGGTGGTGGCCGTCCACTTCTAACTACTCGCGGGTCTAGGTTCTCCTTTGTGGCCCTAACTACATAGTTTTTCTTTTTTTTTTTCTTTGGTTTTTCTCTTGATTTTTGAAGCTCTCTATTTTTCGCACTCTCCAAACTGACCAAATGAGCTTTCGAATTTTTATTGCTATTTATAGAGCTTTAGGGAAATTATTATGCAATAATTTGATTAGAGAATTGACTTATCTTCTTCTAATTTGACTTTTGTGTTGTTCTAATTTAATTGGCTAATTTTTTTCTTATTTTCCCCAGCTGCCAAGACGTATATTCGGATCATTCTTTATTTTTGCTATTTTTTCTTTATTTTTCCTTAATTAATTATGAATTTTCTTTAATTATTTCTTATTATTTTAGTACATTACGCGTATTTTAAGTAATTACGCGTATTTCTACATACATATAAATTCATATATAGTATAAATAAATATTCCTAAATATTATTTAGGTTATTTTATGATTTTTCATATACATATAATTTATCTCTAACGATTCATTAATTATCGGAACGTATTTTACGTATTTTCGATAAATAATGAGTTATATACTTAAAATTTGAAATTTTTATATTCTTTTATTTTATTGATTATTTTTTTAAATTCAAACTTACGGGTCATTTCACTCATATTTCTAATTTTACTTTACAATTTAGGCTCGATCGGGTCTTTCAACCGATCGAAACCTCGAATGGCTAGTTGTGGGGCTTACATTGAGCCTCAAGTGTCATCCTCATTGCTCATATATTTTGATAATGGTGGAATTTTTGGATAAGTTCATCTTGCATATGACTTATTAACATTGTAATATCCTTGTTTTTCCATGCTTGTAAGCTTCTTTATCTCTTTAGTTTTGCTCAACATCTTCTTTTGTAATGACAACCATAGAATAATACAAGACTTGAGTAGTTTTTTACTTTTCAAGGATATATTGTATCTTATGGTTCTATATGTAATATTTATTGTCAAGGAGCTTTTCCTCCTTTATTTAAAGAAGCAAAATTTGTCTTTAATTTAACAAGAGTAGGATCTAGAGAAAAATCAAACAGGTAATTATAATGGGACGATATGATGATTTACACCTCAACTTTATAACTTTTTGCAACTATACACATGGAGTTTTAATTTGTTTAATTATACACCTTATTGAAAATTTAGAAGTTACCATTTGTACCTTAGTTAAGTTTGATTCATGAAAATAGTTTATTTAGTACAATAAACCATTGGAGTTACTGTCTATGGCTTTAGGAGGGTTGTGTAACCCCCCTAAGGCCTATATAACCACCTACACCCGTTAATGGGTTTTACGACTCACATTTTTTAAGTAGGTCACCGCTCACTATTTTATAGTAGGTGGCTAGCGGCCACTTGCTTGAGGGGACCACGTAATCCACCAAAGGCTACTAACGACTACCTCATTGATTAATTATCTTAACTAAACCAACCATATGAATTAGAATTAATTGAGGTGTAAATAGTGATAACTAAATCTTCAACTGAGTGTATAATTAAATAAGTAGAAATTTCAAGTATATAATTGCAAAAGTGACAATATTAAGATATAAACTGTAACATTGACTCTATTTATAATCCATACTTGTAATCAATATCTTAAACAAAACACTGCTAATCATCATTTATGACATTTAAATGATTATTTAATTCTATTGATGAGCTACATTACTTAAGCTCTTATTTGACTAAGGTAATGACTTTTTGCTCTCATATTTTTTTCTTCCAGCGAGTGTAATAAGCAAGGGGATTTGGACTAAATTTAGGCTTTAGGAGACTAGCATTTACAAGGGCCTTAGCTCTTTACTTTCAAAATTTCTACTCACCATTTATTTTCTTGTAAATTTAAACTACATAATATAACATACCAGTAAATGCCATAAAAGAAATTATAGAAGCTATAGAACTTTATTAGTGCTTGTAATATTTTGTGTTCAATAAAAAAAATCAACAAAGTAAACATAATAAGATTTTCCAAATAATTTTTTTACAGACATAAGAAAAAAAAAAATCATGAGTCAAATGGTGGTTTAGAGATTCAACCATGAAGGGGTAAAAAAGGCTTTTCAAAATAGCTTCACTTATGTACTAGTAGTTCCTCCTCACAGCCTTATTGTCATGTATATTATTATAACTTAAATATATGAGTAAAATAGTCTTTCCATTCTTCTTAGTATGGTTCCTTAACCATAATATACTCTCTCTCTCTCTCTCTCTATATATATATATATATATATATATTCATATATACATATATACATATATACACATGCATACATTTGTATATTAATGCATTACTCTATATAATTTGAGAACTTAATGAAATTCAAAATACATTTGTAAATGGTACCAAAGCAGATTATATACTTGCAAAAAATTTAAACCATAGTTTCTTTTTTCTCAATTTTTCTTCTTTACAAGCCATCATCAGTCCCAATTCTTCCTCATTAATATCAAAGAAGACAATTACCAAAATGCCATTAACATTCACAAAAGTCCATTGGTGACTTAGTCAACATGAATTTACACTCTACACTTGACTTATCTTAATCACTAGATGATGGAAACTCACTCAACCACCACCTCTTTCACTAACCTTACCACTATTTTTTACAACTTTCCACTACAATCGACAATAACTACCTCCTAATCACAATATATGACCCAATCCTTCTAACCCTTTTGTCTGCTCATACCACCATTCACTTATATCCATTTCTTTTGTCTCTAATACTCACCATATCACTTGATTTAATCTACTTAATGCACCTAACACCTTCACTTGTCGTTAACCAACCTCTCATCATGCTAGTGACATCTTGATAGAAATCAAGTCGTTAAACCTTTAACTCAATGTCATGTTCAAGGTCTCTAAAACCTCGTATGTTGAATCTTAGTTGATCAGCTAGTAAGGATGAGATTCCTTACCTCTTCTATGTACATAGCCACTTTTCTAAGCATCAGTAGCTGACTATCATTATAGTTGAGTCGTTCTTTAACCCTTATCATGCTCTTTAACCTATTCTTCATATGATCAACCAAATAGCTTGACCAACCTAATCTATTAATAGTTTTATCTTATTTTAAGTTGCTCTACTGGTATTTAATTTGATCCATGCATCTTTAACCTTACTAACCCAAACAACAAGTAGAACTATCTTGCAAATGCTTAGTCCCCAATTGACATACATCCTCTGTGTAAGCCCCAAAGCTAAGCCAATTGACCGTTGGATTGAATTTAGAATTCAAGGTTTAGGACGATCGGTTAAAAGATCCGATTAAACCTAAATTATAAATTATTGAGAAGAATATTAGTAAAAAATGACCTCGTAAACTTAAATTTAAGAAAATAAGTAAAAAATAGGAGACTATAAAATTTTCAAATTTGAAGCATAATAAGTACTAATTACCGAAAAGGCGAAAAGTGTAATCTAATAACAAAAAAATTACTAGAGATAGATTATATGTATACTAAAAATTTTAGAATGACCAAAATAATAATTAGGAATGTTCACGTGTACCCTATATATATTTACGTGTAAATAAAAATACGCGTAATTACCTAAATTGGCCAAAAACTAAGCAAATAATTAAAGAAAATTATAAAATAATTATAGAAAAATAAAAAAAAATCAGAAGATAATAAGCTTAATTAAGATCAGGTCGTGGCAGGTCTAGATCAGAAAAAGAAAAATTAACCAATAAAATTTGGATAACCTAAAAGCCAAAAATCAAGGAATTTGGGCAAAGTCTTATCAAATTAATGCATATTAATTACTACAATTGTCTATAAATAGGGGAAAAATTTTCAAAAGTCATTTGGTTAGTTTAGAATCTGAGAAAAATTGGAACACTAAAAAAAATAGAGAGAAAATCCAGAAAATAAAAAAAAAAAGAAAACTGTGCAAATTAGGAAAGTGAACTAAATCCACCACTCACCACTACCTGGGACCAAACCACAACCACCACCCTACACTAGAACCACCGCTTAGATCGGCCGACAACCTTGGACCGGTCTTGGACGGCCAGAAATCTTTGAACCGGTTAGTCATTTATTTACCCCGATTTTAAATAAATTTGTAAAATTAGTTATTTTGCCCAAAAAATTATGAAACTTGTTATTCTAAGGTTTTATTGTATCTAGATTTAGGGAAAAATATTTATTTAGTTTAATTATGTTTGAAAATATAGGGTCCCTAACAAATTGTTCAAAACCGAGCATAACTAAACCGAAAAATAAATAAGCTTATAAGTGTAGTTTGGAGCTCAAATTTTTTTTGTAGGATACTCATATGATGTAGAACAGTGCTATGAAGCCATTTTTTTAAAATGAATTTTTGAAATTTTTAAGTTAATTTTTAGCCCTAAAATGATGGAAAAATTAGGTGATTTGGGGTTAATTAAGTGATTAAGAGTTAATTACTGATTTAGATATTAATTAGATATTTAGGAATGCTAATCTCTGAAGTGGAACCCTAATCCTAGCTTTTGGAGTATTAAGTATGGTTAATTTAGGAAATTAGGTAATTAATATAAGAAATTAGTAATATGTGAAATTGTAAATTAATAAATTTAAAAAAATTAGGGTTATTTAGATAATATTAGAGTAAAAATTAGAATAATATTAAATCTGAATTAAGATTAAATTTTAGGTAATTATATAAAAAAGTAAGATTTTCTCACATCGGAGATAAATTCGATATCCTAATTAGGACTAGCGTGTACCGAATAGCTTAGAATACTAAATTAAGACCCAATAAGATATTTAAATACTCGAGCTTAATGTGATTAATTTCACATTAGGATTTGAGTATGTTTAGGATTTAGAAATCGAACTAAAACCTAATTTAGAAATTGATGCGGAAACCGAAACCCAACCCGAACCCGAACTCGAACCCGAACCTAACCTCAAACCTGAAATAATTATAAAAGACTTAAGACTTAGATAATTAGGTATATTAAACCCTAAACCAAACATAACAATAAGCGTTATAGGATAAAAGGAACTTATAATAGTTATATGAAAAACTGAAACCACGTTTGTGTTGTAGGGATGATCGGCGATGGCCTGAGCAAATCGGACCTCGAGTGAGTGAACGTGGAGTTGAGGTAAGTTGGGATTAATACGATGCTATATTTTAGAAGCTTAAGATTATGCTTGGTTGTGCTTGTTAGATAGAGAATGTGTGCATGTGCTTGATTATGGGTAATGCTATGATTCTGTTTATTGCTCTGGTACATATTGTATGAATTGTATGAAAGGATTGATCACCCTAAACTGGACTTAATTAAATATCCAACCAGTAATCATAATCGGATATGCATGGCAACCCGTTAGGGGAACTTAGGACTCTCCGACCAAATACCGACTCCTTCGGAAGGGATAGCGTAGGATTGCAAAATGGTCCCTTTTTTATTCTCAGTCGAACTAAGTGACAGGAGAGGAAGTCGCGGCGCGGGTGAAGATAGTGGTTCGAAGGTAGTCGCGGAAGAAGCAAGGTCTCCATTACACAAGCCTGGGTTTGGTCGTGAGCTGTTCCATTGACGGCAACTCCTCAACCCGGATTAAAGCGAGCGCAATTTCTCTAATCTCACAATGGGTCGGACAACGTCGTATGATGGCATTTGCTTGTACATGCATTGCACCTAATAAGTGATTGAAAACCTTGTTGTATGTATGGTATAGTTTTAAGTCCTCTGTCCCTACTTACTGAGCTGTGGTTGCTCACATCCCTATAGACGTCGTGTAGGTGCTGGCTAAGAAGCGGTAAACAACTACTCTGAAGTTAGCAACTGCTGGATCCTGGGGAGTGAGGAAAAATATTGAAGAATAAACACATAATTTTAAGGTCTAAGTTTTCATTTTAGAATTATTTTTCATTTCTGAATGATGTAATAACTAGGGAACATACTATAAAGAAATATTGTAAACTTTAACTACAATAACTGAATTATAACATATACATATAATTCCTCACTTTTATAGGTAAATGATCTATTTAAATTACAAACTGTCTACTTTAAAGCGGGTTAGTTGTGGATGCCTTGTGTAGATCAGGTCTAGGATAGCGGTTGTAAGGCCAACTTCTATCTTAGGATGGTTTACACGGCGGGGTTGTTACGACTTTGCCGCTTCGGGGTATGACAGTTCTAAATTGGTATCAGAGTGTAATTTAGTGGACTCGCTTTGAAATGAATAATTAAAAGCATTAGACATTTTAGGAATATTGAGCGCGGGTAATATTAAGTGAGCGCTAAAAGATTGTATAATATAAGTACCCATAATCTTTACCATAAGAGATATTAATTGGTTTAAATATAATTACAGGGTCGAAGGGGAGAACTAATACATAGTTGGATACGGTTCGGGTGGAATGGAGAAGTATCCCCTATTGACTATAGGGTTAGATTTCAGTAATTATTGGTGGAATCAGCTGATTGGAATATATTTAGGATAGTTGATAAGATTATTGACAAGTTTCACGATAAAATGTGCTACAGCTGGAAAGATTAGTGAGCATGGATGGAGATGAGTCTAGGACTTCAGTATAATAGATATACTGCTGTAGCAGCTTTTGAGTAGAGATAGTTAGAGACCTAAGGAATTGTAACCTTGATGATGCCCTTACGGTATTTTCCTACTAGGTTAGAGGATGGGAGATCATACCCAGCTAGTATAGCACATATCCCTGCTGACATTTCATATATTCCCAGATAGTACCCACCAAGGATTATTGATTGGTTTTCTTAAGTTTCCAGAACCTGCTAGGAAAGGTATAGAGATACCATTAGACCCTAACCCTAAACCTGAGCCTGAGATACCAGAACCACCACTAGAAAACCTACCTCCAGTTGAACCCCAAGAGGAAGGAGTTCATGTTGAAGAAGACCCTGAGGAAGACTTAGAGGAAGATTCCGAAGAAGACCCTAAAGAGGAGCAAGAAAATGAGGATAAACTTAGTATAGATATACATGCTGTAGTTATAAAGGTGATTACAGATACCGAAATAGCTGGAGCTGGAGCTAGTGATATAGCCGAATCGGATGGTGATGATGCGTCTTGGCTGACCGATTTTAGAAGTGGTCTATATATTAGGAATTAGTGGTTTATTGAAGTGATTTAGAATGAATGAAGAAGAATCTTTGAGTTAATATAAAGTTGAGATGTGAAGAATATTGGTAGAATTAAATAGTGGGATACGTTAATATTGTAGATGAAATTCTTAAGAAGTTTGTTGATAAAGTTATGTCGTAATCGGTGAGATGTGATGAAGTGATGAGATTCATAAACAATAATGGAAATCAATTTAAGTTTGGAATAAGAGGGATATGGTGATATGTACAGAAAATTAAGGTCAATTCGAAACTTATAGGATTTCTAAGATGATCTTAGCTCGATGCTTAGTATGAATATGAGATGGTATAATTTGGAGTAAAATAAAGCATGGTATAGAAGTGGATTCTAGGAAAACAAAACATTGAGAGTGAAAAGTTAGAAACCGATTCAGAAATGAATCAAAACCTAGACTAAAGGTATAATCAAAACCCAATTCAAGAGTAAACCTTATATAAAATGAGGAAAAAGTCATTAAAGGGGCGTTTCTAAGTGGTTTATGAGGGGGGTAAGGGTGGTTTTATGAATTTTTTTATTGTGGAATGTGGGTTTGGAGAAGTGCCATGGCCTAACTTGGCTGTTTAGTGGTGATTAAGTTTAGTAACGGTGATTGGGTATTGGATGAAAATGGTGGAGGTTGTTGGGTGTAAGAAAGGAGTATGTTATTAGGTTTTGAGGTATGGAGAGTTTAATTGTAGGGTTAGGTTGTACTCAAAGTGTTGGTATGTGGTGGTTTGAGAGTGGGGCTACCGCGAGGTAGGGTTTGTGTGGTAAAGGGTGGTAGGGCTGCTAGGTGCAATGGCTAGGGGGGAGAGGGACTGGTTTCGAGAGAGCTTGGTGTGGTGAATGCTATAATGGCAGTGGGTTTGTTCGAAAGTGATGAGAGAGAGAGAGAGACGACTTGATTGGGGATGTAGAGATCGGGAGTTTGAAAATTCAAGAGAAAGAGTTTGGGGTGAGTTCGATTTTTGAGTGGGGATGTTTTTTCAATTATTCTAGTCATTAAATCAAGCTCCTACGTTTAATTTATAGCAAACAACGCCTTCATTAGCATGGAAGGTCAATGAATCTAAAATTAAGATTCATTGGGTCAATTCGAATTGATGCTAGTAGGATTGATTTCTGTTGATGTACATGGTTAAAGAAAACTCGTTAATACTCGTTTTTACCTGAAAAACTCATTGGAAGCTTTAGATTCGACAATGGTAGCTTGAATCAATGAAGCTAATGTTAGTAAAAATGAATTTTTTTTTTCAATATTTACACTTGATTTTAACTACTTAAATGGATGAATTTGGATAAGCTAATAATCAGATTCGAATTATCCCATGTAGACTTTGTAAGTACTTCATTAATTCGACTAAATTGTAAAGTAAAAGGCCTCAAGTCAAGCTTGAAAGTGGACTGTTCAAGAAGGAAGATTGTAGGAATTCTAAAGAAAAGAAAGAGGAAAATAAGGGAAAATATAACGACGTGGCATTAACGTGGTGTCATGTTAGCTACGTAGTCCTGTAGTATCATGTCATATATCTTGACATGATACGTGGTAGGGCAATTGACATGTCATATGTCATGTATCATGACATGTGGATGACGTAGTGCCACGTTAACTCGTGGACTGACCATAAAGCGCCATGTATCATGAACAAACATGTGGCCTAATGGTGTCTCAATACGTGGTAGGTGTGTTTTAAAGAGAAAAATATAAGGCATTTTATACTTGTTGCAAGATTCAAACCTAAGATCCCAAAGTTATTGATAGCGCAAGTTAGAGTATAGTACCATCAGGTCATTAGCCCGTGCTTTATTCATATATATAATTAAATTGCATATATGGATCGAGTTGACCTAGGCTAGATTTAAATCTAAGCTTAGACCCAACATCCCTCTTCTCTTTGTATTGTTTAATGCCCTAAAAAAAATACTGAGGGTAAATTAAAAAAAAAATTCCTATTTTATTTAAACCATCTAAAAATTTTTCTAAATTTAATTTTCTTTTTTTTTGTGTGATTTTCCTAAATATTTTTTTTTTTGTATTTTTCTAATTTATTATTATTTTTTATGCTTTTTCTTGAATTAGGACCCTTTATCCTTTTCTACAAATTCTAAAATTATAGGAGGGTAAAAATAGAGTATTTATAGTGTTTAGATAACCCTTTACTAAAGCCCTTACATTACTTACTATTATTAAAAGGACCCTTCATTTCTTTATGTGTGTGTTTGAACTTTAAGCATATCATCTTTTGGTATTCTAATAGAGGTAGCAAGTAGGGAAGAGTTTGTGTATGTGCTCCGACTGTGTAGTTACTATTTATAGAATAGTTATGGTACAGTAAGTGTCACAAGTGAAATTTCTATTAATGTTGTAGTTTTGTGTGTTTAAGAAGTGAAGCTATAACTGTAATAACATTGTTGTAGTTGGTCTTTGTAGTAAGTTGTGTAAAAGTTGTGATTGCTTTTTGAAGTATTGTGAGTATTTGTGTTGTTTGGGTTTTGTTTAAGGACAATAAGAGTGATGCTTTAGGCCAAATGAGGAATTTGCCTTCAACCTTAAGATTTATAGATGACCAAATTCAAGACACAATCTCTATCGTGGCCAATTTTGCAATGATTGTGCAAAGATTAGTTGAGGCTTGACTTATTGTTGCTATTCTAAAGGATAATCAAGCTAATTTAGGTAGACGTTGGATGTAAGGAGTGAGAGTTCGAAGGAACCATGTTGTTAGAGGAAAGAAAAATCCCAACTTAAAATGTTTGAATTGGAGGATTAGGAGTTGATAGGAGAGCTAGGAGAAGGATTAAGCTATAAGAAGTTGAAGAAGAATAGGAGGAAAACTTCTATGAATTTAAAGAGTAAGGGGCCCGAGTGTTATACCCCGAAGTAGTAGAGTCGTAACAGTCTTATCATATAGACCATTTTAGAATAGATGATAACTTTATAGCTGCTATTATAAACGTTATTTATATAAGCTGTTTATAACTAACCCACTTTAAAGAAAATAATTCACAAAATAATAATGTTATTTGCCTACAGAAGTATGAAAAACACATACTAAGATTTAGATATCCTAAGTAATGTTTACATGATTTAGTAACCTTATCTTACTTAAGTAATACATAATTTAATATTAGAAGATTCAAAGATAAGAACCAAAACTTTAGAAGTGTAATTGATCATTAGTTTCATATCCTCACTTCCCAAGATCCAATAATCATTAACTTCAAAGTAGTTATAATGTCGCTTCTTAGCTAATACATGTAGTAACATCTATAGAGATGTGAGCAACCAACTGCTCAGTAAGTTAGGATAAAGATATAAGAAAATACGTCAAGTACAGGTAGGGTTATCAAACAATTATTTATATGCAATGCACCAAACAAATGCTATCACATGATATTATCTAGTCTATTATGAGATTAAAGAAATTATACTCGCTCTAATTTAGGTTGAGGAGGTTTGGCACTTATGTAATAACTCACGACCAAATTTACACTTATACCGCTCCTCCCGTAACTACTTTCGAACTATTACCTTCATCCTTACTATAACCTTCTCTTTTATCATTTAATTCAACTAAGGATAAAGAAGGACCATTATGCTCCAGCTCTATCCCTTTCGAAGGTATTAGTCTTTAGTTGAAGAAATCCTAAACATCCCCTAATGGGTTGCAACGCACATTCGCTTAAGACTAGAAGTCATATATAGTTAGGTCCAGTTTAAGTCAATCAATCAATACACATAATTCAAATTGTTACAGTCTAGAGTAACAAGCTAGAATCATATAACTAAACTAAAAAACATGCATACACAAGCAAGCGTACAATCAAGTTAGCTAACAAATACAACCAAGTGTAATTTTAAGCCTCTAAGTATTATAAAACAGGAAATATTATTATGTATCAATCCCAAACTTACCTAGACTTCCCGCTTGCTCACTTACGATGTGGCTTGCAACAGACCTTCACTGATAATCCCTATAATATAGTTATCATTTTAGTATTCATATAACAATTATATATAGGCTTTATTCTACAACTCAGATTATTATCCTTAATTTAGGGTTTTATTATACCTAATTATTTAGGTTTTAAGTCTCCTGTGATTATTCTTATTTTTAGCTAGGTTCTAATTTAGCTTATGATTTTGTCTCTGATTCAACCTTTAAATTAGGTTCTAATTCAGCTCTTGATTATACCTTATTCATAATTCTCTAAAATGCCTACCGACATATTCTACAAAGTCTAACTACCTTTAACTCTGGTGAATATAGTTTCTGATTTAGGTTTGGACTAACTTCTTAATGTACTATTACCGACCTTATCTTTAATTTAGATTTTCAATTAGCTCCTAAATTAGCTTCTGATTTGAACCTATTCTATATTTTTACACAATTCCACATAATTCAATTCAAGATGAAAATGTAAGTATAATATACAGTCTAACACTACTCCAGCTTGTATCAACTATACTTAATTCCATTATTTAGAGTATTTCACATATATCACAAATATCAACATCAAGCCTTCAATATTCAAATCTATTACTCTTAGCATTACAAATTGGTTCTTTCATCATTACTCAACACCATAATATGTCAGAATATTCATTAGGTCAGAATTTAACTCAGTTTCTTGGAAAATTAGGGGAAAATGCAACTTCCCCCCCTCAAGCTTTGACTTAGGTATGGATTTTCTCCCTAAACTTTTAAAGTAAGACTTTTGAGTCCTTAAACTGTAATAAATTGGCAAAACAACTCCCATAACTCTTAAACTTTAATTTTGATACACAAATACCCCTTAAACTTTAATTTTGGTACACAAATACCCCCTTAAATTATGAGATATTTGAGGGTATTTATGTATAAAAATTAAAGTTTAAGGGTATTTATACACCAAAATTAAAGTTTAGGGGGTGTTTACATACTGAAATTAATGTTTAAAGAGATTATGGGGGTTATTTATTAATTTGTAAAAGTTTGGAGGACTAAAAACCTCATATTGAAAGTTTAGAAGATAAATTTTGTACCTAAGTTAAAATTTAAGGTTTTTTTTTTTTGCAATTCCCCAAATCCAATGGGTTTTTAAGGCCTAGAAATTAGATATAATATGTAAAATAATTTTCACAAAAATCTTTTTATGATAATTTAATATGTATTATAGGTAGTGTATAGAAAAATTTTGAGGCTGAAATAGCATTAATAGGGTTTCTAAAAACAAAAGCGAAATCAACTTAGATTTAACGATTTGTTAAGGGTGATATGCTTTGGAACTCAATTTCATCAAAATAATATTTTTCCCAAAAACTAAATATAAAGACATACTAGAATATGAATATTTATAATTTTTGGACAAAATTTACTATTTTTAACAAATTCATGAAAATTGAACAAGCTTTGGAACCTTACTAGAATTCAGCCTTCCGACCACCATAGAGTTATTAGCCAGGTTAGTCATTGCCTCTACCTTCAAGTAGTGGTAGCCACTTACTCTCAGATCTTGCTTTGATTCTTACTCCTTAAATTAGTTGTAATTACATTATATTTTGCATGAATTTCTAAAAATATTTACTTCACTCTTCTTAACTTCTCTATCATTTTCCTAGGTTCTGTGGTATCTAAGTAAGCTTTTGGAGTAAGGGTTTGAATTTTTAAAGAGGGTAGAAGTCGGTGGAAATTTCCTTGCATGCAAAATGTCAATTTTTTCCTTTATCCAACTTGCTTTGGTATCCTTAACTTTACTTTTCTTTATGCCAAGTTACATCCTAGCTTGCCATGCCATATTCTAGAATCTTCCAACCTGATACCTCATATTTTGAATTTTTTAAATTAATTTTCCTATATTTTTTTAGAATTATTTAATATATTTTAGGTATTTTAAGTGATTTCGGGTATTTACACCTATATGTAAATTCATGTATAATATAAATAAATAATTCTAAATATTTTTAAGTTATTTATGATTTTTGGTGTGCACATATTTTATTTTTAGCGAATTATTAATTATTGGAATCGATTTATGCGTTTATGATGAATAATGGATAAAATAAATATATTCTATACATATAATATTTAATTATTTATTATTTTATTTTCTTAAATCCAAACTTGTGGAGTCATTTCTACTACTATTTATAGCTTCGTTGTAAAATTTGGGTGTAATCGATCAACTTACGCAACTACCCAAAATTTTGCATATCGGTTTCAAATAAGTCGATAGCCAATTTTTGTAGTGTCTTATACTGAGCTCCTAGAGGCCTTGATAATGTTAAGATGCAAATGTTAACTTATTTAGGTAGTAGTTATGCTACTTAGAATGGGAAGATATGATCTAAAAGCTATTTAAACATCATGATTACATGAAGTTTGTGAAAGCTCCCTTGGTCGCCTTAAAATTCACTAGTTACGCAAACCTTATAGTAGAAGAATTTGCAGACCACCTAGAGAAGAGATGAGAAGCATGAGGTACAAACCTAAAATGAGATGAAGGGAATCACGAGAAGGAAATTTGTGCTTATCTACCATCTACAAGATGCATTTAAGAAACTCCAAGATCTAAACAAGGTTGAATGAATGTAGATAAGAACATTAAGGATTTTCAAATGTTGATGATTAGTTATGAAGTCAAAAGAACCTGAGGTCCAAACTGTTCTAGATTTATTGCAGGCTTGAAATTTGAGATTGAAAGCATTGTGGAAGCGCAACATATTGACTCTTCAGGTCAAGCCATTTAAGTTGCTCAAAGGGTTGAGTGGTAGAGATGAAGTACAACAGATCGACTCTTTAGACCAAGCCATCTAAGTTACTTAAAGGGCTGAGTGGTAGAGATGAAGTAATCCACACTAAGTTAATCCACATAACTCTAATACCACTAAAGTTTATCGAGGCAATAATCTTTGAGAAAAGGCTAAGACGAGCAAAAGGAGATTAGATAGACTTCTCGAAGGAAGTCCAATGAAATCAAATGCTTTAAAATTTAAACTTATAGTTACTTAATGTTTGTATAGGAGATCTATGGTGTTAAAGGGAAAGGAGCCTGTTATGGAAGTGGATAGTATCCACAAGGAAGAACTATAAGAGATGATTATGAAGGAGGAGGAGATAAGGGAGGCAATTGAGGAGGTGAAAGTTGAAGTATTTGTTAATCAAGAAGAATTATTTAGTCTTGTACCGAGGATAAGACTAAGTACCATGACGAGCTCAAACAAGGAGCAGTCCAAGAATTTGTTTCATACTGCTTATATAGTGAAGCGATGTTTGTGTATACTCATTATAGAAGAAGAGTTGCACTAACGTTGCCATCACCTCATTGGTATAGCAATAAAAGCTATAAGTCTCGTACTTATGTGGCTAGGTTTTGTGTAGAAAATTTAATGCGTTTGGAAAGGTAACTCGTTTAGGCTAGAAACTTACAAAAAGTTAAGTCATATTAGTGAAGGAAGCCCTATAGGTACATAATTCGAAAATAAAATAAAAAATTAAACATATAGTTAAAATAGTGAAGATTTACCATATTACTATGTATGAAACGGAACCCCGCCATTAGACATAGTTAATTCACGAACACCTAGAGATAAACTATGTGAGTAATGAACTTATTAATGGACGTAAAATAATATGTAAAAGACTAGTACGTACATTAGGTACCATTAATATAAAAATATATGTACCTGGAATGAATTGGTAGAGCAAAACAATGGTTGAACTCTCTACCATGAAATTCAATCACAACCTGGAATGAATTGGTAGAGAAATTTTTGGAGAAGTATTTCCCACCTGCAAAGACCGCTAAACTTCGGAACGATATTTCTTGTTTTGCTCAATTGGAAGCGGAGACGCTTTATGATACTTGGGAGCGATTTAAGGACTTGCTCAGGAGGTGCCCATATCATGGCCTCCCACTATGGATGCAGATTCAGACCTTCTACAATGGTCTCAATTTATCCACTAGGCAGATGATTGACGCATCTGCAGGAGGTACTTTGAACACAAAGACACCAGAGCAAGCCCAAAACCTTATTGAAGGAATAGCGATGAACAATTATCAATGGGAAAACACTAGAGCCAAGCAAAAGGCCATGGGAATTTATGGTGTGGGCTTGACCACTGCTCTGGCAGCCAAGGTGGACTTATTGAGTAAAAAGATTGATGCACTCTCAGTTGGCCCTCAACAAGTGCAATCGGATGTAAGTGATTTTGGTATGCAAGGGTATGGAGCACAAGAACAACTGGAACAGGTAGATTATCTAGGAAATCTACCCATGCAACAAAATAACCCCTACAACAACACTTACAACCCAGGATGGAGGAATCACCCCAATTTTTCATGGGGAAATCAAAACCAAGGCCAACAGAAGATTAACTTTGGCCCACTTGGGTTTCAAGGACTATTCCCACCTCCTCTCCCTCAAGAAAAGAAGCCTAGTGTAGAAGAACTTCTCACAAAATATATTCAAGGCAATGAGGCTCGTTTATCCAACATTGAATCATCGTTGAGAAATCAAGAGGCTTCAAATCGTAATCTTGAGAATCAAATTGGTCAACTTGCAAAAATGATCTCTGAAAGGCAACAAGGGACACTCCCAAGGAACACCGAGGTCAATCCCAGGGAACATGTTAATGCAGTGACCTTGAGAAGTGATAGAAAACTGCAAGTGGAGAAAAAGGATGGTAAGGAAGTAGTTGAGAAAGAAGTGGAAGTCAACCGTAAGGAAGATGCAAAGCCACTAAAATCAAAAGAAAGTATGGAATCACCGAAAGTGAAGGAGTACAAGCCTCTCATCCCTTACCCGCAGTGCCTTAAGCAAAGCTACACTGATCAAAATAAAGAATTCTGTAAATTGCTTGATGTTTTCAAACAATTACACATTAACTTACCTCTTGTTGATGTCATCTTGCAGATGCCAAAGTATGCAAAATTTTTAAAAGATCTTCTATTGAACAAGAGGAAGTTGGAGGAGCTTACAACCGTCACATTGAATGAGGAATGCTCGGCATTTCTCCAGAAAAAGCTGCCACAAAAATTAAATGATCCAGGGAGTTTCACTATTCCTTGTATGCTTGGCAATTTGTTAGTAGATAATGCTTTGGCAGACTTAGGAGCCAGTATAAATTTGATGCCGTATAAATTGTTCAAAAAGCTAGGGTTAGGAGAACCTAAATTAACGGGCATGAGTCTTCAATTAGCCGATAGGTCTATCACATACCCTAGAGGCATCATAGAGGATGTTTTAGTGCAAGTAGACAAATTCATCTTTCCGGTGGATTTTATTGTACTTGATATAGATGAAGATATTGAGGGGCCAATCATTTTAGGTCAACCCTTCCTAGCCACTATTAAGGCTGTTTTTGATGTTAGTGAGCATAAGTTGATATTACGGGTCGGGGATGATGAAATAGTTTTTAAAACTCCAGAGGCAACGAACAAATTTCTTGACTCAGAGGACATAAGTCACAATGTCAATGCCACTAATGTCATTACATTTACATGTATGCAGGAAACTCTTACCAAAGATTCCTCAAGCTATTGCTTGCATAAAGGAGATGAAAATTTGGTGATTAACCCCAATTGTGCAGAAGTGGCAGCTCAAATAGAAGTTCATGAATCCAGTATGGACAAGAAAGAGATTGATCTACTTCACAAGTCAAAGGATCTTAGGTTAAAATCTTTCAAAGAGAAGCCACCAATTTTGGAACCAAAACTGTCAAGAAATCATTTGGAGCATGTCTTTGCGGTGAAAAGTTCAAAACCCCCAATGACAACCGCATCTAAGCTAAAAGCAAACAAAACGAAGAAGTTTAGGCTACATGAATTTGATAAGTGGCATGATAAGGAGAGAAACTATGGAAGTTATGTATCAATGAAATGGAATTGGCAAGGTCGATGGCCGAAGGGTAAATCTACACTTGTATGGAGAGTTCGAAAGCGAGATACAGGAGAAGTTCTATTTCCACCTGGATGAAGAATCATGGATTACAAGACGTATCCCGTCGAGCTATTGACGTTAACTATAGCGCTTCTTGGGAGGCAACCCATGTTTAACTTTGCTTACACTTTAGTTCTTTAAGTTTATTTCATTTTATTTTTCTTTTATCTAACTTTGCCTTTCTTCTTTTATTTGTTTCAATTTTAGTCATAGGCTTTTCCCTTTTAATTTCATTTTTATTCTTCTCTTTAGTTTTCTTTTTCTTATTTTTCTAGTTTCATTGCTTTTATTTCTTTAAGTTTCCTTTATCTTTATTTTTACTAAAAAAAAAAATTTAACACGGGCAAAGGACACGGTCGTGTCCTAGCCCGTATCCATCCAGACCTTTACAACTGCCCACCCACAGAAAGTTACACGGGCGTGGGACACGGTCGTGTCCTAACCCGTGTCCATCTAGACCTTTACAACTGCCCACCCACAGAAAGTTACACGGGTGTGGGACACGGTCGTGTCCCCAGCCTGTGTGCGCCCAGAATTTTCCACCTGTGCACAGAGAGTTACACGGGTGAGGGACACGGTCGTGTCCCAGCCCGTGTGTGTTCAGATTTCATGATAGACCTTAGAGAGTTACACGGGCGTGGGATACGGTCATGTCCCAGCCCGTGTCCATCCAGTTTTCACGCACAGGCACAGAGAGTTACACGGGCGTAAGACACGGTCGTGTCCCAGCCCGTGTCCGACTAGACTCCACACGGCACACGCAGATTGTTACACGGGCATAGGACATGGTCGTGTCCCAGCCCATGTCGACCCAAACTCACACGATTTTTGCACACGCCCGTTTTATTTAAATTAAACATACACCCTCTCACACTCCCAATCAAACATTTCTCTCTCATATTCTCTCTTATTCTCCCTCTTCTCTCCACAATTCTTGCATTCCGCATTTTGATCCAAGTAAGTTTCTTACTTAATTTTTCTTTCTCTTCCTCATGATTAGGCTGGAGAATGTGATGAGGATGTCGAGGCCAGTGATGACGATGATGATGCTACGATGGCTGAGGCATCGTTTGATGAGGCACATGAAGAGACAGATTCCTATCCCTCTTCTTAGTTCTTCATTTTTTGTGTTGACTTTTGCTGTTCAAGGCTTGTGAACTCTGCAATATAATGATGATGCTTCTTCATTTTGTGCTTCTGTTCGACAGTAAGGAAGTATTAGTTTTCTTTTCAGTACATATGTTTTCTTTTTCCCTATGCTGCTTTTTTCATACTGTTCTGATTTTTAGTCGTACATTGAGAACAATGTACATTATTAAGTGTGGGGAAGGGATATATATGAATTTATTACTGTTTAGGAGACCAATTATTCACATTTGACTCAATTAATTTTTAAGTTAACTTGCAATAGGGGTATTAAGCCAAATTAACTGTTTCATCTTGATTATTATTGATCTTATGATACTTTACTAGAATTGATTAGTCAAATTTTTGGAAGGTAAAGTTACGAGTTATTTAGCTTAGGATTTTAAGACTTGAGATTGGAGCAACATCACTAGTTGAGAGTTAGTCATGGTTATTTTTAAATTTACTTGTGTGTATACTTTTCTCTTAGAAATTTTTAAGAGTCCTATAATTTTTAGCAAACAAACAAATGAAATTCTTCTTTTGAGAAACCCCTGAAATATCATAATGATTGGAGGTCAAAAGTAATAACAAGTGTATGAATAGAAAAATTGGTAAGGATTCGTCTTGGTCCATCGGAAGAGCGAGATTGAGCCCCAATGCCAATTCTAATAATAATAAAAAAAATGAAAAAAATTGATATGGATCGGCCTTGGTCCGTCAGAAGAGTAAGGTTCTTTCCCGCTATCAATATAAGAAATAAGTTGGTATGGATCGGTCTTGGTCCGTCAGAAGAGCGAGATTCTTTCCCGCTACCAACGCAATTGTGCTTAAATAAGGTAGATTTAAAAAGACCTCTCAACAAAAACATGAACTAAGGGGATGATCAGAGGAAAAGTGGATGTAAAATGTGTTTGTTTTAGATTATGGTGCTTGGTGAGATGGAAGAGAGAATTGTATACACTTTAGTCAAATGGACAAAATTTTTATGACTCTTTCTCGGTTGGCGAGATGTTAAATCTAATTTTTAGTTTAAGAATCCTTAGTTAAATGTCTTAGGTAAACTTTGATTTTCATAAATTAACTAGTGAACTCTAGTATTAAGTATTGTTAGAGCATTCGAATATGGTCAGATGAAATTGGTTGACTTTATTATCGCAAGTTGATTGAGAATAATTTTCTTACTTTTCTAAGGGTTAAGTGTATTTGTTCATAGGTTTCCTAAATGGTGATAAATTTTGATTAAGTGTTTCTTGTCCTGAAAGTTTTGTTTTGATTTATTTGCTTAAGGACAAGCAAATGCTCAAGTGTGGGGAAATTTGATAACTCTAATTTTAAACATATTTCATAGGGTGATTTTATAGTATTTTCCGCACATTTTTTGTTTTCTTTAAAGAAATCGATACTTAATTGAGTAAAATGTTGATTTCAAAGTTTAAACGCGTTCTAGGCTCGAAAACGAAGAACAGGAATCAAGTTTCACTAATTCCGAGTTCAAACAAAGAAGTTATGGATTTTTGAAGTTGTGTAGAAAATTTGCCTAAGTGCAGAAAGTTACACGACCTGGGGACACGGTCATGTCCCAGGCCGTGTCGGGTGACAAAAACAGAATCTTTGAGATACACTATAAAAAGACATCTTAGGGTTTCAAAAAGAAAAAAGAGAGACATTACAGAAACGGAGAGACTTAAGGAACAACATCAAGAAAGAGGCGGAACAACATCAAGAAAGAGGGAAACAACATCAACTTCAAGATTAGAGAGATTGTTCATCAATAAAAGGGGTTTCCATGTTTTATTTTATATTATTGATGAAACTCGTTTTTAGATTCATTATGATAGCTTAGAATTCGAGTATTTAGGATTATGGAACCTAGGGTTTCATGTAACCTTTGGATTGAATTATAATTTCAATAAAGTTTCTACCTTTTCTTGATTCGATTATGTCGTTAATTATGGATTGATAATTCTAGAGTGTCAATATATGATATTATGCATGTTAATTGAGAAATTGCATGTGTAATTAGATCTAGGCATAATTGAAGAGAATTACATGTATACTTAGAGATAAGATACATGTTTCTTCCGGAAAGTTAATTGTTTGCATGAGAATTCATTACACGCTAATGCAATTCTAAATTATATTACTAAGTGAAGAGATTCCGGTAAATAATTTAGGATTAGGGTTAATATGCTTGAAAAAGATATTAGCTTTAATTGTGAATCCCTCCGGTCAAGAATAATAGAAATTGAATTGGATATATTTTAAAAAGGTTACATATTAAACACTAAGGGAAATAATTCCTAAATACATTATTTCATATTTGAAGTCGTTCGTAGTTTATTGCTTTCTAATTTGCGTAATTAAGTCTCATAAGTAGTTTAGTTGTTAATTTTAGTATTTTTAATTAATTCAAACTTTTACAATTTTTCGGTTAGATAATAAAGCGAAAGTTAATATTAGTACTCAAAATCTCTGAGGGATCGACTCGGAATCACATCCGCTATATTAAAACTGATAGGTGCGCTTGCCTCATATCATACCCCAAAATGTGTAAATTTTATTAAATAAATAAAGAAAATATAGGGAAAAAAATTGTAAGACAATCGGGAAACATTCCCTTATGTGTGGCAAAGATTGGAGTATTCAAGAAATTGGAAAAAAAAAAAACAAACTTGGATACTTAGGTTAAGCCATTAGCACATGTTGATAAGGGAATAATAAAAAAAAAAATCACCTCTAAACCATGCTATAAAATACAAACTGCTCTAATGGATAAAGAGTTTTACTCATTTGTTAGCTTAGAAAAATCTAGAGAGAGGATTTTGGAGAAAGGAAGTGAAGATGAAAAATTTAGAAGGAAAATGGTATAAAAGTAAAGGTTGAAGAGTTCCCGAAGGTAACCACTAGCTAGAAGCGAAAGCAAGACATCACTTGAAGGATTGGCCATTGAGAAGCTTAGTTGACACACTCCTTCTCTCCCACAGTGGCTAGAGCACCAAGATATAGTGAATGTTCGATTTGTCTCATTCTTAATTGAAGTTCAAGAAAAATATCGAACAAACTCCAAATATTTTGAAACTTGGTTTTCTTGTGTATTTCTGCATTAGGAATTCAAATCTCAAACCATATTTTCAAAATTTTGAGTGCTTATTAGGGTCCTTAAGAAAAACGTCCTCCATACTTATTTTCGGTAGCATTTTTGAAAAACCATTCAACGTTATTTCAACCTGAAGTTCTATAAGTATACTCCTAAAATGTTATATTTTGATGCTATGTGCTCAAACTTATAAAATTGGGTCATTAGATTTTTTGAAAATTCCATTTTTGTGAAAATAGTATGCTGGTTGTAGTTTTTCTAGAAAGGAGCTTGGTGAATTTTTTACAAAATCATGTTATATCCCATATCCATCCACATGTAATAACTACAAGTAAGTTACCAGTTTTAAGATGATGATTTCTAAGTCTAAGTGGGTATTTGATAGTTTATGGGCTTAATTATAGGAGTTCTAATGAATTTAATACTATGTAGAAAATGTGATATGGATGTGTAATGGGTAATTGTAGTATTAAGTTGTTACATGCTGCATTTGCGGGTTTACTAAAGTTCTGGAACTGAAGATAAGTTGGATTATATGTAAGTAGTAAAATGTAGAAGTAGTAGTAAAGGAAAAAATTCTATTAGAAACTAAGTCAAAATGTAATCTGGTATCGAATATTTCGAGTACAATAAAAATTAGACCTAGGTTAGAAGGTGGGTTATATTTGGACTTTACACCCTTACCAAAGTTAGAACGTAAGTCAGCAATTCTCTAAATAATAACCTAATTTAAGATAGTATGTCAAAATCTTAGTCAGGAACTAGGATAGAACCTCTATCACTTAACTAAAAACTTAATAAACAGCTAAAGAACTCATTCAACCCAGATTTAAAACATACTTATTAATGAAAATGAATTCTTACTTCATATGGCGAATAAGAACTAAATTTAGGTATTAAGTTTTATAGAATTGTTAATAAAGATGTGTATGATGAATAAAGATGAAGTGACATTACATCAAAGTAAGTGGGATCAATATTTTGCAGCATTTTAGAGTATTATTTTATAATACTTAGAGCTTGAGTATGTCTTTAGCTTGTGATTATAATTTAGTTGGACATGTACTTGAGTCTTGCCTTGCTGCTGCTATGGGAGTTAAGCTTTATGCTATGGTTGTTTTATGTATTCTGTTTTGTTTAGATTGTTTCAATTGGTTGGTCACCCTAAAAATGAATTAACCTTAAACTCGGCCTAACTTTTAACCTGACATACATTGCAACTCATTAAGAATACAACTATGATTCTCGGGCCAAACACGGACTCCTTTGATGAGGATAGCTGAAATAGTCCTTTCTCTACCCTCAATTGAACTAAGTGATAGGAGAAGGGGTTGTGACAAGGTTAAGGGCTGTAGTTCAAAGGTCCTTTTGGGTAGAGAGTGTTCTTCATTGCATAAGCCCCCGTTTGGCTCCGATTTGTAAGTCTACAACTTCAAACCCCTTAACCTTAATTAGAGCAGTGTAATTTCTCTAATTTTATGATGGACCGAATAATATCGTGTGATGGCATTTGTTTATGCATGCATTATATCTAACTAACTTGGTTGAAAACACTACTTGTGATGTGCTAAATACATACGTCTGTCTCCATCACACTTACTAAGCATGTTGTTTATCATTCCCCTATAGTTGTTTTATAGGTTCGAAGTAGATTTATAAGCTCACCACGTAATTTCTAAAGTTTAGAAAACGGGCTTGGGAAGTGAAGATCAGGAAGAACTGGCTAAACCTCTCTTCTGAATATCAATTTCACTAACCTTTATGAAAACTACTAAGGTCTCCTTAGGGGGGCTACTAATTTTCTACTATTGATATGTATTTTAAGTATATAAACCTGTGGACTTATACATTTTTTATTGTCTTAGACTTATTATTTTTTTATGCACAAAATATAATTTTGTAATACTTGTCAACTTTGAAATATTTTACCGATTATCACCAACAAAAACTCAATTCTTTTACAAAGATTTGGTTACAAATTCGTTTTTCTAGAATTATTCTTAAAGATTACACTACTGTTTTATAACAAGAAGATACAGAAATAGATGCTTCAAAGTGGTTGAGTTAGGTTTGCTTGGTGTGAACTAAGTCTGCAATAGTAGTTATGAAGTCAACTTCTATTTTAGAATAGTTCACATGGCGGGGCTATTACGACTCTACTTTTTCGAGGCATGACAAAAGCTGTTGACCTATAAGCACTCAAAACCCTATGAGTTGCACTGGTTGAATGAAAAACGTGCTTTTGACATTCAAGCAGGTGAAGGTACCCCTTACCATCGGGGATAAATATCAAAATGATATCCTTTATAATTTTGTCCCCATGTGTGCATCATACATGTTGATAGGATGTCCCTGGTTACTTGACCATAGAGTCATTAGTGATGGATACTATAATACATATGCCTTCACAAAGGATGGATTGAAGGTTATGTTACAACCCATGACCCTTAGACAAGTTAGTGAGACTCAGTTATAGCTTGCTTAAGCAAAGAAGAAGAAGTCTTTGATTTTGTCTTGAGCCATGTTAGCCCAAAACATGAGGTTGGACGAACCCCTATGTCTATTAATTTAAAGATTGCTAGAAGTTAAGATTATAGGATCACTATTTACGGATGTAAAATAGTTGATTGAAGAGTTTAATGACTTATTCCCTAAGGAACTACCAAAGGGATTGCCTCCATTTAGAAGGATTGAGCATTGCATCAACCTATACCCTAGAGATGTACTATCAAAAAAGTTGGCTTACAAGATAAATCTTGAGCAAGCATTCAAACTTAAAAAGCAAATGGATGAGTTGATAGAACGTTGATAGGTAATAAAGAGCATAGGTCTATGTGAAGCAATTACTCTACTCGTTCCTATTAGATATCTCTTATGAATTTTGATAATAGCTAAAAGAGAAGAATGTTAATGTACTAATAAGTGTGTAAGTATTGAGACAGTTATTTAGATTATTTAAATCATAATTAACTTTCATTTAGAGACTTATTCAAAAGGTTTGATTCAATTGAAAAAGAAATAAGTTCAAAAATTTTTTAGAGAATGTTTTAGAAGCTTATATAAGAAGAGTCAGTATAGCACTTCAAAAAATTATTTAGAGACTTTGAAGATAAGTAAATTGAAATATCTTCATAAGGTTATTCAGATAGTTGCTTTAAAAGAGTACTTTTGAAAAATAACATAACATCAGATTCGAAGTGAATAAGGCCTGACTCTACTAGATTAGGTATATTAGAAAAATACACTTAATCTTGTTTCACTTAAGTTGAAATTAAGATCTATGGAGATTATTGCTAAGTGAATTAATTTTTGAAATAATTAAAGAAAATATCTAAATTTGGATAAGGATATGGATGATTTTGAATATTATGGGATATCAAATTCAAAATTCTAGATTATTTGGAGCTGCTAATCAAAGTATATCTAATAAAAGAGATCTGACCAAGATAAGATTAGATTCAAATTCAAATTCCAAGATTTTCTCCAAATATCTATGGATTATTCTTTTAAATGTTGGGACTGGATAAACATAAGGTGAAAATAAACATCAACATTGTAGCTATTGGAAGGCTCTAGTATAAAAGAAGTGACATTTCAAAATATTAGACACAATTCTTAGAAGAAAAAATATATACATTACACTCTAATCGTGATAATTTTTTTACTATCTGAAAGAGTGTAGAACACTTCTCAGAAACTCTTATTCAAAGACTTGAATTAAAGCCGCATTTACAACAGTCTTCAATTCTATTTTTGTGTTAAACTATTTGAGATTGATATTGTTGTTCTCAATTTAGTCTTGTAAACATTTTGAGTATTATTTGAGAGAAGTTTCGATTATACTTTGTAGATCTGTAATTAGCCTAGATTGTAGAGAGGTTAGATAGACAAAACAAAGAGTTATGAATGCTAAGTATGGCAGATATTTGTGAACCTCTTTTGATTTGTTTCGATATAGTAGATCAAGTGGAATGGTATGGTAAAGAAAATTGGGTCCCTAGTAGTAGAGCTGGAAGAAAGCAGTAGGTAGAAGGTTGAAGCTATATAAATCTTAAGCTTGATATTCTCCTCTTCATCTCTTTTACTTTGAGTTATTTGTTTATGTTATTAGTGTGTTAAATTATTAAAATACCACTAATCACTAAATTAAGTTATTAAAAGGGATAATTTTGATTAACATCGAAAAAGTTTAAAAAAATTTCTGAAGATATCAATTCACCCCCCTCTTAATATCATATATGAGACCAACAGTTCTAAATAAGGATGCTTCACGGCACATGTGCATCAACAATTAATGATGAGGTTAACCCCTAAAGTGTCGCCAATGTGCGAAACTTTCATGGTCTAGCTTCATTCTATAAGAGGTTCATCAACAACTCTAATATTATTGTAGCCCCTCTAACTAAGCATACTAAGAAGAATCTTAAGTTTAAATGATGAGGTCAAGCTTGGAAAACATTGAAGAGGTCAAGGAAAGGTTGACCACAACATCATTGTTAGCTCTACTAGACTTTGAAAAGACTTTTGAACTGGTTAGTGATGCTTTAGGCGTTGGGATTAAAGTAGTATTGATGCAAGAGAGGCAACCTGTAGCATTTCATTGCGAGAGGCTCAATGGAAGCATCTTGGACTATTCAATGTTTGAAAAATAGCTATATGTTCTCTTATGAACTCTTATAGTATGGCAACACTACTTCTTACCAAGAGCAATTGTCATCTATGCAAACCATAAGCCCTTGAAGCAACTCAAAAGTTAGCAAAAAATCTCTTGCCAATAAGCCAAAAAGATAAAATTCTTAGAAGGATTTTCCTACATCATTGGACATAAGAAGGGTAATGCCAATGTCAAAGTCGTTATCATCAACATACATTATTTGTGACCCTTTAAACAAAACTATTGGGATTTTCACTCATTACCAATTTGTCTACTCAAGATCCCTATTTCAGTCTAATTGTAAATAATTTTAATGCTGAAATTGTTGAAAATAGTTGCCATGTGATGGATGGATATGTATTTTTTTTGGGGGGGGGGGAGGGGGGCGTATGATGGAGGGCAAGCAAATTATTTATTCTAAGCTATCTCGTGATAAAACTACTCATAAGAGAAGCTTACCAATGGAGTGTTTTTAAGACACTTAAAGGAAAAGAGAATTACCGAGCTTTTGAATGAAAAGTATTTTTGGCCTGGAATGGTGAACGATGCCTATAGAATTGTAGAAAACTGTAAAGTTTGCAAGAGAACTAAGGGAAAGATGGAGTCATTAGGGGAATATATGCCACTACTAGCGTTGGCCCAACCTTAGTAGGACTTAAATATGGACTTTGTTATGGGTTTGCCCCAAACACCTAGGGGAAAAGGACTCAGTTTTGGTCATTATTGACTACTTTAGCAATATGACACACTTTGTTTCGTGTTATAAGATGGATGATGCTCTTTATTATGGCCTAAGCAAATAGAGTCATAATGGTTTTACTATAAGGCCTAAATATAAGCTCTATAATTGTAGGATCAAATTTAGTACATAAAATTTAGAACAATCGATTAAAGGATTCGATCAAGTCTAAATTATAAAATAAAGTTAGAAATATTAGTAAAAGTGATCTTGTAAGTTTGAATTTAAGAAAATAAGTAATAAAATGACAGAATATAAATTTTTAAAATTTTAAGTATATTATTAGAAAATTGCTAAATAATTAAAGAAAATTATAAAAAAAATTAAGAAAAAATTAGAAAAAATCAGAGAAGTTTGGGAAGGATCCAGATTAAGGTCGTGGCGGTTGAAGGAAGAAAGAAAAATTTTAGCCAATTCAATTAATACACTTGAAAAGGAAAAATAGAAGTGGATAAGGTAATTGTCTAATCAATTTAATGTACCAATATAAATAGTCAAATTTTTATAGAAGCTCATTTGGAAAGCTTGTGAAGTATAAAAAATAGAGAGAGTTGAAAACAAAGAAAAAATTAGGGTTTTCAAAAAAATTACAAAAATATGTATAGTTAGGCATTTGAATTGAACCCACAACCCACCATCACCTGGAATTGAACCACCACCACTACCACATTCCAAAACCCATGCCTAGATTGATCGACACACCTTAAACCACTGCTAATGGCTAGAAGTCCAGAAGTCCGGTAAGTCATAAATTTAGTTCGATTTTGTATAATTTATTAAAATTATTAATTGTAACTAGAAAATTATGAATTTTATTATTCTGATGTTTTATTATATGTAGATTTAGGGAAAAATATTGATTAGGGTTAATTACATTTGTAAATATAGGGTGCTTAAGAAATCATGTAAAACCAAGTATGTTTCAAATTAAAAATAAATAAGCTTAGGAGTATAGTTTTGAGCTCAATTTTTTTTATAGATTACTTAGATGATATAAAACAATGCTATAAAATCATTTTATTAAAATTAATTTTTGAAAATTTTAAGTCCTAAAATGATGAATAAAATGAGTAATTTTGCACTAATTAGGTACTTAAATGACTAATTACTAATTTAGTGTGTAATTAGATATTTAGAGATATTAATCTTTGATGTGGTAACGTAATCATAATACTTAGAGTATTAAGTACGATTATTATGGGAATTATGTAGTAAATATATGTAATTATAAGAATATGTGAAGTTGGGATTATAATAAATATAAAATAATAGGTTAAAATGGATAATATAATAATATTAATATGTATTAAATTTGGTACAAAACTTAAATTTAGGTAATTATATGAAAAATGTAAAATTTTCTCACATCAGGAATAAATTCAGTACACTAATAAAGATTTAAGTATATTGAGTATACTATAATACTGATTTAGGACTAAAAGTGATAATTAGGATACTTGAACCTAATGTGATGAATTTCACATTAGTGTTTGGATTGCAGTTTTAGGATTTATGTATAAAACTCATAGTTAAAACTAATTTAAAACCTGAATTGGAATCGGATTTGAAAACCAAACCCTAAACTAACTTAGGATGAATTAATAATAACTTATATGTATATAGGAAGAATTGAGTTAAATCATAACCTAGAATATATACATCATCAAGATATAAATACTAAGAACGCATTTATATTATATATTATAGGATATGGAGACGAGTTAACCTACGATAAGTGATTGAGCGACCAAGGACTCCAAGTAAGTTGGGTTGATTACTTTACTGTATTTTGGAGTACTATTTTAGAGTACTCGAAGATTTAAAATTGTATATGATTATGATTGTAATTGTAAGTAGCTTTATGCATGTGCTTGCGTATCTGATGTCGTGCTGAAATCTGTGTTGTGTTTGATGACTATTGTGATTGGATTAGTGTAGAATTGTCTGATTACTCTAAATTGAACCTAATTCTAATCGACCTAAATACCCTAATTAGATATGCATTACAACCCCATAGGGGATCATTAGGATTTTCCAATCAAATATCGATACCTTCGAAAATGGTAGCGCTAGATAGTATAATGGTCTTTTCCTTTTCTTTAGTCGAACTAAATGATAGGGGGGAGGTCGCGGTGAGGATGAGGGCATTGGTTCAAAGGTTAGTCTTGAGGGGAGTGGTGTCTCCATTACATAAACTTGGGTTTGGTTGTGAGTTATTACATTAATGAAAACTCCTTAACTTAGATTAGAGCGAGTAAAATTACTTTGATTTCATAACAAATTGGACCACGTTATGTTATGGCATTTGTTTGCTGCATTGCATGTAATTAATTGCTTGATAACCTTATTTGTGTTTGTTATACTTTCATATGTTTCCAACTTTACTTACTAAGTTGTAGTTACTTATACCCATATAGATTATTTTGTAGATTTTGACTTCTGACTAGTATGTTACGTTACAACTATCTTGAGGTCAGCTCTCTTTTGAAGCTATGGGGAGTGAGGATCAAATAGCTATGTGATCGAGTCTTTTTAATGTCTTGACAGTACTTTAGGTATATGAACTAATGTATGATATGCAAGTTAGTAAATTGTTATAATATGTAGAATTACCTGAGAATTCTACAATAATGTAAATGTGAATATGTATATATGACTTAAGGTTTTAACTTTTATTTTAAATTTTAGCTAAATTCTTAATTGAACTATTTACTTCAAAGCGAGGAGTCGTCGATAACTTGTGTAGATCATATCTATGATAAATACTGTAAGGTTAGTTATTGTCACAGGTTAGTTTATATGGCAGGATTGTTACGACTTTGTGACTTCAAGGCATAACACTTACCATGTAAACAATTCTAGCATAGAAACTAATCTTATGGCTACTATTGTAGACTTTGTTCACATAAAGTAAACTCGACTAAATTGCTTTGAAGCATACACTTGCTTTTTCATAAATCTTATATAATAATTCATTGGCTCCTTCTATAAAAGAAGTGTAAAATAGTTTATGTATATAAATATCCTCTTATATAATGTCAATAAATACAAGGAAAGTTTATAAGTTTAAAGGTTTTACTTTCTATATCATCTTTTTAACTAGTAGTAGAAACTATTGGGTCGCTTATGTTGGCCCAATTAGTTTCCTAAAAGATAAATAAGACTCTAGAAGGAAACAACAATCAATTGTGTCTTCATAAATCATCACTTCCTAGCCTTATTAGTTACTAGTTTAGGAGAGGGTATAAAGCTTCATGACTACTCCTGACCTGTAAAAGAAAGTCTATAAGAAAGTGAGCACTACTGCAAAATAAAACGGGATGAAGACAAAAACATGCATACAATACAAAGTAAACAAGGTTGTCAACCAAATTGGTATGATGTAATACATGTATAAGTAATTGCCATCATATGGTATTGTCCATTCAATTGTAAGATTAAAGAAATTATGCTTGCTTTAATTTGGGTTTAAGTAGTTTACACGTAAAGGCTATGATGCCCTCATCACCAAACCTAGGCATGTATAATAAAGATATCTCTTTCATGTGACTACCTTCGAACCAGCATCCTTAGCCTTGTCACAACCTCTTTTCCTATCACTTAGTTTGATTAAGGATAAAAAATGGGCTATTTTAGCTATCTCTTTTGAAGGGTTGGTGTTTGGCTAGAGAATCCTAATTGTTTCTTAATAGGTTGCAATGCTTGTCAGGTTAATATTTAAACTAAGTCTAAGTTAGTCCGTTTCTAAGGTGATTAATAAAGTTCAAACAGGCAGACAAAGCAATATACACAACAATAAGTACAACATCGTGCTTAGCTCATACAATAGCATATAAGTAACAATCATACTCACTGTATGCACACATTCAATTACTTATGACCAAAAGCAAAACACACTTAAGTCTCCAAGTATTATGAAATAATACTCCAAAATGTGGTAAAGCATTGGTTCTAACTTACTTTAAGTTTTCGTTACTCAAGCTAATTGTAGTTGTTAGACTTCATTTTGTCTAAGATTCCTGTATCACAATTAATATCTTTAGTTGTTATATAAGTTATGAAAATTATAGTAATTTAATTATTATATTTTGGTTATGTTTATTGTTCTTATACTAGTTACTTGTACATATGTGTTTAAAAATTATGGCCATTTCTTTATAAGTTCATATTCATAATATCCTTTGAGTTATCATTTGAGTTGGTTCAGAGTTAAGATTTTCACTAGAAGATTCCTCTGACTCAACTGCATACTTTTTAATCTGGCTAGATCTCCACATTTCATACTACACTCCATCATTTCTGGAAAAACCAACTTAATACTTTAATTATCATATTCATTCCCAACTCTAATTAGCTTGGTTATGTGTGGTTTTAGGTTTTTAGCTGAAGAATTCCTTTAACTAAACCATTTCAATCAACTATTGAATAATTTCTTTTTAGTTTAACCATGGCTAGCCACTAAAACTTACAATTTGAGCTTAGATTATCCAAAATTCATAAGAAACTTATTTAACTCATAAACTATAACAAAAGCGGTGTATATGTATAATTCGAAAATAGTGATCTCGGATTCAAAGATTCATTTATTTATAAAATCAACTCCTTCTATCCGCAAAATTTTAATCCAACTCTATTGCGTACTCACAAAAAAATGAACCAGAGTATTAGCTTACTAATATCAGAATAAAACAATGGTACCTTAAAATGAACTAATATATAGTATTATTAACTTTTACTAAAAATAAGTAAGTACATATATCTCTGATTAATTTATATAGTAAAGTATTTTTTTAAATATGGTGGTCCAAAAAAAAAAAAATTATTTTTTCATAAGGTTTGGGAACAATTCATGCAACATTCCTTACGTCGAAATCGAAAATTGAGTCCACCGAAGTGGGCAATTCACTGTCCATACACAAAATAAAAAAAAACATATATTATTAGGAACAAGATATCAACTCACTTCATTTCACATATACTTTAACTAATATGAAAGGTTGGATAATGTATATAACTCATACATAATACTGTAGTCGATATAATATTAAATGGACTATGAATATGTTAGTCTGTACTTGTAAATATAACTTTTTTTAATCATGATACTAAGAGCTATAATATTATTATTATAAAGCCAAAGTGCAAAGTTGTATTGAAAAGGAACAGTACTGCCTTTCATTGTCTTCTTCAATAAACTATCAAAATTGGGTATAATATAAGTCTACCGACCTTAATGAAAAAAATTATATAATTATAATTATATAATAAAATTACTAAAATAGAGGTGCAAATACATTTTGGTAATATTTTTTATATAATTATATAATATTTATTAATTTTAATGGTAAACACGTAACACGTGTTTGACTTCAGAAATTATATCGTCAGAGTTGTTATGTTGAATTTGAGATTTGATGAATAACAAACGAAATAGTCATACTGTTGATTCTATCCATCATAGAGGATTAAATAATAGAGCTCAAGACCGAAGTGCGGAATGTAGAAGAAATAGCATCATCTCTGCGACGACGTTTGTGACTCACCAGAATCAAAGACCGAACAAAGCATGTCGAAATTGATCGGAAACTCGTCATAACCTTGCCATTCGAGAGCATCAACGTGCTTCAAGTCATTGAGTTGGATTAACAATGGTGAGGTGATCAAAGACTCACCGGAGAAGAAGGAAAATTGTTGATAGCTCATTTATGGTGAAAAAAGATGTTATGTTTATATCTTGATCCAAAAACCTGAAATAGTTAGATGAAATGCTGAAATCGACATTATTGGACACTTTGTGGTTGCTAACTCGATAAACATTGGGATTGGAGATTGGAGTTCCTCGCAAAATCAAAGTTTACAAACATCGTTGTGGTTTGTTTGCCACAGAGAAAAACTCATTGTTCAAGTCAATACATCACCTTAGTGAAAGACTGGATCTGAGCTATGATTTGCCACATTACATAGTAGCTCATTGGAGGAAAAAAGATTTAATGGTACTAACATCATGAGTAGTGTGTAAGTATAAGTGATATTTAAATATTTAAAAATGAAGTAACGTATTTTTTGAAAAAAATACTAATTATATATTCATATATCAAAATTTTATTGATAATTATATGACACTTATCGATTCATGTGGTGTATTAGTACAATTAAATTATTTCTCATCGGAGAAGGTAACTGAGTTGGAGTTTTAGAGTGAACAATTCAAAGAGATAATCAAGGGAGAGCTAAAGTGAGTGAGATTGGGATTTAGAGAGAGAGGGAGATCATATATGTAAGGGTTTGAGACCTTTATAATTTATTTCAGATACAAATCTATCCAAAGTTGTGAAATGTAGTCGGTGGAGTACTTATATGAAACTTGAGAGGGTTAGTGGAAATTTTTCTCATCATCTATGTGCTTAATTCTCGCCTTGTCTTGGAGGTCAAATGTCTTGAAGTTATAATTTACAACCCATTATTATTATTATTATTATTATTATTTAGTGTTGATCTAACATTACTATGCTAGATTCTCTAATTTCATTACATTTCAACTTCATTTGCTCATTACTAGCAAATTAATTAGCTAATATAGTTATATTGTATATATATGTTTCTAGGTTTTAGTAAATTACGAGTATACATTTTACATATCAAATATATTTGGTGTATATATATTTGTATAATATATATTCTTTAAATGTTCTTTCATGTCATTTTACTAATTGTAATATCCAAATAGTTTATTTTCAAAAGATTGTTAATTATTGGAACTCAAATTTTGCATTCTGATATACAATAAACAACATTACTATTATAAGCTATTTCATTACACTATTATTTTATTATTCCTTTTCAAAATCCAAATTCATTGGGACACTTCAACTAATTTCATGGTCCCAACATATTTGAACTTACCTTTTCGTTAAGTTAGATATAGTTTACATATATGCATATCTATTTATGTTTATAATACCTTACATATTGTATATAATTTAATGTATACAATATCTCTAAATACTACTTTGTGTTTGAATTAGATGTTACCTTGCTTCTTAGCTAATTGTCACACTCTTTATGTTGCTAACATTTTCTTGCAGGAAGTTGTCTAGTTGTATGGAATATCAAACAGCATTGTTTTAGATCGAGACACCAAATTTCTTAGTTTCTTTTGGAGAACATAATAGAAGAGATTCAACATTAGGCTCATGTTCAGTTGCACTTGTTATCATAGATAGATGGAAAAATGAGATGGTCAACCAAACTTTGAGAGCCCTACTTTATGCTACAGTTAAGGAAAATCTCACTGATTAGGATTATGCTTGCCTACATAGAATTCACCTACAATAGATTTGTCTATAATGTAACTGGCTAAACTCCTTGCAAGGTTATTTTTGGGTCTAACCTAACCATCCTTATGGATTTAATAACATTACCAGCTTCAAGAGAAGAGAGCCTGAGCGGAGTCAACTAATTTTAGAAGTTCTAACACCTATAGCAAAAGTTTGTTGACAAGATTGCCAAGACTAATGCCAAGGAGCAACACTAGGGAAGCCGAAGAAGACAATGGTGCTCTTTAAGCTTGGTGACTTAGTATGGATTCGCCTCAATAAGGACTGGTTTACGCATTTATGGAAGAATAATTGTCTCCTTAAGTTGATGGCTCATTTAATGTCGTATAGAAAATCAACAACAATAGTTATAGATCAAGTTTCTTGAAGACTAGAGTTGTTGCCACCTTTAATGTAATCGATTTGAACCCATATCATGCTAAAGAAAATGAGTTGATTGGTGATGGATTGCTAACCTTTAGACCTCTTAGTCACGCTTACTTCCGAGGCTTATAATTCCTCACGAGGAAGGTACTCTTTGGTTAGCTTGTCAAGGATGAGTTCTTATACATAGAAGAGTTTTGGGTGAACTCTTTAAGGCTTCAGCTAGGATACACTCTACTTTGTTCAGACTCTTGTATAGTTATTGACCTACCGAGTATCGAACAACAACTCATGTAATGCTCTACTTAAACTCTTACCTAATTACCAACCTTTAAGTGCCGAGTCTAAGGTCCCCATACGCTGAGCTTTACTCTTCCATCCTGCTAAATTGTAACCACATTCAATTACCTTGTAGCTCCTAACATAACTCATTAACAACAGCCCCAACAGTAGCTTTGCTCATCCACAACAACCCAAGATCCTAAAACATGAACCCATCAACAAGCTACTACCTATCCCCTACTTTTTTTATATTTATACTATATTCCTTTTTGTCCTTTGTCTTATTTACCCGTTTTGTATATATTAAGAATCTCTTTCTTATATTGTCCTTTATGTAATTTTCCATTGTTGTATTATGGCCTTAAAGGACTTATTATAAATAGTCCTTTTTACTATAGTTGAAATCATCTTTCTCCTTACAAGTTAATAAATATTCTTGTTCTTGTGAGATATCCTTCTTCGAGTACATCCTTTTCTCACACTCTTACTAATATTGTCGAATAGCTGGAGATTAGTGGTAAGTGGACCTTAGTATTAGGTTATGCATCTTATCAAGTGAAATGCTAAGTCGTGTTGTATTTATTGATGCTTTGTGTCCTTTGAATAGCTTTACGAAAGTTATCTAGTCCTTCATTATTCAATACCTCGAAGGACCCACTATTATTACTTCCTACGGTAAGCCCTAGTGATCAACTGAGCTCCTAGGCATATCAATTGAAGACCCTTCAGATTCGTGGTCAATTCCTTAACATCTTCAAGTAGATGATGATAATCAAGTCCTTAAACCTCTAACTTGAAATCAAGTTGGAGATTCTAAAACATCATACTTGAAATCTAAGCTGATCAGCTCGCAAAGGATGAGATTCCTCACATTTTCTCTAGAGTCGACCATTTTTTTTTATCATTAGTAGTTGATTATCATTATAGCTGAGCCATTCTTCGATAAGCTATCACGTTCTCTAACCTTTTCTCTACATGGTTAACTCGAATCAGCTTGTCTAACTTAACTATACGCTAAGTTGCCTTTACTATTGTCTAACCTATTCAATGTATCTTTGACCTCATCGCCCCGATGGCTAGTAGAACCATCCCGTCTTTTTACTGGGCAAATGTCTAATCTCTTACATGTCCTTTGACATTATAACAGTGGGCATACGATAGAAGATACTCCTTTCGTGCCTTTCTCCATTTTACCACGTTTTAGCATATTTTAAGGATATATATTTTCTACATCACTTGAATTATGTGTTTTTTTTGTAATTTCCTCTTTTGTATTAAACCTTATGAACTTACCATAAATAGTCCCATTTTTGTAGTAGCCATACATTATTACCTTTAAATGACATTACGTTTCCCTTGTTTTTTTATTAGTTTTAATCTAAGTATCCCACTCTTGTATATTCCTTTTAGTAAGGAATAGTAGTGAGTAGCCTTGCTTCTCCATTTGTGCATCATATTAAGTGGTAGTATTAGGTCATGTGTGACTGTTTGGTGTAATATATCCTCGTAAGTAGCTTACATTTGGCTAAAGCCCATATTAAAATGCTTATAATACCTACTGTTAGAAGGATCCATCATTTTTTGCTTGCTTATGTTTGATATACTTATGTGTTTGATCCCCAGGGCATATTAAATCCCAATGCATCCTTACCCATCATTCTTTTCCAACCACTACTACCTCTCTACAGTTGTTCACTACACCAACCCAAACCTTCAACCTAAGCCACTCTTACATAATGCCATTGCCCTAAACTTCTCCACATTACCCTCTTTATGACCTCTTTTCTTATTTCTATAAACTTATGCAAATGTGCTGATGGCATTTCTACTAAACTACCCTACCAATCCTTATCCTTCACATAGTATTGCAAAGTCCACTTACCTCCCATTCTAGCACTTTTCCTAGATAACATAGAATCCCCCGCCTTAGATTCAGTTTGATATATGGAAGTCATCAATTAAATCATATCTAGGTTTTCTTTACTATGTACTCTTTGTTGATGATTGTATTCGATTTTCCCATGTATAGTAGAAGTGAACTTTTATCTCATTTCAAGCACTTCAAATCTCTTGTAAAAATTATTTCTTTACTCACATCAAAATTTTTCATAATGTGGTGGTAATAAAATTGTCATCATAGCCCTAACTACTATAATGCCTTACTCTAAGGCCTATGCATTTTGAATACCTAATGCCCTAGAGACAAATTGTTATGTCGTCCTCAAGTAAAGGATAAGGCCAACTAAAAATTAAGTAAGGTTAAAATTTACACAAACCACTTAATAAATGAAATCTAATGGATACATTTATCAAGATACATAATATTATAATGTCTCATAGTTTAGAACCACTAAAGTCTGTAATATAAAACATAATTTATTCAAGTCTTTCAAATGTTATTTAAAGAGATGTTTGATCTTCTCTCTAAATGTCCCCATCCAAAGCCTATGCTCTAGACTTAACTCCCTATTCATAACCTGAGGTTAGCATAAACTAAACCCTTAGTATAAAGCCAAGTGAGCCAAGATAAAAACAATAAATAGAACATAATAATAACCATAAAACAAGTTATAAATCATGCTTATCATATGGATGATGCATATGGATGCAATGTTATATCATGCTAATACACATAACCTATATTGGCCAATATCCTAGTTGAACTTCTAATTAATAACATCAGGTGCACGACCCTTTCCATGGTAGCTCCCTAGGGACTGACCCAATCATGGTAGGCTCCTAAATAGAATATTTATTTGGTACTTAGATTATAGTACACAACCTAATATTCATATAGCACTTAGCCTACGGCTCATAGCCTAATAATTATACGACACTTAACGTTAATCATGCAAATATATATGCTTTAAAACCAAGCTTTGTAATCTAAGCTTTTAATCTTTAACTCTTAGGTCTTTTCTTAAAATAAGCTTTCAAAATGTAATCTTTAGGTCATTTAATTTAAAATTGATCTTTATAAAATATAGCCCTTAGGTCGCTCTTATGCGATGTTGTGCCATGAATGTATATGAGTGCAATATAACTCAGTTATTATTATCCAAGTATGCATCATGGCACGATCCATATTCAGTCTTTTTTGTCAGCTAAACATATCCTCAAAATAAATTTTCCATAATAACTGCTATAAATAGCCAAATCCATCATATAAAGAACATGCCAATCATAGCATTCAACAATATGTTTTCTCATAAAATCCATTCTCATAAATATTCACAGGAATCACATCTAACAAGGAAATTGGCACAAAACATATAGTGTCAATATTGACCTTTCAAATCTATATCATATGACAAGAACTTATAATAAAAAATATTTATCATATTACTAAGTCCTACAATATACTTAGGTATAGTTGGTGTAGTTGGAGAGAGTTATTGAAACAACAAGTGATCTACAACATCCAGCCACTCATATCATGCATCACATCAACGAAAAGAGAAGGGAGGTGCTCACTTTTTATCTCTCACACTTATTGGCCTTCGATGCTTTCAACTCTAGCATATACCAATATTAGTCTTGGGATCACCTTCTAATAACATGGTCTTATCAACTGGATTGAGAAAGGTAGCTTTCCGTGGGGATTCAATGCCTTGAGTTGTTAAAAGTAAAGGGAGTGCTTCAATAAGAAGAGTTAGATTTTATTTGATCTTCCATTTTAGAGAGTTTTTTGTGGTTTGATGTTTAATTGAGTTGTGTTTGGTGTCTCATGATGATTATAACATGGTTTAAAGTCAAAATATGAGTTTAGAGTAATTTATTCTTTGTCGGTAGGATTTTAGAGAACATTATACTATAGTTTTTCTAGTTAAGATCATTTGGAGAGTTATTGATCTCTCTTAAGAGAGTTTTTGTAGTAGAAAATGATGGAGAAACATAGGAGATCTAAATAGAGGCCAAGAAGGGAAGAAAAAAATTCATTTTCTTTGTTTTGGTAAGATTTAAATAGGTTTAAATAGAATTGATTGCTATAATTAAGAGAATTTATTATCATTAAAAGGTTCCATTAACTTGTTGGAATTGAGTGTCAAGGTTATTGAATATTATTGAAGAATTGCTTTGACTTATGAGACTTTTTGAAGATAATGGATACATGGTAAGATTTAAATAGGTTTGAATAGAATATTGTTTTTCAAGCTTTAGGGAAGAAAAAATTTGTCATTGGGTTTGATTGACTTAATTTTGAGTGGTTTTGACCTTTTTGGTAACTAGTTTTAGGACTAACCCTTACTTAATTAAGTATATATTGACCAATTAAATTTAATTCAAATTTCTTTAGCCCATCTAATTTTTTTAACCTCCAGCCTATAATTTATAATATTATTTTAACATATCTCTCCTAATTTGTTTAAGTGCTACAATATATCTTTTAAATTTGTAATCACTGCATTAAATCTTTAAATTACTACATTGTATAATTCTTTGAGTACAATAATTTTAGAAGGTTACTTCATTTAACTTTTTGAACTTAAACACAAAATCTTTTTAAGAATAACAGCGACTTCCTAATAACCCTAAATTTTTCCATTCGAAAAATTTAGGTGTTGTTCCTAACATCCCTATCCAACTTTCTTAATGGGATTGTCGATTGTAAACATCAACACATAACTAAGCTCATACTTTTTGCTTGTATACCAATCTTTTAGGCATATTCTAGGTTAATGTTGCCCTCATAACTGCTTACATCATTAATATATGCTACCCATTGAGATACTTCAAAACAAATCCTCTTTTGCATTCTTGCATAATATGTTCCTTGACTATCATTTCCTTTGCACATTTGGGTGCTCTTGTCTTCATAACACAACACCTCAAGCCCTTAACAAACTTTCCCCTCACTTACTTCCTTTCATCTTTATTGGCTAATTCGTTCACCATAAAAGCTTTCTTTGTCTAGAACCTAAACTTGGGCCAGGTTTACATAAGTTATCATGTTATATTCTACGAATCAATCTTTCCTTGTAGCATCCTTTTCCCGTCCTCTAACTCCAACCCCAAGCCCATTACTTCTTTACCCCTCTTTACCATCACTATACCCACCCTTACATCTACTTGCATCTATGATCCTCAAAGTTCAACAGCTAAATGTTAAGAATGATTTTCTTAATGGTCATTGCATAAAGACAATATCTATGAAATAGCCTCCAAGATTCATTCATCTTTGTTATTCTCATCATGTTTGTAAACTGAAAAGGTTTCTTTACTATTTGAAATAGTCTCCTTGTATCTTGTTCCACCATTGCAACGGTTTTCTACTATACATATGTGTTTGCTAGTAAAGTTGATGGCTCCATCTTTATCCTATCTCAGACTCAGATATCCCTATCCTTCTACTTTATGTTGATGGCATTGTCTTTACTAGTAATAATCTTGCACTTCTCAATTATTACATCTCATTTCTCTTTCATCAATTTGCTATGAAGGATTTGGGTGCTCTTCACTTTTTCATTAGTATTCGTATCACCTACACCCTTTAGGGTATTTACCTATATTAATCTCAACTTGATATTTATCTTCTCAAACATCATCATATTAACCTTTCAAAACCAATCAAAACTCCTCTATTTCCTAGGAGTTAACTCAATGCTTATGGATTTCCTATGCTATCCATTCTATTGCTTAATGTGAGATTATTGGTGCTTTACAATACCTTAATATTACTCAACTAGATATCAACTTTGTAGTCAACTAGCCTAGTTAATAAATGTATCTCCTAAACTCTAATCATATGGAAGCAATTAAATAAGTTCTACAATATCTTTGTGCACTCTATCATTGAGTGTTCCATTGTGGTACATCCCATACCTCTTTGAACCTCATCATTTTAAGAAGCACATAATCTCTTAGTGATTTGAGAAGCAACTTACTATGTTATACAGCTTTACTAAAGAACATAATCTCTTAGTGATCTAAGAAGTAACCTATTGTGTTGCATAGCTCTACTAAAGTCTACTATTGAGCCCTTACCTATACTATCACTGGATTTACTTGGATCTATCATCTTACTAGAGAATTAGGAGTCTCCATTTAGTACCCAAATCACCTTGTATTATCCCAAAGCTATCCATATGTCTAGTAATCCTTTTCAATATTATATACTAAACATGTGGACGTTAACTAACATTTTATACATGAAATGGTTGCCTCTAGTTAGGTTTCTGTTCATTATATTTTCATCTATTATCAACATGTAGATATTTTTAAAAGGAGCTTATCTACCACCACATTTCTTGATCATTTTATCTATCTCATGTTGACTTTAGCGCCTAGAGATTGAGCAGGTATATTATCGTATATAATGTAACTTCAATGTATAGGAAGTAAGATAGCCTTTTATTCTTTGTATTAAGATTCTTTTAACCCTCATGCCTATATATATATTAATGTAGTACCCAATGTAATTTGACAACTGAATAAAATTCAAAATACGTCTCTCTCTCATTTTTAACCAAATTCAATAAAGTTGATAATCTCAAAAAGGGCTCATGAACTACTTTAACATGTTGTAAATTATGCAAATTATATTGAATGGATTTCGTATGAAAGAAAAAAGAGCTAAAACTTAAGGTTTTATAACTTAGAGCATTCAAAAGAAAAGGAAATTTTTTGTTGCAAAATTGTGAAATAGAAGGAAGACAAAGTTTTTTACTACTCTAATGCATTAGATATATAAACCATATGAGAAATATTTCTTTTAAAAGGAACCAAATACTTTTTGGATAAGATTCTTTGTTTTGTCTTCAAATCAAGAGTCTATTTTATCATAATCAGAGCATTTTCTTTTACACAACCCAAATGAAAAAGTGTGAAATTATCTCTTAATTATGAAAAAAAAAAATCATTAGATACTACATAACATGTGTATGGGTGATGTAAGTACCAATTATATTTAGTCACAAGGTATTAGTAGTTTCTAAAAAGCTAACACTATGTTTTATTTTGTCATCTATCAAAATGTTCTTGGTTAAAGCTATGTAAGTAAGTTAAATGAGATATCCTATCTTGAACCATATGTCTTACTAGTTGACCTGCTACATCTCCATAATAAGAGGACTAGAATTTTAGGCTTGACCAACCTTACCATGAGTTGGTAAGTTAACTATACTAGCCACAACCAAATACATTTAATGCATTCATACAATCTAGTGACACAAGTAAGCCTACTGATATGATATGAGGGCCATTGAATCAAGTCCATAGTATAAGGAGGATTGCGAGAGGAAGAAGTAAGAGTTTTTGTAGTCATAGTATGTTACACGACTTTGTATAGGCTAATGTACTTAATCATGTTGAGAAACAAAACTAATTCCAAGATAATCATAACCGTATACATGCAAGGAGGAATTGGCTAAGAGATACACGCCCAAGAATGCGATAATGATTTCTTTTGGTGACTTTTATTTTTATCTTATTTTGTTTTCCAATTGATAGATTATTTTATTCACGACTTTGTTATTCTACTAAGGTTAATATTTAAGTGTTATCTTGACATTTGTTTTATAGTTAGCCATTGTTGTTAATATTATTACCTTCTTCGAGATTGTGAACTTTAATGTTCACATTGAGAGATCTAGTGATCTTGTAAACCCTTAAGTTCATGTTTAATAATTAAAATGGTTCATGAGCATTATCGGCTACTCTAGTTATACTTTTATTGATTTCTATTCTCATGAGCAGTATTGAAACATGATTTAATATCTTAGTTTAATCATTTATCTGATAATTGTTCATTTCCATCTTTATTTTCCATTATTTTATATAAAAAACAAAATTATTAAATCTTTAATTGTTGGGCAATGCTAATTTGGAGTTTTATATGAATACAGAGCTCTTTCCAAAAAATATTATGAAAAAGGCCCCTACCAATAAATATTACGAATATAATATAGTGACCCCCCTTATTTTTCACACTGAGGGTACATGCATGTAAAAAATTCCTCATTCTATGGAAAATCAAAGGTGCATATGCATGCGCCTTTAGTATGCACCTTTAATCTATTTGAAAATATACTAAATGTGCATGTATTCCTTTATATCCATATGCAAATCACATCAAAGAACCAAGTTAAACCTAAAATGCATTATTTTCCATAAATATAAACACAAGCTATAGCTAATCAAGCTCCCCCCTCTAATAGACCAACTTTAGCTGCAATAAAGCACAAGAATAAGAGTCAACATACATGATAAACACCCACTTCATATGAGAGATTATAAAAGTAAGAAATCATACAACATATTTTAAGATCAAAAGCTTGCAAAACATTGTAAAATTCGATAAAAGCTAGACTTATACTCAAATAAAAGTATATGACAGAATAGTCCTTTGTTTTTATCTATACAAACAACTATGAAACTTTGCATGTCTATCTAATCTTTCTTATGATGTGTAAAGGTTTTGATGGCCTAAGGTAGAAGGGAGTGCCTTTAGTGATCTAGAGACTGTGAAGGCTCTAGCGATGTCTCATTTAAATCATGGGGAGGCATTTGACTGGTAGGAGGAGTTGGCTCTACTTGAGTGATGCCCTTACCTATAAAAGATTGCGAGTAGCCTGTGTGCTGATGATGAAACTTCAGAGTCACATAGGAGCTGGATTTGCTTCCTGAGTTGGAAGCAACTTTTAAGCTGGGTCTTACACCATAATAAGATTCAATGTTGCCTAGGTCCACAGAATGTTACTACTGTGATGGCACATCTTGCTCGTGGTCATTATGACCATGCTTCACCGATTGATGCTAGGTCCTACACTAGATTTTGGCTCATAAGCAAGCTTAACTGGTACATTACTAGTAGCAAATTTGAGATTCACCTTGGGTTCTCCCCTCCCTCCCACATCTTTCCCATCATCATTATCGAGTCTAACATCTTCCCCATCATCATCTCCAATTGGCTCCTCATCTCTATTGTTGTTGGCATTTATGTCCATAAACATTCTCTCCACATATGGATCATATGACTCCTTATGTTTGATAATTGGATCAAGTGCTTCATTAAGTTGCTCTTCTATGATATTAATATGATCTATGAAGGGTTCATGTGACACATTCAAATTTAATTGCTCTATATTGATCATTGTAGATTACACTTAGGGTGTTGGAAAAGTTTGATTGTTTGCATGATACATGTTCAACTGGGCCTGAGCACTTGATTCCCCATAGTGATAACTAGTATATTTATTATCAAGAGTCCTTTTTTGAAATATTTTTCGAAAAGTGGCCCATATTCATATCAGGGTTATGATTTACACACTTTATGGTAGGTCTTATGAACTTCATTTATTTGAAAAATCTTGGTGAATTGAGGTTAAGGTTTGTAGGGTATGTGGCATATGGTATAGATTTGGCAAATTGTGTTGCTTATTGATTAAGATTAAAAAAAAAAAAGAAATTAATGCAGAGGACGATAAAAGTATGGGATAAGTAATAGATCTTATCTTTAAGAAATTAGGAAAGATAGTTTTATTAGATATGATTGAGAAATTAACTATTAACAAATTAAATAGTTGAAGGAGGTGATTCAAGATGCTACCAAAGAATCAATGAATGAAATAGGAGAGACAGTGCTTACACTCTTTGACCAACAAAATCATTAAATGGATACTATGACTACCATTTAGAAACTTTGGTTGTAGAATAGAGAGATCATATGGAGGCCTTGATTACTCAATAAAGCAATCACCTAGATACGTTGATTGAGAGCATAACACCTATATGAATAATTTGATTGCTTGATAAGTGCTTTTCATTGTGTTTTTGATATTTTTATGGATATTTTTTAGATATTTGGTGCTTAATTAGATAATTTTTTATTTCAAGTTTTAAGGAAATAATTGAGGAGATTTATGTCACACCATCCAAATATTCCAACTATATCTCTTTTAATTGTGCAAACAATTAGGAGATTATTTTAAAAAGATACGTGGGAGATATATTTCAAGATTTCATGTCATATAAATAAATTACAAAGGCCTTGTAAATAGAAGCATTCATTCACAAAGTCGACTTTTTCCATGTTTATTGTAGAATAGTTACTTTTAGTTTTCTTTAATTTTCTTGTAAATAATTAGTCAGATCGACACCAATTATAAATGGAGGAGTTAATTCATGTAAAGATTGAAAGTGAAGGATTTCTAATTTCTATGATAAAAAATAAGTTTTCTCTATCCTTTTCTTGATTTTTATTTATTGATTCCTTCATTGCCTTTGTAGTTTATGTGCTTCATATAATCATAAATTAGTTTTCTTTGTTAGGATATTGCATTGATGAATCTTTGATATTTCTATTTTAAATATTTAAATATTGGTATTCTTGATGTTCTTGTCATCAAGCATGCATTTTATTAAGTGTGGAATACATGTTACATTGGGTTAAAATATGTAAAAAATAAAATTGATTCAAATGATTCCATGGCAAACTGACATCAAATTACAAGTAAGACGTTAGAGATCATGCATTGTAATTGAGTTAGGGTTTAGAATATAAATTTATTAATTAACTAAATAATCTTTTCTAGAGATAGAAGACTTAGTTAATTAATTAAGGTATTTACACTTTGAAAGAAGGTGATTCTATATTTCATTACTTTAATAACTTGAGAGAGAAATCAAAGAAAATAATCTAAACTTATCAAGGATCTAATAGTCAATTGTGATATATTTTGATATGATAATCTTTAACATCATGTCCTGATATTCCAATTTATTAGTTCATTGATTAAATCTTTTAAGGTGTTGATTTCCTATATATTCTTTCTATTAATTAGAAGTAGATTTAATATTTTATAGTAATTGGGAGTAGATTTACATTCTTTTATTTTAGATATTTCAGTTTGCCTATATATAGATAGAACTAATATAGCTGAGAGCTAGTCCTAATCCCTATAGGAATTACTTGGTCCCACCAATTTTTTATTACTACATACGTGACCTAGTACACTTGTTAGTATAAAATACACTTTTATTTTAAAAGTAGTGGTTAGTGTATCAAGTTTTTGGCACTGTTGCTGAGGAAGTATCAATTTCTTTACTCCTTTTCCCTTCATGCTTTTTATTGCTTATTTCATACATTAGGGACAATATACAGTTTAAGTGTAAGGGAAGGGACAAAGTGATTTTTTTATCTAATGCTAGTTAAAAAGCACTTTAAGCTTTCATGATTTAATTTACCCTACACTTATTGTTACATAGAAATTATTAACCATTATGTTGCATAAATATGATTTGCAATCATATTGAAGAAATAACAAATTTTTGGGCATAATTTTTTTTATTTTATACATAATTTTACTTGATTATTTATAACCTTATTACATAATGGTGGAGTTGAATTGTATAATCTATGTGAAGTTGAGTTACATGTTATTTAAGCTTAGATTCTAGACTCGAGATTAAGGTAATGTCACTAGTTAGGAGTTAGTCATTCTTAAGCCTGCTTTATTGTATACTCATTTCTTAGAAGTTTTTAGAGCCTTATAATTCATAGTAAAGGAACAAATGAAACTTAAAAGTCCCTTGAAAAATTAATTTAGATAGAGGCTAGAAAAAAAAAAAGAAGAGAAAAAATAAATGAAATGAAATAAAGTTATCATGTTGGTAAGGATTAGCTTTGATCTCTTAGAAGAGTAAGGTTCTTTTCCATTGCTAATGTAAGGATAAGTTGGTAAGGATTCATCTTAGTTCGTTAGAAGAGCGATGTTTGAATTCTACTACCAATGGATTCAAATAATTGTGCTTAAGTAAATAATGGAGTAAGTGGATGGTTTAAAGGGGAATCTTAATGCTTAATAGCCTAAGGTTGTTTGGTTTAAGACTTACTAACCAATGAAATTCCTCCACTAAATTAAATGAAAAGAAAAAAAAAAGAAGATGAAAAAAAAACCTGCCGATGAACATATGTACTAAGAGGATGATTAAGGATAGGTGGATGTAATAAACATTTATGATGCTTGGAGAGATGGAAGAAGGGAGTGTATACATTTTAGCGAGATATAAAAAATTTTAGTGACTTTTTCCTTATTAGGGAGATGTTAAACTTGATCTTAAGTTTGTTAATCTTTGATTAAATTATATGGGTAAACTCTAATTTACATGGATTAGCTTTGAAACTTTAGTATGGTTTTAATGCCTGGTACTTAAGTATTTTGTGTTTTAAGGGCATGTTTATATAATTAAGTGAAGTTATGAAGTAAAGTTGCTAAGGAACTAGATTTTTTTTTTTTAAATTGATAGAATGCAAATTAAGATTGAGCTTTGGTTGAATGCAATATATGGCTAATTTTCTTATGTAATGGTGATTAAAGAATTCTTTTCCTCATGTGTTTTTCTTGTTTTTTATTTATTTTGCTTGAGAACAAGCAAAAGGTTAAATATGAGGAAGTTTGATAAATGCTTTATTATATATATTTATGAATAGGTTTTTATGGTGTTTTTGATATTTTTATGGATATTTAGTGTTTAATTAAATAATATTTTGATTTCAAGCTTTAAGAAAATAATTGAGAAGATTTACGCCATGCCATCAAAATATTCTAGCTACATTACTTTTAATTGCATAGACAATTAGGAGATTATTTTAAAAAGATATACGGAAGATATATTTCAAGATTTTATGTCATATAAATAGATTACAAAGGCCTTGTAAACAAAAGCATTTATTCATAAAGTCGACTTCTTCCATGTGTATCATAGAGTAGTTTCTTTTAGTTTTCTTTAATTTTCTTGTAAATAATTAGATCGATTGATACTGATTACAAACAGAGGAGTTAATTCATACAAAGATTGAAGGCTAGGGATTTTTTATTTCTATGATAAACAATAAGTCTTCTATATCTATTTCTCAATTTTTATTTATGAATTTCTTTATTTCCTTTGTAGTTTATGTACTTTATATAATCATGAATTAGTTTTCTTTGTTAGGATATTGGATTAATGGATTTTTGATATTTCTATATTAAATATTTGAATATTGGTATTCTCGATATTCTTGTTATAGAGTATGCATTTTATTAATTGTGGAATGCATGTTAAATTGGGTTAAAATCTGAAAGGAATAAAATTAATTCAATCAATTCCATGGCAAACTAACATTAGATTACATGTAAGATATTAGAGATAATGCATTGTAATTAAGTTAGGGTTTAGAATATAAATCGATTAATTAATTACATAATCTTTCTAAAGATAGGAAGACTTAGTTAATTAATAAAATAATTCACACTTCAAGAGAAGGTGATTTTATACTTCATTACTTTGATGACTCGAGAGAGAAATGGAAAAAAATAATCTAAACCAATCAAGGATTTAATAGTCAATTATGGTATAGTTTAATATCATGATCTTTAACATTATATCCCGATATTCCAATTTGCTAGTTTATTGATTTAATCTTTTAAGGTGTTGATTTCCTATATATTCTTTCTCTTAATTAGAAGTAGATTTAATATTTTATATTAATTAGGAGTATATTTACATTCTTTTATTTTAGTGTATTTCAGTTTGCCTAGATATAAGTAAAACTAATACAGCTGAGAGCTAGTATTAATCCCTGTGGGAATGACTTAGTCTTACTAGTCTTTTATTATTACATACATGAATTAGTGTACTTACTAGTATAAAATACACTTTTATTTTAAAAGTAGTGGTTAGCGTATCATTGCCTAACATGAGAAATTTGATTGAAGCATGTAGAGTAAGTGTATAGGTGTTGGGTAATGTATATAGAGATGCTAGCACATAGAATGCTGAGCAAATACCGAGTCCAATGAAGGCTGATAATAATGTTTAGAGAAGATTGAGTAGATGTAGAGTACTTAGGAGGAATATGTAGCCTTGAGAGTGATGGTTCAAGATCTAGTATTTGGTGAAGAGTTGGAAGTAGATGGAGTTACAGATGAACCTCATGTGAGATAGTAAGGTGAAATCGAGGTTTAAACATCATTAAGCTTTGAGTTCTAAAATTTAAAGGAAACTATAGATGATTATTTCAATTGGGAGCTCAGATTGAGAAACTATTTAAATGCTATAAGTATGATGAAGAGATGAAGGTTAGGTTGCTAGCACTCGAGTTTATAAGATATGTTACTATGTGGTGGGGGAATTTAATCCCTTAGTGGAGAAGGAAGGGAGAAGGTTATGTTATTTTGTGGCAGAAATGAAGCAGGTGATGTATAGGAGGTTTATGCTAGAAGACCATAAGCAAGGTCAATATATGAAGCTTTAGAACATTAAATAGGGTAATGAGTGTTGTAGACTATGTGAAAGAGTTTGAACTATTTCTAATTGAGTATGAAGTATTTGAGTCTTGAGCGAACTATCATTAGATTTTTTATGGGATTAAGGCTTAAGATTAGTGAAATCTTTGAGCTTTACAAATTTGTAACTTTAGAAGATGCAATTTAGTTAGCAATTAAAGTTGAGAGGTAGAGGAATAAAGAAGTTTTTGTGAATCAAGTAATATCTAAATGTGCTTCCATAAGGGATGCCTTTCTTGAAGAAAATTAATGTATAGCAAGTGAGAAGGTAAGTGAGTAATTTGAGTTTAAGCATGTGGATAGAATAGAAATTAAAGGGAAACATGTTGATGATGCCCACTAGAAAGCCAAATGTTTAGGAAGTTCCTAATGAAGACCTAAATAGGTTTATTGTTTTAAGTGTCAGGGATATGGATATGTTGCTGCTTGACGTCCTAACCATAAGGTTATGGTTATTTATAAGGATATCAAGGAAGTTGTCATAGATGCTATAAAGAGATTAACACAATTTGATATTGAGAAGATGGACTAGATGGGGATACTAGAGGAGAGATGTTCCTACTTATGTTACCGAATTGGCAACATGTAATATTAAAGATTCTATAAGAACTAGGTAGAGGGAAAATTTATATTACACCTAATGGATAATGAAGGTAAGCCATGTTCCTTCATTGTGGATGGAGGAAGTTATTTAAATCCGATATTTATTACCTTCACTCATCAGTTCGGATTGAGAAGTGAGTAGCTTCCAAGACCATATGACTTACTTTGTCTTGGATATAAAGGAGTAATGTGGATGAATAAGTGGGTTAGGGTACCAATTGTCATAAGAGTGTACATTGATGAGATAACCTAACATGTAGTACACATGGATGCAACGAGCATAATATTTGGGAGACCATGGCAATCTAATAAGGGGGTTATATTTGATGGATTCCAAAACTCATATACTCTTACAAAGGATAGGAAGAAGATTATAATGATGCCTGTGAGTTTAATCAAAGTGAAGAAGGTTGAGCTATAAAAGAAAGTCTTGAATCCATGTAGAGAAAAGTAGCAAATTTTAGGGTGAATCCTTTCTAACAAAGGGTGGTGGAGAAATGATGTCATCCAAAGGTCCTTAAATCAACTCTAAAGTATAAGGAGGATCGCGAGAGGAAGAAATAAGTATTTTTTAGAAGTAAGAGATATATGCCTTAGAACTCAGTTATGCTTTGATCGTATTCCTTTGATGACTTTTATATTTATTTTATATTATTTGCTAATTGAGAGACTGTCTTATTTACAACCTTACCATTCTACTAAGGTTAGTATTTAAGTGTTAAATTGTAATTCTTTTAGGAGCTTGTCATTGTTCTTGATATTATTACTTTCTCTAACATTTTGAACCTTATTATTCATATTGAGAGACCTAATGATCTCATAAACTCTTTTAACTGTGTTTTATAATTAGATTGGTTGGTATAGCATTATTTGCCTCTTTCTAGTTATACCTGTACTATCATGCCCTAAATTAGAGAGTCATAATAACTCCACCGTGTAAACTAACCTAAGCTAAAAGTTAACCACTTAGTTGCTAGTGCAGGTATTGCTTACATAAGGTATTTACCACTGCCTCACTTTGAGCCATCCTAATTCTAAGTCTAATAGATATCAACCTATGTTGTAGCACTTCAAAATAGCTTTGAAAAATGAACTTATAGCTCAAATGATAAAGAAAATTAAGTTTTACAAATCTTTGAGAATATATCATCCCAATTTCAACAAAAAGTTTTAAAAGTAAATTGATTTGAGAAAATAGAATGATTAATTAAAGGTTTATAAAAGATCATATGTTAATAGAGTATAGTAATGGTATCTATAATTGAAAACTAGAGAGTTACTAATAGAATCCCTATTAGTTTCCATACAAGTTAGTAAATCCGATAAGTAATTAAGAGTACAACCAATTAGTCTTGAATCTCACTCTCTGACCCCGTTTTTTAGTCTTCTTGGAATTTGGTATTACATTGGTAAGTTTACTCAATAAGTGGGATGGAGACAATAGTGCATATCAGTCATCAAGTACTTAGGGTTTTCAAGCAAGGTTAATTAGATGCAATGCATGTATTGCATAACGTTGACTGGTCATCGTAAGATCAGAGAAATTGCACTCACTTTAATACGAGTTTTGAGGAGTTTTATGCCATACACTTCATGAATTGTCCACCAAACTATGGCTTGTATAATGGAGAAACATGCTCTGCCTAAAATTACCTTCGAACCACGGTCCCTAATCTTGCCATGACCTTCTCTCCTATCACTTAGTTTGACTAAGGGTGGGGAAAGGACCATTTCTGCTATCTTCATTAAATGGTTCGTGTTTGGCTCAATCTTCTTAATCGTCTTGCCTTAGTGAGTTGCGATGTAGGTTTAATTAGAAGTTAAGTTGGGATTGAATTAGCTTACCTCTTAAGGTAATCAAGCAATTTCAAATAATTCAAAGCAAACAACATCATAAAGCAACCAATATCGGCAATCCAGCACTCTATAATGGCAATACAATATTTAAGCACATATCTACACAAATTACTAGCTTACATGCACAAGTAAGACATATATTAAGGTCTCCAAGTATTCTTAATAATACTTCGAAGTACTGATTCCACTTACTTAGAACTTAATCACTCGCTAACTTAATTGTTCATTTATCTCATTTTTGAAAATTCCCTATAAATTTAGTCAATTTGTTATGCTAGCAACTACATAAGACATAGAAAACCATTTACTTGCTCATTCCTTAGAAATTAAGTTGATTTATAACTAAATTCATAAGTTACGTTGTTATTAATATGGGGAATTAAAGTTATTTCGTCAAGGAAATATATCTCTGATACCCCCTAAGTTATCCCCTGAGTCAAAATGTCCTTGAAATATTTATTAGAGAAGCTTTTAAGATATTCTCTGTACCTCATAGTCGTTAAAGTTCACTACAGATTTAGCTTATGCATCAATCTTTGAGGTTGGTAAATCATTAAGATTTTCAATAAATACCTTTTGAGTTAATTTCTGTGCTAAATTACTCTTGAACTTCTAAAACTAGAAATTATTTAAGTTATTTTCTGAACCATATCGTAGTTAGAGTTTTAACAAGATTATCGTTTGAATCATCCTCTAAGTTTGATAACTACCCAAGATTTCTTATGAATTATCTTCTGAAACAACTTCTGAGTGCCCATACTCATGTATTGTACTTCAAGTATCCTCTAAGGCACCTTTTGAACCGACCATGTAGTTTATTCAACTTTTAGATTTCTTGATAGGATATCTTCTAAGCCCAGTCAACTTCAAATTCCTTAAGAGTTTATCATTTAACTTAACCTCTAAGCCTTCCCTATTTATACTTCTCTTGAAAATTTGCCTTTAACTGAACCTTTGAATCAGTATCCAGTAGAATGTTTACCTTCACTTCCTTTCAAATATCATCTAAGTTCAGTCAACTGCTTAATTTCAAGGAATCTACACTTTAAATTTTCCGCTAAGACCTAAAACTTCAGAGTTCTTGCAAATACTCTCTTTTACTTAGCTTCCAAGTGAATATTTAATAGAATATGTACCTCTTAACTTCCTCTGAGATATACTTTGATTTTGATATCTATAGAGTTTTTAATAAAATCATCATTTAACTAATCCTCTGCTTCCCTTATTTTTCCTTTTATGCATAAGTTTTGCTTCTGATTCATCCTTTGAATATCAATCTAGTTCAAAACTCATTTCTAAAATCTTCTAAGTCATCATTTGCCTTCACCTAATTCCCTTATAATCACTTTATCGATCCATTTACTTCTAACTCCAATAAAAACTAACTAGAATGACATCCCAATCCATACTTCTTAATTTCATTACATCCAAATTCTTAGTATCTTACATCATTACTCACCAATTCCTGTAATTCCCAAAATACCAAATGTGTCATATAAATGGCATAGACTTAATTTTGTCAACTTCTATTAATAAAACCTCTTTCAACAGCACCCTTGCACTACCATATATATTAATAAGAAGTGGAACTCATAATCTAAGTGAGGTTATTAAGAGGAACACATTTATTTTTCCAAAAAATACTACTTTTAATTGTAATTTAGGGCTAAAAATTCATAAAAATTATAGATAATAATTTCGTTAAAAATCTCTTCATGGCATTTTAGTATAAACATAGGAAAGTTTATAGAAAAATTTTGGAGTCAAAACTACATCATTAGACTTACTTATTTTAACATTAAAAAGTATTCAATTTCATTGATTTCTTAAGTATGCATATTGTAGCCATTAAATTTCTACAAGATAATATTTTCCTTATATTCTACATATGAAAATAGTTAAGAATAAATTTTTTCTAAAATTTTCTAAGCAATTTTTATATTTTTACAAAATTATCTAAAATCAAACTAATTTGGACCTCACCAGAATAATTAGCTTCAACTACCAGTGGTGGTTGCCACCTTATTGATTAGCCTAAATGGTGGGTCCACTATCGCCTGGTGCTGGTTGCTTGTCCCAGCATCTCCTTAACCGCACAAACTCGATTTAGCTCAATTTGCACTTGATTTTTACATAATTTTTCTAAATTTCTTCTTGTATCTTCAAATCTCCAACTTAATTTTCCTAATTTCTATTTACATATAAGATTATGATTGAGAGTTTTGCTAAAATTTTCTAAAGCTTTTCGGTGAGCTTGATATATTTCTTCTCTTGTCTTTCATTTTAAGTTTCTATAATGCATGTTTAGCCACTCTTAATACATTACAACTGTCTTTAAGGACTTTATATACCTAAACCACTTCATTCCACATGCCACGGAAATTTTTTCATAATTTTTTTAATGATTTCTTTATTAATTTCTTAAGTATTTTAGCCTAAAATACTTATATTATGGTATTTTAACTAAATACAAATGTATATACATACTTAAAAAATATACATAATGTGTACGTATATATTATATATGTTGTTTTATGCCCCCTATAAATTTTACTTCATAAATAATTTATCTTTAAAAATTTATGAATTAACAAAACTTATTTTTATGCGATTACAACAAATTATATGTAATATTATTAAATTATACTATTTTAGTTATATTATTATTTTATTATATTTTTAATATCCAAGTCAATGGGATCTCCTCATCAAATGTCTCGAGCCTATTCGTAGGTTTTTAAGTTAATTGCGTTAGTTTCACTGATATCCTAAATTTATCCGCTTAATTTCTATTTACCAACCATGGGGCTCACATTTACTAATTTCTGTTCTTGTGAATAGAATTGAAACATGATTCAACATCGTAATTCAATTATCTATTTGATAATTATTGATATCTATATTTATTTTCCATTATTTCTATATGAAAAACAAAGAAATGTTAAATCTTTAATTGTTACATAATGCCGATCTATGACACGATTTAGGCTTTTGAAATTGATGCACAACAACGACCTACCAACTCATTAAGATTTTCTTTTAAATAAATAAATTTAATATTGTTAAATAAACCTATAGAAAATAAATGTTATTTTTCAATTAAAATTTTATAGAAATAGTATTTGTATAAAGGAGAAAAATAGACAATCTTATTACAAATAGTTTTATTTATCTATTTTGTCCATCCCACAACATACATATGCATGCCTAAAAGACTTTGAATGTCAATTTTTTGAATTTGTTAGTCTAGTCTTGTATATAATTCTTTTATGAAATTCTTAAAATTTGAATCATTAATTCATTATAATGTTTGCTTACATCAAAACTATTTTTATCCTCCTCCTTCTTCTTCTTCTTCTTCTTCTTCTTCTTCTTCTTCTTCTTCTTCTTCTTCTTCTTCTTCTTCTTCTTCTTCTTCTTCTTCTTCTTCTTCTTCTTCTTCTTTCAAATGCTTATGTAAAAGACCTTATCTTTCCAAAGAGTGAAAACTTCTTCAACTCTTTTTCCCTAACACCTATTGATAAAATGAAACATGAACATCATTTAGTGAAGAAAAACAAACTTGTCTTTATATACATAACGTACTAATACAATACCGTTTACAAAAGATAGATGAACTATAATCTTTGCCAAAAGACACATATGCCAAGAAGGGAATAAATGAAAACTTCATTTGTTTCCTTTTCTACAATACATTTCTTAATATAAATTTTATGAAAATGAGATTAGGTCTTTTTATTTTCTTTGCCTTAGTTTAGAGTTTTATTTTAAAACAAGTCAATGACTTTTTTTTTTTTACCTTTTTCTTTTTAAATTTTTTTTTTGGTTTACAAGCCACCATGGGGGAGTGGGTCATAGGGGTGGAAGGAAGAGGGAAGGTTTGAAATTTCACCCACTTTTTTTAGTAAGTTAAACGAGTTAGCCAATGTCACCCAACTCACTTATATAGCTCAATTATTGACACCTATCCACCGTTTATATATATGTGTGTATATTATCTAATGAATTTTCTCTCTTTAGTTATTAGCTGATTTTATATTATCGCAACATCCCTTTTTATAGTACCCTATGATGATGTTGACTTTAAATCAAGCTATACCAAAATTTCCATTTAATCCATGTTTGATTTTGCTATTATCTCCCATATCATAATTTTAGAAAAAAACTTCAATGAATTTATGGAATATTTGTTTCACATTAAGTTTATAAGAGCATGTTTATAAAGGGGTTCTTAAAAGGGATACTTAAGATGCCATTTTATAAAGGGGTATTTTAAGTAAATGTTTTTCACCTTTATTTAATTATTTTGTAGATAAGGGGTGCTTGGCATAGGTATTTATGCTACTCACCTCTTTATAAACTTGCTCTAATAAGTTAATTTTTTTTTTATTGGTACTAATACGTTACCCATGTTTGGATGAATGATATGCAAGATTATACATAGTTTTTAAAATGCTATTACTTATTTTTTCAAGTGTTAGAATTTTATTGATACTTGTACGCTAATAATTTATCTAAATAGCATATTAGTATATTTTCAATATTGAATATCTAGGAAGAGGTCATATAATAAAGAAAGCTCATATGATATATTTCTAAGGTACTCATCATTAGTGGGTGGTGACTATAGTCCACCATATATTAAATTTAACTAGATAGACATATTTCTTAGGTTATGTTTGGAAAGAAGATAGTTTCTTTTAGAGTGATCATATCCTAATAATCATAGAAATCAAGCTCAATAAATAGATTCAACAAAATGGTTTCTAGTTGAAGCCCACAAAGCTCAAAGGATGGAATATAAATAAATATAAAGAGGGAGACATCCAAAGTGATAGGATGTTGGATTGCATAAGCTAGCACTTCTTAAGTTTGTACCCTTTAAGTGACCAACCTACAAGCCACAAGTTGCATATGTATCATTATTGGCTATAAGACTTGGAAGTTGCACTTGAAGATGAATTTTCTTAAAGCAAAATGATTCAAATATACAACCCTTCTTTGAGGCGTACAAGCAAAGCCTTTCAAGAAATAAAATTTTTGCTCAGATAAATCAAAATAAGGAATCCCGTAATTAGAAAATGGGTCAATAAAATGAATCACAGTCTTACCACTAAACTGTCGTGCTAACTATCAACTGTTGTGCGCACTATCAATTGTCGTGCCCATTACCAACAGAAACAAAAAAAATATCTTATTGGGTCATATCTAAGCAATGAGGTAAAGAGTTCATCAAACATTCTAGTTGAGTCCTTACTCAAAGATGTGTGAAGTCGATGACTAGCAACATGGCAACCTTTATTAACAAGTTGTGGCTTTACTAAGCCAAAAAATGGGCCCACTTACATCAATATTATTTCTTTGCTCCATGCCTAGGGTTTATATTTTTTTCAAAAGATGTTGTAGCGGTTTCTTGGAAGCGATGTGTCATTTTCCACATGAAAAGGGAAAAAATAAACAAAGACATGAAATATCCTCATTGACAAGCCAAAAATGAAAAGGAAAAAGGAGACTGAAATAGAATAAAAAAGCAAAACTGAGAAGAAAAATTACCAAAATTTGAGATCAAGCTCAAATATGATTAGATAGTCATTTAGTACACAATCTCATAAGATTACCTCTTTAAAATTCACAGCTATATATATCGACTCCATTGAACCAGCAGCTTAGTTTGATGCATTAGGAATCCTGGTCGAACGGCTAAAATTGTTCCAATCAATGATGCGACCAGAAGCCCCTAGTTTATATATTATTACAAATACAACCAAGTAGAAGTTTATTCACTGTATAGAAATCGAACTGATATAGAAAAAGTAAAAGATATATTATTGATAAGCCGCCCTTGCTTGTGCTTCCATGTGCAGAAATGATCACCCGAAAGTGAAAATGGATTCAAAGGAATCCAAATGCCAAAGGTTGTAAGTTGCCCTTTTTGGAGAACAAAAATCTGCCGTTCAATAAAGTGACATAACTAGATCATATGAAGGAAAAAGAAGACATAATTTCACTTCCCTGAATGGTCCATTTAGCACCAATCCAAGAATTGAAGCCACCCCAGAACAGAACTTCCATCATATGGCAATCCTTTTCTTGTTCCATTTCTTGGAGTTCTGAGAAAAATAAGGAAAGTTCAAGCAAATGACTACATGGTGATGGGCGGTGCAATACTAAGAGGGATTGAAACATATGGCTAGTACTGCTATTTATATCGTTGTGGGTTTTTTTTTTTTCGGTTGTTCATAGGAGAAATAAGATGTTGGGGTGACTTAAGTAGGCATGTGTTTGTCACTTTTGCTAAAAGGAACTCAATAATATTAGTAAAAACTGTTTATACAGCCGCATCTTCCGAGGGATATGCCCTTACGGTATCGATCCTTAGTCAGATGGTGACAACTCCAACATTATGATTTCCGTCAAATACTATAGCTACCTTTTCACGCTTTTCACCGATAAAAAGCACTGTTTAGTTTCTTATTTAAGGTGACAATTCCAGTGAATCTGCATGGTCTGTGTTCACGTTTTTGCAAACATTTGTGAGCGCGCTTGCATTAATTTGATACATGATGATCTCTTGCCATGCATATTATCCGGACATGTATCATGATTGTGATTTTTAATTATATAGATGGAACATCATTAATTTAATCTCTCTATGTTTAATGGATTTTTTTTTTAAACTATTACACATAATATGACTTTAGGATAAGAGGGAATAAAACTTAGTTTATCTTATTGAAACAGTTGATAAATTGAAATGGATTAAATATACTCTATTCAATTCTATTCCTCATTTAGCATGTAAAAAAAAAAATTCATTACTACCATTATTATCAATCTAATTTATAAGTAGCATATAGATTAACAATTTTGAGTAAATTTACACGAATTGGAATCATATAATTATAAACTTGTCACATATAATATCATATGTTAGAGACCCAAGCCTCTTCTAAACATCTATTGTATATTAATCCAAGTAGGTCATCTTACAACGTGATCATTTGATTACGATTATTGACCATAGTTGGAACATAATAAATTAAAAATAGAAAAAACACGGTACAACATCAATACAAATATGGAAGCATTGATCCCGTTAGGTTGGATCAATTACATAGATCTCTTTACTCGTAATATCATATTTAATTTTTTCCACATACGTCCTTTTTATATTTAAGGCCCCACTTGACATGAATGGCCTAAAAACCATTTCAATCCTGCATCTCTTATATTGTTATAATTAATGAGCGTGTCTCGTATCTTTCTCTTTGATGTATTTGCTTCTTATCTTATCCGATCTCATATGTCCGTAAATCCACCTTGACATTCCCATTTTTACCACTCTCATCTTCTATTTATGTATATAATTCACTGTGTTCAGCAGTCAGACCCATAAAACATCACTAGTCTTTTGGCTATCTGGTTGAATTCAGTTTTAAGCTTTATGGGAACCTTACGATCACATAGGATATCTTATGCACCTCTCCATTTCAACTGCCCTAATTGAGTTCGATGCTTCACATCTTTATTATTTATATCTCTGTATTTCATATTATCGATTGTGCTATTAAGAGCTACCACTTAAATATATGTTAGGTTTCCATTTTATATAAGGTAAAATTTGATGTTTGATCAAATATCTCCTCTCTCTCTCTCCCTCATTGTAATGTGAAGATCTTTGTAGGTAGACAATCTCTATGCATAATAGCTATAATATATAAAACAAATGAGTCACAGTTTAGCTTTACTACTAAATGAACTTTATGTGAGGTCAAGATTAGGTAATGTGTATATCTCCCTAACTTTGTAATTAGGGATGCACTTGGGTTGGGTTTTTAACACAGTACTTAGCATGAGAGACACAAATATGTGGAGAATAAAACTGTATTAATTTGAAAAGATCTTATGTGTAACTTAATCATGGAATACTTATAGTCCAATAATACTAGAACTAATAAGGTGATAGAATACAATTTCAAACCGACAAAATCAAGATAAACTTTCATAAAGATAACAATTAATCTTTATCGACTTAATATCTTGCTAAACATGCAAATTTAACTTCCAAAATAGCATCAAGTAGCAAATTAAGCGATTTTCTCTAGGCTAAAGTAGAATTAAATAATTTTTTGTTGACATGTTATGAGTTTTGTAACTCTCCATATGCAAAAAATTATAGCTCTTACCCAAAGTTTGGTCCTTAAATCACAAATAAAAATCAAAAGCCTATGAGCTTTTGGTTGCTTCTGACCTAATTCTTCCTTTGCTTCTAATTATCAAAATATTTCATATATTGTAATCCTAATTCATCCATTTAGCTCCCTAGTTTTTGAATCCAATGCAACAATGAAAGACATGTTCCAAAACTTGACTTAGACCTTATAGATTATCTTAACTTGTGTTTAAGGATAACATTATTTGATGGTTGAATTCTAAACCTATCTTGGGCCTAGTAGTTAGGTAAACTAATATAAATTTAATTAAAGCATATCACAATACATATTTTTTGTATATATTCTTAAAGTTGAGTGATACGAAGTCAACATGAAACACATTAACTTTAAATGATCTTATAAACCATTAACCATGTATTAAGTAGAACGAAGCAAGAGAATGGAGCATGGGTTTGTCAATTGTTGCGGTCTGTCAATTGTTGCGGTCCATATCTTGAAATTGATGCCAAATTCTAGAGTATGAAATGGGAGGGCTTGGAATGAAAGATCTACTTCTATTTAAAATGGCTCTCCTAATTAACTAAATTGGCTCAGTGTATTCAAAATAACCCTAATGCTTTTTAATTCAAGATTCTGAAAGGGATCTATTTTTTGAATATGGACTTTAGAAATGTAAGACAAGGTGGGAAAGCTTCTTTAGAGGTAGGTCAATATTCTTGAAGGTCATATTGTTTTATTTCGAGGACTTTGGAAGGTAGGTGATGGGAAGCCTATAAGAGTGTAGGTAGATCATTGGATTCCTACACTGGATGGTTTCAAATTAAGACAAAATAGTTCAAATTTGAACAATGCTTTGTAGTGGAAGACTTGACATAGAATGAACAAAGGTATTGGGACTTAAGGGGTATACTTTCTACTGTTTCACTAGATGAGAAAAAGCCAATATAGAGAGTTAACATACTTACTCGTGAATAGTTGAATATCTCATTTGGCCCTTTATAAAGCTTGACAATTGTATAGTGAAATTTGCTTACTTCCATCTTACAGAGCAAAGATTTAATCTTTCAACAAACGCTTCTTCATCTTCATTCGTTGTTCCTACATTAGAATGGAAAACTAAATGGATATTATACGTGTAACCAAAAACAAATCACTTTCTTTTGAGAGCGTTAATAGATTCCTTAGTTGTGAAATGAAATCTTATGAAAAGGCGAATCACACAAGATGAAGTTTGCGTTTGTTGTAGTAGATCGGAGACAATTTTTCATGTACTGGTTTGTTGTCATTAGGTAAGGTCGGTTTGGTTTGGCATGTTGGGGTTGAGGGTTTTAGATGCGATAAAGGTTGGATTTTGGATATAGATTAGAAACTGTATTGACAAAGCTTCGACTTTTAGGAATAAATCGATGGTCTTAAGAAGTCAAATAGCTTAGGTGGCATGGATGATTTGGAAAGAGTGGTGTATGGTGTTATATGGTGAAAAAACCTTAGATTTGATAAGGGTAGTGATAAAGATAAAGTATGGTTTTAAAGATTGGTGTAGATTAAAAGTAAAATAAAGCCATGATGGGACAAGAGATAGACAAAAGAACGTTGTAGCTATTATGGTGCATCTTAGTGACAACACTACTAATTATTGTAGATGGTTCTTTTATATCGTATGATGAGAGTGGTGCGATTGTAGGTGTAGTGAGGGATGGGAAAGGCATTTTCATAAGTGGTTTCTCCAAGAATATCTTAGTTAGTTCTACAGAAGAGGGGAAGGCTATGGCTATTAATGAAGCAATGGGTTAGGCTAAGTGTACAGACTAGACTAAGGTAGTTTTCGCTTCGAATGTAGTAAATTTACTGGATGTGTTAATCAAGAACAAACAAACAGTGGGTTGGGCTTCTAAGGACATTACTATTGAGACTTAATTTCTTTTAAGACAAGCCAATTTTTATTACAAGGTTGTTGTAATTCTAAGAAACACAAATGCTATTGTGGCTTAGGTGGCTAAGAATACAAGGAAGCAAATGTGTCGGCACTTCTTCCCAGAGCATTTGGTTAGATTCAATGGAGATGTCTCATACTCATTGATCTATTGTGGTATCTTGAGGAACTTATCTACAGCTTTCTTCTTGGTAGTGGCACTAATGACTTCCCTACTCTCTAGGGTATAGATGATTTCCTTTTATCTCCTTAGCCCCTTTTGGAGGTCTTAGATCTTTCGCTCCAGCTCGACCTTCTAACTAGCTAGCCCCATTGAATATCTTTTAGCTTTTTTACATTTGTCTGCCTTTACTGCCAACTTAATTTACATCTTCAAAACCAATGTGCTCAGCTTTCTATTATGCTACTCAAGGTCTTCCTTGATCTTTTGCTCCTCCTCTAATATTTTAGAGAGCTCAGCCTTAAACTTATGCTCCTCTTCTAATTGCCTTCAAAGTGTATTGGCCTTCCTAAGAGCCCATTCAGCCCTCTACCGCTCTTACCTCTCCTTCTATAGCTCAGCCTACAACATGGTCCTTTGCACCTAAAAATGATGCAAATGTTAGTTAGCCTTCTTGAATTTGTCCTAAAAGTGCTTAGAAGAGGACTCTACCTCTTTATGACTGTTCTATACACTAAATACACTTTCGTGGAGGTCATTAACCATGTTGAGCTGCATGTTATGGTGTATAAGCTAAAACAGCTCTTGACTATAGTATTGCACCATAATAAATGAATTGCAATCAGTTAGAAGAGACATTAAAGAAGGTACATCATCAAGTAAAGTAACTTAAAGGAATGAAGACTCACTTATAGGATGAGCGAGCTAAGGTGCCCTTTCATGTTAAGTAACGAGTTGACCTAGGCCTTTTCCATCTCCTCTAAGATGGCTCAATCACTAGAGGTGAAAGACCCCATTAAGGCTTGAAGGCCAAGCTCTAGGTAGCATAGTGTCACATCATTTCCCTAAACATCCCACTTTAGCTTAAAGAGTTTCCCCTTGGCCTGCCTAGTGACTAACTTAGTAGCCCCTAGGTACAAGTTGTTGTTCTTGGTCTTGATGGGCAATCATTCGGCTCAACATACAGGATAGCTTGGCAAAGAGGTACTCGGCTTCGGTAGAAGTTGGCTAAAGTACGAAGATCCGCTTTGCCAACCCCTTCAATCATTAACCTTAGCTGTAGGTCAAAGGCCTTGTAGCTTGATTCCTATCATTCTTTTCAGGTTGATTTGGATTTAGGATCAAATTTGAATGGTCTTTGACTAGCTTTCCGTTAGGGTAATATGGATTGAGGTCGGTAACATTAAAGGTGTTAAAAACCCCATAGTCTTTAGCTAGCTCCAACCTGTAGGCATGATCATTAACCTTCTGGAGAATTTTGAAAGGTCCCTCAGCTCTTACAGATAGCTTGTTCCTCTTCTTGCTTGGAAACCTTTTCTTGTTGAGGTGCAGCCATACCAAGTCTCTTGGTTAGAATTGTCTAACCATCCTATCCTTGGTCCTCTCTCGCATTCTGCGACTGGCATGGTCGATTTACTGAGTGACCTTATTGTAGATGTGTTGAAGGGATTACGCTTAGGCTCTTGTGTCAAGGTCTTCTTGCTCAGATTCGGGTACAAGGGTATGATTGAGGGGCAACTCGGGATTGAAACCTTAGACAACCTCAAAGGGGTTTACTTGATGGTGTTATGTATTACTCAGTTGTAAGTGAATTCGACCACTGGTAATCAAACGTCCTAATCAGCCAAGTTCCTACCCATTATAGCTCGTAGCAACGATCTAAAAGTACAATTGATTACCTTCATTTGGCCATCCATTTGGGGGTGATAAGAAGTACTAAATAGCAATTTAGTCCCCATTTGTTGCCACAGAGTTCTTTAGAAATGGCTTAGGAACTTTGGATTTCTGTCTGACACTACTCTTCTCGGCATATCGTGTAACCTAACAATTTCTTGCAAGAAAAGAGAAGCGTCGAAGCATCGTTAGTTTTGGAGCAAGGCACAAAGTGTGCCATCTTGCTGAACCTATCCACAACAACTATTACAAAATCTTTGCTTCAGCCAGTTTGTGATAATCTGAGGACAAAGTCCATGTTCACCTTAGTCCATGGTTTCCTTGGAACAAGTAAAGGCATTACTTTCTCTTGCTCGGCTTAGCACTTAGCCCTCATGCACATGGCATAGCCTTCAACAACTCGGTATGCATCATGCCTCATTCTCGACTAGAAGAAATGACCATTCAATAGTTCATAAGTCCTTCTCTCCCTAAAATGCCCTGAAAGTCTCCCATTGTAGGCATCCCTAATTAGTAATTCCCTTAGGGAATAGGTTAGTACCCACTGTTTCTCTCCTCGAAACAAGTATCCATCTTCTACATAATACTCATCTACTATCTTTCCATTGATACATCGTATAAGTATGGGTCGGAAGTATGGATCCCAAAAGTATTGCTCTTTAATGCTCCTAAACCCAAACATTTTGGTCTGTAGTTCATTTTGGAGTGCATGCATTCTTGAAAGAGCATCTACAACCACGTTGCTCTTTCCTTGCTTATATTTTATTACGAAGTTAAAACCCTTAAGGAATTCGGCCCACCCTACCTATTGCTTTGACAACTTCGTCTAACTTAGGAGATACCTTAGAGGCTTATGGTCAGTGTAGATGACAAATTCTCTTGACAAAAAAATAATGTTGCCATACTTGTGGTGCCCAAATCAGTGCTAAGAGTTCCTTGTCATACATAGAGTAGTTTAGTTGAGGTCTTCTAAGCTTCTCACTATGGTAGGCAATTGGTCAACTTTTTTACATTAGTAGTGCCTATTCTAATGCCTGTTGCATTACATTTTAGCTCAAATGTGTTCTTGAGGTCAAGCAATGAAAGCATAGGTATGAATGTCAATCTTTCTTTCACCTCTGCAAAGCTTCTCTCTTCCTTTACTCCCCATCAAAAGTTAGTGTTCTTTTTTGTTAGCTGTTAGCTTAGTATGTGGTATAGCGAGGGTGTTAAAATTCTTCATGAATCTTATTTAGAATAAAGCTAATCTATGGAAACTTCTCATCTCAGCAAAAATAGTAGGTGTTAGCCACTCGATGATTACTTGGATCTTCTTGTCGTTTACTCGTAAGCCTCTCCCACTTACTACATAGCCTAAGAATATTACTTTCTCTTAGTAAAAGCAATATTTCTTAAGGTTATCGAATAATCTTTCGCACAGAGGACATTCATTTCGGTATGGAGATGTTCATAATGACTTGGTATGTCTGCATTGTAGACTAAGATGTTGTCAAAGTACACTACAACATACTTTCCCATTAGATGTCTCAGCACATGGTTTATTAGCTTTATGAAAGTGCTTAGGGCATTCGACATGTCAAATGACATGACCATCCACTCATAGAGTCCATGCTAAGTTTTGAAAGCAATGTTTCGCTCATCTCCCAGCCTCATTCGAATTTGATGGTAGCTAGATTTCAGCTTAATCTTGCTAAAAATCTTAGCTCCACTTAATTCATTTAACATATCTTCTAACCCAGGGATTGGATACTCGTATTTGATTATTATCTTGTTCATTGCTTAGTTGTCAACACACATTCGCTAGGTATTATCCTTTTTTGGCACTAGGAATGTTGGAACAGTATAAGGGTTGAGACTTTCCCTAACTTAACCTCTCTCCAATAGTTCATTGACATGTTGGAGCTTAAAAGCCTATTTTCGACTCATCCGATAGGTTGGTTTATTTGGCAGGGTGATGCCAAGTACTAAGTTAATGCAGTATTCTATACTTCGGATTAGAGGAAACCCCTCAGGCAACTGTTCTAGGAATAGATCGGCATATTCATCTAGCAACTCTCTTATCTCTAGGGTTAGTTTAACTCGCTCTTTCAATTCTAATAAACGCCTGACTAATAGGAAGGTTGTCTTATCGGCTTAAATAGCTTCTCAGAGCTTGGCTCTACTCATCATTGGAGTCTTCTTCGATTTATGAATAAGTTTAACTTATAGTTTGTTAACTTTACTTGGCGACAATAGGTTTAGTGTGGTCTTTTGGCCATCTTTCTTAAACATATATGTGTTTTAGTATCTATCATAGATGACTCTTCTACCAAACAACCACGGTCTGCCTGGTAACATGTGGGAAGCACACATAGGTAGTACGTCGTAGAGAATTTGGTTTGAGTAATTTCTGATAGTGATTAGCAGTAGTACTTATCGAATGACATGCCGTGCTCCCTTCTTACTTAACTAGTGTAACTTGTACGGCCTTAGATGTGCAACAGTTAGCAACTTCAATTTTGTGATTAGATTGGTTTATGCTACATTGGTATAACTACCATTATCCATAATGAAGGCACATACCTGATCATTCACCTTACATTCCTCCTCCCTGTGTGTGGGTTCCAAGTTCATTGTACGTTGGACAAGTAAGATCAACTGATCTAAGTCTTTAATAAACACGTCTTCCTCAATCGGTTCATTATCATGAGAAACTTCCTTTTCGGTAGGGCTTTCCTCCTTGGTTCCTCATCAATAATTTCTGTTGATAGTCTATTATCGTTTACCCAATTTGATAAGCATTGATATAACTTTGCTTACTCGTCCATTTAGTTATTGATAGGTCGGGTAATTTACACTTTTGGCACTTTACTGAATAATTGACATTTTTCAGCATTCCGCTAAGTAACACAGATCTATTCCTAGTATGAATTTAAGTTCATGGTGTGAATGGTTATCATAAGCACGGTTATATTACATAACTGTCTGCTCTCTCTATATTTCAGGGAAGGTATCTAACCAAGAAGCCTTCACGTGTCTCGATAGTTATTTCAATAACTGTTCCTTTAAACATGACAATCCCCTTTAAAAATGGAAATGAAACTCTGTAAGGGACATCTAATAACTCTTAACCACTTATTTTACTTTCCTCATTCCTGCTTACTAACTTAGGCATCGGAGTGGCCACACTGAACTGGCCTCGATACCAACTGATTTTCTTATCTTTGCAGGACATTTCCAACTCCCAAAATTCATAAACAACATTTAGTGCTGTCTGTTTTTTCCTAAACATACCTACATGGCTAAAACTAGAATGACCAAGAGTGTAGGTGCTGACACTTCTTCCTAACACCTTGAGGGTGAGAGTTAATATACTGATGAGCAACAACTTGCTAGAATTGAGCAACTTTGCTTCAATTTGGCCAAGGAAAACTCGAAGTTGAACAAAAAACAAGAATATATAATATTCATCGAAATTAGAACAAAGAGCATGGCGATCATGATGCTGAGAATAGCGATGATTAAATTTATTCACTTGAGTTGCTGAAAAAGCAAGTCGAAGTTGTGATGGGACCCCCAGTTACTGCATTCAGAAAGAATGATAAAGCTAAGCAACCATAGCATGTACACCATATAGGACCGTTGCATATCAGTACCCTTACTGCAACAAACATGTAATTCCAAATCAAGAAAAGTGCCTTTGTTCTAGAGAGTTTAAAGGAAGTGATACCGAGGCATATCAAGTTGCCATAATTTGAAATTTATGATGGGACAAAGGACTCCCAAGACTACTTGGAGTACTACTGTACGTTGGCCAAGTTACATGGCTTGAGTGATGTAGTGGCTTGTCAAGCTTTTCCCTCGATTTTAAGGAATGTAACCAGCACATAGTTCAAATACTTGAAGCCAAACACCATTTGTTATTTTAATGAACTAGTAAAAGTATTTCTTTAATAGTTTCCTTGCAAGTAAGCTTCCTGTTAAGGATTCCTCAATCCTTAACACAATCAAACAAAGATTAGAGGAGTCAATCAGAGACTACCTCACTAAGTTTATAGATAAGATGGTTCAAATCCCATAATTAGACATGAACGTAGCCCTCAACACCGTAATTGATGGAGTTAAGCCCCATGGAGACTTTTTCAAGTCTCTTACAAAGAATAAGCTGAGAACTGTCTCCTAGTTCAAGGCCAAAGCCACCTTATACATTTGACAGGAGGATAACGTAAAGGCCTAGCAAAAAGTCAATCAGAATAAGAGAGATAGAAAAATGACAAGAGGAAAAGTACAAAGGACAGACTCGGCACAGATGATGATCAAATTTTGAATGCCAAGAGAAAGAGACCAAGGATTCTAACATTTTCATCCCACACAACTGTCAATCATCCAATTTTGGACTTATTGATGGAGGTACATGGGCAGAGAGGAGTTCTGTAGTGGCTGGAAAGAATGAGAAGAGTTCTGTAGTGGCTGGAAAGAATGAGAGGAAATCCTTCCAGGAGAAATTTTAATAAGTATTACGACTTCTACCTCGAAAAAGGTCATAAAATAGACAAGTGCATCCAGCTCAAGAATGCGATTAAGGGTGTGATTCAACGTGAGCATTTGTGAAAGTTCTTAGCGCATGATGCCAAAAATATCGAGAGACCATCCTAGACGAGACATGAGGAATAGGATAATGATACTCGGTTAACTCTAGTTGGGAGAGATGCAAAGGATGTTAATTTTAGTAGATCACCAAATGAAGTGATAAACAACATTATTGGTGGACCTACTATAGGCCAATTAAGCTCTTTGACCTTAATAAAGGCCGAAAATTACGTTTGCTACATCCAAGGTAAGAAGATTAAGATTGACAATACAATATCTTTCATAGGGGAAAACTTTGAGGGCATCTAAAGGCTATATGATGATGCAATTGTTATTAGTACGAGAGTCACTAACTTTAAGGTTAAGAAAATTCTTGTTGACATAGGAAGTTTGACAGATATCATTTTTCAGTATGCGTTAGACCAAATGAGACCCAAGATCAAAGCACAGCTAAGATCTTATAAGTATGATATACTTGCCTTCAATAATCAACTTATTTAAGTAGTCAGAGTAATTTCTTTGTTGATATAGATTGACAATGACGAGCATGTCGTAGAGGATAAAGTGCACTTGTAGTCAAATGTTGGTCCCCATATAACATGATAATGGGACAACTGTGTCGGCATTCATTTGACATTGTCCCTTCAAGTGCACATCTTAAAGCTAAGTCCCCTACTCCCACAAGAGTCGGCGTATGTAAAGGAGATTAGCAATTGGTAAGGTCCTTATATATAAGGTCCTTAAGATGAAAAGAGGTATTTCAGGTAGAAACCTGTCTGGAAGGCAAGTCAATCGGCATAGAGAATGCTGAGAGTAATATTGAGGAAATTTCTTTAGGAGATGACCTTAAGAAAACAACGAAGATAGGGAAACCCTTGTCAGTAGATATTCGGCAAAGTTCGATTAACTTGCTGCAAACCAACGCTGATATATTTGCATGGTCCCCTTCTAACATGCCGGGAATCCCAAGAGAAGTTATGGTGCACAAGCTCTAGATTGATCCAAGTGTGAAAGTGGTCCAACAAAAGAAAAGGCATTTTGTACAAGAGAGACAAGCAACAATAGAAGAAGAAGTGCAGAAGTTATTGAAGGCAGGATTTATCTAGGAAGAGCCTTATCCAACTTAGCTAACCAATTGTATGCTAGTCAAGAAGTCTAATGGTAAGTGGTGAATGTTCATTGATTTTATGGATCTCAACAAGGCCTGTCCCAAGGATTGTTTCCTACTACTGAAAATCAATCAGTTGGTAGATTCAACCGCTGGACATGCGCTACTTTCTCTTATGGATGCTTTCTCTGGTTAGAACCAAATCAAGATGGATAAGGAGGATGAAGTCCATATGTCTTTTGTTACTAATTTTGGAACATATTATTACATGGTGATGCCTTTGGGGCTGAAAAACGTTAGTACAACCTATTAGAGACTTGTTACTAAGATGTTCAAACCTCAGATTCACAGAAATGTCGAAGTATATGTCGATGACATGGTTATGAAGAGTGTGAAGGAGGATTAGCATTTAACCGATCTTAAGGAGACATTTGCTACATTAAGGAGATATAATGTGAAACTCCACCTAAAGAAGTGCATCTTTGGCACCATGTTAGGAAAAGTTTTAGGATACATGGTCACTTAGTGTGGCATTGAAGCCAACCCGAGAAAGATTGAGGTAATAAAAAACATGAAATTCCCTCGTATAGTCAAGGAAGTGCAAGAACTCAATGGATGAATAGTTGCCCTCAATAGGTTTATGTTGAGAAGTATAGATAGGTGTGTAGAATTCTTTAAAATCTTAAAGAATCCAAAATAATTCAAATGGTCCGACGATTGTGAAATAGCTTTCAATGATCTCAAAGAATTCCTTGCATCACCACCAACACTCTCAGTACCCATCTTAGGAGAGAGTTTATATTTATATCTATCGGTCATCTATCGAGGTCTTTCTTCTACATTAGTCTAAATTGGCGGCAAAGAGCATCGATTCGTTTGTTATGTGAGTTCTATATTGCAAGGGCTAGAGCTTCGGTATATGAAAATTTAGAAAATTGTTTTAGTAGTAGTTCTCTAGACAAGGAAGTTGTAGTCGTATTTTGAGGCTCACTAAATCATAGTTTTCATATCTCGACATAGCATATGATGTACCATCATATAGGAATACTTGTTTATACTTAACAAAACTCCTATTCATAACAAAGAAGTATTATCTACAGAGTTCAACTTTTATACCTGTTTATACAAAAAGTACATCCATCAAACTTATCCAAACCTAAAATACTGTATACTTTTTCTTTTTATGTATAGATCTGATATGAGGCAAGTGCACCTATCAGTTTTAATATAGCGGATGTGAGTCCGAGTCGATCCCTTAGAGACTTCGAGTACTAATATTAACCTTAGCTTTATTATCTAACCGGAAAATTATGAAAGTTTGAATTAATTAAAAATACTAAAATTAACAAACTAACTTAATTATAAGACTTAATTAAGCAATTGAAAAATTAATAAAATCAAGAACGACTTCAAGAAAGTAATAATGTATTTAGGAATTATTTTCCCTAAAGTTTAACATGTGATCGCTTAAAATATATTCAATTCGGTTTCTATTTTTCTTGACTGGAGGGATTCACAACTAAAGTTAATACCTTTCTCAAGCATATTAACCTTAATCCTAAATTATTCACCGTAATCTCTTCACTTAGTAATATAACTTAGAATTGCATTAATGTATAACGAATTCCCATACAAATAATTAACTTTCCAGAAGAAACATGTATCTTATCTCTAAGTATACATGTAATTCTCTCCAATTATGTAAAGATCTAATTATACATGCAATTTCTCAATCAACATGCATAATATCATATATTGATATTCTAGAAATATCAATCAATAATTAACGACATAATTGAATCAAGTAAAGATAGAAACTTTATTGAAATTTCTAAATCAATCCAAGAATCACATGAAACCCTAGGTTTCATAATCCTAAATACACGAATTCTCAGCTATCATAATGAATCTAAAAATGAGTTTCATCAAAAACATAAAATAAAACATGGAAACCGCTTTTGATTAATGAACAATCTCTCTAATCTTGAAGTTGATGTTGTTCCGCCTCTTTCTTGATGTTGTTCCTTAAGTCTTTTTCTCTTCTCTTGTGTCTCTCCGTTTCTATAATGTCTCTCCTCTCTTTTGAAATCCTAAGATATCCTTTTATATGTGTATTACAAAGATTTTGTTTTCGTCACCAGACACGGCCTGGGATACGGCCATGTCCCTAGGTCATGTAACTTTCTACACTAAGGCAAAATTTTCTGCACAACTTCAAAACTTCATAACTTCTTCATTTGAACTCTGATTTGAGTGAAATTTGATTCCTTTTCTTTGTTTTCGATCCTAGAACGCGTTTAAACCTAGAAATCAAAATTTTACTCAATTAAGTATAAATTTCTTTAAAGAAAACAAAAAATGTGAGGAAAATACTATAAAATTACCCTATGAAATATGTTTAAAATCCGAGTTATCAAGATCCTTTATAGAAATAAGAACAAAATATTGCAACTCCTTTAAAAGTGGCTGACTCCGTCTTAAGTGATCTCAAAAGGCTTTCCCTCCTAGCTGATATTACCCTATCAATTCTCTTCATAACCTGAGGATACAGAATTATCTCCTCAGTTTTGTGTAAGCTAAGTGAGAGTGAATAAAATAAAATATAGAATAAGTACAATACATCCTCACCTAGATTAATACCATAAGATATTCAATTTCATAATCCAAGTTACCAATACAAACTGTTTATGCAAGAAGTTAGTGCCATGCTCATGCAAATGACATGCATCAGTACCGATATCTTATACTTTTCCAATTCTTCATCCTGTTAGTCGATATACTCGGGCATCTAGGTATTACGTCCAGGAACCTAGGGCAACAAGGAGTTGCTTATGAGTAAGACCCCCAAAAAAAACCACTCACTATGGTTTGAAAATCTAATACGTAGTCGGTTACACATCATAGCTAGAATAAGTTGAGTAATGCAATTCTATATGCTCAAAAGCTAACTTAATAGTTTTGAAGCTTTTAGAAACTCGACCCATAGGTCCTTTTGTGCTATGCCGTGAATGTAGTGAATAGTACAATAGCCCAGTATCAGGTACAAATCTCAAGTTCCACATTATAAACAATTAAACTATCTCAACTTTAGCTTTGTTTCTCAGCTTTATAGTACATTCCTTCACATAAGGTTCACTTGGGTGAATATCCTAAAGAACAATTCAATTTCCAAGTTTTCAAAACAGAATTACATATTGATAAATCAGTCATACACAAGGAAACATTTCATTTTTTCAACAAACATTTAACAGAATTAGGTATCCAATCAATCTAGCATTTCATTACAATTCATAACACAACTAACTCTAAGTTAAGTAGACATAGGTCTACTTAAACGAAAACAAAAATATCCGCTTACCTAAGCTTGATGGTGGTGTAAAATCGTAAGCTTCATGATATAGTCCTTCTTCACCTATCACACTTAGGAAAATATATATAGATCCTAAGTCAACTACAGGTCGATACTAAGTTTTTATGCATTTTCACTATTACGTTTCTAAGCTTACTTCGATTTATCTTATTAATTTCTTATCCAATTTTAGTAAACTTTATATTGTCACAATCGTTATTTTTAGTACTCTTAAGATATCTTAAGAATCATGATTAATTAATATTATCAAATGTCCCAAAAATATGCTTTTGTATCACTAATTTGATCATACGTTAATATAACTTCGTAATTAACTCAAATAAATCCTAAGTCTAAATTAAAAATCCTAAAATTACTCATTTCCTAAGCTGGTTAGCATTCATTATGTACTCAAAAATACTAATCCTTTACATATTTAACAAATATCATATTAGTACTAATTACTATATCATATTTTAGGCTAATATATAGGTTTATATTATAAAAATACATAATAAATAGTATATGAGCCCAATTAATTTCATAAAAAATCTTATAGACTCACAAAAATATGTAGTTTAATTCTTGATCATGAATTATATTAAACTAGCTATTATCTATTTTATGAAAATAGCAGTTTTAATTCAAAATTAATGAAAAATAAGTAAATTTAGTCACAAGATAAAATTCAAGTGTCCTAAACATCATATCAAGATTCAGAGTTTCCGCATATATTAATCTTATAGCCGAGTATGCGGCTAGTTTATGTCTCAAATGGTTAACAGATAAAGTTTATAAAGAAGCATGAATTGAGCGTGTGAAATAAAAAATGCCGAGAAATACTGAGTGTGTAAAATAAAACATGCTAACGAATAAGAACGTATGAAACAAAACACGTACATCATACATGCTGAAAAAGTACGGTACTTGAAATAAAATGTACTCAATGCAGTTAATATGAAAGATACTTTTCATTTGATAAAGTATTGATTACAAACACTCAACCTAGTAGAGAAAGCAATGAACAAAGAATACAAAGAAAATTTTAAGACCTATCCTTAGAGTCAATAGAAGTAATTTTTGGATCGGTGGCTGGGGCTTTCTTCAAGTGAATTTCTTTCTTGGTGCTTTGGGTCTCAAAGCTAGCAGATTTCTCTTTTCACACATAAGGGATTTCTTTTGATAGACGTTCTTCGTCTTCCCCTGGATCCTCTACATGAGCTTTGTCATTACCCTCATTAATAATCTCAACACTTGCCTCATCGTCATCGTCCTTGTTGGCACTACTGACTTTGTCATTAACATTGGCGAATTTGAGGTAAGAGAGATCATAATCAGGGTGAAGCTTCGGGATCTCCTCCGTTACCTCTTAGATCCCTTCCAACAACTTCTTTCATGGAAATCTCTTATTTTGCGACTGGAACTTACTATATCGAGAACCTCTTCAATTGATGGTCCTCTCGTCATAGTCTCCTCTAGTTCGATAACATAGCTCTGCAAGTTTGTTTTGTTAGTCTCTAACTCTTTGATTTTCATTCTAAGCCTATCTTCCTCATCGTTCATCATACAAAGAGTTTGGCCTAGCCCCTAGCATTCTTCCTTCTTCTTCTATAACTCCTCCTTTAGGCCTTCCAAGTTCAAACTCCTTATATTGCTCTTCCATTTTGGCCTTTAGGATTAAGACTTTATTGACAGTAAGGGTATGTACCAACTTTTCTGTAGCAAGGTCTTTTTAAAGCTTTCTCACCTCCATCTTGACCCTTATCCTTTCATTCTTGGTAGTAGCAGTCTAGGTCTTGGAAGCATTATATGCATCTTCAATTTTCTGTAATTATTTCACTTAGTATGATGAGTACTGAGAGTGACTCCACAGAATATGTAGATTGCTATGGATCTTACCTTCCTAGTTTTTTCTTGGTCTCATCTAAAGTCATTAGAATGTGGCTACTCATTTGAAAAGGAAACCAAATATTAGTAACTGAGTAAATTAAACAGCTAAAAGATAGTTATGGATACTTATGTTGTACAACTTGGCTGCTATATGGACCTTAGTGTAATCGTTGACCTTGTCGACATCCTTCTTGATAATCTCTTTATCCTTCAAAATAATAATTCCTTCTATCAAGGCTAAATATTTTGTCCTATCACCCAAGGCCGAGTTGGTATCCAAAACGTTTTGGCCTCAACATAGGATAAAGTACTCGCCGACCTCCTTGTTGGGGACGAATTCAACACTGTTGATGCTGAGAGCTTTGGATCGCATTGCCTCCTTCATCCTCTCTTCCAAACCCTTGGACCTTTTGGTAGGTGGTTAGTTAGTGAGTTCCTTCCCTAGTCTCTTATTAGCACTCGGCACTACCTCCAGAACCAACGACGACCCTTCGACAATAATAGCTTCTTTAGCTTCACTACGGGGCAGGATCTCTTGGCTGCCCTTCCCCGACTTAGTGGCAGGTTGAATACTTTCGACTGGAGACTCCCCAAAATGAGCAATCTTAGCTAATAGAGTCTTCTCAGCCTCCTTCTGCTTCTCAATTAAGCGAGTAGTTTTCTTCTATGCTGCCAGCTACTTGGATGTATCTTCTTTTGCTGTTTTCTTCATAGTAGTAGGCCGAGTGGTAGTGGTTGCTGTAGTTGCCCTCTTGTCAGCTTTTAATTTTTTTAGCCTTGGCTTGGGCTAATAGTTTGGTAGGATTTATCTCACCAGCACCTATATCTACAACATGAGAAAACAAGTTAATATTAGCACAGGGGAAAATAATAAGCTTACATTCTCTATGTTGAGCAAAGATTAAAGGCAACAATTCCCCCCCTAAGTCACGAGAATGGCTTTCCTCTTGTAGCTATACTCGATACAGTAGTAACTCATTAGCTTTCCTTCCTTTTCAGAAAAGATTGGGTCTCTACTTTCATAATGCCGTATAATTCTCTCGGCATCCTAGAAGAACATTTTGTTCTTCCTATTTTCTTGAATTTTCTTCGCTGCTGATGCATCATTCGGTATCAGATCTATATCCTTAGTATAGATTGGCTCAATCCATTGACTCCAGAAGTCCAGCTCCTCATCAAATACTATTAACACGAATTTGTCATGCTTCTTGTAGATCTTGGACTCTAACCCATCCATGAACTTACATCTATGCCTTGTAGCAACAAAGTACCACCCATCAGGATGCTTCTTAATTGTAAAGAAAAATTGAAACAATTAAGGCATAACCTTAACTTCGACTTCTTTACAAACTATCTCAAAAGCTGCCAAAAGCTGGTATGTATTAGGTGAGAACATACTCAATGTTACTCTAAAGTAGTTAAAGAAGCTCTTCACAAAAGCCAAGAAAGCGAAGTGCAACCTAAAATCTAAATATTTAAGTACATATGGAATTCACACTCCCTTGGGAAACATACCCTTTCTTCCTCTATCACATCCCGGCTTAGCACAAAATGTACCATCATACAGGAATACCTGTTGAAAACTTAACTCAACCTACTCATTCATAAAAAGACAACATTGTTTGCATGATAAAGGGGTTACTACATCAAAGTTCAACTGGATATTTTGTTACGACTTATGTATACAACATAATATTTACATCAAAACATGAACCAGCTTTTTCCTTTGTCATCTTTACCATAATAGGATTCCTGACTTAATACAGGTTCCATACCAAAGTCGCTGACTCCGAATCACGCTCTTAGTATATATATCCCCCCTTAATGTTGGGCCCTTCACGATGCAGTTAACTTGAGGATAAAATATTTTATCCCCTCAACTACTGAAGATGAGTGAGAAAGGATAACAAACAACATAATATAGACAATATGTTAGACAATACTGCATATCACAATTGAAACAGTTCAATCATAACTCGCAAGTTAAACTTCACATATGCATCTACCCAACTGAGCATTTACGGTTAGCAATGCAACATGCTATGCTCATGCACATGGCATGCATTAGTACCAATATCCTATGCCCTCCAATCTTCTTCTAGTTAGTTGACATAGCTAGGCATTTGGATATAACGTCTATGAACCTATGGGTAATAAGGAGTTTCCTAGGAGAGAATCCCCCTAAATTGGACTACACATTATAGTTTGCCATTTTCAAAAAGGGCAATAAGGAGTTGCCTAAGAGTAAGACCCCTAACTTTACTTTACAAAATTAGACTATACACTATAGTTCACTAAATCAAAGTAGCAACACTGCTAAATTAGATCATACACTGTAGTTTACCAAATTTGATTATCAAAATAGTCATAATGTTCGAGCAATATAATCGATATGCTTCTAAAAACTGAGTTCATAAAGCCATGCTTTTTCCATAATTACTTGGAAGCCTCATTCTGAAAGTTCAGACCCATAATTGCCTTTTTGTATCGTATCGTGCTGTGCCGTGCCGTGCCGTGCCATGATATGTAACGACAACTCAAGTATATAACACAACATGGCCGGTCTTTTAGTTTTATTCAACTTAGTAATCTGAATCTAGTTTTTAAACTCTCCCTAGTGGAATTCTAGTATTTTACTTAGGGTTTACTTAGGTGAATACCTAGAAGATAGAGTTAGCAATTACTCAATTTCCCTAGTTAGCATTATCAATCGTAAGTACAAATCATCACCCAACATAGCAGCATAACAATTTAACCAATATACAGTTACTATCATTCAAAATCACCACATCAGCATTAATTATAGTAGCATATCCATTCACTCAAGATATACTCATATTCAATCAACACAGCATCAAATAACATACAGTGTTATGAGTAGCAATATATTTATTCTAAGTATGGTTTAGATCCACTTACCTAAAATTAGCAATAGTACAATATCTTAAACTCCACCATGTGGTCCTTCCTTACTTATCACACTGATGAAAATATAACACAGTCTTCAAATTAAGTATAGGTCGAACTTGAACTATTATAAGCTTTCATTTCGTGTTTTTAAACTTCGTTTGATTGTATCTTACTCATTTCTTATCTAATTTCAGTAAACTTTATATTTTCTCGATCGTCATTTTCAGGACTAATAAGATATCTTAAGAATTAAGTCTATCAATATTATGAAGGTCCAAAAATACCCTTTTTTTCATTACAACTTGACCGTACGTTATCCTAACTTTATGATTGGCCTAAATAAGCTTTAGTACTAAATTAAAAACCCTAAAAATCACACTTTTTTAAACTTATCTAGCAATCCTTAATATATCTCAATGTGTTCATTTTACATTAATTTGATAGGTATTTTACTAGTACTAATTACTATATTATATATTAAGTCAATATATAGGCTTATATTAGGAAAATGTGCAATAAATAGTATACAAGCCCAATTAATTTCATGAAAAATCCCATAGACTCACAAAAATATGTATAATTATTAATCATCAATTACACTAAATTGGCTATTATTTATTTTTAAGAAAATATCAGTTTTAGCTCGAAATTACGAAAAATAAATAAATTTATGTGTGAAATAAAAATGAAATATTCCAAATATCATTATAAACATCTAAGAGTCTAAACATGTAGGCCTTATTGTAAACCCTACTTTTAAAGGGCCTAAGACTCAATTAAGAGTACATTCCGAATGTTCCTAAAGATCAACTAAATTAAAAACTTAAGTTTATATTTAGAAACGAATTAAATTTTTATAATTCAAAAGCTAATTGTCGAGAAAACCCGAGCTTGAAGAACTACGAGCTCTAAAGCTACTTAAAACCGTAAACCTTAAAGCCGTTAAGGAATTTTAACCCTAAATAATTAATCGATAATTTAATTTGAATAATTTCATCCAACTTTAGAAAATTTCACAATTTTATAAAAATCAAATCATAAATTACAAAACAATGTAGGATAAAAATCCTAAAACAATTTTCTATAAGGCTGTGTCCTTATCTTCATGTATAAGCCTTACACATAAATAAGTAAACCAACCAATCACCTTAGATAACTTATCAATTGAGAGTTGGAATCAATTATCAATTGATAACTTATCAAAATCTAGTGATAAGACAATTTCCTTATCACCTCTTCACTTATATAAAATATGGATAATTTTTCACAAGAATTAATAAGCTTAACTTTAATAAAGGAGACAAGACCACTCCATGGCATGCAAGGACTTAAAATGGCGGATCTAAAAAGGGAAGAAAGGGGGGCCATGCATTGGTTATTCACCCATCAATCACTTTCTCTTACACATCACTATTCATCCCTTAATGCTTACATCATCAAGAGTTGCAATTGTTGACTTTATGTAAGCTACAAGGCAATACTTTCAAGACATTTAAACACTCCTTCTCTCTCCATTTCCAACCGGCCATACTCTTCCCCATTTCTTTCACTTTCAATTTTACTTTCACTTCATCATTCTCTCTTTTGAAACAAACATAAAAAGGGGAAACAACCTTACCCCACAAAATCCATTTTCTTCCATTTTGAAGCTTCAACTCACAGCATTTTTTCCTTTCCTCTTGTGCCATTTTCTTTCATCATTTAAGATCATTTAAGACCATTAGAATCTTCCATAAACCCCTTTTCAAAAGACCAAAAGATTCGGGTTTCAAAAGGTAAACAAAAAGGAGGAAGCAAAGTTAAAGGCTTAAGAAGAACCTTAGTGCACAACCACCAAACTTTGCGTTAAGGACGAGTAAGTGTTTCTTGTGATGTGTAGATTAATATTTATGTTAGGAGGCTTGGATTTCTTGAAGATGTGAGAAAGGATTAAGTTGTTAGAATGTCCAAAAATTGTTTTAAGAAACAATCCATAAACCCCTTGCATGAAGTTGAAATATGAGCATGTAAAGTTGGTGTTTTGTGAAGACATTTGTTTAATGTTTTGAATGGAAGATTTTAAGCTAAGGAAACCTTAAAATGAGAACTTTAATGGAGGATATGGATGCTGGACGTGAGGCTTCCATGGCCATTTGAATGTTGATTTTGTTTCCATTTAGTTAAACATGCTCAAATCTAGATTTAAGTTGAGGAAAAATCCATCACATGAAGTTTTATGAAGAAACCAACTTTGTATGACATGAGCCATGATATGGGAGTTGTATTAGGTATGAGATCTTATATTCCTTTATGTGGAACATGAGTTAAAGGATCATTTGATGGAAGGAAACTTAAGTTAAGATTTGTACACAAGTAGTTAAGTGCATAATCTACCCCCTAAACTTAAGGAAATGATGAAACAAGTTGAAAAACCAAGTAAGGACCCCTTAGGACCAACATGAACAGATCTGGAACATGGGAAAATGAGGCCTAAAAATATGATAAAAGTAAAAGAACAAAGTGAAAATATTAACTAAAGCAAGTATAGTGAGCATATAAAGCCTAAAACTCAAAACTGAGCTTAAAACTCCCAAAACAAGCCTAAAACTCTAGGATGGACCTTCAATAAAAATCTGATCAGCACCTTAAAGTACCAAGAAAGGTTGTTTTGAAGCCCATAAGAAATCTACCTAAGGCCCCATAAGCCCACCAAAGTCATAAACTTTAGTTTGAACTAAAAACAAGCCCATTTGATAATTTAAGCTCACTAAAGGGCCCAAGAAGTGGTTGTTAGCCTTAGGAATATAAATCAAAGTTGTAAATCTGATCTCATGGAGTATTTTAAGCTTAGAATAAAATTTAAAAGCCAAGCCCAAAGGATTCCTCAAGCTATCAAAAGCCCATTTACCAAACAAGGCCCAAAAACACTCCAATACATGAGGAAAGCTACTGTTCTGACCCATGGACAGAATTGCATACCTCATTTTGAAAATATAACCTTACCACGTTAAAGTACACTCGAAAACGATGAAGATTGACTATAAGATCATAAAAATCGGATTTAAAACGAAAAAGTTATACTCGATTGAACTTTAGGTAAAAACCGGAAAAATTACGAAAATTAGCCAAGAATATAACTTAAGGAAAATTTATATAGTTTCTTAAGTTTGCTTCAATTCCTTATAAAAATTATTTCAATGACTAGGGGACACTGTTTTCGGAGACGACTTGCCTCTGGACTACTTTGATTGAACCACATGGCAGAGTGAGTAAATTCCCGATGACTCTTTACTTGATTGTGCTTGTAAAGTAGATGCACCTAATCTTATATTTATAAATTTGGATGCTTGTAGGATATGGGAGATGCATGTGTATGAAATTATGGATGAGTGTGATGACTTGTTAATTATATATAATAATGGGAATTGTTTGCATGACTATATACTTGTGAATTGTATGGAATGAAATTGGTTGATCACCTTGAAAATCAAGTTAATCACTTATACGGTTAAGAAATCAAAATGAATCATGTATTCTCCATATTGCATACGGGTAACACCAACTGCCGCTTCACGCAGAAGATGGGAAGGGACTCACAAGAATACGAGTTTCCTGCAGGATTGGGCACTAGCTATGCCATCATATATATTGAGTCTCTGTCTTAAGCTGATGGGCTTACTAGGCATTAGGAGATGCCAACCTTCGGCGAGGGGCCGAGTCTTGTGGCTTCTGCTTAGGGCGTGTGTTTATGGACTGCGGGGGCCACCACACCTCTAGACTTAGGATTTTTAAAGGATACGATTTGATTTTGGTAAAGGAAGTATATATATATATATGTATATATGTAGAGTTTTGTTTTAGTATGAGCACGATAGTGCAAATGAAATAAAAAAAGGTCTAGAACCCGGATTTTGGTTTGGGTCGGTTAATTATCTCCAAACCCCGACTTCAGGGGGCGAAATTCTGAGTCGTATGCAGTTCCTAAGTCACTGCATGCGTTGTATGGCATACTATTTGTTCATGCTTTCATATGATTGTGCATCTAATAAATTTCTGTCGTGTGGTACTGATGAGGGCATTTATCTCACTAAGTGTAAGCTTACTCCCCTATAGATTTTTGTTGGTGCAGGAGAACCTCTTCGTCAATCCAGGCCAAGGCATGCCCGTGGTAAGTCTCGGGTAGGGACGGGTTGGAGCGATCAGAGAGCGAAGAGGACATTTTGTAATATATTATAGATATTTAGATACTTTTATATATTTATGCATAACTTAGATTTTATGCAGTTCCGTTATGAACTGCATTCGTTTGTAATATTGTTTTGGTGTGGGTCTCACGAGCCCACACAGTCAGTTAATTAATAACATAGAAGTAATTTAGTTAAATTGCTCTATATTACTTGTCTATGATCAACAAAGGGGTTGATAATAGACTTTTATACGGTACACGACGACCTATCACGACAACGATACTGTTGGATCATTATACTTATTCATTAATTTCATCAAAAACTAATTATTTCAACATTCGGTAAAATCGGCAGTTTTATTCAAAATAATTATAACAAATAGTAAGCATGCTTAATTTCTAAAATTATTGTTACCAAAATTAAATATATATATTAGTGTATTATATACAAAAATTAAGCTTGAAACAACATTATCTAATATTTATAAAAATTAGTTTAATTTTCGCCCAAGCAAGGCATTTTCTAAGGAAACCAATATTTAAAATAATTATCTAATTAAAATAAAATTACATTATTAATCTACACCTAAAATAATCTTAGAAGAATAAATTTTGTAATTAATTGACAACATGTAATATTTTTACGAAATTAAATAAGTTATAAGTGAAGTTTTGATTTACCTGAACTAGTCGCCTTGGATCCCTACTTGGCTGCTACCCTTTATTAGACCTCTAAGTCACTCTAAGTTAGGTTGTGATTTGGTACATGAACTACCTTAGACCTATCCCAACCCTATATTTTGTTCTATTTTTATTTTATTTTTTTCTAATTTTTCTAAATTGTTTTCTTTTATTTTCAGAATTCCAAAATGTTGAAATTGAGGGGTTAGGTCCTATTTATATTTTTTGAACTTTTCATAATTAAATAGAATTTGGACATGTGTATGACACATGTCAATTTTCCATTTTCCAAAATGACATGTGTCATAGTTTCATCAATTAGGTATTGACTCATCATTTCCAATTAATACTAAGTTGACTCATTATTTTCAATTAATACTAAGTTGACTCATTATTTCTAATTAATACTAAGTTGACACATCATTTGGTGACTCATCCATCTAAATTTTTTATTAATTTTCTATTATTTTACATTATTTTACCTAATTATAATAATTTATTATTATTGTATGTATATATTTAATACATATAATGTATATCACATGTAAATACATATATATTATGTATAATTCAACTTCATTTATTATTTTTGAAAGTTATATAATTTATCTCTAATATCTTGATATATCTAAAATATTGAATTTTACAATTATTGACTTTATCGATAAATTAATATTTTTATATAGCTTATTTTGAGAAATTGACTTTACTTAAATTACTTTGTCTAAATTTTCTAACTTTACAATGAAGTTTGAAATAAAACGAATAATGTAACCTAATGCCCTAAATTTAGGGACTTGACTCCTAAGGTTATTAAACTGGCTCGAAATCCTAGGGTATTGCATCCTCTCTTGACCTTCTTAGAATCTACGTTTTAAGAAGATCTTACTAATACTAGTTATATTTCATGACAGGAACTCTATTGGCAGAACTGGCAATTCCATCTAGAGAGTCGCAGAAGTAAGCTATGTTGTTATACAGATATCTTACCGAGGATCTCCCTTTTTGTCCTCGGGATAATTATCTATAGTAAGAGTATTTATCCGGGTGAGTTTATTCCACCTTTCCTCAATATTATCGGTCGAGTTACCAGAAGAATACGCCACTTCGTTCCTTATTTGGAGGGGGGAAGTAGCTTCAGTTTCCATTGCTTTGAAATCGGATAAGACAGTTCGATGGACTACATTGCAAATTATACCTGAATGGTTGGAAGTAATGATGTCATAGGAATTAAAGACAAGAAAGCAAATGAAAGTTTGAGATGCAACTGAAAAAATGTATTTTGATTGTGAATAGTCCTTTAAATACGGATGACTCACCTTCATAACTACAAATTTATTTCTGACAGTAACGATGCGTAGATTTGATAGTGGTGTAGATTGTCGATGATGTTTCATTATAGAAATCCGATGGTTGACAACTTTCTAACACTTATTAGGCCAGCAGCATAATAATGATTGAGGCGATAAGTATCATACCTTCTATTTTTTAGTTTCCCAAATGGGCAAGAATTTGAAAGTTGCGACTTTTTGATTAGGATGTAAACTGTCTTACTTTCCACATTGCTTGGCATCTAACAAACTACTCCCCACTCGAATTCTAGTACATTATTTATCACTCCCTTTGTTGAATGCTTGAATACGGGAGTTGGGTTAGGTGAGGTGGGGGAGGTTGGGGGTAAATGTTGATAATCAGTTTTTGTCCACCAGGCTTGATAGGCATTAACTTTGCTTATTCATCCATTTGTTTGCTAACAAGTTAGGTAATCTACATTCTCGACGTTTCGCTAGGTAATTAACACATGACATTCTATTGAGTAACACAGATCCACTCCTGATTTGAATTCAAGTTTATAAAGAGAACAGTTATCACAAGTACGGTTATATTATATTACTGCCTACTTTCCCTACATTTCAGGAAAAGTGTCTAATCAAAAAGCTTCCACGTCTTTTAATAGTTATTTTGATAACTGCTCCTTTAAACATAACAATCTCCCATAAATACGGGAAAAAAAACTCTATAAGAGACATCTAATAACTCTTAACCTCTTGACTTTACTTTTCTCATTCCTGCTTATTGACTTAAGCATCAAAGTGACTGCATCGGACTGGCCTAGGTACCAAGCATTTTTCTTATCTTTATAAGATATTTCCAACTCCCAAAATCACCAACAACAAGTACTATCCCTGATGACAAGAAAGGAGTATGAAGATTGGCTTACCAAGCCGTAGACTACACCTCGATTGATGGTCAGTTGTATAAATGTGGCATATCACAACCCTATCTTCAATACCTTTCTTCAAGAGATGCCTAGAGGGTGTTATCCAAACTACATGGTGGTGTATGTAATAACCATGTAAAAGTGCAGACATTGTATGTTCGAGTACTGCAACTCGGCTATTATTGGCTGATTATGAGAGAAGATGTAAAGGAAGTTGTCTGGCACTATTCTCAATGCCAGAAGCTTGAGTCACTGAGTCATGCGCTTGCAATTGAGTTATGTAGCCTATCCAACCCTTAGCCTTTCGCCTAATGGGGGTTAGATATTCTCGAACTCCTTTCAAAATCTATTACCTAGCGGCAATTCGTCATTGTTGTCGTAGATTACTTTACCAAATGGATAGAAGCTAAGGTAGTAATGAAGATCACCGAGTAGAAAATGGAAGTGTTTGTTTTTAGTTTCATATTATCAAGATTCAGAGTTCCTTACATGATAATCACAGATAACGGCCCGCAATTAGACAACAACAAGTTTCGAGCATTTTGTAAGAAGCATGGCATTTGCCTCAACCATATGTCTATAGCATACCTTCAGATGAATGGACAAGTCAAAGCAGTAAATAAGATTATCTTACATGGCCTAAGAAGGAAAGTAGATCAAGTTAGAGGGAAATGGGCCGATGAATTAGCATACCTTCAGATGAATGGACAAGTCAAAGCAGTAAATAAGATTATCTTAGATGGCCTAAGAAGGAAAGTAGATCAAGTTAGAGGGAAATGGGCCGATGAATTACTGAATGTCTTATAGGGCTACCAAACTACCCATAAAACTACAACATGGGAGACTCCTTTAGGTTAGCATATGGTATGGAAGCAATATTGTCAATTGAGTTGGATTTGCGTAATTTGTAGATGCAGAACTTTGATGTAATGGTTAATCAGACACCATTAATGAAATCAAAGATATTGCAAGAGCTAAGGTTGTGGCATACTAGCGTAGAGTAGCAAGGTATTACAATTAGAAAGTGAAGCATAAGGTTTTTCAACTTAGAGATCTGGTTTATCGAAAGACAGAAGTTAGTAGTGCACGAGTGACTTAAGGGAAGCTAGGCATTAATTTGGAGGATCTTGTCAGAGTCTAGGAAGTTGTTAGCCAGGGGGCCTATCGACTAGAATGATTGGATGGATCTATCTTCCCTCAAGCATGGAATGCTAAGAATTTGAAATTATGTTTCAATTGATTGTTTAGATGATGTTCATCTCCATTTCTTTGTAAGGCGATAACCTACTTGCTTGTAAGATGACAATTTACTTTTTTATGAGAATTGTTTGAGGTCTTATTATGTTTCTTGATCTTTTTATGATTGTCGAGTTAATGAGTTCTAGATTGCATGGCAAATAATCTAAGGTAAGTTTTAGCCTATTGCAGTTAACGAATTGCATAAATTAATCTTACAGCCAAGCAATGCGATTAGTCGACATCTGAAAGTGCTAACGGACAATGTCTATGAAGATGCACGAATTGGGCATGTGAAATAAAACATGCCTATAAAACATATTGAGAAATACTTAGAGTATGAAATAAAATATGCTAACAAAAAGAACATGTGAAATAAAACACGTACATCATATATGCCAAGAAAATGTGAAGCATGAAATAACGTACCGAAAACAATTATATGAAAGATACTTTTCATTTAACAATGTATTGATACAAATATTCAGCCTATTTATAGAATGACAATGTGCAATGAATACAAAGAAAATCCTACGGCCTATTTTTAGAGTTAGTAGAAGTAATTTTTGGATCGGAGGTTGGGGATTTCTCTAAGCAAGCTTCTTTCTCGATGCCTAGAGTCTTTAAGCCGGCACATTTCTCTTTCCACTCATAGGGGATTAATTTTGATAAATGTTCTTCATCTTCCCCAGGATCTCGGAATGAGCTTCATTGTTACCCTTCATAATCATCTTACCGCCTGATTCATCGTCATCAGCCTTGTCACAACTGCTAGCTTTGTCATTGACGTCGAAAAAATCAAGGCAGGAGAGATCGTAGTCAAGGTGAAGTTTTAGGATCTCCTCTCTTGTGACTTAGATGCCTTCCAATAACTTCTTCTGTAGAAGTCTCTCTTACTGCCAATTGGGAGTGAGTATATCGAGTGCCTCTTCAATAGAAGGTCTTCTTTTCACAATCTCCTCTAGTTTGGCAATACGGCTTTGTAAGTTCGTGTTGTTGGTCTCTAAGTCTTTAATTTTCATTTTGAGCTTATCTTTTGCATTGCTCATCGTACAAAAAGTTTAGCCCAGCCCCCAACACTTTTGTTTCTTCTTCTACAGCTCCTCCTTAAGGCTTTTAGACTCCTTGTATTGCTCTTCAATCATGGTCTTCAAGCTCAAAACTTCATTAGCAGTTAAGGTACGTACCAACTTTTCGGAAATAAGGTCTTCCTGGAGCTTTCTCACCTCCATCTCGGCCCTTATCCTTGCATTCTCAGCAGCAACAGTTTGGGCTTTTGATGCATTATATGCATCCTTAATTTTCTGCAACAATTTCACTTAGTATGATGAGTATTAGAAGTGACTTGACAGAATACATGAAGCCTAATATGGATCTTACCTTCTTAGTTTCTTTATTGGCTTCATCCAAAGCTGTCCGAATGTGGCTACTTATCTAAAAAAGAAAAGAATATTAGCAACTGAGTAAATTCAACAGTTAAAAGATAGATATGGATGCTTACGTCATATAACTTGGCCGTAATATGGGCCTTATTACAACTACCAACCTATCGACATCCTTCTTGGCAATATCTTTGTCCTTTAAAAGAATAATTCCTTCCATAAAGGCTAAAGATTTTGTCTTATCTCCTAGAGCCAAGTTGGTATCTAAAACGTTGTGGCTCCAATACGGGATGAAGTACTCGTTGACTTCCTTATTGGCGATGAATTTGGCACTGCTGATGCCGACAGCTTTGCTTCCTTCGTTCTCTCGTCCAAACCTTTAGACCTTTTGGCAAGTAGTTAGCCGGTAAGTTTCTTCCCCTATCTCTTATCGACACTTTACGTCGCCTCCACCACCAATGATAACCCTTTGGCGGTAGTGGTATCTCTAGCCTCATTGCAGGGTTAGGTCTCTCGACTACCCTTTCTTGGTTCAGCAATAGGTTGAATATTCTCGACTGGAGGCTCCTTAAAATGAGCTACCTTTGTTAGAGTTGTCTTCTTACCTTCCTTCCACCTCTTAGCTAATAAGGAGTTTTTCTACTATATTGCTGCCTACTTTGATGTGTCCTCTTTTGTCATCCTCTTCATAGCAGTAGGCCAAATGATAGTGGCTGCTATGGCCGTCCTCTTATCAGCTTTTGATTTTTTGGCTTTGGCTGGGGCCAATAGCTTGGCAAGATTTACCTCACCAACACCCATATCTACAATATAAGTAAATACATTAATATTAACGCAGGGAAAACGAATAAACTTACATTCTCCACACCGAGCAAGGCTCAAAGGCAATAATTCTCCCCCAAAATCACGAGAATAGCTTTCCTCTTGTAGCTATACTCGATACGACAGTAACTCATTGGTGTACCTTCTTTTTTAGAAAAGATTGGCTCTCCGCTTTCATAATGCCGTATAATTCTCTCGGCGTCCTAGAAAAACATTTTGTTCCTCTTCTTTTCTTGAATTTTCCTCACTGCTACGGGATCATTCGGCATTAGTTCTATATCTTTTGTATGGATTGGCTCAGTCCATTAAGTCCAGAAGTCTAACTCCGCATAGATACTATCAATACGAATTTGTCATGCCACTTGTAGATATTAGACTTTAACCCATCCATGAACTTATGCCCGTACCTTGCAGCGCAAAGTACCACTCGTCAAGTTACCTCCTAATTGTGAAGAAATAACAAAATAGTTGAAGTATAGCCCTGACTTATACTTCTTCACAAACTATCTCAAAAGTTGCCAGATGTTGGCATATGTTTGGTGAGAACATACTCGGCATGACTTGATATAGTTGTAGAAGCCCTTTATAAAAGCTGAGAAAAGGAAGCACAACCTAAAATCCAAATATTTTAGGTATATGTAGAATTTGTGCTTCCTTGAGAAACATACCCTTTCGTCTTCTCTTAACCTCCTAAGATTCTACTATCCAGGGAGGTCTTGCCAGTATTGGTTATATTTCATGGCAACGACTCTATAGGCAGAATTAGCGGTTCCATCTAGAGAGTCGCAAAAGTAAGCTATGTTGTTGTACAAATATTTCGCTAAGGATCTCCCTTCTTTATCCTTGAGATAATTATTTATAGCAAGAGTGTTTATTCGAGTGAGTTTATCCCACCTCTCCTCAATGTTGTCGGCCAAGCTACTAGAGGAACATACTGTCTTGCTCCTTATTTGGGGAAGAGAAGTGGCCTCAGTTTCCGTCGCTTTGGAATCAAAGAGGACAAGTCAATGGACTACGTTATGAACCATACTCGAATGGTTATAAGGAATGATATCATGGAAGTTGAGAATGTGAGAGTGAAGATGAGAAAGCAAACGAAAATTTGGAGATGCAGCTAGAGAAATGTGTTTTGATTTTGACTAGTCCTTTAAAATATGGAAAATTCACCCTTGTAACTGCAAACTCGTTTTTAATAGTAATGATGCGCTGATTTGATAGTGACGTGGATCGTTGACACGTGTTTCGAGATATAAATCTGACGATAGATAACTCTCTTGTAATTATTAGGCCTACGGTATAATGATGATTGGGGAGACAGGTGTCATGCCTCCTACTTTTTGGTTTCTTGAATAAGTGTGAAATTGAAAATTGCAACTTTTCGATTGGGACACAATCCGTCTTGCTTCCCTCCTCGCTCAGCATCTAAAGAACTGCTCTCTACTCGACTTCTAGTGCATTATCTATTACTCCCTTTATCAAATTCTTGAATACAGGAGTTAAGGGATAAATGTTGATAGTCAGTTTTCGTCCACTTTGTTTGATAAGCGTTGATATAATTTCGTTTATTCGTCCATTCGGCTATTGACATGCCGGGTAATCTACACTCTTAGCACTTCACTGAGTAATTGACATTTTCAGCATTCCGCCAAGTAACACAGATCTGTTCCTAGTTTGAATTCAAGTTCATGACATGAATAGTTAGCACGAGTACAATTATATTACATAGCTGCTTGCTCTCCTTACATTTCAAGGAAGGTATCTACCCAAGAATCTTCCACGTGTTTCAACTGTTATTCCGATAATTACTCCATCAAACATGATAATCTCTTATAAATACGAGAAAGAAACTCTATAAGAGATATCTGATAACTCTTAACCACTTACCTTACTTTCCTTATTCCTACATACTAACTTAGGCATCGAAGTAGTCACATCGGACTAGCTTCGGTACTAAGCAATTTTCTTATCTTTGCATGACATTTCCAACTCTTAATCAATTCATTATCATGAGAAACTTCCTTCTCGGTAAGGCTTTCCTCCTTTGGTTTCACATCAGTACTTTTTACTTTTAGCATCAGTACGTCTCCTTTAATGACCATAGTTCTTCAGTTTGAGTACTGAGCAGCCATATGTCTAAACCCTTGGCACTTAAAACACTTTATCTGGCTCATCTTCTTACCAGATCTTTGCCTTTTCTCATAAGTTTGGGTCAACACATCATTGTCAAGTTGGCCCTTTTGTTCAACTCGAATATCCACTTTTTGGATTGGGTTGGCACTTAGTGGACCTTGGTAGTTTCCCTGAATAAGTTAGCTTGATTGAACTGATTGGTTAGTTGACTGCTAGATAGGAATTTAGCTCCTTCTCTACCTTTCCACTCGTTGTGCAATCTGTATGGCCTTATCCATTGTGGTAAGTCATTAGAGTTCTATAATGTCTCAAATATCACTCTTCAATCCAGTAAGGAACCTAGAGATTGTTTATACTGGTGGTTCCTCCACTTCACAACAGATAATAAGCATTTAGAATTTTTGAACATACTCATTAACAGTTTAGCCTCTTTGTCGCAGCCTTGGAGTCGAGTAAAACTATTTTACAGATAAGTATCTAGCATAAATCTGTTTTTGAGTATTCTCTTCATCTCAAGCTAAGTATTAATTTCTTTGTATCGTTCCTGCATCTTCATAACCTAGAAATTCTTCCACTACATGGTGACATATTTGGACAACTAAATAGCAACAGCTTTCACTTTCTCGTAATCCTCATATTGGTAATGGTAAAAAATACATTCTACTTTCTCCTCCTAATCCAAGTATCACCCACACTTTTAGATCCATTAAAGCTTAGAATTCGAAGCTTCACATGGTTAGAGGCTCTAGGTGCTCGAGCTTGCTCTTTTTCTTCAAAATACTCTTTCTCATCCTCTTCTCCCAGATCTCCTAAGTCAATTCTTCTCCTTACTCATCTGCCTAATGCTCTACCTCGAACTTGTCAAGCTAGGTTCTGACCTCCTGTAGGTCAACCAGCTTATGGGGTGTTATGCACGGCTTAAGTAGGTTGGTAAGTCAATGCATGAACAGCTTGGATTAAATCTACGAAGAAGTTAGCTACCTCATCAAGTCTCTCATCTGTACTCCTTAGAGTTCCTTGAGGTTGTTGGCCATGGTGGACAACACCACTATTGTCATCTCCAATACCAACATTAACACTTGGGTCAATCATTTTCCTTAAAATAAAGTATGAACAAGGTACTTAGAGAATAAACTACTACAATCCAAATGAAATCCTCCACTCTGATACTAAGATGATGTAAACTGTGACCAAGAACAGATAAGGCTGGTCACGAGGATGGGTCCAAGCTTATTGAAAGCTTAAAAGAGTGATGGGGAAACACGTGAAAGAATAGAAATGAAAAGGAAGTAAGCAAACCTACGAACAACTCCAAAAGATATGACACACCAATGAAACTTTTGATGATTCATGGAACAACTTGATATGATGTACGAATTGGCTCGGTAAGGTTACTTGCTACCTAACTTTGCTTAAGGGTTAAGAATAAAGTAAAATGAAAGTAAACAATCGGTGTTTACGAGAAGAGGAATATTTAGTATATTAATGGGAATCTGATAATTTGGGGCTACATGTATAAGGGGTATTTATACCCAAGAATTTAGAGAAACTTGCCTATGAGGGAAAAGAAAAAAATGGTATTATTCTAAAGAAGTAATGTATAAGATTACAAAAGGGTAAAAATGAGTGCTCAAGAAAAACAATGATTAGTGTAGCAGATTCTATATATAATCCTATACACGTAGCAGAGATGCATTGGTGATGTCGTTGGAGGATGCAAACAAAAGAGTACAATTAGGTTACTTATTCGAGCAAGGGTGACTAAGGATTAGTTTGGGCTCTATCTCTTATCCTCTTAGTAAGGGTGATATCGAGCAATTGGTCGGTCTAGACATGAGTGAGTGAGCGTATAACGCTTAGTCGCTGTCTTGGTAGTCTACTATTTAACATAATGTTTTTAAGAGATAAGAAGTCATTTGGTTCGACATGTAGGGTGGCTTGGTAAAGAGATACTCAACTTCGGTAGGAGTTGGCTGGAGCAAGAGGATCCACTTTTCCAACCCCTCTAATCCTTAGGCTTGGCTGTGGGTTAAAGGCCTAGTAGCCTGATTCCCATCACTTCCTCTTTTGGCTCGCTAGCTTCTCTATAGCCACCTTCCCCTTACCTTTTAAAGGAGGAAGGAGTACCACTAGATTCAGCTTGTTTGTAGCTAGAACATCTTCCTCTAGAGTAATAATGGGCCTAGATGTAGGAGTAGAGTTAGTTGTAGGGGTGACTATACTTAGAGGCTAAACAACAACTAGCTCTAAGGAAAGGGTATTGATAGGAACCCCTTGAGGTAGAGTAGGCAGCTCCATCCTTCTAGTCTCACGTACCCTTGTCTTCGGCATCATAGCCTTACCTTTAGGGTCAGCGACTCTCTTGTCTGGCTTCGTCTTGGACTACCGTCGCCTTAAGAGCTCCAATCTATTAAGTTAAGGTAGCTCTTCGGACTTGGCTAGCGTTTCACTTGCAAAAGTAAATTGATAACATCAGTGGAAAACAAAAAACTACAAGTGTTTTACAAGCTTTGTTGTGACTAGCAAGGGTAAGGAAGACTTACCATTCCCTAAAAGACTATTGACGAGAGATTAACATAAACACTAGAGATTTTTAGACATAAATTTTATAAATGAAGATTTTGAAATCGTATCAAGCCCTTAACCGACTAGTGTACTGAATCATCTGTAGTAATAATACTAGTAAGTGTCCAGTAGGTTGAATTCTTCAAGGAGAAGGGTTCATCTAAGTACCCGATTCTACTTGCAACTCTAATCTAGGTGAATCAAATACCGAACTAGGATTTGAAATTAAAATTAAAATTAGAGTAAAAAGTAATAATTAACACAATTAATGAAGACATGGGCTTGTGACATGCTTCTAAAATAGTGGTGAAGGTATGCTATTATGATATCGGTGATGGTTTTTAATTTAGTTTTTATGGACTTCACTTGAGTTCAATCTCGAGTAAGGCATCTAACTTAACTATGTGGCAAATCCTCTTGATCTCATTTTCCCATACGATAAGCTAAACACTTAATTCCTATCATGAATTAAGTGCCTTAGTCTTAGAAACTAGGGAGTTTATATCCTCTTGGTCTCATGATCTATCTATTGGTAGTTAGATTTTTCCCTAAAATATTACTCGGCCATTCAATTGATGAGAAAATGACTAATACTATTCTCATTGATGCCGACTAAAGCTCAATTCGCTTCATGGGCCTTGAAGCATAATTTATTAATATGTCTAGTTTGAACATAGGTAAGTGGCACAAACAATTACGATTTGGTTTTATCTCATTACATAACTACCAACTAATCTTATATTTTAGGCATGTGCTTGATTACAAGATCTCTACATGGCCCACGACTAATGATTAATTGCAATTTCAAACCTTTGATGTTTGCCTATAAATATGGAAAGAAAGGGCTATAAGAACTCTCTTACAACCTTTAACTTTACATTCATTCACTTATCTCTTTCTTAAACAATTACTTGTTCTTAGTAGATTTTAATAGTTGGAAATATCTTACAAAGAGAAAAGAAAGGTACCTGGTACCGGGGCCAGTTTGGTATGACCACTCCGATGTTTAAGTCAATAAATATGAATAAGGAAAGCTAAGCGAGTAGTCCAGAGGTATCAGATACTCTTATAGTGTTTCTTTCCTATATTTATCGGAGAAGGTCATGTTTGAAGCAGCAGCTATCAAAATAACTATTGAGATATGTGGAAGAATTTTGATTGGATTCATTCCCTGAAATGTAGGGAGAGCAGGCAATTATGTAATATAACCATGCTAATGATAACTATTTGTATCATTTCCCTTGAATCCAAATTAGGAATGGATCTATGTCACTCAACCAGATGTCAAAAATATAAGTTACTCAGCTGCTCGACAATTGAATGGATGAGTGAATGAAACTTTAACTATCAATGTTTGATAAGCCGAGTGAATGAAAATTGATTATTAACATTTGTCTCATAACTCCCGTGTTCGAGGATTCAATAAAGGGAGTAACATTTAATATACTAGAGGCTGATTAAGGAGTAGCACTTTTGATGCCGAGTAAGGTGGGAAGGAAGACGAATCACATCTTAAATGAAAAGTCTCAATTTTCATTTTCCTGCCTATCAAGAGACCAAAAGCAGACGATTTGACATTTGTTACCTCAGTTATCATTACGTCACAGGCTTAATAACTATCAGAGACTTGATAACCATTGGATCTCTATTTAAGACATGTGTCAACAATCTGTGCCATTGTCTAACCAGCGCATCATTACCATCAGAAACACATTTGCAGTTATGAGGATAAACTATTCGTATTTAAGAGACTATTTAAAATAAAAAAAATTTCTTCATTCGCATCTATAAGCTTTCATTTGCCTTGGATGTCTCATCTTTACTCTCTCTCAAATTCTTCAAATTCCGTGATATTCCTCATAATCAATTAGGTATGGTTCGCAACGTAATTCATCAACTTATCTTCTCAACTTCCGAAGTAATAGAGATTGAGGCCACTTTTCCACCCTAAAGAAGGAGCAAGACAGCTTGTTCCTTGGGTAGTTTAGCCAATAGCATAGTGGAGTGGTGGGACAAACTCACCGGAATCAATTCCCTCACAACAAATACCTACTTAGATGAGAAGGAGGGAAGATCTGTAGCTAGGTATCTATACAATAATATAGTCTATTTCTGTTATTTGCTAGATGGAGTAGTCATTGCCACAGATAGGGTTCTTGTTTCGAAATACAACAAGTACTGCAAAAACCTTCCAAGGGCATCAAATCTTATGAGGCCGAGAGAAGAGGAAAGAATGTGTTTTTTGAGTGAGAGTGAGTTCCACATCTACCTAAAATATCTTGATTTTGGACTGCACTTCCCTTTCTTAGCATTCATCAAGCAATTCTTCAATTATTTCTAAGTCACGCCAAGTATGTTTTTACTAAATACATATCGGCTTTTATTGGCTTTCAAAATAATCTATGAAGAGGTTGAAGTCAAGGCTATGCCTTAATTGTTTTTATACTTCTTCACAATTAGGAAGCAACTTGACTGTTAGTATTTTGCTGTTGTAAGGCATGGGTGGAAGTTCATGGATGGGTTAGAGTCCAAGATCCACAAGTAGCATGACAAATTAGTTTCTATCATATCAGATGAAGAGTTGGATTTTTGGACTCAATGGACTTAGCTAATCCACATAAATGACATGGAGTTGATGTCAAATGATGTTGCTATGGTAGAGAAGATTCAAGAAAGGAGAAAGAACAAAATGTTCTTTTGGGACACCAAAAGAATAATAAGGTGTTATGAAAGCAGAGAGTTGATCTTCTCTGAGAAGGAAGGTATGCTAATGAGTAACCGTTGTGCCAAGTATTGCTACAAGAGGAAAGCCATTCTCATGACTTAGGGAAAGAATTGTTGCCTTTGATCCTTGCTCAATACGGAGTGTAAGTTCTTTTTTTTTTCTCGCATTAATATTAATATGTTTACTTCATATTGTAGATATGAGTGTTGGCGAGGTGAACCCTGCCAAACTATTGGCCCAAGCCAAGGCCAAGAAGTCAAAGGCTAACAAATGTACAGCCTCTATCACTACCACTTGGCTCGATTGCTATGAAGAAAGCAGGAAAGGAGGGTGTGGCAAAGTAGACGGTGGCTCAAAAGAAAACCTCCCAACCAGTTGAAAAGTGGAAAGGGACGAGAAGTTCGGGTTGGTCGTAGTTACACAAACTGAAGCCTGTCACTACCATTCGACTCAGCTGCTATGAAGAAAGCAGGAAAGGAGGGTGTGGCGAAGTAGACAATGGCTCAAAAGAAGACCTCCTAACCAATTGAAAAGCGCAAAAGGGAGTGAGAAGTCCAAGTTGGTCATAGTTGCATAAACTGAGGCACTTAGCTAAGAATGTTCCATTAGTTGCAAAGCCGAAAAAGGGTGGTCAAACAACCTAACTACAAAATGAGGTTGAAATCACCACTACCGCTAAGGGGTTGTCATTAGTGGTGGAGGTGGTGCCAAGTACCAATAAGAGACCTAAGAAGGAGCTTGTCAACCAACCACCTACTAAGAAGTCTAGAGAGTTGGACGAAAGAATAAAGGATGCCATGCACAACAAAGCTATCAACATCAACAGTACTGAATTCGTCCCCAATATGGAGGTCGGCGAGTACTTTGTCCCATGTTAGAGCTACACCATTTTGCATACTAACTCAACCCTAGGCAACAAGAAGAAATCTTTGGCCTTGATGGAAGGCACTATTCTTCCCAAGGAGAAAGAGATCATAAAGAAAGACGTCGATAGGGTCAACGATTGTAACAAGGCTCATATCGCGCCCATGTTATATGATGTAAGTATCTATAGCATCCTCTTAATTGCCAAAGTTGTTCAATTGCTAATACCCTTGTTTGTTTTTAGATAAGCAGCCACATTCTGACGGCATTAGTAATGACAATAGTATTCATGTATTCTACCGGGTCATCTTTAAAATACTCATCATACTAAATGAAATTGTTGTAGAAAATCGAGGATGCATACAATGCATTTAAAGCCCAAATTGCTGTTGTTAAGAATGTAAGGATAAGGGTCAAGATGGAGGCCAAAAAACTACTAGGAAGAATTGGCTACCAATCAAGTCTTGAACCTTAAGGGTAAGGTTGAAGAGCAATATAAGGAATCTAAAGGCCTAAAAGAGGAGCTATAAAAGAAAAAAGAAGAGTACTAGGGTTTAAGCCGAACTCTTTACACCATGAGCAAAGAGAAAGATAAGCTTAAGGTGTAAATCAAAGAGTTGGAGACCAACAACACAAAGTTGCAAAACCGTGTTGCCGAGTTAGAGGAGACTGTGAAGAGAGGAGCCTCTGTTGAAGAGGCACTAGATATCATCACTCCTAGTAGGCAATACAAGAGATTATTAGGGAAAAAGTTGTTGGAGGGGGTACAAGTGACAAAAGAGGAAATCCTCATTATGATCTCTCCTACCTTGATTTCATTGACATTGATGACAAAGTCAGTAGTTGTGATGAGGATGATGACCGAGAGTGTTAAGAAGGTTAATAATGAAGCTTGTGCTAAGGATCTAGGGGAAGACAAATAGTGTCTATCAAAGGAAATCCCTTATGAGCAAAAGGAAAAATCAATCTACTCTAAGGCCCCAAGTGCCAAAAAAGAAGTATGCTTTGAGAGAGCCCCAACCTCTGATCCAAAGATTACTTCTAGTCACTCTGAGAGTAGGTTGTACAATTGTCTTGTACTTATTATTCTTTGTAAGTGGCTCTTTGAGATGATTAGCAGAGTATTTGATGAAAATATGTATGATTTTTTCTATTAATATACACATTTTGCTTCACATGTTATTATTCTTCAGCATGTTTTATTTCATACGCTAATTATTTCTCGGCATGTTTTACTTTACACGATAAATTATTTTGGCATGTTTTATTTCATATGCCTAATTCTTTCGACATGTTTTATTTCATATGCCTTCCATGCTTCTTTTATAGACATTGTTTATTAGCCATTTGAGATGTAGACTAGCCGTACTACTAGGCTATAGGATTAATTTATGAAGTTCGTTAAACACGATAGGCTAGAATTTATGTTAGTTCATTCGTCATATGGTTTGAACTTATTAACTCATTAGTCATAAATTGATCAAGAAACAAAATGAGACTTCAAATATAATTCTCATAAACAAGTACGTTGTCGCCTTACAAATTATTAGGCTGTCACCTTACAAAATAAGTGGACATGAACATCATCTAAGCCATTAATTGAAATAAAGTTTCAAATTCCTGGCATTCCATGCTCAAGAGATGATTGATACATCTAACCTTTTTAGTTGATAGGCCCCCTTGTTAATAACTTCCCAGACCCTAATAGGATCCTCCCAATTTATGCTAAGCTTTCCTTAACTCTCTCGTGCACCAATTGCTTCCATCTTTTGGCAAACCAAATCCCCAAGTTGAAAAACCTTATGCTTTACTTTTTGATTGTATTACCTAGTTACTCTATGTTGGTACGCTGCAACCCTTGCTCTTGTAATATCTCTAATTTCTTCAATTGTGTCTAAATTTACTATTAATCTAACTTGATTGACCATCACATCAAAGTTTTACATTCTTATATTAGGTAGATCTAACTCAATCGGTAAAACTACTTCCATGACATATGCTAACTGGAAGGGGGTTTCCCCTATTGTAGTTCTGTGGGTGGTTCTGTACCCCCATATGACATTCGATAGCTCATCAACCCATCTAGCCTTAACTTGATTAACTTTCCACTCAAGCTGTACAAGATGATCTTGTTGACAGCTTCGACTTATCCATTTGTCTTAAGGTGTACTACAGACGTGTAGTTCAGGTGAATGCCATATTTCTCGCAAAATGTTTGGAACTTGTTGTTGTCGTCAAACTGTAGGCCATTGTTTGTAATTATCATAAGAGGAACTTCAAATCTCAATATTATGGAGTTAAGAACAAATGCCTATACTTTCTGTTCTATGATCCTCACGACTGCCTCAACTTCTACCTATTTTGTAAAATAATCCACAACAACAATAACAAATTTTCACTAAGCTGTAAAGTTTAGGAAGGGTCCGAAAATATCCAAACCCTACTGAGCAAAAGGCCAAGGACTAGATAAGTGACATGGTCCATTTGAAGGTACGTGACTCGGCGCCTCATGCATCTGGCACTATGGACAATGTTAAACAACTGTCTTTGCATCTTCTATTATGGTCAACCAATAATAGCCGAGTTACAATGAGTGCAAATACAATGTTTGTGCTTTTAAGTAGTTATTGCATACACCACATTTAGTTTAGATAACACTTATTGGGTATCTCTCGGAGGAAGGCATTGAAGATAGGGTTATGACACGCAATGTTTGTACAGTTGATCATCTATCAGTGTATAATTCACAACTTTATAAAGCAATCTTTGTGCTTCTTTCTTATCGTCGAAGAGAGTAACATCTCTCAATTAATCTACAAGGGGATCCATCCAAGATTCTTCTTTCGGGAAAGGAGCCAATTCACAGCTTTGTAAAGGTGTAGATAAACTTTTCTGTAGAAAATACTCGATACAAAGTTTGTCAATCAAGTCAGGGAATGCCATACTAACCAATTTTGACAACCTATCCGCAACAATATTCCTACTTCTTAGAACCTTGTAGATTGAAAAAGATTGAAATTTTTCTATAAGCGTTCATACCACCAATAGCTACTTGTTTATTTCCTTTTCCCTTACTGTGTAACTTTACATGACCTGATTCATCACCAATTGTGAATTAGAGAACACTTCGAGTTTCTCAGCACCAATCCTTTTTGCCAATTTCAATATAGTAATTAATGCTTTGTATTTTGTATTGTTATTGCTTGCTGGGAATCCGAACTTTAGAGCGTAATTAACCTTGACATTGTGGAAGCCTCGAAGAACAAGGCTTACTCCACTTCCTTCTCTGGTGGAAGAACCATCTACATGAAGGTACCATGTTAGTTTCTTGGTCATGTCCATACTATCTTTCTCACCAGTGAACTTGGCTAAAAAATCTTCCAGCACTTGAGCTTTTAATGTCGTTATGGGTTTGTACTATACACCATAAGCACTTAACTCTAAAACATATTTCATCATCTTGCTGGAAGAGTCTGGCCGTTGGAATGCCTGTCACAATGGCGGATCAGTGATGACTTTGATTTAGTGAGCTTCGACATACAATTTCAATTTCCTTATTGAAAGAACCACTTCAAAAAAAAATTTCTCAATTTTCATGTATCGATGCTTCTCTGGTGGAAGAACCATCTACATGAAGGTACCATGTTAGTTTCTTGGTCATGTCCATACTATCTTTCTCACCAGTGAACTTGGCTAAAAAATCTTCCAGCACTTGAGCTTTTAATGTCGTTATGGGTTTGTACTATACACCATAAGCACTTAACTCTAAAACATATTTCATCATCTTGCTGGAAGAGTCTGGCCGTTGGAATACCTGTCACAATGGCGGATCAGTGATGACTTTGATTTAGTGAGCTTCGACATACAATTTCAATTTCCTTATTGAAAGAACCACTTCAAAAAAAAATTTCTCAATTTTCATGTATCGATGCTTCAACCTTTACGAGACATGACTCACGTAATAAAAGGGTCGATGCTCTTTGTTGTCAATTCGAACCAATATAAGAGAAAGAGCTCGATAGCTGATCGAAAATTACAAATATAAATTTTCTCTAGAAATGAGTATCAAAGTACTGAAGGTGATGCAAGGAATTCTTTGAGATCATTGAAAGCTCTTTCACAATTGTCGGACCATTTGATCCTTTTGGATTTTTTAAGATCTTAAAGAATTTTGTGCACCTATCTACATTTCTTAACATAAACTGATTGAGGGCAACTATTGGCCTGATGAGTTCTTATACTTCCTTCACTGTATAGGGGGATTTCATATTTATTATCACCTTAATCTTTCACGGATTAGCTTCAATGCTGCACTAGGTGACCATGTATCCTAGAAACTTTCCTAAAGTTGTACGAAAAACACACTTTTGTGGGTTAAGCTTCATGTTGTATCTCTTGAGAGTAGCAAATGTCTCCTTAAAATCAGTAAGATGCTGATTCTTTGTTACACTCTTCACAATCATGTCATTGACATATACTTCGACATTTTGGTGGATCTACAGTTTAAACATCTTGGTAACAAGCCCCTAGTAAGTTGCACCGACATTTTTTAGCCCAAAGAGCATCACTGTGTAACAATACATTCTAAAATTGGTAACAAATGATGTGTAGACTTTGTCCTCCTTCTCCATCTTGGTTTGGTTGTAACCCAATAAAGCATCCATAAAAGAAAGTAACGCATGTCTAGTGGTTGAATCTACCATTTGATTGATTTTCGATAGTGGGAAACAATCCTTGGGATAGGCCTTTTTGAGAATCATGAAGTTTAGGCACATTCACCACTTATCGTTATTCTTGACTAGCACGTAATTGGCTACTTATGTCAGATAAGGCTCTTCCTAAATAAATCTTACCTTCAATATCTTTTGGACTTCCTCTTTATAGCTGCTTGTCTCTTTGGTGGAAAATGTCGTTGCTTTTGTTAGATCACCTTCATGCTTTGATCAATCTAGTGCTTATGTACCATAATGTCTCTTGGGATACTGGTATGTCTGAAGGGGACCATGCAAACATATCGACATTGACTCATAAGAAGTTGATCAAACTTTGTTGAATATCTACTAACAAGGGTTTCCCTATCTTCACTGTTTTCCTAAGGTCATCTCCCAAATGTATTTCCTCAATATCATTCTCGGTATTGTCTATGTTGATTAACTTGCCTTTCGGGTAGGTTTTTACTTGAAATACATCTTCTCGTTTGAAAGCTCTCATGTATAAGGACTTTTCCAACTACTGGTCCCCTTTGCACATGCTAACTTTTGTAGGAGTAGGGAATTTGGCTTTGAGATGTGTAGTTGAAGGGATGATGATGAATAAATGTTGACACGACCATCCCATGATTATGTTGTATGAGGACCAACATTTGATGACAAGGAAGTCCACTTTATTCTCTATAATATGCCCGTCCTCTCTAATCTGGATCAGCAAAGAAATTACTTCAATTACTTGGACAAGTTGATTGTTGAACACATACAAATCATATTTATAAGATTTTAGCTGTGCCTTGATCTTGGGTCTCATCTAGTTAAAAGCATGCTAGAAAATGATATTTGCCAAACTTCCAATGTCAATAAGAATTTTCTTGACCTTGATGTTGGCAACTCTTGCACTGATAATAAGTGCATCATCATGCGACCTCTAGATACCTTCAAAGTATTCTTCTGTAAAAGAGATTGTGTTGTCGATCTTAAACTTCTTGCCTTAGATGTTACAAACATAATTTTTGGTGTTAGTCAGACTCAAAGCACTTAATTGGCCTAGAGTAGGTTTATCAATAATAGTGATTACTCCATTAGGTGCTCTGCTGGAACTTCCATCCCTTGCATTTCTTCTGACAATAGCTGGCTGAGTGTCATTCTCCGATTCCTTATGCCTCCTTTGAGACGGTCTCTCAATTTTTTAGCATCATGTGCTAGGAACTTGCTCAAATGCCTACATTGAATTACATCCTCAATTGCATTCTTGAGTTAAATGCATGATCTTTGTTGTAATGGAAATTGCAATACTTATTAGAATTTCTCCCTGAGGAATTTCCTCTCGCTCTTTCTAGCCACTGCAAAATGCCTTTCTATCCACATAACTCCATTAATATGTTCGAAATTGGACGATTAATAGGTGTGTAGGACGAATATATTGGAATCCTTGGTCTCTTTCTATCAACATTCAAACTTTGCTCATCATTTTTCCTAAGTCTATCTTTTGCACTTCTCCTCTCATCATTTTTCTAATATCCATTGTTATGACTGCCTTCTCGCCGAACCTTTATGTTATCTTCCTATCGAATGTATGAGGTGGCCTTAGCTTTGAACTCGGTGAAAGTTTTTAGCTTATTCTTTGCAATAGACTTGAAAAAGTTCACATGGGGCTTGACTCCATTGATTATGATGTTGAAGGTCATGCTCATATCCAATTCTAGGATTTGAACCATCTTAGCCATAAACCTGGCTAAATAATCTCTAATTGACTTATATGATCTTTGTTTGATTGTTTTAAGAATTAAAGAATCCTTAATAGGAAGCTTACTTACAAGGAAGTGCTAAAGAAATATTTTTGCTAGTTCTTCGAAATAGGAAATGGTGTTTAGTTTCAAATGTTTGAACCATGTATTGGCCGCATTCCTTAAGGTTGAGGGAAAAGCTTAATAGGCCATTGCATCGCTTAAACCATGCAACTTGGCCAACATGTGGTAGTACTCCAAATGATCTTTAGGATTTTTAATCCCATCATAAGTTTCAAACTGTAGCAACTTAATGTGCCATGGTATCACTTCCTCCAAAACCTTAAGAGCAAAGGGGCTCTTCTTAATTTGGAACTGCTCACTCGTTGCAGTAAGGGTTCTAACATGTGAAGGTTTAGCTTGGTGTAACTGCTGTAGTTGCTTGCTTCTATCAATTTTCTTAAGTGTAGCAACTACAAGTTGCATCGCAACCTTAGCTTGCTTTTTCGGCATTTTAGGGGAATAAATTGAGCCATCGCTATTATCGACGTCATGATTGCTATGCTCTTTGTTTTTATTTAGGTAAACACTATTACGAAAGAGATTAAGGATCTCTTCATTTTTTTTGTTTAGTTCTTGGTTTTCCTTAGCCAAGTTAAGATTGCTCGAGCCTAGCCAAATGTTGCTCGTTAATATGCCTACTCCCCCTTTAAGGTATTGGGAGGAAGTGCCAGCACATGTACTCTTAGTCATTCTAGTTTTTGCCATGTAGGTGTGTTTGAGAAAAACAAACGGCACCAAATGTTATTGGTAGATTTTAGTAGTTGGAAATATCCTACAAAGAGAAAAGAAAGGTACTTAGTATCGGAGGCAGTTTGGTTCGACCACTTCGATGCCTAACTCAATATATATGAATAAGGAAAGTTAAGCGAGTAGTCCAAAGGTATTAGATACTCTTACAATGTTTCTTTTCCGTATTTATAGGCAAATGTCATAGTTGATGCAGCAGTTATTAGAATAACCATCAAGACACATGGAAGACACTTGATTGGACTCATTCCCCAAAATATAGGGAGAGCGGGTAATTATATAATATAATCGTGCTAGTATTAACTATTCATGCCATTTCATCTATGCCATTCGGCCAGATGCTAAGAATATAAGTTACTTAGCTGCTCGACAACCAAATGGATAAGTGAGCAAAACTTTGACTATTAATGTTTGACAGGTTGAGTGAACGAAAATCAACTATCAACATTACTGACTTAGGCCTCAAAGTAGCTAAACAAGATTACCCTTGGTACCACTTAGCCTCTTGTATTTTTGTAGGAAAAAGTCCAACCTTAAAATCACTTGACAACATTTGGCACCATCTGTTTATCCTTAACTTAACTACATGGCAAAGACAAAGATGACAACACTAAGTAGGGGGAAGTAGGCATACTGACGAATAGTGCTTAGCTAAGTTAGAGCAACTTTGCCTCAACTTAGGCAAAGAAAACCAAGAACTCAATAGAAAACATAATGAGATCCTTAACCTTCTCCATAAAAATGTCCACCCAAATTAAAACCAAGAACATTGCGATAACAGTATTGAGAATAGTAGTGATTCAATCAATTCTCCTAAATTACTAAGAAAGCAAGCCGAAGCTACACTCAAACCTTCAGCCCCTACTCTTAAGAAAAGTGATAAGGGAAAGCACCCACAACAAGTACACCTTGTAGGATCTTTACGTGTTAGTACCCCTACTTTGACAAGTAAGTAATTCTAAATAAAGAAGAGTCCTTTTGTCCTCGAGATTTTGGACAAAGCTACCATAGTTTAAGACTTATGATGGAACAAGGGATCCTAAGGATCATCTCGAATGTTACTATACCTTAGCTAAGCCTCTTGGCTTATGTAATGTCGTGGCTTACTAGGCTTTCCCCTCAACATTTAGGAATGCAAGTAGTACATGGTTTAAACATCTGAAGCCAAGCACAATATTGTGTTTTGAAGATTTAGCAAAAGTGTTTTTACAACACTTTCTTGCAAGTAAGCTTCTTATTAAGGATTCTTCTATCCTTAACACCATAAAACAAAAATCAAATGAATCTATCAGGGACTATTGGGTTAGATTTATGGCTGAGATGGTCCAGATTCCAGAGTTTGATATAAGTGTTGCTCTCAACGCAGTTATTGATAGAGTTAAACCCTACGGAGAATTTTTTAAGTCTTTGGACAAAAATAAATTGAAAACTTTTGCTGAGTTTAAGGCTAAAGTCACATCTTACATCTATCATGAAGACAACATTAAAGCTTAGTGAGAGGCCAATCAAAGTAAAGGAGACCGAAAAGGCAACAAGAAGAAGAGTGTCAAAGATCGACTCGGAACACATGATGATCAGTGTTTTGAAGGGTATAGTGCGAAGAAAAAAAGGCTACGCATCCCTACATATTTTGTTCATACGCTACTCAATTGTCCAATTGCGGACATATTGATGGAAGCACGTGGTTGAGGTTTTGGAGGGGGGAGAGGGGGTGGGGAGGTGGGGGGAGAAGGTTGGGTGGGTTAAGGGTGGTGTTGCAATGGCCAGAAAGGATGAAAGAAAATCATTCATGATGGAATTCTAATAAATATTGTGATTTCCATCACAATAAAGGCCATAATACTAATGAATGTGTCCAACTCAAGAATGCAGTTGAGGATGTAATCTAACAAGGGTATCTAAGCAAGTTTCTTGCCCACGATGCCAATAATATTGAGTAACCAACTCATAGGAGATGTGATGAGTAAGAGAATGTCATGCTACCTTCTTAGGTTGGGAAAGATGCAAGAGATGGAAGTAGCAGAAGGGCATGAATGGTATAATAAATACTATAGTCAATAGACCTTCTGCCCTAAACTGGTCAAGCTCTTCGAGCTTGATTAATGCCATACATTATTTTTGTAATGTGTAGAGTAAGAAAGTCAAGATCGACAATTCAATTTCTTTTATGAAAGAAGATTTCAAGGGCATTCAAAGTCCCTATGATGATGTGCTCATAATTAGTGCAAGATTGGCAACTTTAAGGTCAAAAAAATTCTTGTTGACACTGGAAGTTTGGTAAATATTATTTTTCAACATGTTTTTCATTAGATGTTGCCAAAGATTAAAGCACAGCTGTGATCTTATGACTATGATTTATATGTTTTCAATAACTAACCTATTTGGGTCACTAGAGTAAATTCTTTCCCAATCCAAATTAGAGATGATGAGCACGTTGTAGAAGATAAGGTAGATTTTCTTATTGTCAAATGTTGGTACCTGTATAATATGATCATGGGTGACAATATCAACATTTATTCAGCATGGTCCCTTCAATTGTATATCTCAAGATCAAATTCCCCACTCCTACTAGAGTTGGTGTATGTAGAGGGGACCAATAATTAGAAAGATCCTTGTATCTAAGGGTGTTATGGAGCAAGGAAATTTTTTAAGTTGAAACTTGTTTGGGAAATGATCCTAGGAAGACAATAAAGATAGGGAAACCTTTATCAATAGATATCCACCAAAGTTTGATTAACTTTTTATAGGGATAACATCGATGTGTTTGCATAGTCTCCCTCTGATATGTCAAGCATCCTTAGAGATGTAATAACTTACAAGCTTCAAATTGATCCCAATGCGAAGTTGTTTCAATATAGGAAAAGGCATTTCGCTCCTGAACGGCAAGCAGTCATTAAAGAAGAAGTCCAAAAGCTATTAAAGGCAAGGTTCATTAGGGAAGAGCTTATCCGACTTGGCTAGCAATTATGTGCTAGTCAAGAACTCTAATGAAAAATGGTACATGTGCATAAACTTTATGAATTTGAATAAGGCATATCCCAAAGATTGTTTCCCCTTGCTGAGAATATATCAGATGGTTGAGTCAATTGTTGAACATGCCTTACTATCTTTTATGGATGTCTTTTCCAGCTATAATCAAATCAAAATGGATGAGGAAGATGAAGTTCATACATCCTTTATCACTAAATTTAAGATGTACTATTACACAATGATGCCCTTCGAGCTCAAAAACGTCGGCGCAACCTATCAAAAGCTTGTCACCAAGATGTTCAAGACTTAGATTCATCATAACGTCAAAGTATATGTCAATGATATGTTTGTGAAAAGTACGATAGAAAATTAGCATCTTGCCAATCTTGAGAAGACATTTGGCACTTTAAGGAGGTACAATATGAAACTAAACCTTTATAAATATGTTTTTGGTGCTACTTTAGGAAAATTTTTAGGTTACATGGTCACCCGATGTGGCATTGAAGCAAGCTTAAGGAAGATTGATGCTATTCGGAACATGAAGTCTCCTTACACAGTCAAGGAAATCTAGGAGCTAACTAGGCAGATAATAGCCTTAAATAGATTTGTATTGAAAAGTGTAGATAGATGTGTAGAGTTTTCTAAAATCTTAAAGAACCCAAAAGAATTCTGGTGGATTGATGAGTATGAAAGAGCATTCAACGAGTTGAAGGAGTTTCTCGCATCACCACCAATACTCTCAAAACCCTTTATGGAAGAAAATTTGTACTTGTATTTGTCAATCAGTAGCCAAACACTTTCCTCTATCTTAGTTTGAATAAAAGGCAAAGAGCATCGGTCGATTTATTAAGTGAGCTATGTTTTACAAGGGCCAGAACACTGATGTACAATGATTGAAAAATTTATATTAGCGATGGTTCTCTCAGCCAAAAAGTTAAAGCCATACTTCAAAGCACATGAAATTGTTGTCTTTACCAATCAACCTTTATGAGAAGCTTTACAATGACTAAACTCCTCGAGGAGGGTGATGAAGTATGCTCTAGAGCTAAGTGCTTATGGTGTATAGTATAAACCCAGAACAATAATAAAAGCTCAAGTATTGGCAGATTTTGTGGTCAAATTTACTGGTGATGAAGATAACATAGAGATGGCCAAGAAGTTGATATGGAATTTGTATGTTAATGGCTCCTCCACTAAAGAATGATGCAATGCGGGCCTCATTCTACAAGGATCCCATAATGTGAAAGTTAATTATGCTTTAAAGTGTAGGTTTCCAGACAGCAATAATGAGATTGAGTACGAAGCCTTAATAGTTGGACTTAAATAAGCAAAAGAAGTTTATGCCAAGAAAGTTGAAGTATTTTTCGACTCACAACTAGTTGTGAATCAAGTCAAAGGAAGTTATGCAACAAAAGAAGAAGTGATGAGTAAGCACTTCTTGATAGTACAAATGCCCCAGGAAGAGTTTCAATCCTTTTCAATTGAGAAAATACCAAGAAGCGAAAACATTACTGCCGCTAAGTTGTTGAAGTTAGCCGGTATGGTACTCTCTGATTTAAATGACAAGCACTTTATTGAGTACCTCCCTAATAAGAGATTGCAAACTATTGAGCAGAGCTATGAGTTGGCTCCTTGCCTAAAGGAGAAGTCTTGGATGGATCCAAGTACAGAGTATTCGAAGGATGGTGTTCTCCATAATGATAGGAAAGAAGCTTGTAGGTTGATTTATCAGGCCACAAATTATACATTGATTGATGACCAATTATACAAACGTGGCCTTTCTTAGCCTTATCTTCGATGTCTTCTATCGAAAGATGCACAACAACTACTATTTAAATTACATAATGGTATTTGTAGCAACCATGTGAAGGGCCAAACCGTATATGTTCACATATTATGACTTAGCTATTATTGGGCTAACTATAAGAGAAGATGTAAAATCTGCTGTTTAGCAATGTCCATAATACTAAAAACATGAGGCATTAAGCCATCGCCTTCTATTGAACTCCACAACCTTACTAGCCCTTGGTCTTTCACTCAATAAGGATTGGATATACTTGGACTATTTCTAAGGTCTACAACATAGCGGAAATTCATCATAGTTGCCATAGATTATTTTACCAAGTGGGCAGAAGCTGAAATGGTAGCTAGAATCACCAAACAGAAAGTTGAAGCTTTTGTTTTCAACTTCATCATATTGAGATTCATGGTTCTATTTATGATAATCATTGACAATGGACCACAGTTCGATAATGATAAGTCTGAGCATTTTATGAGAAACTTGGCATTTGTGTGAATTATACTTTAGTAGCTCATCTTTAAACCAATAAGTAAGTGGAAGCTATTAATAAGATCATCTTGTATAGTTTGAAGAGAAAAGTTGGTCAAGTCAAGAGTAAGAGGGTTGACAAACTATTGAGTGTTTTATAGGGGTATAGGACTACCCATAAGACTTCAACTAAAGAAACGCCCTTCAGACTGGCATATGGGTCAAAAGCTGTCTTGTTGATTGAGATGAATCTACCCAATCTATGTACATAGAAATTTAACATAATGGCTAATCAGGTCAACCTTACAGCCAATTTGGATACAATCAAGGAGATAAGAGATATTGCAAGGACGAGAGTCGCTATATATCAGTACAAAGTAGCCAAGTATTAGAATGAAAAGGTAAAACACAAGGTATTTTCAACCTAGAGATTTGGTTTATAGAAAATTAGAGGCAATTAGCATACAAGAGAACTAAGAGAACCTTGGCACAAATTAGGAGGATCCTATTAAGATCCAGGAAGTCATAGGTGAGAGAGCCTTTTGACTAGAAAGGTTGGATGGGACAATCATGCTTCAAGCGTAGAATGCCAAGAATGTAAAGCTTTATTTTTCTTAGTTCCTTTGTAATTATGCTTTGTGTCTATTTCTATTCTGAACATTTTCAAGTATAAAATATCCATTTTAGGTTTTTGAGTATCTTTACTTTTCATTGTTTTCATTCCCAATCATTGCATGATTAACAAATTAATAAAGTTCTAGCTATATAGTGAATGAACTAATATTTAAGAAGTTTAGACCTACAATGGTTAACAAGCTTAATAATTATTGACAAGTGTTGTGAATTCTTCTTTAAAAATATGCCAGGAAACTAGAGTACAAGCTCTATCATGCCTTTAACAGGTAATCTTATAGCAAAGGAAAAAACATTAGTTCACGTCTTATGTAGCTAACGAAAACTATGTCTACAAGAATACATTAAACATGTGAGAAATAAAGCGTACTGAATACATATAACTTGCATGTAAAATGGAAGATACTGAAAATAAAGGGTATAAACACCAAATATCTCATTACAACAGAAAGTTGGCTTCTCGAGCATATTAAGCCCATATAACATTTATGAAAATAGAGTACAAATTAACTGATTAGATCAAGAATCCAGAATACTCTTATTCTTATATTGGGCGAAAGTATTGTCCTAATCAGAAGAAGACAAGACCTTTTTGGAGCTTATTTCTTTTCTGGCACTAAGGGTTTTAGAGCAAGTGGATGTCTCTTTACGTACATAGTAGGTCTCCTTAAATGATCATTCCTCATCATTGATAAGAACTTCAATATTGGCTTCAATATTATCGCCTTGTTCTTGAACTTCTAGCAAAGTCTAAGCATGATAGATCATAGTTAGGGTGAACTTTTAAAATCTTTTCTGTCCCTTGTTGGACCATTTGCAGAAGCATCTTTCAGAGAAATTTCTCGTACTATCGACTAGGAGTTAAAATTTCTTATGCTTCCTCTATAGAGGGCTTCTTTTATGTTGCCTCCTCTAATTCAACAACACGAGATTCAAGCTTGGAGCCATTTATCTCCAATTCCTTTATTCACATCCTTAACCGATCCTCTTCGTCACTCATTGAGGTTATTGTTTACTCTAATCCCCAGCACTCCTCTTGCTTCCTACAAAGCTCCTCCTTTAGGTTCTCGATCTCCTAATACAGCTCTTTATTCTTGGCCTTAAGGCTAGAGACTTCATTAGCCACCAATGAATGTTACAACATCTCAATAGAAAGCTCTTCTTGTAGTTTCCTAGCCTCCATCTCAACCTTAATTCTACCACTCTCAACCATAACAATTTGAGCCTTTGAGTAGTTATACGCTTCCTTAACCTTCTGTAATAAATTAACAAAGATGAATAAATCATCTACTTCCTAACAAAGCAGCAATATGTAAATATTACCTTCTTCATTTCTCTATTAGCTTCATTAAGAGCTATCAAAACATGGTTACTAATCTACACTTAGGCAAAATTATGTTACCAACAAAACATGAGTCGTAAGTGAAAAGGTGATTGATACTTACATCATGCAGCTTAGTGGCAATATGACCTTTATTGCAACCGCCCACTCTATTTACATCCTTCTTTGTGATCTCCCCATCCTTATGGAGAATGACTCCCTCCATCAAGGCTAAGGATTTCGTCCTATCACTCAAGGCCGAGTCAATGTGCAGGATGTTTTGGCCCTATCATGGCACGAAGTATTCGCTCACCTCACAATTATGAATGAACTCAGCATTACTGATCCCAAGAGCTTCTTTCTTCTGCATGTTTAAGGCCTTGAATTTCTTAGAAGGAGGCTGATTTGCAAGCTCTTTTCCATCTCTCTTTTTGGCACATGGCTCGGCATTATCATGAGGAGAAACCTTAGTATTACAAACCCTAGTAATCTCTTAGTTAGATCCTCCCTACTCATCATCCTTAAGAGTTTTTGTTATTAAGGGAGCCATCTTGAGTTGCGTAGTGCCAAGAGTCTCCATCTATAGAGCATCGATGGTTTCCACCTACTCTGGTCATTGCTCCTCAACAATGGAAGGAACTCCTTTCCTCTTTTGAATGGCAGCTCCTTTATAACCTTCACTTCAAAAGTCTTTTTTGATGCAGGTGGCCAACTAATAAGGGCTTTAATGGCTATACGTTTATCAAGTTTTAGCTTCTTGGCCTTTACTTAGGCCAATAGTTTGGTAGGATCTACATCGCTTGTACCTATGTTTACAATAAAGGATAGGAGTGTTATAAATGGGAAAGAGAGAAAAAATAAATAACTTACGAGATCTGTGCCGAATAAAGCTCAAAGGAAACTATTCTCTCCTCAAGTCACTAGAAGAACGTTCTTCTTATAACTTTACTCGATATGGCAATTGACTTGGCGGGGGGAACAGGCGGTAGGGTGGGGTGGGGGTTGGGAGAGAAGTAGTTTTGGATACAGTGACTTTAGAATTTGAAAGTATAAGTTAACAAATGATGCTTCAAACCATACCTGATTGACATTATACGAGGAAATCACAAGCTAGATGAAAACTTGTAAAACGAAATGTCGAAAGCTAATGGAAATTTTGAAAGTGGATACGAATGAGAAAAGAGCAAGAAATCTTTATTAGTATGGAAAAACCCTTCATACATGAACAATTTCCCCTTGTAACCATAACAAGTTTCTAATAGGAATGTAAAGTCAATTAGACGGTCAAGTATGGATTGCTAACGTGTGTTATGAGTTAGAAATCTAACAATTATCATATTATTGATAGCTATAAGCCCCTACAATGTAATGATGGCTAGAATGATAGCTGTCGAGCTTGCTACCATAGAAAAGTGAATAGGTGGGAAAATTAAAAGGCTGCAATTTTTCGCTTAGGATACAATTCGTTGCATTTCAAAATGAAAAATCAAACCATCCCACGTCACTTGACATCTAAGAAACTCATTTTGGTCTTAACCATCCAATTGTCCAAACTGAGCATTAAGTTTTATCTACTCTCATACTCGAATTCTCAAATACGAGATTTGGGGGGCAAATGTTAATCATCAGATTTCACCTTAAAATATTACTCCACCATTTGCCTAACAAGAAAATGACTTATACTATTCTCGACTAATGCTGATTGAGGCTCAGTCTAATTGACGAGCCTTAAAGCCCAGCCTATTAATATGTTCGGTTTAAACTTAGGAAAGTAGCATAAACAGTTACAATTTGGTACGATCTCATAACACAACCGCCAACTACTCCTATATTTTAGGCATGTGCTTGATTACAAGATCTTTATGTGGTCCACAACAAATAATTAACTGCAATTTCAAATACCCAATGTTCACCTATAAATATGGAAAGAAAGCATTGTAAGAACTCTCTTACAACCTTTACTCTACATTCATTCGTGTATCTCTTTCTTAAATAATTACTAACTTAGGCATTGGAGTAGCTACATCGGACTACCCTCGATACCACTTAGCCTCTTGTTTTTTTGCAAGAATAAACTCTTACCCTAAAATCATATGACAACATTATCCTAATTTACTAGGATAGCATAAAGACGTGTGAACTCAATGGGAAATGCCTAATCTCCTCTTGGTCTCATGAATGTAACAACCCGTTATTCACAATCCACTGACTCAATGACTTAAGTTGGGAATTACACAATTAATCACTTCTTGGTCTCATAATTATGCGAACCTAATAATTTTTAAGGAGCACTCCCTATGACTAATCTCCTCTTTGTCTCATAATCAATGAGGAAACCCAATGAAAATTCCATTAATAAGATCCTCAAAGAGTTCAAATCAAATGCTAATCATCAAAATCCTAAATAAAAATACATACCGATATCATAACTACAATGTTATGCTATCTACAACATCCACATTATCCCAAACCCACTAATAAGTACTTAGCCACTCATAGATTCAACAATTTTAGCAATAAACAAAACAAGAATAGTAGTAAACTCCCACTAGATAGCAAGTAAACAAGATGACAATAAGTAAATAGAAATTAGATGAAGATAATGTACTTAATACTTAATAAACAAACTTAAATGTGCATAAAAATCATAGAAACATTCATCAAATATCATAAACAAGTCCCTAAAATAAGAAAACAAACAATGACCTTGCAAAACTAAACCTAACAATGCTAAAATCCTAATTACAGCTCACAATTTATACTGTAGATATGAGTATATATAGATTTAGTGATGCGTACCATGACCAAAAACAAACAAGGCCGGTTACAGGGATTGATCCAAGCTTGGTAGAAGCTTGAAAGGGTGATAGGGGAATGCGTGAAAGATGAATGAAAGAGTAAGCAAAACCCACAAACAACTCTAAAAAATATGACGTACTAGTAGAACTTTTGAGGACTCACGACACAACTCGATATGGCATACACGATGGCCCGATGAGGTTACTTGCCACCTAGCCTTACTTAAAAATTAAGATAAAAGTAAAATAAGGGTAAATAAATAGTGTTTATGAAAGGAAGAATATTTAGAGTATTGATGTTAATTCTTTTGTTGTTACTACTACAAGTACAAGGGGTATTTATACTCGATAAGTTAAGACAACTTGCCTAAAAAGGAAAAGATAAAAAGGGTATTATCATAAAAAAGTAATGTATAAGAATACAAAAGGGTAAAAATGAATATTAAAAAAAAATAATGATTAGTGTAGCAGATTCTATACATGGTGCTGTACACATGGTAGAGATGCATTGGTGACGCTATTAGAAGATGCAGGCAAAAGAGTATAATCAGATTACTTATCTAAGTAAGGGTAACTGAAGATTAGTCTGGGTAGTTCTCTCAGCTTATCAATAGGAGTGATGTCGAGTAAGTGGTTAGCTTGAGCATGAGTGAGTAAGTACGCTGGGTTTGGAAAATGTCTCGGTATTCAACAATTTAGCATAAAGCCTTTGAGGAATGGGTAGTCATACAGCCAGTCATGCTTAGTGGATCGGCAAAGAGATACTCAACTTCAGTAGGAGTTGGCTAAAGTAGGAGGATTCACTTTGCTAGTCCTTCTAGTCTTCGAGCTTAGCTATAGGTTAAGGGTCTAGTAGCGTAATTCCTATCATTCAGGTTGATTTGGATTTGGGATCAAATATGAGTGATCTTCGATCAGCTCTCTATCAAGGTAATATGGATTGAGGTTAACAATGTTGAAGGTGTTAGAAACCTCATAATCTTCTGCTAGCTCCATCTTATAGGTGTTGTCATTGATCTTTTGAAGGATTCTGAAAGGTCCTTCAGCTCTTGTAGATAGCTTGTTTCTCCTCTTATTCGAAAACCTTTCCTTGCTCAGGAGTAGCCACACCAAGTCTCATGGCTGGAATTGTTTAGCTGTTCTACCCTTAGCCTTCTATTGTATTTTTCTCATAGCTTAGTCAATTTGCCGAGTAACTTTGTTGTAGATGTGTTGAAGGGATTGTGCTCGGGCTCTCCCATTAGGGTCTTCTTACTCAAAAATAGGTACAAGCGTATAATCTAGGGGCAACTCGGGATTAAAACCATAGATAACCTTGAAGGGGGTCTGCTTAGTAGTGTTATGTGTTACGCCCTGAGGCGGCAGAGTCGTAACAGCTCCGCCGTGTAAACCATCCTAAGATAGAAGTTGGCCTTACAACCGCTATCTTAAACCTGATCTACACAAGGCGTCAACGACTAACCTGCTTTGAAGTAAATAGTTTGTAATTTAAATAAATCATTTACTTAAGAAGGTGAGGAAATTTATATATATTCACTATAATTCAGTTATTACATTATTCAGAAATGAAAAATAATAACATATGTGTTGATTCTTCAATGTTTTTCCTCACTCTACAGGATCAGTAGTTGCTAGCTTCAGAGTAGTTGTTTGCCGCTTCTTAGCCAGCACCTGCACGATGTCTATAGGAATGTGAGCAACCACAGCTCAGTAAGTTAGGATGGAGGACTTAAAATTATACCACAAACACAACAGGGTTTTTAATCAACTTATTAGGTGCAATGCATGTGCAAGCAAATGCCATCACACGACGTTGTCTGGCTCGTCGTGAGATTAAAAAAATTGTGCCCGCTCTAATCCGGGTTAAGGAGTTGCCATTAATGCAACAGCTCACAACCAAACCCAAGCTATAGTTCGAACCACTGACTTCACCCTCGCCGCGACCTCCTCTCCTGTCACTTAGTTCGACTAAGGATGAAGAAGGGACCAATTGCAATCCTACACTATCCATTTCGAAGGGGTCGGTATTTGGCCGGAGAGTCCTAAGTTCCTCTAACGGGTTGCCATGTATGTCCGATTATGATTACTAGTCATATATTTGATTAAGTCCAGTTTAGGATGATCAATCATTTCATACAAATCATACAATACATGTCAGAGTAACAAACAGAATCATAGCATCACCCATAACCAAGCACATGCACACATCCAACTATCTAACAAGCATAACCAAGGATAATCTCAAGCCTCCTAAAATACAGCATTGTATTAATCCCAACTTACCTTAACTCCTCGCTCACTCACTCGAGGTCCAACTTGCTCAAGCCATCACCGATCATCCCTATAACACAAACGTGGTTTCAGTTTTTCATATAACTATTATAGGTTCATTTTATCTTATAACGCTTATTGTTATGTTTTTGTTTAGGGTTTAATATGCCTAATTATCTAGGTCTTAATTCTTTTACAATTATTCTAGGTTTGGGGTTAGGTTCGGGTTCGGTTTTCGCATCGATTTCTAAATTAGGTTTTAGTTCGATTTCTAAGTAGTGTTTAATACTCCAACCTTAGAAATTTGTTTCAACCCATAATGTGAAATTAATCACATTACTTCTTGATCTCCTAAATATCATCATTATTCCTAGTCAGTATTTATTTTACCCAGTACACTTAAATCTGTATTAGTGTACCAAATTCACTCCTAATGTGAGAAAATTTTACATTTTTCATATAAGTACATAAATTCAAGTTTCATATCAGATTTATTGTACATTTTTATTATTATCAAAATATCAATTTTTATTATAATATTTTCTATTTATTATATTCTAATAATTACATATTATGTATTATTACCTTTTATGTATATCATACACTTTGAATATTTCTATCACTCTAATTATCGTCTCTAAACACCAATTATCATTTCAAAATGTCTAAATTCATCCTAAATCAAATTTTACTCCTAATTACCCTAATTTCCAAAATTAACTTAAAATTTACTATTTTTCCCTATTACTCATTTACTACATAATTAACCTAATAATTACATCTAACACCCTAAATGCTATAAGCATCATACTCCATCAGATTTCAACATCCTAAAACATGTACTTATTCACTAAATCAGTAATTAACCATCTAATTACTTTATTAACCCTAAATTACCCATTTTATACCTTATTTTAAAGCCTAAAAATTATCTAAAAATTTAGAAAATTAATTTTTGAAAACGGGCTTCATAGTACTATTCTATATCAGCTAAGTGGTCTACACAAAAATTTTGGGCTCAAAACTACACTCCTAAGGTCATTTATTTCTAAACCGAAACATGCTTGGTTTTGCACGATTTCTTAAGGACCCTATATCACGAGACATATTTTCATCAAAATAATATTTTTCCTAACAACTACATACAAAAATATTCTAGAATAACAAAATTCATAATTTTATAATAATATTTACTATTTTTACAAAATTACATAAAATCGGGCTGGAAATTGAACTCACCGATTTAGGTGGCTCCGGCTACCATCGGTGGCCATGGGTATGTCGGCCCACCTGGACGTTGCCACCATAGTGTGGTGGTGGTGGCCTTCCACTCTCAGCTACCCGTCGGATCTGGGTTCTCCTTTATGGCACTAACTGCACAATTTTCCTTTCCTTTCCTTTTCTTTTCTTTTTTCTTTGGTTTTTCTCTCAATTTTCGACTCTCCCTAATTTTTTCTTATTTCTAACTGTCCAAATGAGCTTCTGAGTTTTTCTTGCTATTTATAGAGCTTTAGTGTAATTATTGTGCATTAAATTGGACAAGACAATTGCCTTATCTCTTAATTTTTAGCTTTTGTATTGTCTTAATTTAATTGGCCGATTTTTTTCTTATTTTTCCCAGCTGTCATGAGCTATATCTGGATCATTCCTTATTTTTATTTATTTTTTCTTAATTAATTATGAATTTTCTTTAATTATTTAGTATGATTTTAGCACATTACGCATATTTTAAATAATTAAGCGTATTTCTACATATATGTAAATTCATATATAGTAAAAATAAATATTCCTAAATATTATTTAGGTTATTTTATGATTTTTAGTATACATATAATTTATCTCTAGCGATTCATTAATTATCGGAATGCATTTTACGCATTTTCGATAAATAACGAGTTATATACTTAAAATTTAGAATTTTTATATTCTTTTATTTTATTGCTTATTTTATTAAATTCAAACTTACGGGATCATTTTACTAATCTTTCTAGTTTTACTTTATAATATAAGCTCAATCGGGTCTTTCAACCGATCAAAACCTCAAATTGCTAATTTTGGGGCTTACATCATGTACGATTTGGTTGTAGGTGAATTCGAGCATTAGTAAGCAAACATCCTAATCAACTAAATTCTTGCCCACTGTAGCTTGGAGTAGCGATCCTTAAGTACGATTGACTACCTCTATTTGGCCATCCATTTGGGGGTAATAAGAAGTTTTAAATACCAATTTAGTCCCCATTTGTAGCCATAAAGTTCTCTAAAAATGGCTCAAGAACTTTAGATCTCTGTCTAATACTACGCTTCTTGGCACGTCATGTAACCTAATAATTTCCTGCAAGAAAAGAGAAGCAATAACCGAAGCATTGTTGGTTTTGGAGTAGGGTACAAAGTGCACCATCTTGTTGAACCTATCCATGGTATATATTATAAAATCTCTGCCTTGGGTAGTTCATGGTAATTCAAGGACAAAGTCTATGCTCAACTTAATTTATGGTTTCGTCGGAATAAGCAAAGGCATTACTTTCCCTTGCTTGGCTTGACACTTAACCCTCTTGCATACAGCATAGCTTTCAATGACTTAGTGCACATCTTGACTAGAAGAAACGCCTATTCAACAGTTTATATATTCTTCTTTCCCTAAAATGTCTAAAGAGTCCTTTACTATAAGCTTCCTTAATCAGTAATTCCCTTAATGAACAGGTCGACACACACAATTTCCCTCATTAGAACAAGTATCCCTCCTCTATATGATACTCATCTACTATTCTTCCATTGACACAATACGCAAGTATGGGTCTAAAGTATAGATCCCTAGAGTACTGTTCCTTTGTACTTGCAAACCCAAACAACCTAGTCTGCAGTTTTGTTAAGAACCCATGTCTTCTCAAAAAGGCATCTGCGACCACATTGCTCTTTCCTTATTTGTATTTTACTACAAAATTAAACCCTCTGAGAAATTCAACCCATCTTGCCTGCCACTTTAACAACTTCATATGACTTTGGAGATACTTTAGAGATTCATGGTCAATATAAAGGATAAATTCTCTCGGGAGTAAATAATGCTGCCATACTTATAATGCTCAAATTAATGCCAAGAGTTATTTGTCATACATTAAGTAGTTTAGTTGAGGTCCCCTGAGCTTTTCACTATGGTAGGTAATTGGTTGGACTTCCTGCATTAGGACAATGCCTATTCTAATGCCTATTCCAATGCCTAATACGTCATATTCCAACTCAAATATTTTCTTAAAGTCGGGTAAAATTAGTATAGGGGCAGAGGTCAACCTCTCCTTTACCTCAGCAAAACTTCTCTTCTCCTTTTCTCTCATCTAAATTCAGTATTCCTCTTCGTCATCTTAGTAAAGGGTGCAACGAAGGTGCTAAAACTCCTTATAAATCTTTTGTAGAAGGAAGCCGGTCCATAAAAACTTCTCACCTCATCACAGGTAATGGGATCTTCTCATTGTTTACTTGTAAGCCTCCTCTACTTACTACATAGTTTAAGAATACCACTTCCTCCTAGCAAAAGAAACACTTTTTAAGATTGCCGAATAATCTCTTAGCACGAAAGGCATTCAATACAACTCGGAGATGTTCACAGTGACTTGGCATGTAGGCACTATATACCAAAATGTCGTCAAATTACACCACGATACACTTCCCAATTAAATGTCTCAGTATGTAGTTCATCAATCTCATGAAAGTGTTTGGGGCATTTGATAAGCCAAATGATATGACCATCCAATCATAGAGTCCATTTTGAGTTTTGAATACAGTTTTCTACTTATCTCGTAGACTTATGCGAATTTGATGGTAACCAAACTTTAGATCAATGTTGCCGATGATCTTATCTCCACTCAATTCATCCAATATGTCTTCCAACCTGGGGATAGAACACTCATATTTGATTGTTATCTTATTCACTGCTCAGCTATCAATATACATCTGCCAGGTACCATCCTTTTTCATCACTAGCAATACCGAAACAGCACAGGGGATGAGACTTTCCCTAACATACCCTCTCTTCAGTAATTCATTGATTTGTTGTTGGAGTTTTGAAGCTTGTTCGAGACTCATTCAATAGGTTAGCTTATTCAATAGGGCGACATTGGGTATAAAGTTAATGCAATATTCTATGCCTCAAACAGGGGTTACCTACTCGGGCAATTGTTTAGGAAATAGGTCGACATACTTATCCAGCAACTTTCTTACTTCAAGGGGTAGTCCACCCTGCTCCTTCAGCTCTAATAAACATCTGACCAACATAAGGGTCAATACGTCGTTTTAATGGCATCTTAAAGCTCAGCTTTACTCATCATCAGATTTTACGCGTGGTGCTGTATACATGGTAGAGATGCATTGGCGATGCCATTGGGGGATGCAAACAAAAGAGTATGCTTAGATTGCTTTTCCAAGCAGGGGTGACTGAAGATTAGTCTAGGTAGCTCTTTCGACCTCTCGATAAGTGTGATGCCAAGCAAACAGTCGACTCAGGCATGAGTAAGTAAGCGCATAGGGCTCGAAAAATGTCTCGGCATTCAACAATTCGGCACAAAGCCTCTGAGGAGTGGGCAGTCATACAGCTACTCATGCAGAGTGGATCAGTAAAGAGATAGTTAGCTTCGGTAGGAGTCAGTTGGAATAAGAGGATTCACCTTGCCAATCCTTTTAGTCCTCGGGCTCGGTTATGACTTTAAAAGCCCAATAGCCTAATTCTTGCCATTTAAGCTATTGATTGTTTAGTGGAAGGGACTCCTGATTGATCGGTAGACATGTGTCAACTCCAATTTGCCTCCATGTTTAATGAAACGCGGCATCTAGGAGGATTATGGTTTAGTAAAAAAAAAACCCTACTGATTGATCAATACTTATAATATCGATTAATCGGTATGATTGAATCTAATCCAGTATCTTTTGTTCAATTGTTAGCCTTTCCAATGATTGATCGTCTAATAAGTCAATCATCCCTTGATGCTTTAGGGCATGCTACTAACCTATCGATAGGCTAAATTCACTAGTGCCTTTTACTTTAGCCTCATTAATCAAACGATGGGGGTTACTAAGACCATGGTAACTCCCATGTACATGCATGTAGGATATAAAATACATTATATTTATTTAAAAACAACACTCCTTCATGCATTTTTAACAAATTTGCACAAGTTGGTCCATTTTGGCAAAGGAGTCATTTTACGCAGAGATTGGACTTATAACTTCTAACTACTTCTTCATCATAGCTTTCTTTGTACTGGGGAAGAGCTAAGAGATTAGCAAAGTATAGTATTTTTGTACTGTCACCTTAGCATTAATCTCTTGATTATGCCTCAAATCTATGATTTTCTCCACTTAAGGCCTTAATCTTTTCGGTTAACTTCTACATGAATTTCCTTTCCATCTCCTTTTGTTTTTTTCTCAAATTCTTTCATCTATAACTTAACATTAGGAATTGATTCCCTATCTTCTAGTTCAAGGGGAAGGGTCATATTCGCACTCCAATTCAAGTTGACTTGGGATGTTTGATGATTATTGAGAATCTTGATAACATGAGTGAGAGCTTGAATCTACTCGATCATCCTGATCATACTCTATTCTATGGTTGCAATTCTTGGGTCAAGTTCAGTATTATTACCACCACTATCGACTTAGATGATGTTTTCATTATTGTAAGTTGACATCTTTGCTTTGGAACAAGTGAATATCAGGCTTCTAAAAAGTCTGCTTATTTGGGCGCTATCTTCAAAATCCTATAAAAGCTCGAATTGATCAATTAGAACCCTTATTCATTATAACTTTTCTCTCTTTTTTTTTTTTGTTTTTGTTTTTTTAGGTAATATCTATCAAAGAATAAAGTAAAAAGCATGAGTAAAAGGTTGTGCAACAGACAAAGACTTTTATTCAAGGAGCTGCAAATTTATTAATATTTAAGATATTAAGCATAGACAATAGACTAATGAAATAAAATGTCTAACAAATCCTCCTAATAGTTGAGAAATAAAAACTAATCAAGAAACAAATCCTAGGTCTATAAAAACTTGTACCTTCGAATGGTAATATCCCTTTCTAGGATATTTCCCTTAAGGAACCTATTCTCCTCTGGTAACCTCTTGTTTTCCTTTTTCAATTCCTTAATGATCCTCTTGCCTTCTTGGAACTAGGCCTCAACCTTAGCTCATATGTTATCCTAATAAGCTTGCTTAGTAGGTGAAAGGTGCTCTAGCTCTAGTTCATGCTTGAATACTTTAGGGGTTTCATACCAGATCTTCTTGGTTTTCTTCAGTTGATCATAGATAAATGGCTTAGTGACCTAGTATTCTATGACTTTTTGTCTCAATGTCCCTACATTCACTACCTTCTTAACTTCTCTTCTTTCCCATAATTTTACTAGTCTTGCTAGTTGTTCAATTAAGGTGGCTAACGGCAAGCAAAGGTCTTGAGAATTTAAAGTTACATCCTTTAATGAATCTATGTATGCTATCTCTTGAAGCGGGCCCAACTGTTTAGTAGTGTAAGCAAGGAAATACCTTATGTAGCTCATAATACCGATAAGGAGGACCCCTACATAATCGACATACCCTAGAATGGCTCATGTGTAATTACCCATCCAGTTGTCCACACAAAATCCTCTAGCTACATCATATTTATCATAGCTACCTAACCTTTCAGATGAGCCTCTTTCAGCACTTTGAGGTAACGGGTAAAGTCATTAATTAGGTTTATATACTCAATCAAAGATGCATTGAGTAGTTTCCTAACATAACCTTACATTGATTAAGAAACTAGATGATAAGGATTGTAGGGTTAGCCTTGAAATACCCATGCCCTTACTTCTTCAGATGGGTTAATGTTTTGAACTAGTTTTCCAATAGCACTGACATGTAAGATTTGCTAGCTAGGAATTGTGTTATTAGCTCAACTACTTAGAAGTGGATATGACCATAACCATAAGGAGATAGGACTGTTCCAAATATCACCATAATGAAGGCGTTTACTCGTTTTTTGGTCAAGGACTCATATCGATCACAAAATATCTCTCAGTGCTTCTGGTAAGCCCTTGAGCTTGCAAACCATTCTACTAGCCATAAAACATGGATGCACTTCTTACCTATAGCTAATAAGAAAGGGAAAAGGGCTACCCTTTTGATTCCCAGTAAGGTCATGAATGCTTTCTCGGGTTAGACTTTAAGATCTGGGACTGCTATTTCCTCTTCAAGAAGAAGGGCACTAAGAAGCTGGGAATACTCTTCTAAGGCGGGTGTCAGCATGCGAGGGTCAAACTTAAAGGACAAGGATTCTAGATCCCAAAAGTGGATTAAGGCTTGAAGCAGGGGCTAATGGACTTAGACTTTCATAAGGGACCTGACAAATCCAATCTTCTTATGAATATGGTCTTGCTTGATAAGTGGGAGCCGATTCAACCAGTCTTCTAAGATGTACTTTGGGAAAGAGTACTTATTAAGCTGGACCTTATGTATCGGCTCAACGTTGACATTACCTTGGCTTTCGATGTCTGTATTACATAAAGTATAAGATTACATGATTATTTGCAACAAGAAGAAAAAAACAATACAACAAAATTTACAATAAAGCAACAAGTAATGCAAATAATTTTGCAGCTCCCTTAGTTTATGTCTGTATATTGCCTAACCGTTTACTCATATAAAAAAAATCAATGGTGCATTAGATAAATATTTTACAAGATAATATAAACAACAACATATATAACAAAAGGAAAAAAGAAAATACACATGTAAAAAAAATGAATAAGTACATATAAAAACAATAAATATAAATTAAAATACAGAAAACTAATGTAATATGTCATATACATATGCAATGCAATAAGAGTTGTTGATTATTAAATTACAGGAACAAAATTATTATAAACTCGTGATCAAGATTCCTATACACTTATACATATAAGTGTATGAATTTTTTAAATTGATTTTAATAAAAATAAGGTTCCTGAACACTTGTATATACAAGCGTGGTAATCATTTCAGTTTTTGAAATAAACGCCTAATGGGCCATAGGTATAATAATTCCTTTCTAATTCCTATGGTTTAAAAATTACCAACCCCTCTTATTTTATAATGATGTAAGAAGGTCGGGTCTACGAGTCTCAAGTTCTGTAGCATCAAACATTTTCTAGGAAACGTCTCGTAGGCTACATCAAGTATGAGTGGGCTTATGTATCATCGCTAGGTGGGGATAAAACCCATCCTAGTTTCCTAAGGTGGTCTAAATCTAACTACATCTAAGCACACTTATGATGTTAAAGTTAAGCCCCTTTAAATCGCCTAATGAAAGGCCAATTGGGCGTGGCTCTACCTAGTAGGCTCGTACCATTAATATAAATTATTCGACATAAAGTTAAAGAAATATATTTTTCTAAAAAGAATGTCTTAAAAAAATATTTTTAAAAATGATTTTAAGAGTTACTAAATAGTTAAATTGGTAAAAAAATGGATTACGGTTTCTTGGGTAGAAGAAACCCTAATCAAGTCACTAATCTACTAATTTTCTAAAAATATATATATTTTTAAAAAAATTTAATTGGAAAACGGGTTTAGAGGCTAACTTATTAAGACACATGTCTCTGTGTCAAAAAAAGAAAAGAAAAGAAAAGAAAACAATGGATGGGCCTTTATTATTAGAATTTTCCTAAAAAAAGTCAAAATATGCAAAAATATAAAAATGCGTGGAAACAAATTTTTATTATTCTTTTATTATAAATTTTTCCTAAAAATAAAAAAGAAAACAAAATTCTTTTTCTCTGAAGGTGCTTACGTATCGTTTAGTTGGGGTCAAATTGACCGTAATTCTCATTTATTTTAGAAAGCTTTAGTAGGTTGGTTCTTTTATTTCAAAAAGAGGACTATTTATGTTTAGTAATAATTTTAGTTTTTTATTGAGAAAAACCCTAAATGACCTTTTTTTTCCTAATTAAAAAAAACCCCTAAAAAACCTAATTTTTTAAAAGACTCAAATTAAGATTTTTTTTTATTTAAAAGAAAACCAACTATATGATAAAATCTTTTTACTTTTCAAGAAAACCTTAAAAAGAAATTTAAAATGCGGTTTTTATGAAAGCTAGCTAAAACATGCAATTTTTATGCAAATGTGTAAATTTTAGTAAAAAAACATGAATCTTATAAAAAAATGTAATGCTTATGCAATAATATGCAAAAAGTATATTATTTAACCTTTTTAATATAACAACATGCCCAAAAAATACCACTAATGAGATTTTACCCTAAGACCCGCAAAAGACCCATGTTAGTGCTCTAAAAAAAACAAAAACTATCCCAATCATGCAATTTCAACAAAAACTATTTTTATTTTCATTATTCTTATTACATAAAAAATAAAAAAATAATTTAATAAATAAAATAACTAAAACTAAGACATATAAAAGAAAAAAAAAAACAAAGTTAGTATAGGTTTTTTTTTATAAATTTTATTCATAAATTAAAATAACACAAAATAAAGAAACAATAATAATAAAGCAAAACAAAAAACCAACAACCTACCTTTCACTACAGGACACAGGTTAGATCTAGAGCACACTTGACATGTGTGAGTGAGGTCATGGAAAGTTGGATTGGGCTCCATTTGATTACAGTTAGGTCACCAATGCAACAACAAATCCAACTTGATAGGGATCAAGGACCGATCATGCACTCTCGAACCTAAAAGCTTTCTTAGATGGTTTGCCAAGTTGTCTAAGGTGAGTTAAGCGCCAAGGAGTAGTGTTTACCATAGTCTAACTTATCGAGCTACTTTACTGTCCACACCATCCAAGAGACCGCTAAGGTGATCAACTGACGCGTTAAGACGACCCCTCTACAACACACCAATCCAAGCACCAAATCTGGATACAGGTATCTCTACAGTACTGAAGCTAAGCTAACAACTATCAAGAGTTGACCATCTGAAGTCAATCCCTAATGTAAGTCATCCCTAAGCCAACCTTTGTTCAATCTTAATAATTAGAGCTGTTAAACTGCCAAAGCCGACCAAACCTAATCAAGGCTCACCCCTATACGACTCACAACGTTATTAAGAATATAGAATGAGTAGAATTATGCGCGTGCTATCCTTTCGAATATCCGTACTGTCCTTTTTTACAAAGAATATTCTTTTTGCACAATTTCATGCTTCCCTTATAAATTATTCTTTTTTTTTTCTTAGCAAGTAGGGATTCAATTCTGCAATTTTCTGCAATTTAGAACTTACCCTAACTGGGTACTATAAATACTTGCAAATTATAATAGTCGTATCATTATCATACAAAGAATACACTAAATTTTTACTCTCTCTTGAGCTAAGCGTCCTATTTACTCTTAGGTTACTCATATTTATCCTATTGAGCATGGACTAAGGGTGAGAGACTTTCGACCATACTTGTATATCATATCAAGTGTGACCCGAGCTCGTGTGAGGCATCAATACATCATATCATCGTTAGTGCATGGGAACCCTTGCTTATCCTTGACTACCATTTGCTTTTCGAGTCATCTCACGGCCCGGACCAACCTTTTTAGTTACGCGTGATATTGGGCCCATATGTTCATCTACTTAATCCATATTTGTTTGCTATCAAAGCCTGGCTACACTTGAAGTTAGATTCTATTATCATATTCTTTAAGTGGTTTATTACTGCTCTCATGTGATAATGGTTCTATTGATAACCTTAGAGTTTAGTAGTTGAGAAGTGTTCTGTGTTCTGTTTTCCACTGTTTCCGATATGCAAAATAGAGTGTAGTTTATTATTTGTTTATTGTGTAATTGTCGTGGTGATTGGAGTATTGGTTTTGATCTTCAAGTGGTATTATTATATGTCAATTTTTGTGAAGTAACCATCATTCAAGGAACTTTAGGAAACTAAGAAAGTGGTACTCAACATACCTAAGGGCAAGAAGGAAGCTTCACACCTCAGTCAATGGGTGACTGCTTGGATAAGCTTACTGACTTGGTAGTTAGTTTGGTGATTGTTATCTAAGAAGACAAGATGTGAGTTAGAAATAACCTCACTAGAGAACGTGAGCAGCAAGGGCAAGGCAATGGTTAGTTTAGTCGAGTTAGTACACTAGCTTAACCACCCTGAGCTGAAGGAATTGGTAAGGATGTGAGATGAAGGCTAACACTTAAAGAGATTGAGGAAGAAGTGAAAGGAGATGACGCAGCAAAAGAATACTATGAGCCTAAAGAAAGAAATGTACAAACCCCTAGAGTTGAAGGGTTAGGGATGTGTATTCTAAGTTTTTCTAGGAGTAGTGATGTTGAGGATTACCTAGATTAGGTGGATAGGATTGAAAAGCAGTTTGAATGCCACAACGTACCTAATAATGCAAAGGTTAGACTTACTGTGTTGGAGTTCACTAATTATGATGCCTTATGGTAAAAGAACTTGAAAGACACTTAAAGAAGGGAAAGAGAACAAGAGATTAGGACTTAAGATGAAATGAAGAGGGTTATGTGAGGAAGGTTTGTATTGAGCTATTATTTGTAGGATACCTTCAAAAGACTGCAAGAGTTAAGGTAAGGAGTATCAAATGTAGACACTTATATTAAGGAATTCCAAATGTCAATGATCCGATGTGAAGTTGTAAAGCTAGAGAACCGAATTGTATCTCAATTCATCGGTAGACTAAAGAATGAGATTGGGGATGTCCTAGAAACCTTGGATATTAGAACACTTGATGATGCAATCTGAGCCACCCAGAAGATAGAAAGGTGCCAAATAGGAAGATTCTGATCACTAGTTAGCTAACTAGGTAATAGCCGAATTGCTCCGAGTAGGCCTATGCAAACGGCACCAAGTAAGGTTGTTGAGACCCAACTCACTCGTACTACTTGAGTCGAGGAGAAGGAACCCTTAAGGAAGTTTAAGAAGGGCTAGAGTTTAGGTAGGAAGACAAATGAGATCAAGTGTTTCAAATGCTAAGGATTTGGATACATGGCTGCTTAGTGTCCGAACAGGTGAACAATAGTAATTTGAGGCAAGGTACCGACTATTAAGGTCAACAGTATTAATGAGCAGGTGGAGGAAATGAAGGAAGACGAACGGACTAAATTGTTAGAGGAGGAAGTTATCTATAGTAAGGAAGGCAAGTTTTTGCCGACTACTCTAATGTTGAGAATGATGATGAGTGTCAGTCCTATGGCCGAAGACGAATAGAGAGAAAATCTCTTCTATATCAAATGTAAGGTGAATGAGTCCCTGTCTACATTGATCATTGACAGTAGGAGCTACACTAATTCGGCCTTTACATTTATGTCTCAAGAATTAAAATTACAAACCAAGCCCTACATAAAGCCTTTGAAGCTTCATTGGCTCAGTGATAAGGGAGCCCTATTGGTGAGCAAACAGGTATCCGTACTGATCTGCATTGGTAGTTACCAAGATGAAGTACTTTATGATGTGCTACCCATAAGTGCATCTTACATTCTACTTAAGCGACCATGGATGTTTGACCGAGCAATTATATATGATGAAAGGAAGAATATATGTTCTATTGAACATGAAGGCAAGAGGATGAAACTAAGTCCTATGACTGCTGAACAAGTAAAGGTCATGCAATTATAACTTAGCCGAACCCTGAAGAAAGAGGCTTTGATATTAACCTAAACCGAAATGAAGAGAGAATTAGAGCTCGAAGGACTAACCTTTCTACTAGTCTAAAGGATGCCGAAGATGAGATCCAAAGAGGTGGAGCATTCCCTTAAGGTGAAAACATTACTGGAAGAGCTCACCGACTTGTTCCCAAATGAGTTACCGAAAGGACTGCATCCCATCCGACGCGTCGAACATGCAATTGACTTAAAGCCTAGAGCTACATTACTGAACAAGCCTACTTATAGGCTAAATCCTGAACAAGAAGCAGAGCTACAAAAGCAAGTAGATGAGCTAATGAAGAAGGGGTATCTGCACAAATCCCTTACCCCCATGCCGTTCCAGCCTTGTTAATATCGAAGAAAGATGGCTCTTAGAGGATGTGTGTAGATAGTTGAGCAATCAATTGAATCGCCATCAAGTATAGGTATCTCATACCCCAAGCTTGATGACATGCTAGAAAAATCAAGCGGAGTAAGAGTATTCTCCAAGATCAACCTTAAATCTAGATACCATCATATTTGAATGTGTACGAGTAACGAGTGGAAGATTGCAATCAAGACACGACATAGTTTATATAAATGGCTTGTAATGCCATTTGGACTGTCCAATATGCTGAGAAAATTTATGTGTGTAATGAATCATGTGCTCTAAGAATTAATAGGAAGGTTTGTCGTAGTTTATTTTGATGACATTCTAGCGTACAACCCCAACCTAGAGATTCACCAAAAGCATCTTCAAAGAGTCCTTGCAAAACTCTGAGTTGAACAACTTTATGCCAATTTGAAGAAGTGTAACTTTAGCTGATCCAAGGTGATCTTCTTGGGGTTTGTTATGAGTAGAGGTGGCATCTAAGTCGATGATGAGAAAATAAGAGCAACCATAGAATTGCCTAAGCTAACCTCTTCTACAGACGTAAGAACTTTCTACAACCTAACATCGTTCTATTGGAAATTTATAAAGAATTTCAATATAATTGCGATCCTACTTATTGAATTGTCAAAGCAGAGTGTTGAATTAAGATAAGGAGAGAAAGAGAGGAGGAGTTTTGAGGAAGTGAAAGAGAGGCTAACTACAACTCCGATCTTAGCTCTATCGAGCTTTGACAAAATGTTCAAAGTAGAGTATGATGCATTCAAACTAGGCATAGGTGTCTATGATAAGGAATTCTACTCCTTAATCCGAACCCTAACGATATGGCAACATTATTTGTTGCCTAAGAAATTCGTGATCTACACCGATCGTGAATCCTTGAGATATCTCAAGACCTAACCAAAGTTATCTTGGAAGCAAGCCAAACGGGTCAAGTTTATAGAAGGTTTTTCTTATGTCATAAAATATAAGAATGGAAGAAACAATGTTGTAACCAATGCCTTATCGAGACGACATAGCCTCCTGACTAAGTTGCAAACAAGGCTACTTAGTTTTTCAACCATAAAAAATTTGTATGCTGAGGATCCATACTTTAGTCCTATTTATGCTGAATGTAAAGAAGGACGAACATTAGATGACTATCATAGGGAAGATGAATACTTATTTAAGAAGAGAAAGCTATATATCTCGACCTATTTCATGAGAGAATTACTAATACGCGAGGCATATGGAAGAGGATTAACAAGACACTTTAGCTAGCACTGTACCCATGAGATACTATCCTTAAGGTTCTTTTGGCCGAGAATGATGAGAGATGTGCAATCTGTGTTGGAAAAATGTGCAACCTACTGAAAAGCAAGGAGCTCAGTTGAGCAAGGACATTATCTACTCTGCCAATCCCAACCAAACCATAGTCCGAGCTATGTATAGACTTTATGTTAGGATTGCCAAGAGCGTCTTGAGGGAAGGACTTCATTATGGTGGTAATGGATCGATTTAGCAAGATGGTACATTTCATGCCCTATTTCGAAACTAACAATGCTTCGATTATCTCTTTTCTTTTCCTGCAGGAAGTAATCAAGCTTCATAGCATACTTAGAACCATTGCTTCAGACCAAGATCCTAAGTTCATGAGCTATTTTTGGAGGACGCTATGGAGATAAATGAGAACTAAGCTATTGTACAGTACGTCCTGCCATCCATAGATCGATGGACAAACCGAGGTTGTCAATAGAACTGTAGGAACTTTACTATGGGTTGCTATTAGATGAAACATGACTGATTGGAATCTATGTTTACCAATCATCGAGTTTACCTACAATAGAATTGCCTACAATGTAACAAACATGTCTCCATTCGAAGTCGCCGATGGGTTCAACCCTAAGGTCCCGATAGACTAAGCATCTTATTCAAGACTTGATGATGACCAACCAGCTACAAAAAGAATTGAGGCCATTAGAGCCATACGCTAGAAGATTATAGAGCAATTGAGCCAAGCTAATACTAAGCTCGAGAAGCAAAGCCAACGACGGAGGAAGAGAGAATTTCAACTTAGTGATTTAGTCTGGATACATCTCAATAAAGAATGTTCCCAAACTTGAGGAAGAGTAACTTGTCTTCCAGAGTCGATGGACCTTTCAAAGTACTTGAAAAGATCAATTCTAATACCTATAGGATTGAATTACATAAAGGATATGGAGTCTTAAACTCCTTCAACATTGCCGATCTCCAACCTTATACTCCCGAGGATGAGTAACTTGGAGCAAAACCAGATTTGATCCCAAATCTCAAACAACCTGGAGGGGATGATAAGGATTAAGGACCGATTACATACTCCTAAACCTAAGGGCTTTCTCATATGGTTTGTCGAGCTGTTCGAGGTGAGTTAAGTGCCAAGGAGCAATGGTTACCTTAGTCTAACTTGTCGCAGTACTTCGCTGTTGATCAACCAATGTACCAAGCCAACCCCTCCATAACACACCAGTCTAAGCACTAAATCTAGTTATAGCCATCTCCATAATGCCAAGGCTAAGCAAACAACTATTAGGAGCTGACCATCTAAGGTCGATCCCAAGTATGAGTCATCCCTAAGCTAACCTTTATTTAATCCCAGCAATCAGAGTTACCGAACTACCAACGTTAACCATACTTAATCAAAGCCTACTCTTGCATAGCTCGCAGTGTTATTAGGAGCATAGAATGAGCAGAATTATGCATATGCTATCCTATCTAACATTCGTACTATCCTTTCTGACAAAGGACATTCTTTTTGCATGATTTTATGCTTCCCCTATAAATTATTCTCCTTTTTCTTAGTAAGTAGGGATCTAATTTTGTAATTTTTTTGTAATTTAAGACTTACCCTAACTGGGTACTATAAATACTCACAAATTGTAATAACCGTCTCATCATGATACAGATAATACACTGAACTTTTATTCTTTCTTGAGCTAAGTGTCATTCTGCTTACTTTTAAGCTACTCTTATCTAGCCCATTGAGCGTAGACTAGTAGCAAGAGACCTTCAACCATAGTTATGTATCATATCAAGTACAACTCGAGCTCGTATGAGGCGTTGGTACATCATATCTATTGTCGATGCACGAGAACCCCTACTTATCCTCACCTACCATTAACTTTTCAAGTCATCTTGTGACCTAAGCCAACCCTTTTGGTTACGTGTAATATTAGGCTCGTATGTTCATCCACGGAATCCATATCACAACTCCTCACAATGTGTTCTAAGAACCAAATCGAATGGGAAATTTAAGTTTCATAACAAAATTAATGATAAAACTTAGGTTGGTAATGGTGTTTCGGGTTATAGTGATGGTTTGGGTATGTTTAGGTTTGCTATAGTAAGTCATCGATGGTGTGTCTACATCATGTATGGTGTTAACTAGTTGCTAATTGTAGAGATGTGGATGGTGGTTAAGTACGGCAATGGTGATCTCACCGTGTGTATGTTCTATAAGAGATGGTTAGGGATTGGTATACAGTAATGATGTTGTGTACGTCGAGTTGTGGACTATGGTGAAGAAAGTGTCATGGCCTTGGGTATAGGGACATCACTGCTGCGTGGTTTTGGGTGTGGTAAGGGGGTAAAAGTTGTTTTGTTGTGTTGGGGTTGAGAGTGGCGTACTATAGTAGGTCAAGAGAAAGGGTCTAGGTTTAGGTGATCTTACTACTGCGTAGGGGTAGTCGCACAGCTGTAGTTAGTTGGTGTGGTTATTGTATGTGAGTTTTGTACCTTGTCGAGCCTGATTTTTCGGTTTCTTTTATTTAAAATTAATTTCTCAATTAATACTAAATCCTAACCTATTTAATATTAATCCTCAACTAAAGAAATTGAGAAATTCCGGTTTTTATATTGAAAATAATTTTTGGAGTCATCACCCGACCTAAGTCGGGAAAAGAAAAAGAAACCGTAACTAATTGGGAAAATTGATTACGATTTGACTACCAGTCTTTGATTTCAATTTTGAATGAAGAACCAGAGAGTTCCGAATTCGGAGGCTAACCTATTAAACCCTAACGAATACCACTTTTTATTTACCGAAATTAGGATTATTCTTCTAATTATAATATTTAAAAATAAATAAATAAAAATCAAAAGAAAAAGAACCTAAGTTTCTACATATTTTATCGTCGCCCTGAAGGTGCCTACGTACCCGCTAGCCAGGATCAGACAATCGTAGTTCTTTTCGTTCTGAAAAATTTAGTGTGTTGATTTATTTTAATTTTGAAAACTGACGAGACTTACATTCTTAATTGATTCAGTTTATTAAAACAATCTAAAGGAGTCCTAACTGTTTTATAAAAAATACTTTAAAAATCCTATTTTTAAAAGGGTCTTTTATTAATTTTTAGTTTAAAAAAAATTCTACATGATAAATTCTTAAACAAGATCAAATCTTAAAAAATAACCAATCCTTACAACCCCTAAACTAATATATACAACTATTTACCTAAATAAAAACATATTATATAATATACTTGATATATATGTAGAAAACTAATACTAAGAAAAAAATCTCCTAATATATACATATCTTATATATTACATCATATAACCAAGGATCTAATAATAATAATACTATAATATGATTATGATAATAATAATGAGATATATAAATAAAACAACAAATAAATAAATGAATGAATGAATAAAAAATTTAGGATTGGAAGAGAACCGAACCTGATCTTCAACTATTTAGCAGCATAGTGTCCACAATTTGGCCGTGTTGATGTGTGGTCTGCAATAGATGTGCGGACTAATCAAAGTTATGGTATAGCAAAGTTGGATAGTGCTGGAACGTGCTGTCATTAGGCTTAACAGTTAAGTCCGCTATTGAAGCTGAATGTGCAGTACAGTGCTTGATGGATAGTAGTGCAGTGATGGATCAGGAAACGTACTAGCGTATGTGTAGCGTGCAGGATAGTAGCGTGTGGATTGTGGAACATGGTTCATCTTGGATATCGGCTGTGAAGGTGAATGCGTATGTAGTGGCGTTAGGACAGTGCAGAATCATACGCTATGTTGTTGTTGTGTAGAATGTGTTGCTGTTCGCCTGGTATTGCTGCTGTTTACCTGGTGTTGCTTTTCGCCTGGTGTTGCTACTATTTACCTGGTGTTACTATTCGCCTAGTGTTGCTGCTATTCACCTGGTTGTGCGGCTATTCGCCTGATATTGCTACTATCCGCCTGGTGTTACAACTACAGTTGCCTGGTCGTATTGCAGTTGTAAGCTGATCAATGTTCGGCGAGAACTGTCCTATGTGCATTGCTGCTGCTATTACGATGATCTGTACAACAAGGACTACAGCGTTAGATGGTGGTGACCAGTGTGGGGTTGTTTTAGATGTCAGCTTGGAATGGAGATAACAGCCTTCGTGTAGTATATCCTTGTGAGTCGCGTGTTTGCTGTTTTGACAAAAGAGATGGCTTGCTGTGCGACAACGATTGATTTCGTTGGATGAATGAGAAAATCTTAATTCTTTTTGGGAGTTTTTTTTTTTATTTATAAAAGCTAAATAAGATCGTATCAAATCATATCTATTGTATCAAATTAAATTAGATTCGAATCCTTGATATCAATCCAAATCTAATCAAACTAGATTCAAATAATTTTGATTAGATATGAATTCTACGCATTCAACTTGTTTTTTTTTTATTTTTTTTTGTAAAAATAAAAATAAAAAGATTGAAATAAAAGAAACCTAAATGTCTAGTGAGATTCGAACCTAAGACCTCAAATTATATCTAATCCAATACTCCAATGCTTATCCATTAGGCCGTTGGCCTGCGCCTTAACATTCAATACAATTAAATTGTACTTAAACTACCTGATTCCCTAAAATAATTATTTGTACTAAGTTAACCTAAAATTATTTGTTGCTAATATAAGTTAGTTCCTAAAAATCTACGGAATTTTTATAATTTGTCCTTTTCTTATTTTTTTGGTATTTTCATCATTTGTTAATTTTTATTATTTTTTATCTTTTATTAATTTTTTTGTTTATTATTTTTATTTTTGAATTTGAATCCTTTTTGTAAAAAAATAAAAAATTAGGACTATAGAGGAGCAAAAGTTAGGTGTCTACATACCTCTATAGGGTACATTTACAAAAATAGTACGAAAATAGGGTATCTATGGAAAAATTTATAAAAGTGGCATAGTAAAGGCACATGCAATACTTAATTTCAATTTACAAGCAAGGTGTGATTCATGTGTACGCTTTCCTTAATAAAGAAGGTACATAGCTGATTTACACCTTCTTAATCACACTAAAGGCGCAAACATGCCATGTACCTTCAGTGTAACCTAAACATATTGTTGCTTATTTGCTATGAGGTGTACGGAAAAGTGACAACTAATCAAATAATATTCGGTCTATCTTATATTCGTTCTTCCAGGAATGGTGTAATATCATATCATATCAGTCTTATGAGTTAGGAATGCCAATGCTTCTTTTCATCTAGTTTATTTCCTATGAAAACTATTCTTGTAATAGGTTAGCTAAAATGGTTTAATAGACAACCTAACACAATTGAACTTGTGAAAGTAGATATAATATATACAAAGTATATTTGTAGCTAACTATCAGTAGTAAGTAAATAGTAATCCAATATGAAACATCATTTACAAAAAACATTCACAAAGTGAATAATAGATGCTAAGAATACATAATTATCCAACTAGGTAATATAAAGGTAGTTATTTACAATTGCTTCTTCTTTGATCTTATCAGTTGTTTCTCAAAGCACGCAAGTAATAACAGCCTATGACTTCATGTTCCCTTAAATGGTTGAAGCTCTAATGGATGAGCAGTGTCGTTGAACTCCCTAAGAGGAATTGGAGTAGGTGGTGATAGTGGTAGCTAGGTACCACCCTCCCCCATGTCTACTATTTAAGGCTAACCAGTACGCCACTTACAAGGAGTTGGCGGTGTTTGCTGTAGATAGATCCAACCATGAGCACTTGGATTATGGAACGAGTTAGGGTAGGAACTGGAGGCATCGACGGGTGGTACACTACTACTAATCTTACCAAAGTCAATGGAATGGTAAGATCCTGATGCTAAGTCAATGGAATGGTAAGATCCTGATGCTATATCATCCTCCCGCTATCCCTTACTACATGCTTATCATGGTTGACATCCTCTTGTACAAACTTTAGAATCTACATATGGGTAAGCAGTAGGTATAGGCTTTAGATCAGTTGGCTAGTTGGGAAACAATATCAACCCGTCGTGCTCTTTAAGATGGTGAATGCCACCATTAATGATTTGATGTGTAGTGCCTAAATCGTCAGCTGGCCTCCCCAACATAAAGTATCTGCCTGTATTTCATGAATCAATTAAAGATACAATCATGCACTATGCTTTGTAGAAAATGATAAGATAAGTACAAGTATGCTTAGTAAGTATCCCATCACCGCCCCATGATAGGTGATGTACCGACATGTGTGCTCTCTATACTAGTCATAGTAAGCTAGATCAATACCCTTTGATCCCTAAGGATGAACAACCCACATATGGCAGTCCACCCAAGTCGATATATAACCTTGATACGCAACTAACCAATCTATATCCATCCTACCCGAAGGTCGAAGTAGTACAACTCCTCATTCATATTGACATCCATCGATATCGTTTGGAATCCTCTAAATTGTCATATGACATAGTCAAGGAAGTAAAAATCTACAATTTGAAAGCAGATTAGTAGCACCTTGCCATCCAAGTAGTCTGGTTGGCACTACCAAATGAGGGTAAGTGATCAATAAAATCATTTAGGTATGGCTTCCATACAACCTAGAATGCATTTGCAAGGAAAGTGCACTAATAATACATGTATTTTTAATCAAGAACAACTATGGAATAAAACATTGCAAAACTACCTACCTATCGAGTCGTCTGTATATCAAATGCAATCTGGTATGCATTGACAATGTGCGTAGCATGGTATATGGTGTCTTGTGATAAAGCCCACTTAGCAATTAGTGGTAGCTCCTCATGGATGGTAAACTTAGACCTGGTGTGTTGTGTAATGTGGGGGAATATATCTTATGCTTATATCTGCAATAGTATAGCAACACCTCTTATCTCTTGTGATCTTAATCGTATAGCTCTGTACAGCTGACAATATAGCCATGCTAAGCAAGCCGAGCCCAACTAAATGTCCCGACATACGGGAAATACTCTAATAAGGGGAAGATCATCATGTGGACAAGCAAAGATGATTTATCAGCAAATAGAAAACCTCCTAACAAATGCAAGATGTATGTAAGGGTAGGCCGTTGAATGGTCTCGTCATCTACACCGTTAAGAAGTGTGCTAAACCTCCCTTATAGCCAAGCTAGACTAAACTATCATAACCCTCCCACACACACACCCCCTCCCAACTAGTACTATCTGTAAGGTAGTCCCCTAGCAAACCCCTAGCTACCTAGGGCTAAACTAACTGTGTAGGCCTTATCACTACGACCTCATCCATACGGGGACCAAACAGTATGTCTATGTTCTGAAGTGTGATCGTCATCTTCAATAAGCCATGTAGAATGCGTAGGTTTCAAGTCTCCACCTCTCCACTAATGCTATAATAAGGTAATGGTCGATCTTGACAAATGGCAGCCGTAAGACTATAAAGAATCCTACGTCCTCTAGGTGAGGGACCATGTAATTGTCATGTGGTATCTATGTTGTATCCTTCCGCATGCTCAACTTAACTTAACACACTGCAAGATGCTCAAATCCCTGAAATATTAGATTTTTATTCATCATTCTAGTAGAAAATTATTAAAGTCTACATTTTAACAAATCAATAAATGTCATGCCATACTCGAAACTCCCATATGTCTTGCGATCGATGTCTGACTTGTCCATGTAATATCGAAGGGTCACTTGGCCCTAGATCCATTTAACTTACAAAATGGAACAAATATGTCGAGTCATTGATATAGGAAAACAGAAAATGATATGGTATATATTATAATATAAGAAAACAACGCAACATGTCATATGTCTATACTGTTCATATTAAGTTGAGGATACCTCCTCCTATTGTATCCTTCCATCCTATACACACTATACTTGCTCTTATCAGCAGGCTGTCTCAAGTCCATCTACATATGTTATCTCTTCTTCCATTGCTTACCCAAACTACGTTTTAGATGTTCGTTGGGTATGAGGAATGGGTAATTAAGATGGGGAAAATTTAACTCATCACCTATTGGTAGGAAGTGTCTACAATAGACATTCAACTAATGGGACCACTTATGCAATTCCCCAACATATCCACTGATAGTAACTCAAATAAAATTAAGTGCTCTAATCGCATGTGAGCATGGGATTATGTAGATTTGCCATTTCCAACATGAGTACATCATTCTATTTATGTCTACAATGTACGTTCAACCGCCTCATTTCATCACACTATTTGGTTCATACCTCTAACTAGTTTTCACCGCCCATATCGTATTTTCCTGGCTATAAGCCTTGATGGTATGAGCAGGAGCTCGCTTGGACTACATGTTAAGCTTCGGCGCATACTTCGTATGTACTTACCCTGTGTCCGTTCCCTTCCTCACTTACTAGACACTTCTATCCTAATAATCGATACAGTTGTAGAATATTTTCTTGATAAGTGAGGTCAGAGGCAATCCTCTATAACCTTTCAATATGGCATTGTAACTTTCAACAGCGTTGGAGGTCATATATCTGAACCAATAAAAACTGTCTTGATCTAATGTCTATTTATTCCTGTCAAATGGTAAGAACCATGATGGTGTATCCTTCTTTACTTTCAACATCTGCTTCATTAAATACTAAAATTTCCTAAGTTATGCCTGCATAGTAGCAACTGTAGCCAACTTCTTGCATAGTTAGTTCTTGTGCATCATATTGAAATTTTTGGTGACATGCCATATGCGCCATCTCCAAATTGCAAATTGTTCATTCTAACCAACTTTATCTTTGTCAAGCGCATTCCCAATACCTAAGTGTCTATCCGTGATTAAGCAAATTATCTCCTCCCTACTATTGACAACAAATTGCTTCAATCTTTTTAGAAGCCAACTCTATGTCTGCATAGACTCCTTGTCGATGAGCACAAATGCTAACGGGACAATACAATTATTCCCATCCATAGAATAAGCAATCAATAGTACATAACCGTACTTCCCATATAGAAATATTCCATCAATACAAACTATAGGTTGACAAAACTTAAATGTATGCATATAGGACCCACAAGTCCAGAAGACCCACTTCATGATCAAAACTCCAGGCTCTGAAGATCCCCTCCATCCCTAGACCACCTTTGTTCTAGGATTTGAAATATTGATTGCGTTCAACAAAATAAGAAGCTTGTTGTATGCTTTCTCCAAATTACCATATACCATCTCCATAGCCTTTCTTTTAACATCCCAAACTCTCTTCCTTGTCACATTATACCCAAACATGTTTAAAATATTTGCCTATAAGTCTGCAATCTTTATACGGGGATTCTTCTTAACATTGTTAATGAAGCAATTGGTCATAAGTCTACTGTTGATCTGTTTGTAGTCTTGTGTCACATTAGGGTTGACACATATGTGTGGACCCTAAAGAATTGTTATGACAAATAGCCTCATTAACCTTTTATATGATACTCGTAGCCTCCACTTACATCCGCTATCCTTCTCTATGCAATGAATGGCTCATAGGTGCAATTTTAATTCATCAATTTGGTAGTCACAATGGTGATTGATATGATATCTCTTGATGGTGTTAATAAATCAATGCCTTCAACTTGGTTACTACTCTCTACCTCCATGTCCTCTTCAAATGCCACATAACCACTGCCACCACTAATGTTGATGTATGGAACTGGATCTCTGACTTAGGATGTCCTCATCCTAATCTGATTTTATTGAAGAGCCATCATAATCCCTTAGTTAGTAGTAAACTGAGGTACGAATGGAACGGTGCTCGATATATATTTTGACATGGTTGCATAATTTATAATGTTTTCTACTTCTACAGTTTCTTCCTTTAACACAAATTCAACCCCCACTTGCTCCCCCTCAACATCTCTTTTAAGTACCATGGGAATCAACTCTTTATCAGGGTTGTAGCCCAGCTCATCTTGTAAGATCGACCTTATCTCTACATCAAGTGCCTCTTCATTGATTTCTTCATTCACAACACCCTCTCCAAAGGTGAGCTCGTCTACCAGAAAAGTTTCCAGTTTGTTGTACATGGGGCAATTTTCATCAATTTGCTACATATGAGGTGGAGGGTTGTTGGAAGGGCTAACCCATAAAGTGTTTTGGACGAAACTCCTACTTGGCTGATCGAAACCCCTAACATATATTTCTTATATCCGGTTTTCTTCAAATGTGTCAATCATTTCAAACAAGTTTTCCATATCGTCATCATCCGTAATGACCATTAAAGTGTACAAAACACCTCCCTCATAATAAGAAGGGTGTTAGTAAACAAGTTCAACCCCACTAGATTCAACCCTACTAGGATCAGCTTCGATACTTGCATAGATCCATTGGAAGAAATGGCTGAAGTTGGAGTCCTTCCTCATCTTCAACTTTTTGATCGAGTCCTTATCATACTACAAATCGATACTTCCATCAACTATGTTCCCTCTTGCATATATAATTATCTTCACATAATTAGCCATTGACAACCCGTTCATCCATCAATTACAAAATCAACAAAGCCCATACAATTTTAGACAATTTGTAACACCCATATAGTTTCTCTTCTTGATAGGGTGTCTCATCTCATATATAAATGTAAGCACCCATACAATTTCACATTTTCGATGGGGTGTCTCATCATACCCATACAACTTCACTTCTCAATGGAGCATCTCATCGTACCTACATAATTTCACTTCTCAATAGAGCATCTCATCACGTACCATAAATGCAAGTACTCACACGATTTTACTTTTCGATGAGGCATCTCATCATATACTACAAATTTAAGCACCCATACAACTTCACTTCTCAATGGGGCATCTTATCATACCCATACAATTTCACTTCATAGTGAGACATCTTATTTGATACTATAAATGCAAGTACACTCACACAATTTCACTTTTCGGTGAGGTGTCTCATCATATACTATAAATGCAAGCGAACCCACACAATTTTACTTCTCAGTAGGGTGTCTCATCAAATACTACTGTTGTAAATGCAAGCATGTTTCACTAATGCACAAGTAAAGTCCACTATAATTAATGGGTCACATCCCTATTTTTATACACAACCACTACAGTTTATATAACTATATAATACCATATGAATAATGTACAAACCATAACTTGCATATTAAAAAAATATAAAAACTAAAAAAAATTATCATCTAACTTCAATTTATATCGATAATATAAATATTACTGTATTAACAATGTAATTTGTATATTAAAAAATAATTGAGGAATAAAGGATTGCCAAGTGTTACTTACAGATTAGTTGACAGAAGTAAGGTCACGCTACCACCCGGAAAGAGGAAATAAGAGGGTTTGAGAGCTTTTGGAAACTTGAAGATGTAAGAATGAAAGGGCCATGCGAAAATCGGGGTTTATGTAAGAAAATTGAAGGCACACGGTATGTTTGCGCCTTCAGTGTGATTAAGAAGGCGTAAATCAACCATGCACCTTCTTTATTAAGGAAAGCACATGTATGAATCGTACCTTCATTATAACATTATTCTTATATTGAAGGTACACGCGCTCCGATCAATTTTTCTATGAATACCTTATTTTCATACTATTTTTGCAAATGTACCCTATAGAGGTATAAATCTCATTATCTATCGTAGATGAAGGGTGCTATGTGGGTCATGAGGATAGGGTTGTGAATAAGATGATTATAGTTTGCTGATGATGATCTTTGTCTTGCTTCGATTATTGACCCAACTCTTACTTTTATAATTTTCCTAGTTCAAATCTTAAATGAATCTTGGATCAACCCAAGTCTATAATGGAGGAGGTTTATTCCTTGATTTAATTTTATTAAACCCTTATTTAAGGACTATTTATCTAAATCCTTTTAAGATTTAGATCTTTTAATAATTCTTTTCTTATCTTCAATCTCGATCTAAAAAAATATAGCAAACATTTGATGCAATTTATTGTAGATCCATTTCTACTAGAAGCTTAGTTCAAACAAACTACTTTAGTTGGAGGAGATGTAGCTATCACATGCCTATGCTAGGTATGTACTATGGTTGGATTAAAAAATAAAATAAAATAAAGTGCATTTTGCGCTCAGTTTGGATCAATCCTATGACTTATAAGATAACACTTCTGCATCTTAACTGGTTGAGATAATTTCTTTCTCCAACATAACTACGACCCATTTTTATTAATCATTATTTCCTTGGGCAGAGTTGGTACTAGGCTTCCAAGCCTAAAACTAATTAGATCAACTTGCTTCATAGATTAATATTGTTAGTATACATGGAAAAAAAAATTTCAATTCAAGGTTGAATTAATATATTATGAGTCTATTAGGAACATTTAAAATAGACTAAAGCCCACTTTCATAAGTTCGAAATCCTTTTGACTTTCCTTTAAAAATATATACATATTCTTAAATGAAGCCCAAAACTTTTAAAAACTCTTAATTTATTAAATTAAATGTATATTTTCAACTGCTACTTAACTCGACCTTAAATGACTAACTAACTTGACTCAAACACTCTTAACACACTATATTTTTTTCAAAGTTTTAATTTTTTTTGTATTTTTCAATTTTTTTAATAAATCTGGCATAAAAAACCAGAGAACAAAGAATAAAAAAATGGCAAAAAATAAAGTGTCTACACTTGCACGCTAATATTCCACTCACATGGTATATAAATATATTTCAATATTAATTATCTAAAAAGGGGAAGTTCATATGATATGTTTCCAAGGTACTCATCATAAGTGGGTGGAGACTATATTCCACCAGATATTAAATCTAACTAAATAGACGATATTTCCTAGATTATTTTTAGAAAGAAGATATTTTCTTTTAGAATGATCGTACCTTATCAATCATCGAAATCAAGCTCATTAAATAGATTTAACAAAATGATTTTTAGTTGAAGCCCACAAAGCTCAAAAGAAGGGATACAAGTAAATATGAAGACAAAGACATCTAAAGTGATAGGATGTTGAGCTACATAAGCTAGCACTTCTTAAGTATGTCCCCCTTTATGTGACCCACCTATCATCCATACGTTCTACATGTATCATTATTGGTTATAAGACTTGCAAGCTGCAATTGAAGATGAATTTTCTTAAAGCAAAACGATTCAGATATGCAACCCTTCTTTGAGATGTGAAAGTAAAGCCTTTCAAAAAATAATTTTTTTACTCAAATAAATCAAGATGATAAATCGGTTAATTAGAAAAGAGGTCAATAAGATAAATCGTATTCTTACCACTAAACTATCGTGTGCACTACTAACAGAAAGAAGAAAAATATCTTATTGGATCATATTTAAGCAATAAGATGAAGGGTTCATCAAACATTGTAGTTGAGTTTTTACTCAAAAGATGTGTGAAATCAATGACTAGCAACATTGCAACCTTTATTAACAAGTTGTTGGCTTTACTAAGCCAAAAAAATGGGGCCATTTACACCAATTTTATTTCTTTTCTCCATGCCTGGGGTTTAGATTTTTTTCAAAAGATGCTGTAGCGGTTTCTTGGAAGTGATGTGTCATTTTCCACGTGAAGAGGGAAAAAATAAACAAAAACATAAAATATCCTCATTGATAAACCAAAAATGAAAAGGAAAGAGGAGACTGAAACAGAATAAACAAGCAAAACTGTGAAGCAAAATAACCAAAATTTGAGATCAAGCTCAAATACGATTAGATAGTCATTAGTACACATCTCATAAAATTACCTTTCAAAAATTGATAGCTATATAAATATTGACTCTATTGAACCGGTGGCTTGGTTTGATTCATTAGGAATCCTGGTCAAACTGACAAAATTGTTCAAAGCAACGACGCAACCAGAAAACCCTCTGTTTATATATCATTACAAGAATAACCAAGTAAAAGTCACCATACAGAAATCGAACTTAAATAGAAAAAGTAAGAGAGATATATTATTAATCAGTAGTCCTTGCTTGAGCAGAAATGATCGCCTGGAAGTGAAAATGGATTCAAAGGAATCCAAATGCCAAAGGTTCCAAGTTGCCCTTGTCGGAGAACAAAAACCTGCCATTCAACATGGTAACATAACTAGATCATATGAAGGAAAAAACAGGAGACATAATCTCACTTCCCCGAATGGTCCATTTAGCACCAGTCCAAGAATAGAAGCCACCCCAGAACAGAACTTCCATCATATGGCAATCCCTCACTTGTTCCATTTCCTGGAGTTTTGAGAAAAATAATGAAAGTTCAAGCAAAAGGACTACATGGTGATGGATGGTGCAATAATAAGAGGGATTGAAACATGAGGCTATTTCTGCTAGTTATAAGGTTGTGGGTTTTTTTTGTTGGTCATAGGAGCAATAAGATGTTGAGGTGACTTAAGTAGGAATGTGTTGTCACTTTTGATTAAAGGAACTTAATAATATTAGTAAAAAGCGCCCTATGGCAGCATCTTCCAAGGGATATGCTCTTAGGGTATCGAACCTTAGTCATATGGTGACAGCTCCAAGATTATGCTTTCCGTCAAATACTATAGCTACGTTTTCACGCTTTTCACCGATAGAAAGCACTGTTTAGTTTCTTATTTAAGGTGGCAATTCCTGTGAATCTGTATGGTCTGTGTTCACGTTTTTGCAAACATTTGTGAGCGCGCTTGCATGAATTTGATACATGATGGTCTCTTGCCATGCATATTATATGGACATGTATCATGATTGGGATTTTTAACTATATATGGAACATCATTAATTTAATCTCTATTTATTTGATGGATTTTTTTTTATATTTTTTGGAACTATTATACATATTATAACTTTAGGATAAGCGGAAATCAAGCCTGATTGGAAGACCTGTATTCACGTCATTAGAGTACAATTAATTGATTGAAATAGATTAAATATGGTAATTTGTGATTGATCACTCTTTTTAATTCTACTCCTCATTTACTGTCAAAGAAAGAAAAGAAAAAATTTATCAGTATCACTATTATCAATCTAATTTATAAGTAACATATAGATTAAAATTTTTGACTAAATTTACACAAATTGGAATTGTATAATTATAAATTTGTAACTTTATAATATAAAATGTTAGCAACCCAAGCCTTATCTAAACTATTTATTGTATAATAGTCTAAGTAGGTCGTCTTACACATGCTATATAACTACCAATCGGATTCGAATACATAAGGTAATAGTATGATGTTGTCTAAAAAATTACTATCCATATTGTTACATTTTAAGTACAATTGGTAGTTTCCTAAAAAACTACTATCTATATTGTCACATATTTAAGTATAATTAATAGTTGCACATAACGTGTATGTCTACGTGGTATGTACTACCCATTAAATTTTTTTACCATTGAAAAATGATGCAATCGGTAATGCACGTTACGTATAATATACATGTAGTCTATAAATATCAATAAAATATTATCATACATAATGGATACAAATTACGGATGGTTGATTCTCTTAAACTATATATATATATATATATAATAAATTGCGAATACTCTAATAAGTACACTGGGTCGAAATCAAGTAATACAGAACAAGTAAAGTTATCGATCTCTCGAGGACTATAATATTACTAAACCTATGATAGTTCTTATCGATATTCGAGCAATAAAAAATAAATTAACTAATCTAAATTATACTAAAACTATCGAAAAGAAAATAACTATAAAATTTCTAAAACTAAGTAATCAATTAAGAATCGTAAGAAAAACAGAATCGTGGAAAAAATAGAATCCACCTTAGATTATACAAATCAAATTGTTATCATGTTATATAGATTATTAGCTATATAGTTATTTAAGTGAAATTATTATGCCTTAAAACTTAAGGCTTTAAACCCCTAATTAATCTGTTAGCTCCCGCATCTCCAATTAACAGTGAACTCTAAATTACAATTATTTATCTCCTGATACTATGATTGTCTAATGTCCTAAATCAATTATTTCTGATGTCTTAATGAATAATCAATTGTCAAACATCACATTAATCTTTAGATAATTTCTAATTAATTCAATTAACGCTGCTTCCATATTAATTAATCAAATTAACTAAAAATTTCTAACAAACCTTATATCAATTCCCGTATCACTAGGGTTTCTAACAATTATAATCAATTAAACAACTATAATTGAAATTATAGAAATTGCAATAATGAATCATCCTTATATCTATTAATCTTATAACACAAACACAATATCATCTTAGTTATCTAGGGTTTCATCAATTCCCACAAATAAATTTACTAATCATTGAATTGGAAACAAAAACGCAACTACTAATTGAAATTGTAAGGAAATTCATAATTAAAAGCATGAATAATTAATAGAATTTCATAAATATAATTAAAATAGATGTCACCAATTATGTAATTGGAAAAGATAAACTTCAATTGCAACCCCAAAACTTGGTCTTCAAAGCAAAATCTTCTCAATAATCCTAGTGATTCTATAGAAGAATTCTTCAAGAACTATCTACTCTTTAAGTCTAAGGAAAGTGTGTGTCTCCCAAAACAAGTCTCTCGAACGGTGAAACATAAGGCTATTTATAAGAAAAAGTAGGGTTGACTCGCGTAAAGCTTCTTTTTAATGAAGGCCAGCTGATAAGCCGATGGTGTAAGCTTCAAGGCTGGCGGTGTAAGCTTCAATGCTGGCAGTATAAGCTTCAAGGCCTATAACATAGACTCCAAAACCTATCGGTGTAAGTGTAGGCCGGCTGTGTTGAATTCCAATCGTATCATAGCTCATTTTGGGTCTCTTTATTTGCGTAAAACTCTTTTAAAACATCCGTATTTCCACTTTAAATCCTCCAATTCCTAAAATGTCCAAATGAAAATAATTAAATACCATTTCTTAATGATTTTTATAAAATCAATAATAATTCTATCTAATTTGCACATTAAAACATGAAAAATATACCTTTATCAATGGTAAGTGATTTGCAAACTATCAATACAATTATTATATGTGTCAACACCTTATTAGGATTTACACACCACATATATATAACAAGTGTCATGTAATACCTAATGAGTAATTCTATGAAATACCATTAACTCTTTATGTGTTATCAATATCTCTACATGCAATTTGTTTAAACATAAACTTTTTTCATTTTATTATTTTTAGTAAATATTTAACATAGTGCTTAGCATGATAGGCATAAATATGGAGAATAAAAGTGTATTAATTTGAAAGATCTTAAATGCAACTTGATCATGATATACATATAGTCCAATAACCCTAGAATTAAGAAGGTGATGGAATAAAATTTAAATCCCACAAAATCAAGATAAACTTTCATAAAGATAACACTTAATTTTTATTAGTTTCATATCTTGCTGTAACTTGCAAAATTGACTTCCAAAATGGCATCATATGGCAAATTAAGTGATTTGCTTTAAGCTAGAGTAGATTTAAATAAGTTTTTATTGATATATTATGAGCTCTGTAACTCTCCATATGCAAAAAATTATAACTCCAAAAGTTTGGTCCTCAAATTAGACCTAAAATTCAGAAGTGCATAAGCTTTTGGTTGCTTTTAACATGATTCTTCCTTTGTTTCTGATTATTGCAATGTTTCATATATTGTAATGCCAATTAATCCACATCAATTTTGATTAGCTCCTTAGTTTTTGAACCTAATACAACAATGAAAGACATGTTCCAAAACTTGACTTAGACCTCATAGAGTATCTTAACTCGTGTTTAATGATAACATCACATGATAGTTGATTTCTAAACCTATCTTGGGCTTAGTAGCTAGGTAAACTAATATAAATTTAATCAAAGCATATGTTTATATTCTTAAAGTTGAATGATATGGAGTCAGCATGAAACACATTAAATTTAAATGATCTTACAAAGCATTGACTACATATTAAATAGAATTGAGCACATGAGAATGGAGCATGGGTTTGTCAATTATTGCCGTCCATATCATGTGTGAAAATGAAATCCCAAATTTTATTGGTTGTCCATAAATACCTCATTTATTTCATATCGAACTCGATTGAGTTAGGTAGGGTTAAGCAAATAGCTCAATTGAACAGGATGGGTAGATATTGAAGGTTACAATGATATGTTCATACTCTATACCCATCCATTATGGAATTGTACTTTAAGAAATAAAAGATATATGTTTTAAAATACCCTACGTCCACCATATAAAATTTATTAAATAATATAATATATATTAATGAATGAAAAATAATTTGATAATTTTTCTATTAAGAAAAGATGAAAGCAATATATCATACTTTTGTTAAAATGAAACAGCCCAAGTCAAATACAAATCTTAAATCTAAAAGTTTTTTTTTATGATATATTTTGACATTTGTAAACGATAATTTTCATTTCGATTTGCTATAGGTTCCATAGGTTTCATGTAATATCATATAGTTACTTTTTCATATCATAGGTTCTATAAGTTTTATTACAAGTTATATGGGAGATTTTATGGTATATAAGTTTTACATATGGATGAACTTGTAATATCACATATAATTTTCTTTTCTGATAACATAAACTTGAAATTTATTGAAAAGTAGGAAAAATTTATGAATTCTACAAGTACCTTATACCCCATAGATTTTATAATATACAAGTTTTAGGGTGGTTCTAAGATATGACATGGTAGATTCTAATTTCAAATTTTAAAAATCTATACTTTATAAGATATGATAAAATTCCATACTATATACACTTTATATCTCTTCACCCTTAAAATTAAGTCTCCTATATGATCCCATCTATTTGTACATTTGTGTGATAAAGTAATTGATTCGATTCTAAAATGGATATATCTTTCTATAAACAAATGGTACATCTTGATGCTAGATTAGTGCTACGCATAAGGCACTTTTTCATTTAAAGTGAAGTATTCAGTAAGCAAAATAAATAAATAAATAAATATATATTTATAATACTTAAGGTAGGCCTTTTTGGTCAGCGTATTTTGCTGCCATTTTTTTTTTTGGGAAAAATTCAAAAAAGTCATTAACGTTTTATGTTATTACGAATCAGTCATTAACTTTTCATTTAATCCATTTTAATCCTCAATCTTTTCAAGTCATATCAAATAAGTCCTTTCATTAAACTCTGTTAAATTTTTCGTTACTATGAACATATATCAACATATAATTAATCTACATAAGTACAAAAAAGTCCCTAAAATTTACCTATGGATACAATTCAGTCCTTAACCTTTTTATTTAGTCCATTTTAGTTTTTAACATATCTACACATAACGGAAAAACTAACGGAGGGACTTTTTTATAAATTTATTAAAACATTGAAAACTAAAATTGACTAAATGAAAGGTTAAGGAATAATTCGTACATATAGGTAAACGTTAGGGACTTTTTGTACTTTTTCATCTTTTTAATTATCTTTTGTGTACGAGTGGGATTGCATATGCTTTGTATAGCACCCACTACATATGATCTTATAAAGTGAAGTTAGATACTTGTACACGGTGTGAAATGCTTTCAATGAGAATATTGTTTCTTTAGAAAGTTACAATGGAGATATTACTTAAACTTGTAATTTTAGGGGTTATGTCATGGAAGAAATTCTACTAAGCACTTGAATATTAGACCCTCCAAAAATTAATGGAGTCATTATTGAGTTTAGCACTTTAAGGACTTTTTAAGCAGAGACGAATGCAGGATTAAAAGAAAGATGAGCCATCGTATCATCAAAACCACTATGTCCATGTTTTTATTGCATAAAGGAAAAGTACAATTTTAAAATGTCAAATTGAAAATACCAAATTATCGAAATCTACCTTATTGCTAATTTCTATCATAAAATTTGTCTATGATAGAATCTATATCAATTTTTCAACAATAATTCTTTTTGTGTAAATTAAAAAAAAATTGACAAGAAATTCAAAACTCTTATTTTATAGATAATACCATGCATAACACATATTATGCATAATGCATACTATCAATTATGGTATAGACATCATGTCATACCCCAAACACAAGACGCTATACACTGCTACATATTCCTATCCTCTAATGACACTTCAAGTGTGAATAAACAACTAAAGATATATGAAAACATAAGAAATTGTCCTTATTTCATTAATCCTTTAATCAAATTAACATTTACCAATATGGCACTTCCTTAATATGTGAACAAAAATTGAAAATTTATTTTTTTCTACCATAGAAGACTCCTTAATTTATAATTCGTTGTCACAATCATATGCCTAATCATCGATCTCCCATCTCAGTTACCTAAGTGAAAGTCTCCAAATCCATAAGATTTGTAATTTCAATTTAAGTACTTACATTTGTAAAAATAACAAATGAGCTAATGACCAATACATGAGTATCATAACCACATGCACATGCTATCCATCATGCAAAGCACACATGAATAATGCAATGAGAAATTTGCAACAAACATTGCCATTTAATATCTTAATTCTATTAATATCCAACAAGAGGATATTCATGATCACAATCACATACTTTAACATAAATGGCATCTACAGCTCCAACAATTCTACTGACATAGGATGGTGTCACAACCTTTACCATAATATGAGCCCCATACCTTTCCTAAGTTGATACAGGTTCAACATCTCGTGGTCTTGTATCCTTAAATCTACCCCAAATTATTTCTAGGCACAACTTTACTAGAGACAATGTTACTCAAGGATCATAAGGGTGCTCTCCAAAAATTCATTACTAAATTGAGTCACACATAAGGAACAAGTAGTTCATCATTGATAGCCAAATAATAGCTAAGCACATTATTATTTCAAGTCATAACAAGTACATCTAATAAGCAAGGTAAATATGTACATGGTTCATGAGCAGAAGATACAGCTAAAACAAGTCCCTTTGAAACTCAATACCTAAAGCACAATGTAGAATATACTCCTTTAGAGTGTACATCTAATAAGCACGGTAAATATGTACATGGTTCATGAGCAGAAGATACAACTAAAACAAGTCCCTTTGAAACTCAACACCTAAAGCACAATGTAGAATATACTCCTTTAGAATGTAAATCTATCTTACACTTTCCTACTTGATTCTATTTGGTTTATAAGTCTTGCTAATGGCTTAATTTAGGGTCCTAAAAATGTTTGAGAAATTGTAGAATAAGACTTAGTAATGAAAGGACTTGAAAAGCAAGGAAAGAGAAAGAAATAAGATCACAATTAAGGTTCATAATTATGATCCTCAACCATGATTCTCCTATCTACCTAAGCACTAAGATCATGTAAGGATCACAGCCATGATCTGGGGTGTGAACCTCTCTACCTACGTGTAATTTTAGTTGTCTCTATCATTACCTACATTATGTTATTGTAACATTGTCAATCTAGTCATCTCAAACAACCAATGTGTTTGCAACATGTAAGTTCCTATTTCTTTTTTTTCCTAACCAGCTTATCTATCTCCACTCAAGCATTTATGTCAAGATAAAATATCTGCATCATCATAATTTAAATAATTTTTTGGCCAAAAAGGGAAAAAATAAACAACAACTAAATGTAAGAGAAAACTAATTAGATTATCACTTACCTTCCCCATTCAATCAATCCCACCAAAACCTTAACCAAACCTAAAAATATATATATAATTAAACTAATGTCCCCTTCTTTGAAATGCCTTCATCACAAACCATGACCCTAAATAATGGAAACCTTAATAATCTAAACCTTAATCAAGAGCCATCCATCTTCCCTTTCAAATAGACAAAACCTTAACGAAATAATCGAGACCCTAGTTTTTGGAAGAGAAGAGTCAAAACCTAAACGAAATAATCGAGACCCTAGTTTTTGGAAGAGAAGAGTCAAAACCTAAAACTGAGAAGAGGAAGTGCTAAAACTTAAAAACCTAATTTAAGACAAAGATCAAACTATGGTTAAGCTGGTTGTTCATAAGAAGATTTCAAGGTGATAAATGCCTTCCTTGCTTTTAGTAAGCTTGTTGAATTCCTCCTATAATCACACTATCTTGGTAGTGAATTATATATGGTGTGATCATCTATAGAAAAAGTATTTGACATGTCATAATTTACATTTGAATAAGAAGGAACCATTTAGGCTATGATAGTCTATCATTAATTTGTTTGGTTTCTTTGATAAATTTGAAGAGATTATAGTTTGGCCTTTGGAGATAATTAGCAATTACTTAGTAAAGTTAGGTTATAAGAGTTTATGTAAACAGAGATTAAGACAATCGGGAAACAATAATAGAATATCTTCAAGTTTTGTTTTTAATTAACGAATTTGGAAAATTATTTATGGCTTTGATTGCACCCTAACACTGAAATATTTTATGTGGTAAGTTTGTTCTAACTATTCAGCTATGAACTTTAATTTTCATAAAAGATAACTAAGAATTTTTTATATATGCTACTTTTGCAATTTATCTGTAACTATGGAACATCTTTTTTTTTTCCATTGCTATTGGATAAACTAATCTGGTTTGAGGCTCTAAGATATCAAAGAAATCTTGAATCAAATACTAAGGTCGATGATTAGCATCATGAACACTTACACTTATGTTTTTTTTTTTTTAACTTCTTGTGGTTCTTGTGAATTGTTAATGGTTGAAGATTTCCTTAGGCTTATCCATCTAACTTTGTCTTGGGTCGAGAATTGCAAAAGAGAAAATATACGTTGAAAGGTCATAAGAGGTGCCTTCGATGCATAAGCTTTAATGCTTAAGTCATTTAAGTGTCCCAAAAGATATAGGGAATCTTTAATATTAACATTCAAAAGAGTTTAGAGTTTAGAAATAGAATTAGGAGAGAGATTCAAGGTTAAGGATTCGAATCAATATGGGGGATCAAGATCAAGCCTTCAAATCTTAGTCCATGGAGGCATCCAATGTGTTTTATATGTTAAAGTGGGCTACTAGGATCTATTGGCATAGATGGTAGCTATTCTCCATTAGTACTTCCTCCTTGAGATAGGGATAGGTAGATAGGGAATCTTCGATGTCAATTTTTTTCCAATGTGCACAAGTCCTGAAGATGACACAATGACCATCCAAATTAAGATATGTGGTAGAAGATCTAGACATTTGAGACACTATCCTCGATTGATGTAAGGTTACTAGGGTGCACGATGTTAGTTTTCTTTCCTTAAAGGTGTTTTTTGTTGGAAGCAAGCTTAGTTGAGAGGTAAGTTAGAGCAAAGGTCTAGTTAGGCTTAAACCTATTGGGCCACGAAGGTAGTTATGGGCTATAAACAAAATCTACATGTAATAGGAACCTACCTCCTACATGACTTAGTCATCACCATCCTACTCCTCTTCCTTTTTATACTTTGTGAATACCACAATAGTGTAAAAACTCATTTCCATACTATCAATGCAATAAGAAGACAGCTAATATAAATATAAAACACAAATTTAAAAGCAATACCTCCAGTTTTGTCTAATCTATTAGCAATTAGTCGTTTCAAAGTGGGACCTACTTCACGACTCTTTTCCAATAGTATGAGTTCCCTATCAACGTGTACATGTTAGTGTCCTACATTGTAGAATAATTGTAAATGCACTTATTATAACCTCCTCCTTCTTATTAGGATAAACCCTCATTTTGTGTCCATCCTTTTTACAAATCTTGCAATTTATCGCACAACATACCCTATATAGCCCTTGCTAAGCACGTCTTTTTCTCCTCTCCTATTTCTTCTTCTTTCATCCAAGAAGTTTCTTTATGATAGGTAAAATCATCTCGATTAAAGCAGTTTGTTCCTAAAATATATAACTTAGGATTTCCAACCCTATCCTATTTTTTTAGTGAGCTAAACGGGATAGCTCATATTACCCACCTCACTTATATAGCTCTATTAGTGATCTTATCCACCATTTATATATACATGTGTGTATTACCTAATGAATTTTCTCTCATTAGTTATTAGATGATTTTATATCGTCATGGCACCCCTTTTTATGGTACCCTCTCACTTTAATTCTAGCTATACCATATTTCCCATTTAATCCATGTTTGATTTAGCTATTACATCCCATTTCATGATTTTAGAAGAAACCACAATGAATTTTGGGAATATTTGTTTCACATTAAGGTCATAATAGGTCAAAAATATTTATTAATATTAATACGCTACACGTGTTTGCATAAATGGCATGTAAATACTAATGATAAACCATAGTTTTTATAAAGCTATTACTTATTTTTTTCACGTGTTAGAATTTTACGGTACTTACACGCTAATAATCTACTCAAATGGTATATTAATATATTTTTAATATTAATTATCTAGAAAAAAGGAAGCTCATATGATATATTTCCAAAGGTACTCATCATTAGTGGGTGGAAACTATACTCCACCATATGTTAAATCTTACAGATAAACAATATTTCCTAGGTTATGTTTAGAAAGAAGATATTTTCTTTTAGAATGATCATATCCCATCAATAATAGAAATCAAGTTCATTAAATAGATTCAACTAAAATGGTTTTTAATTGAAGCCTACAAAGCTTAAAGGAAGGAATATAGGTAAGTATGAAGAGGGAGACATCCAAAGTGATAGGATGTTGGATTGCATAAGCTAGCACTTCTTAAGTATTTACCCCTTTAAGTGATCTACCTACTTACCACAAGTTGCATATGTATCATTATCGGCTATAAGACTTACAAGTTGCAATTGAAGATGAACTTCCTTAAAGCAAAATGATTCAAATATGCAATCTTTCTTTGAGATGTAGAAGTAAAGCTTCTCAAGAAATAAAATTTTGCTCAAATAAATCAAGACAAGGAATCCCTTAATCTGAAAAGAGGTCAATAAAACAAATCATACTCTTATCACTAAACTGTCGTGCGCACTACTAACAGAAAAGAGAAAAATATCTTATTAGGTCATATCTAAGCAATGAGGTGAAGGGTTCATCAAATTTTGTCTTAACTCAAAGATGTGTAAAGTCAATGACTAGCAACATGGCAAGCCTTGTTAAAAAGCTGATGGCATTACCAAGCTAAGCCAAAAGGTGGGCCCATTTACACCAATAATATTTCTTTGCTCCATGCTTAGGGTTTAGATTTTCTTCAAAGATGCTGAAGCGGTTTCTTAGAAGTGATGTGTCATTTTCCACATGAAAAGGGAAAAAATAAACAAAAACATGAAATATCCTCATTGACAAACCAAAAACGAAAAGGAAAAAGGACACTGAAATAGAATAAACAAGCAAAACTGAGAAGCAAAAATACCAAAATTTGAGATCAAGCTCAAATATGATGAGATAGTCAATTAGTACACAATCTCAAAAGATTACCTTTTAAAAATTGATAGCCATATATATATATAGACTCTATTGAACCAGGGGCTTAGTTTGATCCATTAGGAATCCTAGTCGAACTGAAAAAATTGTTCCAAGCAACGATGCAACCGGAAACCCCTCTGTTGATATATCATTACAACTATAACCAAATGGAAGTCACCATATAGAAATCAGACTAAAATGAAAAAAAAAAAAAAAGTAAAAGAGATATATTATTACTAAGCAATCCTTGCTTGAGCTTCCATGTGCAGAAATGATCACCTGAAAGTGAAAATGGATTCAAAGGAATACAAATGCCAAAGGTTCCAAGTTGCCCTTTTTGGAGAACAAAAATCTGCCATTCAGCAAAGTGACATAATTAGATCATATGAAGGAAAAAGACGACATAATTTCACTTCCCTGAATGGTCCATTTAGCACCAATCCAGAATTGAAGCCACCCCAGAACAGAACTTCCATCATATAGCAATCCCTTGCTTGTTCCATTTCCGGGAGTTTTGAGAAAAATATGGAAAGTTCAAGCAAAAGGACTACACAGTGATGGATGGTGCAATACTAAGAGGGATTGAAACATGAGGCTAGTACTGCTAGTTATAAGGTTGTGGGTTCTTTGTTTTTCGTTGGTCATAGGGGCAATAAGATGCTGAGGTGACGTAAGTAGGAATGTGTTGTCACTTTTGGTTCAAGGAACTTAATAATATTAGTAAAAACTGTTCTATGGCAGCATCTTCCAAGGGATATGCCCTTAGGGAATCGAACCTTAGTCATACGGTGACAGCTCCAACATTATGCTTTCCGCCAAATACCATAGCGGCCTTTTCACGCTTTTCACCAACAAAAAAGGACAGTTTAGTTTCTTATTTAAGGTGATAATTCCGGTGAATTTGCATCGTCAGCGTTCATGCTTGCATGAATTTGATACATGATGGTCTCTTGCCATGCATATTATATAGACATGTTTCATGATTTGGATTTTTAACCATATAGATGGAACATCATTAATTTAATCTCTGTATGTTTAATGGAGACATCCTATGACTTTAGGATAGGGAGGAATCAAACCTAATCTATCCAATAGATCAGTATTTATGTTATTAGATTATAATTAATGGAATAAAATAGATTAAATGTGGTAATTTACTATTGATTGCTCTTTTCAATTCTATTCCTTGTTTTACGTGAAAAAGAAAAAAAGAAAAATATTCATCACTATCATTATTATCAATCTAATTTATAAGTAGCATATAGATTAATAGTTTTGAGTAAATTTACACGAATTGGAATCATATAATTATAAACTTGTGACATATAATATCATATTTTAGAGTCCATGCCTCGTCTAAACTATCTGTTGTATAATAATCCAAATAGGTCATCGTACAATGTCATCATTTGATTACTATTATTGAACATAGTTAAAACATATTAAATTAAAAATAGAAAAAAACAGTACAACATCAATATCAATATGGAAGCATTAATCCCATTAGGTTAGGTCAATTATACGGATCTCTTTTCTCGTAATATCATATTTTAATTTTTTTCCACGCACGTCCTTTTTTATATTTGAAGCCCCTACATGACATGAATGGCCTAAAAAACTATCTCAATCTTGCATCTCTTGTAATGTTGCAATTAATGAGCATTACTCATTAGAAATAGATCTTTTAAAGTAATTTTAGGAATTTTACAGAAAAAAAAAAACCTTTAAAGTGTCCCAATCTTATCCGATCTCATATGTTGGTATATCCATCCTATCATTCCCATTTTTACCACTCTCATATTCTATTTATGTATAAAATTCATTGTGTTAAGCAATCAAACCCATAAAACATCACTAGTCTTACGGCTATCTAGTTCAATTTAGCTCAAACCTTCATGGGAACTATTGTCGGGTAATTTTAGGGTAGAACTTTGATCCAGCAAAAGTACAAGTAAAGGCTAAGTGGTACCAAAGCTAATCCGGTGTAATCACTTCAATGCCAAAGTTAATAATTGAATTTAGGATAGAGTAAGCAAAAAGTTGTAGAGTCAAAAAGCATAAAAGATTTCTTATAGTGCTTTCCTTTTCTTATTTATAGGTCTATAATAACAGCTAATCATCAGTTGTGGACCATGTAGCAATCTTGTACTTAAGCACATGTTTAAAATATAGGAATAGTGGGCAATTATGTAATGAGATCATATTATATTATACTTGTTCGCTCCACTTTTCAAAATTTAAACTGAATATCTAAATAGGCTAGGCTTCAAGGCCCATCAAATGGGTTGAGCTCTCATCAGCATTAGTTGGAAAAAATCATTCATCCTCTCGATGGCCAAATGGCCAAGTAACATGTCAAGGCAAAATGTGACTATCAACAGGAACCTTATGATCACATACGATATCTTATGCACCTCTCCATTTCAACCACCCTAGTTGAATTTTATGCTTCACATCTTTATTTGTATCTTTGTATTTCACATTATCAATTGAGCTATTAAGAGCTACCGCTTAAATATATGTTGTGCTCCCATTTGTATAAGGTAAAATTTGATATTTCATCAAATGTCTCCTCTCTCTCTCGCTCCTCACTATAAGGTGAAGTTCCTTATACATAGACACAATCTCTATCTATAATAACTACAATATATAAAGCCCATAAGGTCACATAGTTTAGCTTTACTATGGAGAGTTCAATCCTGGCTTAGGATGAATGCCGGTGGCATGTTTAACACATGTAAGTCTGACCTAAATGATCTTTCAATGAGGTCAAGATTAGGTAATGCATATATTTCCGTAACTTCATAGTTGGGTTGGGTTTTTAATGTAGTATCTAGCATGACTGACATAAAGATGTGGAGAATAAAATTGTATTCATTTGAAAAGATCTTAAATGCAACTTAATCATGGAATACTTATAGTCTAATAACCCTAGACCTAATAAGGTGATAGAATGAAATTTGAATCCCACAAAATCAGATAAACTTTCATAAAGATAACACTCAATCTTTATCAGCTTCGTATATTGCAAAAAATGCAAATTTAACTTGTAAAATATTGTCAAACGATGAATTAAGCCATTTACTCTAAGTTAAAATAGACTTAAATAAGTTTTTATTTATATGTTACGAGCTCTGTAATTCTCCATATGTAAAAAATTATAACTCCCAAAGTTTGGTCCTCAAATTAGAACTAAAGATCAGAAGCTTACGAGCTTCTAGCAGCTTTTAACCTAATTCTTCTTCTACTTTTGATTATTGAAATGTTTCATATCTTATAATCTTAACTCATCCACATCAATTTTGATTCGAGTCTTAGTTTTGAAACCTGATGCAATAGTAAATATTCTTAAAAGTTGAATGATACAAAGTCAACATGAAGCATATTAACTTTAAATGATCCTATAAATCATTGACCACATATTAAATAGAATAAAGCACAAGAGAAATGGCATTTTTGTCCTAGCTAAAAGCATTACAAATGTTTCTTTTAATGGTTCTTTATGTGTTAATTATGGAGCTCAGGTTTGTCAATTACTATTGTCTATATCCTGAATTACAAGCTAGATTCTAGAGTATGAAAATGAAAACCCAAACTTCATCGTCAGACCACAAGAACTTCATTTATTTCATATTGGGCTCAATCGAGTTAAGTAGCCATGAGCAAATAGCTTAGTTAAACAAGATGGGTAGATTTTCAAGATCACAGAATACGTATTAAGTAGTAATTTTCTAGAACCTATTTCTAATAATGTCTTTGTATTCTGTAGCCACCCATCATGGAATTATACTTTAAGGTATATAAGGCATAGGTTTTAAAATACCTAATATCCACAATATAAAATTTATTAAGTAATATAATATGAAAAATGATATAAGAGCTGAAGCTCGTGCTATAAGTAAACCTATGGACGGATTTGGTTACACTTATTGGAAACATGAATAACATCACATACCAACACATGTTTTAAGGTATATAGATAAGAGGTCGCATGTGTTTAGATGGGTGTTTTCATAACAATATTTTCATATGATCTATCATTATATGTATAATGTATATCAATGAATAAAAAGTAATCTTATATTTTTTCTACTAACAAAAGGATAAAAACAATATATCATATTTTTGTTAAAAAAAAAAAAAAGAAGCCAAAACAACCCAAGTCAATACAAATCCTAAACCTAAAAGCTCTTTTATGTGATATTTTATTTCCAATTTACTATAGGTTCCATGGGTTTCATTTAATATCATATAGTTACTTTTTCATATCACAGGTTCTATGAGTTTTATTACAAGTTATATGGATTATGTATATGAAAGAACTTATAGACTTTATAGGATACATGTTTCAAGGTGACTCTAAGGTATCACATGATAAGTTCCGATTCTACAATTTAAAAACCTATACCTTATAGAATGTGATAGAGTTTTATATCTCATCCAATCTATATCTATTCACCCTTAGAATTATGTCTCGTATAAGATCTAATATATTTTCACCTTTATGTGATATCTTAATTGGTTCATTTCTAAAATAGGTATATCTTTATGTAAACAAATGGTACATCTTGATGCTAGTTTAGTGCCATGCATAAGCCACTTTTTCATTGAAAGTGAAGTTTTTGATAAGCAAAAGAAATATAATACTTTGGCAGGCCCTTTTTGTCAACATATTTTGCTACCTTTTCTCTCTCTTTTTTTTATTATTATTATCTTTTGTGTACGGTGAGATTGCATGTCCTCACCATGGCAACCACCCCATATGATTTAGTAAAATGAAGTTTGGTGCTTATATACAATGTAAGATGCTTTCAATTGGAATATGGTTTCTTTAGAAAGTTGCTATGGGGATATTCTTTGCACTTGTAATTCTAGGGGCTTGTGTTAAGGAAATTCTCCCAAGCACTTAGAATATTAGAACCTCCAAAAATTGATGGAGTCAATATTAAGTATAGCACTTAAGAACTGTTTAGGTAGGAATAGACGCATGATTAAAAGAAAGATGAGTCATCATATCATTAAAACCACTATTTCCATGTTTTTTCTATATGAAGGAAAAGTACAATATTAAAATGTCAAATTAAAAACAACAAATTATCGAAATCTAACTCATTACCTATTCCTATCATAATATTCGTCTATGATGGAATCAATTTTTCAACAATGCTTCCTTTTGTGTAAATCAAAAGACAATTGACTAGAAATCCAAAACTATTATGTTATAGATAATACCATGCATAACACATGTTATGCATAATACATACTATCAATTATGGTGTAGGCATCATGCTAACCATCATACAAATCACATACGAATTATGCAATAAGAAATTCACAACAAATTTTGTCATTTAATATCTTAATTATATTAACATTTAATAGGAGGATATTCATAATCCTAGTCACACACTTTAACATAAATGCCATCTATGACCCTAACAATTCTATCAACACGGGTTCACCATCAAACAGTCTCAATACCATCCTGGTATCATGCTTTCTACCGACGAGGGTTTACCATCATAAGGTCCCCCACCTTCCTATACCTGACCAATTCTATTAGTAGAGGTTCACCATCACATGAGCCCCATATCTTTCCTAAGATGATATAAGTGCACCATCCCACAGTCTTGTATCCTTAGATTTACCCCAGATCATTTCCAATCATGAATTTACTAAAGACAATGTCACTTAAGGATCATAAGGGTATCCTCCAAGAATATGTCACTTAATCGAGCCACCTACAACGAATAAGTAGTTCATCATTGATAGCCAACTAATAGTTAAGTACATTATTATTTCTAATCCTAACAAGCACATCTAATAAGCATGGTAAATACATATATGAGTCATACACAAAAGATATAGCTAAAACAAGTTCCTTTGAAACTCAACACCTAAAGTACAATGGAGAATACACTCCTTTAAAGTTTATGTAAATCTATCTTACACTTTCCTACTTGATTCTTTTTGGTTTATAAGTTTTGCTATTGGCATAAACTGGGGTCATAAAAATTTTTGCGGAATGGTAGAATAAGACTTAGGAATCTAATGAATTGAAAAACAACAAAACAAGAGAAAGAAACAAGATCACAATCGAGGTTCATGGTCATGATCTCAACTATGATTCTCCTTTCAACCTAAGCACCTAGATCCCATAAGGATTACGGCTGCAATCTAGGGCGTCTGCCCACGTGTAATTTTAGTTGTTTACATCATTACCTCCATTATGTCATTGTAACATTGTTAGTGTAGTAATCTCAAGCAACTAATGAGTTTACATATGTAGTTTCATATTTCTTTTTATTTCCTAAACAACTTATCTATTTCCACTTAGGCATTAATGTCAAGATAAAATATCTACATCATCATAATTTAAATAATTTTGTGGCCAAAAAGGGAAAAAATAAACTATAACCAAATATAAGAGAAAACAAATTAGATTAACACTTACCTCCACCATTAAACCCCCAAAAACCCTAACCTTAAATAATGGAAACCCTAAGCATCCAAACTCATTCCCAACCTATTCCCATTCTTTGAACTAGAAACCTTGAAATTGAGACCCATTCCTCTTCCCTTTCATATAGACGAAACCCTAACTAAATAATCGAGACCCAAATTATGGAATTAAAGACATAAAACCTAAAACCGAGAAGAGGAAATACTAAATTTTGAAAACCTAATTTAAGACAAAGAAGCAACTATAGTTAACCTATTGATTTGTTCATAAGAAGATTATAAGGGGATAAATGCCTTCTTTGATTTCAATAAGCTTATTGAAGTCCTCTTATGATTGCACCATCTTGGTGACGACTTACATATGGTGTAATAATCTTAGAAAAAAATAATTGACATGTCATAATTTACATTTAACTAAGAAGGAACCTTTTAGATTGGGATAGTTTATTGTTAATTTGTTTGGTATCTTTGATAAATTTGAAGAGCTTGACTATAGTTTGGGCTTTAGAGATAACTAGTGATTACCTAGTAAAGTTAGGTTATAAGAGTTTATGTAAACAAAGATTAAGACTAGCAAGAAACAACAATAGAATATCTTCAAGTTTTGTTTTTCATTAACGACTTTGGAAAATCATTAATAACTCACATTGCACCCTAACATTGAAATATTTTATGTGGCAAGTTTGTTCTAACTGTTTAGCTATGAACTTTAATTTTCATAGAAGATGAATAAGATATTTTGATATATGCTACTTTTGCAATTCATTTGTAACTATGGAACATCTTTTTTGCCACTACTATTGGATAAACTAAGGTAGATGGCTAGCATCATGAACACTTCCACTCATGTTTTTTGTAACTACTTGTGATTCTTGAGAATTGTTAATGATTAAGGATTCCTTAGGCTTATCTATCTAACTTTAGGCTTAAGTCGAGGCCTGTAAAAGAGAAAACATGAGTTACAGGTCATAAGAAGTGCCTTTGGCATGTAAACTTTGGTGCTTAAGTCATTTAAGTTGCTTAGAAGGTATAAGGAATCTTTGATATCAACACTCAAAATAGTTTAAAGTATAGAGAGAGAATCTAGAGAGAGATTCAAGGTTAAGGATTCAAATTGGTAAAGGGGATCGAGATCAAGCCTTTAAATTTTGGTCCATGGAGGCGTCCAATGGGTTTAATATGTTATAGTGGGTCGCTAGAATTTATCCACATAGATGACTGTTATTCTCCATTGGTACTTCCTCTTCGAGATGGGAATAAGAAGACAATAAATTTTCTTTTGTCCAATGTAGGTTTTTTTCTAATGGGGTACAAGTGCCTTAGGTGATATGGGGACCGTCCAAATTAAGATAGGTGGTAAAAGATCTAGATATTTGAGACTCCACTCTATAGTGACGTAAGCTTACCAGGGCATGTCGTATAAGTAGGGGTGAGCACAAATTGATTTGGTTTAGTTTTCTCTCTAAACTAAACCAAACCAAAAAAATGCAGTTCGGTTTTTTATAGCTTTAAACCAAACCATATGATACGAATTAAGAATTTTTCCAAACCATAAAAATTCGATTTTATTTACAGATTGAACCATATCTTCTAATTTAGAAAAGTATATATGCAAAACATTTAATCTCATGCAAAAAGTATTGAGTTGATTGAAAATAATAAATATTATCATAATAGAAATTGATGAAATTAATATTTCCATGACTAAAACTTTTTAAATGCTTGTTAATAACTAATTTCATTTATAAAAATAACATATAGTACAAATTTTGAGTCAAACTACATATACAATTTATATATTATGGTAATTAAGAGTTTAATATATATATTTCAATAAATGTAAATAAAAAAAATTTATATGCTATATTATTACAAAAGACACTCATTACTTGAAATAAAATATTACTATTTTTTTTTTAAAACAGTTTGGTTCGGTTTTACAAATTGGTTCAATTTATCCTTTTAAACCAACCATAATTTCAGTTTAGTTCAGATTAGAAATTTTTTAAATCAAATTGTAAGAAAAGCCATATTTTCAGTTTGGTTTGGATCGATTTGATTCAGTTTGGTCAGTTTTTTTGCCCACCTATACATGTAAGTTTGCTTTCTCTAAAGGTTTTTTCTGTTAGAAGCAAGCTTAGTTGGGAGGTGAGTTAGACTAGAGGACCAACTAGGCTTAGACCTTTTGGGCTACAGTTTGGGGTCATAAGCAAAATCTACATGTAACCGGAACCTACCTCCTACGTGATTCATGGCCCACCCCGTTCCTCTTCCTTTTTATACTTTGTAATTGCCATAATAATGTAACAACTCATTTTCACAATGTCAATGCAACAAGAAAACAATTAATATAAATAAAAAACACAAATTCAAAAGTAATACCTCCAGCTTTGTCTAATCTACTAGCAATTAGTCATTTCAAAGTGGGCCCACTTCATGAAAAGTATGAGTTCCCTATCAATTTTTACATATTAGTGTCCTCTATTGTAAAGTAATATAAATTTCAATGGTATACTACAATTTATGCGTAAATACACTTACTATGGCCTCCTTCTTCTTCTTATTAAGATAAGCCCTCATGTTGTGTCCATACTATTTACAAATCTTGCAATTTATCATACAGCATAGCCTGTTATAGCCTTTGCTAAGAGTGTCTTCTTTTCCTCTTCTTTTGTCCATGAAGTTTCTTAATGATAGGTGGAATCATCAATGATTGAGGAATCTATTCTTAAAATACATAACTTAGAATTTGATCAACAACATTGCTGCATATGCACTTATATCTATCCATTAAGTATAACTCACTAACATAGTCATCAACATCCTAACCAATGTGCATTATAACACTACATGCATATGGACATGGAATTCCACTTAAACCTTATAATAGGCAAGTACATGTCCTTGCTACTAAGTTCACAATATAAGTATCTGCCTAACATTACTTTTTAAAGGAGATTCTTCCATTAGGTAAGGGATGAAAATTGGAGCTTCTATTTTTACACTTTTCTATTTTCTAACATTCACTTCGAGGAATCTAAGTCAAACTTTCAATCACATCCCTCTTCTTCATAATTCTCGCCATCACTGCTTCTTTCTATTTTCTATAAGCGATATTATGGAGATGTAACTTTTGAAATTGTTGAGTTAAAAGCCTCAAACATATTGTTATGGACTACAACACACTAAATGTCATGCCAAAAGAAGGCCTTACACCATCAATTTGGATTTACTCTCATCATACTTATTTTATTTATTCTAATGTGGAAATTTTATCTTAACATGGATGCCTGACTAGAAATAGATAACCAATTAGGAAATGAAAAATTAGGGAACTACACATGTAACAAACTTAGTGCCTATTTAAGATAACTTAACTAACAATAGCCAAAGAATTAGTTGTATCTACAATTCAAAAAGTTGAAAGTTCATGTGTAAAATTGCTAAAAAATGTAGACAGCATTGTCCCTACAAAGGATTGGACCTACTCAAATGTAATCAATGTAGACTACAACAAACTTGTCAAAAGAGTCATGGATACCTTATTCACCTAGTTTTAAAAAACAGGCATTAGTGTTGAGCTCCTAATGAATCATAAATTAAGCTTACAAACAACTTTTTGCTGCATAAGACATTGACTCATCACAAGACATAGATGGACAAGGAAAAAGAAGAGCTAAGGTGCAATTATTGCTTTCCGAAAGCTTTTTATAGTCACGAATCACCATTTGCTTATTATTGGTCTTTTTTTTTAATTCATCTTTTAGTTTTGGCAATGGAATTACTTTGTTGGTATTGGAGGGTACAATACATGTCTATCAACTTAAAAAAAAATTATATAATTACAAATTATATAAAAAAATTACCAAAATATCATTGCTATATCGCATATTAGAAACATGCATAATACATGCATGTGATATTTATCAATCAAAGTACACAAACTCAAATGCATCATTAAAATAAGCTTCTTTGTAGACTAATACAATTGATTTCTTTTCAATACAACATTAACTTCATTCATTGATAGATTTAGTACATAACATCTTAAGAAATTAAATTGATAAGATGGTGCCGACGTAAGCATTGGAAAAACAGAACACCACTATCTATCTTATCTTGTCAATTAATATGTTGGAAATCAAAACCAGGTTTTATGCTGCCTTAAAGAAACTTCTGATTTATGAGCTTCTTACATCAAATTCTGGTTTTAGTTATGCTTGGTTCTACATCCAAGCTTTTTAGTCAAGCATTTGAGTAGCATATTGATAGTTCTAATTCCAAGTTTTAATTCTATATTATTAGTTTTTTTTATTTCTAATGTTATCAAGTCATTAGTTGTTTACTAGGGATGTCATTTATAGTAAAATATTTCTTTTAAAATTTTAAAGGAATTAAGATTTGATTTGGTTATATTTTATTTCTTAGATTGTAGATCATTTCTTTTAGAATCCATAGGAATAATTTGAGAAGATATTAATCACTATCTAGTCAATGAACAAGATATAGTTTCCTTATTATGGTTGTCTTTTATTTCTTAGATTGTAGATAATTTCTTTTATTTCTTGTAGAGTCCATAGGAATAATTTTAGAAGATATTAATCAGTATGTAGTCAGTAGAGAAGATATAGTTTCCTTATTATGGCATTCAATGGTGAAGATCAGAAGCTAAATGAAGAATATGTCACGACCTGAGAGGTAGCCTACTCGTAGCAAGCGATATATATCATATAAAGGACTGTAGATTGGTGACACTTCCAATCAATAACCCTTTATGCGACATACAAGGGTACTGCTATAACTATTAACCCAAGAGTAATGCAGGCAAAAGTAGTATCATCGCATAGTTATAATATTAAACTATAAATATCACATATATGTATATTACATAATTTAAGTCTGTAACAAACTAGATAATAAACTAATACAGTAGTAGAAGTACACTCTCATCTCAAATCTCAAACTCACATCACCCAATAGATAATTCACTAACCTCGGGCATCCTGTAGCCTAAATCAACAAATAACTTTCCCTGCACAAGTAAACTATGGGGGTGTAAGTGAACTAACTTAATAAGATATCCCTCATCCATACTACAACCAAGCTATTCAATAATTAGATTCAAACATATGAATGCATGCTCATATAGAATATCAAACAAATATATGCAAGTGACTAGATACTGCATACAACTCAGATTTAATATCCTCCAAAGTTAGGGTTGGAGTATACATAGTATCAGTTAGATTCGGGTATTATATCAAAACTTACTTTACTACAAAACTTCGTGTTTTGTATTCAAATAAATCAATCTTTTTATTTTAATCAAAAACTAAGTTTTCAGTATAATTGTGAGTGGACCCCTACAGTCTATACTTATCCCTAAATGGAAGCCTTTAGACCTTTAGCCAAGCAGTTAGCACCTCCAATGCATAATAATCTTGCAGGCTAAGGTAAGGTCATATTATACATATCCAACGTACTAAAACACTATAATCGTAATTTGTAATCAACTCTCATATGGTCTCTCACTACCTCTATACGATGTGACGGTTGGAATTAGACATACAATGCATGATTATGCATATCTGATTTAGATAATTCAAATCTAATATCATTAAGTTCAATTATTATGTGATTAATCATAATCACAGATAAATCAATTCCTATTAAAGTTACTATGTAGGAAACAATACGTTATCATAATTTATAGTAATTTCACATTCAAAACACAATATCACACATATGTATAACCTATCCCCACACGCATCCAATTATTAATATCAATTAACTACATACAAAAACATATATGGAATCATTAGGAGTACTCACTTGGCCATTGTCGATGTCAAGGATTGTAGTAATCTATAAGCAGGTTAGTTTCAATCTCAAAATCACTTGACATTTAGGAAATAAGAAAATAATAAGGGTCTGAGTTAAGTAACTAAACTATTCATATATTTGAAACTAACTACTTAATTTAACTACCTATTCATAACAAATGTTCGATTCAAACTATTTCGCTAAACACATGTAATTTTTTCAATTTAACTTCGATTTTTATGAACTTATAGTCTATTTTTATCTTTTTCAGACGTACTTTCTAGTAGCAAAGTTCATTTTAAATGTTGTAACCCACAATTTCGATTATGACATAAAAATATTATGAACTTAAATAATTAAAATATTATTTTAAGCTTTTCTTTTCATATTTTCAATTTAATATAATTATAAAAATATTATATTTTGAAATTTTTTTATTTTTTTAAATTTTCGTATTTTTTTGAGTTTGCTTAATTATAATTTACGTATTTTGCCATTTTTTAGGGTTAATACCTATTTAATTCATTTTTACTATTTTAATAATTTTCCAATTAGTTAATTATCTCATTATTATTTTTAATTACGAAATTATTTTCAATTAATTATATGCTAACATGGCAACTTAGATAAGTGTCATGTGTCACTTCCAAAATATACATAATTTCAACATTTTTCCTATTTTTTATTTTTACATAATATGTATATAATTATATTTACTATTATATTTTGTTAAATTTTGCAATTAATTATTCTATTTTCTTTTTGAAACTCACTGCATATGTTCATATATATATATATATATATATTACCTTAATTTATTTATTAATTTACTATTATAGTATATTATACGTGTATTATTCGAGTATAACTGTATATCTATATATATTATACTATACATATTTTACAAGTATATGTATACTTATGTAATATGATAATATAATTATAAATATACTACATATGCTATACGTATGGGTATATATATACATAATTGTATTTTTGTATTTCATACATATATACATATACAGCCATAATTACATATATATGTTAAAAAAATTTAATATACATAATATTATACACAAATACATATGCGCATACCATTACGTCCATAGATATATATATATCTATATTTTGAAAATACACAGTAAAATACTATTGCATACACACATATGTATATATACCAAACATATACCCTATTTTACATATACTATACTATACTAGTATTTTGTACTTTATAAATACATAAATATATATATATTTTCAGTGACATATTGTACATAGACATATGTAATGAAAATAGACAAACATAAATACACATATATGATACACGCATATCTATATATCTATAATACACATAGTAAGTATAACATGTATGGATACATGAACATACTTTAGTATTTATACATGTACACTTAATCTTAATAAAAGAAAATTATAAAAATCCATTGTCATTACAAAATTCTTAAAGACATATATTTCTACTAACTGCATTTACACATAAAGTATATACAAGTTAACAAAATAAATGCTCCAAAAGGCTATTAAATTACTCCTTTGATGTCTTGATATGTGATGATTCCAAGTACTTAATCTTGTTCCTCTTGGATTTGTTGAAAATCACTAAGAAAATTAAGAAAAGAAACTTTGTAGAAAAGGGAAATGAAAAGCAATTTTTCAGTGGAGTAGTTTGTTTTGCTTTCTTTTGGGTTTATGGTGAAAGAGAACAAGAGCAATTGGCAAAAGCTAAAGACGTCTAGGAAAAGAGAAAAAAAAATAAGGTAATACATGAAAAGAAAAAGAAGACGATAAGGCATTTAAGTGCTGTGATGGTTGAGTGATCACTTATCTTGTTTCACTCTCATAATTTACACATGCAAAAAAAAAAAAAAAAAAAAAAAAACAAATTAGCTACAAGTTGTAGTAAGACGTATCCAAAAGCTGGACGTAGAAGCTAGAGGAAAAAGAAAAATTGGAGAAGAAAATAAAAAGGAAAAAGAAGGAAGAGAAAAAGAAAAGAAAAATAAGAAAGAAAAAAATTAAAAATTTCCAAATATAAATTGTAAAATAATAATTAATAAATATTATTTGAAATTCATTAATTAAATCGTTACCCATTATGTTTATAATATTTACGACTTATTTCAACATGTTCGTTAATAATTTTATGCGATTACGCTGATTGGTCGATAATTATATTCGACTAGGGTTTTATTACTAACAAGTTATATTTATTTATTTTATAAGCTTAAAGTTGTAATTTTAGGATTTTCGTCAAGTTTGAGTTCAATTTCAGGTATTTATGCATATATAGGATTTAGGGTTTTTATATACAATTTAAGTTTCAATCGAATTTTTAGAGTTTTTATTATCGATAATATATTCAATTTCATAATTTAATAAAATTTTTATATTACTTAGTCTCATTGACTCGAAAGATTGGCTAGAGTAATCAAGTCTAGTTTAGGATTAAGATCGATCACTTTTACAAAGTTTACAAAATAAGGATGGAAGCTATTGATACGCTTGCAAAGAAGATGCTTCTGCCATATGACTTATGGTTCTGACTATTGCTAGTTCCGATTCATTTAAGCTTCTAGTTAACTCTAGTGTAAAGGTTATGGATATTTGCTCTAACACAATTTCTATTTTTAGATTATTTGTCTTTATCCTGTCACATATTTTATTTCCTTATTTAGAATTTCAAAGATATTAGAATCATTATAAATAAAGAAATTAGATTTTATTATGATATTAGGAAGATTTCTTTTTACGCACTTTTTTAGATAATAGGATATCAATATATTTCTTTTATGTATTTTTTATAGATGTACCATGTATTATTGGATGTTATTGAATCTTATGAATTATTGAATGTTCTCCACATGTTTGTATTTATCACACTTCATACTCTGTCAAGGCCTACAAACTTAAACCAATAAGATTGAATCTCGTCATTAATACTAACCATCCTTAAACAACAAAATTTCCACCACGAGAGCAAGGAATAATACTCTAACAAGAGGAAATATCCACATAAGGAAAAAGGAAGAAGAAAGAAGAACAGTACTCTTGTGGCTCCTCTCTCTTTATTGACGAACTATGACACTAGCATCAAAGATTACCAATGGTGAGCCTATAGGCTTGACACTTCGAATTTAGGGATGGAGACAGAGATACTGAAGAAGGTAGACATATTGCAAAAGGTAGACAAGGCTTTTATTAGATTTTACAAAAGTGGAGATGAGGAAAAAATAGGAAAAAAAGAGAGTAAAGAAGATAATGATTGGCATAAGGACTAAGGGCCGACATGGTATGGGGCTATGTAATGACTATACTTTGTAAGCAACTAATTTACGAGAATTTTTTAAACAATTAATAGTTAATATGTTAAATAAAATATTATGTTCAATGGATAATATAGAATAAAAAAGAAAATTAAAGATAGATATTGTATGAATCTTGGTTACTACATATAAGGAATAGAAACCAAAGTTAATGATTAAGGTTTATGTTTGCATATGGGACCGGATTTGCCTAATTACAATAATAAAAAAAAAAAGTTCTCTTTCAAAACCTTATAACTCTTCGTGTAAATATTGTCTTCATAAAAATGATACATATTCGAATCTCCTTCCTATTGTAATTTTCAAAAATATATACATCCATAGATTCTTTTTTTTTCTCTAAATAAGGGTTGAAACTCTTTTTTTTTTTGTCAAAGGAGGGGAGATGGAAGAAGAGGGAGAATTGGCCACCATCCCTCCTTTTATGATTGATTTCAAGCTTTAATAAAGTATGGGTCAATATAATGATAGGAATCAACTCCTTGGACTAATCATGCGAAGCTGAGCTAGAAGACTCTAAAGACTCATACAAAGAATACTAACTCAAAGCCCCATTTAACATAAGAATTCCTACTCCGACCTCCACGTTTCACTCTACTGCCGACTTGAGTTCTAAGCTCACACGTGTGCTAATATGGTTTCTAAAGCTGTCGAGTAAACGTGCTAACCTACTGAGCATATAGGCCAACTTGCTAAGCAGGCATACTACTTGTCAAGCTCTTTTTAAGACCCAGTCAGCGTTTAAGCAAACTAACCTCAAACTTCTGTTTAAGCCAAGCTCCTAAGTCAACCAATATCCAACCCTACTCCAAGCCAAATCATAAGATACTTGACTTGAATAGGGCTTTGGACATCCTTGATTGACCAAGCTTAACCTGAACCAAATTAGGTCGGCTCTAACTGCAAACTCTTTTTCTTCACCTTTGTCCAAATTGTATCATACTTTAGACCGCTAACTACCATGTGACACGTATCTTTTGGTATAACATTCAAGAAGGACTCTTTATTTTTTCCGTATAGAATGTTCTTTATCTCCTTTCCCTTTCTAGTATCAGTGATGCATTCCAATTGTAAATTACCCTTTTTGTCTTTTCCATATATGCTTGTAACCCTAGTAAGGCTAGTATATAAACCCCATTTGTTCGTACATAGATATCATTCTATACATTATCAAATTATTACAAGTTTCCTTTTGTGAGCAACCATAGGGTTATCATTTATTCTTTTAACTTTTATCTATTCCCTTTAGCAAAGAGTAGTGGCGAGTGACCCTATAATTCATATCAGTGAGTCATATTTGATGAATTGTAGCTTGAGTAGGATCAATTGGTATGTTATATCCACTCGGTAGTTGCCCAAATTTTGCTAGACTTCTTTGTTTTCTTTTGACTCTTTACGTTGTGGTACTTCTCCAGGTGCTCAACCTTGGAGATGTATTAACTTTGTTGATATCATAACATGATTTTAAGAGGGAGTATGTGAAGTTGTAGTGATGTTTTGGTTCCCGTTTGCTATTAGTAGCTACTGTGTTCCTTCTGTAGCTACTTTAGTGTGTTTGTGTGAAGTAGTTTGGAGTTGTAAGCTAAGGAGTGGAGGTTTGTGTGTTGGTAAGTGTAGTTCCTATTATTACTCTGTTATACTCTGTTTTTCACCATAAAAAACAAAGCAAGTTCATTTTTGTTATGTTCGAGTGAGTTTTGGGTATTGAAACTGTTAAGAGTATGTTAGTCAAGTTTTAGGTAGTAAATAGAAGTGTTTATCATTTGTTATGCTATCAATCTATTGGAAACATATCATATCATGTCGGATTCGAGTGTTCAAGGTATCATTGGTGACTTAAGTAGTAGTGCTCAGGTTGACCATGGTCATAATGGTAGTAACACTCTTGAGTCAGTTGATGATAAGCTCAATATACTCATTAATCTTGTCGAAAGTCTAGTCATTGTGATACAAGTTAACAGACAACAACTTCAAGGTATGCCATATCATAACTCACTTGAGAATATTCCAAAAAGACACTATGTCTAAGGTGGTTGAGCCAATTACCCAATTCAACCCCATCGAGTTGGAAGAGTTGCAGATAGAGTTGCTAGACAAAGGATCGAGTTAAAAGAGATTGAGGAAGATGATTAGGAAGTAGATGCCGAAGAGTATCGAGAGGAAGAAGAAGAGGCTAATTATTACCGAGCACAAGAGTGAGGTGTTAAGCTTCTTGAGGACTTGACAATATTAAGGTCCAAATCCTACCCTTCAGTGGAAGTGGAGATGCAGATAAATATTTGGAGTAAGAAGAGAAGATAGAGAAAGTATTCTACTGTTATAAGTATACTGATGCTCATAAAGTGTAACTTGTTGTACTGGAGTTTATTAAATATGCCACAATGTAGTGGAAGAATTTAAAAGCAGCTAAAGTAAGAGATAGAAGACAATGAGTGAGAACTTGGGAAGAGATCAAGAGATTACTAAGAGGAAGATTTATGCTCGAAACTTATCTAAAGGACACATTTGCCATGTTACAAGAGCTTTATCAAGGAAACCGATCTATTGATGACTATGTATGAGAGTTTCAAATGTTAATGATTTGAGTAGATGTAAAAGAGCCCAAAGTACGTATTATATCTCATTTCATCTATGGACTCAAACATGAGATTCACAATATTATGGAAGTGCAAGGGTTTCCATACATTGGAAGAGACCATTAAAATAACGTAAAGGGTGAAAAAGTAGAGAAGAAATGCTCTAAGCCGACTTAGGGCTGATATTCTCCTAAGCCCCTGTTCTATGTTGACTTGCTCACGTCAAGCAAAGAAGACCCCCCTAAGTTAAGGAAAGGTAACCTGATGAAAGTTAAGTAGGCCAATAAGGCCAATTAGGTGAGTCGAGCCAAGCTTTTAGACGAAAGACTAGTGAGGTGAAGTGTTTCAAATGCTTAGGTTTTAGACACATAGTTGCTAAGTGTCTAAACCGACATACCATGGTGCTTTGAGAAGATGTAGTGGATAACACCAATGAGAGTGAGCCCAAGGAGAAGAAAAATACTAGAAAGGTTAAGGCCAGAAAGGAAGAAGAGGCCTATATCTATGCTAACCAGAGAGAGGTGATGACCTTAGTATTGAGACGAGTACTGAGCTCCTTACTAAGCTTTGATGAGGACCAAAGAGAGAATCTATTCCATAAAAATTGTACCATCAAAAGGTAACTATGTACCCTCAAAGGGTAACTATGCACCATCATAGTAAATAGAGGAAGTTCTACTAACGTCGTTGCATAGTTCTTTGTGTAGAGGTTAGGATTGCTAACCTTTAAGCACACACCCCCCTCCCCCCCCTATAAGCTGTACTAGCTCCATGATAAGGGTGCTTTATACGTCATAAAGCAAGTAACCATGCCATTTAGTGTTGGTAATATGTATAGGGATTAAGTAATGTATAATATCATCCCCATGGGAGCTTCACATCTATTACTAGGAAGACCTTCATTGTTTGATCGATGTGTTACTCACAATGGATATAAGAACACTTATGCCTTTATTAAGGATAGGAAGAAGATTGTGCTACAACCCATGACATTGACCCAGGTGAATGAGACCCATAATCAGCTCACCCGAGTTAGTAAGTAAAAAGCCTTAGTAATGAGCCAAAGAGAGCTCTAAGTTACTGAAAAGGCTAATGAGCCTATGCTTTTATTGGTTCAAAGGTTATTTGAATTGAAGGATCTTGAAGAAGTACCTGATGAGATCCGAAGATTAATTTATGAGTTTTATGACTTGTTTCCTAAAGAGTTACCCAAGGGATTGCCCCTAATCCAAGGCATAGAACATTGCATTGACTTGTAACCAAGCATGATCCTACCCAATCGACCTACCTATAAAATGAATCCTGAGCAAGCTATAGAGCCGAAAAGACAAGTAAATGATCTCGTAGAGTAAGGTTACATAAAGGAGAGCATGAACCCTTATGTTACACTAACTCTGCTCATCTTAAAGAAGGATGGTTCATGGCATATGTGTATTAACATTTGAACAATCAACTGTATTATTATTAAGTACAAATATCTAATACCAAGGCTTGATGACATGTTAGATGAGCTTTATGGTGCTAAGATATTTTCAAAGATTAATTTGCAAAGTAGCTATCACTAAATTCACATGAGACTAGGTAATGAGTGAAAGACTGCCTTCAAGACGAGGCATGGTCTTTGCAAATGATTGGTCATGCCATTCAGACTTACAAATGTACCAAGTACATTTATGCAATTAATGAACCATGTGATACACCCTCTAATTGGACAATGTGTGTTTGTGTATTTTGATGACATATCAGTATACAGTATCAACTTGAACAACCATTTCCAACATCTCTGAGTTATTTTTGATATTTTACGAACCAAAAAGTTCTATGGGAGTCTAAAGAGGTGTACATTTTGTCAAGGCGAAGTAGTTTTTCTTAGATATATGGTATCAGGAGAAGGAATCCTAGCTTATGAGGAAACGGTCCAAGTTGTTTTGGAGTGACCGGCGCCAAAGAATATCACTAAAGTTCGAAGTTTTATGGCCTTGCTTCTTTTTATAGGCAATTCATTAAAAACTTCAATACCAATGCAACCCCCTTAACAGAGCTAATAAAGAAGAGTAATGGATTCTAATATAATGACTGAGCTAAACAGAGCTTTAAAGAGGTTAAGGAGAAGCTCACTACTACCCCTATTCTGTCTCTACCAAACTTTGACAAGCTGTTTGAACTGGAATGCTATGCATTAGGCATTGGAATTGGTGCTGTCCTAATGCAAGAATGACAACCAGTTTCTTACCACAATGAGAAGCTTAGTAGTGCCGCATTAAACTATTCTATATATGAGAATGAGTTGTATTCTCTTTTTCTAGCTCTTATTGTCTAACAACACTATTTATTACTATGAGAGTTTGGTAATCTACATTAACCATGAGTCATTTAAGCATCTTGGTAGCCAAAATAAACTTTCAAAGAGGTAAGCTAAGTGGCTAGAGTTTATAGAAGGTTTCTTCTATGTAATCCAATATAAGAAAGGAAGCACCAACATAGTCGTCAACGCTCTATCACGTTGGCAAACCTTGCTAACCACCTTACAAATGAAATTACTGGGATTTTCACTTATCATTGAGCAATATGCTTGTAACCCCCATTTTAGCCCGATTGTAGAACAATGTAGAAAAGGAGTTACTATTAGAGGATATTACCTCAAAGATGGCTACTTATTCAAGGATCGTAAGTTATGCATACCTAGCTGTTCCACGCGTGAGTTGTTAGTTAAGGAAGCTTATAATGGTGGATTATCTAATCATTATGGAGAAACCAAAACAGCCAATCTATTGAAAGAGAACTTTTACTATCTTAGTTTAGCTAAGGATGTCCATAAGGTAGTTGGGAAGTATGCAAAAGAACTAAGGGGAAAAGAGAGCCCTATGGAGAGTACATGCTCCTACCAACACCGACCATACCTTGGGCCAATCTCAACATGAACTTTGTCCTAGGGTGGTCGTAGACATCTAGAGGAAAAGATTCAATCTTTGTAGTAGTGGACCACTTCAGCAAAATGGCATACTTCATCCTGTAGCATTGAATTAACAATGCCTTATATATTGCTGATTTATTTTTGCAAGAAGTTGTTTAACTACATGGAGTGCCAAAAACTATTATTTCAGATCGTGATACTAAATTCTTCAACTATTTTTCCAAGACTCTTTGGAGAAGACTTGAGACTAAACTTGTGTTCAGTTTTACTAGCCACCTTCGGACTGATGGCCAGATTGAAGTGGTGCACAGGACACTAGACAATTTATTCAAAGCTGTCATGGGAAAGAACTTAAAGGATTCGGATTTTTGCTTTCTAGTTGTGGAGTTCGCAAACAATCGAACCATCCAAAAGACCACAATAAAGACTCTATTTGAGGTCGTCTATGGCCATAATCTTACTATCCCCCTAGATATGATCACCACCCTTGTAGTAGCTGAAGAGAGTTAATCTAGAGTCAATCGAGCTGAAGAATTTCAAGAGCTACATCAATCTATGACCAAGAAGATCACCAAGTTCAACCAAAGGCAACAAAAGATTAGTAGTCATGGTCATCAAACTATTTCTTTTAGACCAAGAGACTTGCTATGGATTTACATCAGCCAAGAGTGATTTTTACACTTGAAACAAAGTAAGCTATCTCCACGAACTAATGGTATATTTAAGATTCTAAAGAAGATCAACTGTAACGCCTACTAGATCAAACTGCTTGAAAACTATGGTATTTTTTCCACCTTCAATAAGTTTAACCTAATTCCTCACCGACCAGAAGAAAAAGACCCTAAAAATGCTTAAGAAGAACAAGAGCCCAAGATCACTTCAAATTTGAGGACAAATCTTTTCGATTCCTAAGTAGATGATAGGAATCAACTCCTTAGACCGATCACATGCAGCCAAGCTAGAGGACTCTAAGAACTCACATAAAGAATAATAACTCAAAGCCTCATCCAAGATACTACGACCTCCATACTTCACTTTACTGGCGACCTAAGTATTGAACTTTCACGTATGCCAACATGGTTGCTAAAGCTACCAAACAAACATGCCAACTTGCTGAGCATATAAGGTGACCTATCGAGTAGCCAACCAATCACCGAGCTCTTTCCAAGACCTAGGCAATGTTTGAGTAAACCAACCTCAAACTTCTTTCTAAGGTGAGCTCCTAAGCCAACCAACATCAAACCCCAGTCCAAACTGAACTATGAGATACCTGACTTGAAGGGGATTTAGACATCCTTGATTGACCGAGCTCTGAACTAAACCAAATTAGGTTAGCTTTAATTGCAGACGCTTTTTCTTTACCTTTGTTCAAATTGTATCATACTCCAGATCGCCAACTACCATGTGACATATATCTTTTAGTACAACATTCCTAAAGGATTCTTTACTTTTTCTGTACAAAATATTCTTTATCTCTTTCATCCTTTTTAGTATTATTCATGTATTCTAATTGTAAATTACCCTTTTTGTCTTTTATGCTGATAACCCTAGTGGAGCTAATATATAAACTATATTTGTTTATACGCAAACATCATCCTATACATTATCAAATTATTACAAGTTTCCTTTTTTTAGCAACCCTAGGGTTCTCATTTATCCTTTTAATCCTTATCTATTCCTTTTAACAATGAGTAGTGGTGATCAACTTTATAGTTTAGACCAGTTAGTCATATCTAGTAGATTATAGGTCGAGTATGATTAATTGGTGTGTCATATCAAGTCGATAGCAGCCCAGATTTTGCTAGATTTCTTTGTTTTCTTTCGACTCTTTACGTTGTAGTACATCTCCATATGTTCAACCTCGGAGGTGCATCATATAATGCTATAGTCTTTAAGCATTATAGAAATTCGTTAAGCAATTATTTATTAAAGTGTCAAATGAAATATTATAGTTAAGGGAAAATATAGAATAAAGAAGAAAATTAAACTAGATATTGTATGAATTTTGGCTATTGGCTATTATAGTTAAGGTTCATAATTACATATCGGAGTAGATTCGACTATTGAGGATAAAAAGTATATGTATGTATAGGATTAAACATAATTTGATCACAGCATTATAACTTGGTTAGCATGGATGTTGTGTTTCCATAGAATATGATTTTAAGATTGTTTTCCATACTATGGAATTAGTTATAGGAATATTAGAGAGAATTTTATTGAAGCAACAGTAAGTTTCTTCATAGCCTTCTCTTTCCCTTGTTATGATAGTTTTTGAATTAATCCAAATTAGTGGATTTAACTTCAATAACTTGTCCACTGAATCTTCTAACTTTCTCAATTAGGCTAATATAAATATCATTCTAAACTTTAGCAAGAACTTCATTAAAAAGGTTGAGTCCGAATGTCTATTCCCATTTAAGATTTTATTTGATTCTCTTGTTATTGCATGTACTCCTTTAGATTCCAATTGTTATAACTGCTAGTTGCATAAACTTGTCGAAACACTTTTCCTTGTTGTTGAACCACCTAAAACTCAAAAAAGATCTTTATGATCTAAAGTCAAATCCCGAACCATTTTTGTATGATTATGGTCACTTAGTTTTGATGTCCCAAATTAATCTTTTGTATAATGCATCATCAAGAGTTTAATCCTAAAGCTTAGCTACTAAGACAACTAAACTCTATTAGAACATGCAATGGTTGTAGACTTCTAAAATCACTCATGCCTTAAATAAATGGCATAAGATATGTACAATATCTAAGAGGAATGGATCTCTTCTTAGCTACCATGTATGTCCCAAGCAATAACTAATAATTGGCTTGATGATGACCTATGGAGGGGTCACATTTACCGCTATCCAATTGTAGTGTTTGTCACGTCTCAAACAAGGGAGTAGTAACAATCTCGTAATGTAAACCAATTTAAGTTAAAAGCTAACCACCTTAGTTGTTAACATAGGTATAGTTTACACAAGGCGTTCGCAATTCCACCACTTTGAAGCATCTAATTCAGAATCTATCTGATATAAACCTATGTTGTAATCTTTCCAAATATCTATTAAAACTAACTTTTAATTAAATCATCTAAGAGGAATCAAGTTTTATAAATCATATGGTATATAAGATCTTAGAACTAATAGGAAGTTTCAAAAGTTATATTGGTAAGAAAAGATAGTGCAACTAACAAAGGATTTGTAAAAGTCCACAGGTTTACAAATCAAAGAATACATATTAGTAATTGAAACTTGAGAACCACCTAAGAAGACTCTATTAGTTTTTCGTAAAAGTTAGCAAAGTCAACAAATAAAATTAAAAGTCAATCAATTTGTCTTGAATCTCACTCCCTAACCTCATTCTTTAATCTTCAGGGATTTAGAGATGTGCTAGTAATCTATTATGCACCTACAAAATAATTATAGGGAAATGAGCAACAACTTACTTAGTAAGTGGGATGGAGATAAAAGTGCGCATTTGATATAGAGAAACTAAGGTTTTTAAGCAATTTAGTTAGATTCTATGCATGTACAAGCAAGTCACATCACACGATATTATCCAATTCATTATGAGATTAAAAAAATTATGCTCGCTCTAATTTAGGTTAAGGAGTTTGATGTCTCACAGATGAATTGGAGCCAAATCGGGGCTTATGTAATGAAGATTACCCTCTACCTGAGACTACTTTCAAACTACAGTCCCAACCTTGTTTCGACCTCCTTCCTATCACTTAATTTGATTAAAGGTAGAGAAAAGAATATTTCAATTATCCTCATTGAAGAGTCTATATTTAGCTCGAGAATTCTAGTTGTTCTCTTAGTAGGTTATGATATATGTCCGGTTAGAAATTAAGCCAAGTTTGAGCTAGTTTGTTTAAGGGGTGATTAAGTAATTTCAAACAATCCAATCAAACAATAATCCTAGATCAACAACACTTAGAGCTCATGCATTCCATAGCAACAAAATAATATTTAAGCTCATACGCTGCATATGCATAGATAACTAGCTTATAACCACAACAAATATATAGTAAGGTTTTCAATATTCTGAAATAACACTTCAAAGTGCGGTAGAGCACCAATTTCACTTATCTGGACATGTGACACTCAATAATCTTGCATATTAGTCTCATCCACTTTGACTTACCCTTAAATATTCAATATAATTACTTTAGTTTTACTAAATATCAAGTAAATGAGTTCATTTTAATAGTTTTAAGTGTAGTTAAGACTTATCTTAGGTATGTTGAGCAAGCTTTGTATTAAGTATTAGTGTATTATTGAAATCTTTGAAGAACATTTTGAAGGCTTATGTAAGACTAAGTTTTGATCTAAAAAGCTTTTGATGAAGTCTCTAAACAAGTGTCCTTAAACTTGTAACCCTCTTTCCATAGCTCTAATGTTATTCCAACTAAGTTTCTTGCTCCATCTAATTCTCTAAACATGTTTTTGAGCTTATTTCATCTAAGCCTTCCACACTAACCAACCCTCTGGTCAAGTCTCTAAAACCGTTTCATCTACACTTCATTCACTAAATAACTTCCTCAACAAGTCTACGATGTGAGTATAATTAAGTTCCTTTTACCAGCTAGCTTTTTCATCGAGCCTCTAGACCAAGGATTAAGTCTTTCTATTTATCAAGTCAACCATCTGAAAAACCCTCTAAATAGATCCAACTTACAAGTTCACTTTAGGCGACTCACTTTAGCATCATATTTCTGATATAAACATGTTAGTACATAATCATTCAATAAGTTCATCATACCAATTAACATTATATCATTAAAACTTTCTAAATTCTCTTATTCTCATTTTAGTGCATTAAACATATAACTAGTAATTTGTGTACATTTTGACTCCAATTCAATCCATCTAACTCCTAATCACTCTCCTCGGTAAAATATATCACAAATGACTCTAGAAATGATACAAATTGTTTACCCTCAAATTGTTTTACTCACAATCTTCAAAAAGTAACATTTTTCACCTAATTTAAAGATTCAAACATTCATAAAAATTATAGAAAATATTTTTGCCTAAAAACTTTTCATAGAATTCTTATATGCGATATGAGGATGTTCTAAAAAAAAATAGTTTCAAAACTACAACAATAGGGTTATTTAAAATTAACTTCGAAATTGACTTGGTTTCAGGCAATTTCTTTAGGAGGTCATATATCTGCTTAAAATTTTTACAATATAATATTTTTATCAAAAAGTACATGTAAAAATATTTCAAAATAATTTTTTCATAATTTTTGGAGTTAAGTTTATATTTTTACCAAATTAATGAAAATCGGGTTGAAATTTGACTCATTGGAATGATGGACTTCTAACCACTAGTGCTAGCCACCTCCTTATTGGCCCCTCTAGTCACTACTACCATTGTTAGGTGGTTGTGGTGATTCACACCTAGGTGCTATTTGGACCAATGTTCATGAAAATAGCTCAATTTGTGCAATTTCTCTTCTTATTCTTTCAAAAATTTCCTTTAATTTTTCCTCTTCCTTCTTGATTTTTTTCTAGAAACCTAAGTTATCTATGAATTCTTCAGGAAGTTTTTTGTGACAATTCCTAAGCTTTGAGGTGCAAAATGAGAATCTTCTCTTCCATCATAACTTTTATCCCATACTTCCATGCATGTTTAGGTGTCCTAAAGGTCACTCCCTTAATCCACATCTATTCATTATGTTGTCCATGCCTCATTCATGATAATTCCAATATTTTGACATTTTTTCATAAATTTTTATTATTTTTCTCATAAATTTTTAGTTAATTATGTGTATTTTTAGTGTTTATGGGTATATATTCATATATATTAATTATACTCAAAGTGTATGTGATATTTTTTACATATCATTTTATGTCATTTTATAATTTTAGTACTTAAATAATTTATCTTTAAAGTTTGATCAACTTTTATTACTTAAATCACACGTTTCTAGCGTTTAAATTACAATACGGTATAGTTTAGTAAAATTAACTATTTTTAGCTTTAATAATATTATTTTATTATGTTTCTACAATCTAGTCCCATAAGGTGTCCTTGTCTAACTCTTAGAACTCATACATGAAATATCCTCTCAATTAGCATACTTTCACATACGCCCTAAATTACTTGCTTGAAATCCAACATGTAAGACTACGGGCTCGCAGTGGTGATCTTAAGTATGAGGATCACTTACATTGATTCATGCAAGAAAGAAACTAGTGTTGCTTATTGTGGTAAAGGTAAGTCGTATCTGATAACCTGTGAACTTGGGTTTCCCAAGGTATATCCTTAGACCTAATCCCTTCATTAGTGATCATGCCTATGGTCTCTCCTTTTCCTCATTATTTCTATTATATATTGTATGTTCTATGGTCTTAGTCTATAGCCTAAAATCCAGATCAAGTTTTAAGAAATTGGTTTTAGAGCATTGTGCAAAGATCAAGAATTTTAAGAGCTTATGATCTATATACTAAAAAGATGGCTGCTAAGAATGATATTAAGAAACTTGAAGATTGTAGATTTTTGGGTTATGAAGTTTAAATATGAGGGATCTTGGTGTAGTTAGGTTTAAAGAAGGCATTGGATAAGCATGTAAAGTCTAAAAAGGATGACAAGTGAGCAAAACTTCAAAGAAGACATTGATGGCGATCCATCTAATTTTGATGAACAATGTATTGTAAGAGATACTAACGAAGGAGCTGGTTGCAACTCAATGGAAAAAATGGAAAAGGGTATACATATCTAAGACTCCTACAAACCAACTAGTGTTGATGTAATGATTCCATTCACTTTGGATGTGTAAGGGACACCATTGGTAAGAAATAATATTTTAGATATCATATCTCTTATCAGCAATTTGAAAAATGTTAATGTTGAACTTATAACAGAAGATTAAGTAATGATCTAGTTATATTCTTTATCATTTTTGTATCATGGGTTTAAGTAGGGCTACAAATAAGCTAAACCAGTTGTAAGCTACTTAAGCTTGACTTAATTAGAGTTTAATTCATGAACAAGCTAAGTTTAAATTCAAAACAAGCTGAGTTTATACAAATGAGCCAGCTCAACCTCATGTTTAGGCACTCAAGCCGACTTAAGAGTAGACTTGTTTATATTGTTAATAAACAAGCTCATAAGTAAGCTTGTATACAAGTTCACTAGCTAATATATTAAATTAAAAGCATATTATATAAAAATATATATATAAGAATATAAGTATAGTTAAAAACTGTTACGCCCCGAAGTCACAGAGTCACAACAATCCCACCGTATAAACCATTTTATGATAGTAACTGGCCTCATAGTACCTACCATAAACATGATCTACACAAGGTGTCGACGACCCCTCGCTTTAAAGTAAACAGTTCCATTTAAGTGTTTAACTACAAATATAGTAATTATCACAAATTTTTAATAAACATATATAATTATATATAAAGTCCACAGAACTTCTCAGGAAACTCTACATAAACATAACGATTTACTAATTTACATAACAACTATCAATCTTTCAGTCTTAAACTACAAAGGAAACACTAGCTACATATCCACTGCTAAGCAAATTGATTCTCATACCCCTAGCTTCAAAAGAACTAACCTCTAGATAATTGTAAGGCGGTATAATACTTGAAGTATCAGAAATCAGGACCTGCAAAAGGATCTATAAGGATATGAGTAACTACAGCTCAGTAAGTTGAATTGGAGACTCATGAAAGTATACAAACGTAAACAAGATTATCAAGCAATTATTTTAATGCAATGCAACAATCAAGTGTCATCACACAACATAGTCCGGTCCGTTGCGAAATCAGAGAAATTTCATCCACTCTAATCCAGATTGAGGAGTTTTCATGTTATGTAATAGCTCACAACCAAACCCAAGCTTATGCAATGGAGACACCACTCCTCCCATGACTACCTCGTTAACTTCACCATTGCCACGACCTCCTCTCCTGTCACTTAGTTCGACTAAGGATGAAGAAGGAACCATTATGTAATCCTGCGCTATCCTTTTGAAGGAGTCGGTATTTGGTTGGAGAATCCTAATGATCCTCTAACGGCTTGCAATGCATGACATTTTTTGTCATTAGAGTCGAATAAGATAAAATTTCACTTAAGGTGTTTAAACAATTTCACACCAATTCAATCAATCACATTACAAATTTCAACATGAATTCAAATACATCAAACACATGCGTAAACTACTTATAATCATAACCATAAATAATCCTAAGTCTCCGAGTACCATAAAATAGCACTCTAATACAGTAAGTAATAACCCAACTTACTTAGAATTTCTCAATCACTCGATCACTTAATTGCAAGCCAATTCGTCTCTGGGTATCCTATAATACAAAAGGGTTTTTATAGTACTTATACTTTAATGATTCATATTCTAAACACTTAATTGCAAGCCAATTCGTCTCTGGTTATCCTATAATACAAAAGGGTTTTTTTAGTACTTATACTTTAATGATTCATATTCTAAGTTATAATTAGCTTATTTTTCCATGTAAACCTATTATATACTAATGATTCATTCTACCTTATTTTGGAGTTCAATTCCTAAATTATATTTTAGTTTTGATTTTAGAATCTTCAATATGCTCGAATCCTAATATGAAATTAATCACATTAAGCTCAAGTATTCTAATATCCTATTGGGTCTTAATTTAGTAATCTAAATTATTCGATATACGCTATTCCTAATTGAAGTACCGGATCCTAATTGAAGTACCGGATTTATTCCCAATGTGAGAAAATCTTATATTTTTTATACAATTACCTACAATCAAATTTTGTTTCAAATTTATTATAATCTGATTTTTATTATTATATTATCTAATTAAACCTAATTTTTCATATTTATTAATTTTTCAATTCTATATATTCCTAATTTTCTACAATTACCACATAATTCCTTCATTAATTACACTTAACATTCCAAAAGCTAGGATTAGGTTTCCACATTAGAGATTAACATCCCTAACCATCTAATTACTATCTAAATCAGTAATTAATATCTTAATCACCTAATTAACCCAAACTTACCCAATTTTTCTATCATTTTAAGACTCAAAATTTACCTAAAAATTAAAAAAAAAATGAATTCATAGCACTGTTCTATATCACTTAAGCATTCTACAGAAAAAAATTGAGCTCCAAACTATACTCCTAAGCCTATTTATTTCTAATTCTAACCATGCTCGGTTTTGCTTAATTTCTTAAGAACCCTATATTTTCAGACGTGATTATACTTAGTCACTATTTTTCCCTAAATCTGCATACAATAAAACCTCAGAATAATAAATTTCATAATTTTCTAGGCAACATAAATTAATTTTTAAAAATTAGAACAAATGAGAGACTCACTCGGTCTGATGGCTTTTGGCCTTCCAACACTGGTCTAGGTATGTCGGCTGGTCCAAGCGGTAGGTCTAGAGTGGGGTGGTGGTGGTGGCTCGATCCCAGGTGATGATGGCATGTGGGTTTAGCTACTTAGCTTCTACTGTACAGATTTCCTTCTTTTTTTTTTACCCTAATTTTTCTCTTGAATTTTCAATACTCTCGATTTTTTTCTTGATTTCTAATTATCTAAAGGAGTTCTGTAATTTTTTTTTCTATTTATAGATATTTGTGGTAATTAATACGCATTAAATTAAATAAGACATTATTCAATTCCCTTAATTTTTTGCTTTTGTGTTGCTTAATTTTAATTGGATCATTTTTCTTCTTCAACTCCTGACTTGCCATGACCAAATCTACATTATTCCACATTAAGCTCAAGTATTCTAATATCCTATTGGGTCTTAATTTAGTCTTAATTTAGTAATCTAAATTATTCGATACACTCTATTCCTAATTAAAGTACCGGATTTATTCACAATATGAGAAAATCTTATATTTTTTATACAATTACCTACAATCAAATTTTGTTTCAAATTTATTATATTCTGATTTTTATTATTATATTATCTAATTAAACCTAATTTTTCATATTTATTAATTTTTCAATTCTATATATTCCTAATTTTCTACAATTACCACATAATTCCTTCATTAATTACACTTAACATTCCAATTAAATTACATGTGAACATTCCTAATTATTATTTGGGTCATTCTATAATTTTTAGTATACATATAATTTATCTCCAGTAATTTATTAGTTATTAGACTACACTTTTCGCCTTTTCGATAATTAACAATTATTATACTTAAAATTTAAAAATTTTACAGTCTCCTATTTTATTACTTATTTTCTTAAATTTAAGTTTACGGGGTTATTTTTACTAATATTTCTATCCATAGTTTATAATTTGGGTTTGATCGAATCCTTTAACCGATCGCCCTAAACTTTGTGTTCTAAGTTCAATACTACGGTCACTTAGCTTAAAATTAGGGCTTACAAAAACTATTAGAAAAAAATATATATTTTAAAAATTATGGATTAATTTTTAGCTTTAATTAAATCTGAAGCTCAAGCTTGGGCTTCTTTAGACTCATTTACATTAACAACTCAAGCTTAGGCTCCTTTAGGTAAACAATCTCTAGCGCATTTATATAAATGAATTTGAACTGGAGTTTCAAATTCCTTAACAAGCTTAAGTTCAAGCTTATAATTTTTAGGCTTAGTAAAAGCTCGCTAGGCTCAAACTCGAGTTCGAGCTCGATAATTTTTGAAGGAGTTAAGCCTAAACCTTCAAAAGTTAAGCTAGGCTCAACTTAACTCATTTATAGCCCTAGGTTTAAGGAGAATATGATTTATGGAAATGACAATTTGTTGTTCAAAGAGGTTAGGAGCAAATTTATAAGTAAGGATCAATCAAATTGTAAGATGGAATCGATTAGTAGTGAAGTTACAAACCATCTAATTGTTAGAGATCGTTTGTTTTAGTAGCATTAATGGTTCTAAAGGGAGATATAGATGTCAAGGCATAATTTGGTATCACTATAAAACGCTAAGTACATAAAAAGGTGAAACTAAGCTAAACATGGGATGAAAGAGATAAGATTGTTTTTGATGGAGCAGTTGCTAAATTAGATGATAGCGAGCTATTACTTGCATTCTATTAATTCTAAACATTTATAAATTGGATTTTATATTCTAGGAATGCTTTAAATGTATTGTAAGAGATATTGGTTCCAAACCTATAAACTTATGCAGGGTAATTCTATATGAATGGATAATGTCTAAATGCTTTAGATTGTTTATGTGGGTTAAGTTTAAGTTTGACTACATAATGGGAAAATATGTATAATGTGTTGATGTGAGGTTCTTGTTGGAGTTTTCTTATAATGTTTTATCTCTTGGCTCAATGAATTGTGCTAATTATTGTAGCATAATGATATGCAGTAACATAGAGGTATCCTTAGTAGTATAGCGGTTATGATTCATGAGAAGAGTCAGGTTTGAGAACTTATTTATATTGTATAGGATGATGACTTCTAGTGGCTTTTTAGTGGATGTTGATCCTATAATGAAGCATGTAATGTTTTTTTCTATTGTTTATGATTAGAAAACACATCATGATTGTACGATGGAAAAGTCCATTTCACTTTAGTGTTGCAAGAGTCATGAGTTGAAGAAAGTATAGAGGAAGGTAAAGCATGTAAGGTTTTAAGAGTAAGGGTCTATTGAAATGAAGATTAGAGAGGTAAAGTCAAGCGTCAATGGTTATACCTAGACAACATCATCTAGGTATAAGAAGATGAGGCTCATGGATATGTATTGTATAATGAACAGTCTAGAGAGGGTAAGCTTCAATTCATAAGAGTTTCGCTGCAAGTGTTCCTGAAGGTCATGAGCATGTGTATTGAGTTGTGTGACTTCAACCTAAGGTAGAGATACATTGAGTTAATGTGTTGAATTTATATAGTCTTAGATTCAAAAGAGCATTTAGCAAATAAATAAGTAAAGGGTCAACCTAAAAGCCTTATTTTCTTAATAGTAATTTCCTATTCTATGTTTTCTTGATGCATAAGTTATTTCTTGTTATATATATTAAGGCATGGACTTCTTACTCTCTCTATCTCTCTCTCTCCCTCTTATATATATTTATATATATATATATATATGTATGTGTGTGTGTGTGTGTGTGTGTGTGTGTGTGTGTGTGTGTGTGTGTGTGTGTTGTGGTGATTAGAATTTTGCATGGTAAAAATATGAATCTTGATTTACCAAGATTTATGGTGGGCTTCCTTGATAAAATTGTTGGTAAATTTCTTATCATATTAAACAATCACATTTTTTCGAGAAATTGAAAAGAATCTACACACTTATTAGCTTTGCAATTCTTGGCAATTTACACATGGCAATTTACAGCAAGTATAGAAACTCATTTGGCATTAAGGATGCAACCAGGTAAGTCATAATAAGGTACCTAACCCATTAGACCAATTTATGGAAATTGATTTAGAACCTGGTAGCAATTAAGGTCATGTGATGGGATTTAAAAAAAAAAAACTCGATGGATAACTTGACACTATAAAAATAAATAGAGAAATAATATAAATATAAATTTTATTAATATTACTAAAAAAAAAGAATACTTACGTCTTTCATGAACTCTACGTACTGTCTAGGGAGTTAATATTCATTGATTATGTATGATTTGCAAACCTAATCCGAATGACCAAATCCAATCCCGTCCTTAGCCCCTCTCTCCCCTATCCCCAATCCCCATATTTTTTTATTTTCTTTTTTCAAATTTTACTTTATCCTTTATCTTCTTTACTCTTTAGGTAAAGAAACTAAAAAACCTTAGCAACCATTAGCTAAGTTTCAGTTTCCTTCAACTCTTATCTACTTCTACTGCTAAATTATCAAGACTTCCATCGAAAAGCCTCAAACTCCTCCAACTCTCTCTCTCTCTCTATTACTTTCTCGACTCATTTTTTGTAATATAAAAGGGAGAAGAGATGCTTTTAGAACAAATCCCCATTTCTCTTAAATTTGAAGTCAAACTCAATCCCTAACCCCTTTCCTTTAAGAAAACAAAGTTGCTTTCTCTATATTTTAGATGATTAAGATATCTCCCTTTCTCTGTCTCTTACCTGCAAAAACCTTATTTTCTATTCCTTTTGATAATTCAATGAAATTGAATAGTATAACTTTGGAAGGACGTTTTAATGTTGTAGAATATTTTTTTTTTTAATTAGAAGTTTAGAACATGAGCATTTCTTTAAAAAAAAAAAAATAGAAAGAAAGAAAATCAAGCTTTCAAGAGTTTAGACAGGGTGGGTACTAGGTTTGCATTTTTCTAATAGGAGCAGGTTGAAGGTTACTAACTTTATAGGGTTTTTCATGGGTTTTGGAAACCCATTAATCCTATCCAGATAGGTTCAAGTTATATAAAATCTATTTCGAGCCCGCCCCTATTGCATTCTTATTTGGCGTGCAAAAGTAAGCAATGTCTGAGATTGTAAAATAATTAAGAGAAAATCATTAACTTATTAGTATAATTTCCATTGGGTGTTATTGGGTTAACGGTTTCAACATTATTCTCTCTTGTTTTATACCACTTTTTTCGGTTTCTTAATGGATTCTATCTTCTCTTTTATAAGTGGACATAGACTGAATTGCTAGACCACGTAAATTATTATTTTCTTTATATTATTGTTGTCCATAATTTATGTCTAAAACAAAATTTTGATCAAGGTTAGTCCTCACAATATTTACATCTATATATATATATAGTAACACTATGTATATTAGATGTAATAAGTTAGATAGCAGAAAATCTTAAGACCTTAGTAAAAGAAATAGCTTTATTATTATGATTGATCTAGATCATATTATTGCTGTTCGATTTAGCAATTATTCAGTCTTGCTTGCTTTTGGGTTTTAAACTCATATTTTGTCTATCACATTCAATGTTGTCAAATCCGAATCGAAATGTTGACCTAGAGATAAGAAGGGATCAAAGGTCGAGAGGATCAAATCGAAGTCAAATCAAAGCGATCCGATGTTAATATAATATAATTTATATTTATTTACAATATAATTAAAAATACATACATCCTTGATAATTGAATGTTGAAAGTTTCATTTTTTTTTCTTTGTTTTACATTTTTTTTAGCAAATTAGTATATTATTTAGAAAATAGGAGAGAAAATAATATAGTTTTTCCAAAATACACACGATGGGTTCTTATAGGAGCTAAGTTAGACCGCTTAGGTGTGGATTGAGGCATGATCAATATTAATAAGGATCAAGGAGTGACTCAAACTAGTTTTATGGAGAGTCCAGTCAAACCAAGTTGAACCAAATAGGTCAACTTAGGTTTAAAAACACTAGTCATATTCACTACTTATTATTTCTCTTGTTTTTTCGTGTATTTTGTAGTATATAATCTAAAATTTAAATCTCATTTCAACAAAATGAATTCCCAATAGAGATGCATCAGAGAAAAACAATTAGCACCTTTTATTGATTACTATAGTTTTTTTTTTAGATAACAATGGGTTGTGGTGCTTATTACTGCTAATTGATAAAGTCTAGAAGAATCGTTCATTTTTCTCCTCAAATTTGTTTTAGTTTTGGGGTTAAAATTACTATTATTTGAAAATTGGAAAAAGTATATGTACTTAATACAATGCCCTGCGCTGACAATGGTGAGAGTGGAGCAAAATTTCAGAAATTATTTAATCTGAAGCTCTTGGAATTCCTCATAGTTCTACTGAACCACCAGACACTGACCCTCCCACTGATGCTTCAAACAATGAAGGATGATCCTGCATTGTTCCATAATTGTAGAGGCTGAGGATCTAAACATTACGCAGTTTTCCATGCATTGAAGAAATTATAAATTTGCATCCTTGAGAACATGTTTCTAACTCAATCTTATGAAAATGATTTAGCAAATTCAACTTAAAAGGGAATAGTTTCTGGCTTCAGGAGAACCATCTTTTTCCAGTCCTGGCATTAGCAGTCTTTAGTTTCATGACCAGTTCCTCACGCTGAGCTTCTAGTTCAGCGTATTTGAGGCTCATATGCAGATACCGTTCCTGTATATCTTTTAACTCAGCTTCTAGTAACAATTTAATGCTTTCGTGTTTTTCCCTGGGAACTACATCACCTTCAGGCAGGGATTTTCTAGGAGTTTCTGCTGTTGCATCTCTGGCTTCAGACAAGAATCTGCATAACCAAGGAAACTGTTGTTAACACATTGGATAATGATAATGAAAAATGCTACTTGCTAGAGGGAATCCATTTCCTCCCATTTGAAACATATGCTTATTCTGTACTTGCATGATTCAAACACTGTTGAATATAGATACACTACCAATTTGGTGCTTAAGCTGATGAATTTAGCGCTGGTTCATACTTCACTTTAATAATTTCAATAATTTACAGTTGAGAGATTGATTTCTATCAAGTAAATGATTAAATGGGAGGTGAACAAGGGACATTACGAATCGTTGTCATGATCTTCTACTGCAGTACTATGTTTAGTGTGACACAACAACTAACTGATCTAAAGGCTTGAATAGCTTGCAGACATGTTGATTATGTAGCTAAATCAAAAGAGACTTTACAACTAGTTCAACAAAAATAAGTTTCTCTATACTTTAACTGCTAACTGGAGGAAAATATGTCCTGGTTTTCGCCCTACTACCCCAGGGACAAGATAAATTATATGAAAGTAATTATCAGTGAGTTTCCTTTAAAGCTTAGTACTCTCTATGTCCTTGATTCATTCGGCAGAAACGAATATCCTTTTCCTCTTAGCTGATCTTCAAGCTGCTACATGCGCAGTATGATTCATCAATTATTCAATAGAAAAATTGCAAACATACCCCAAAAATTCTTTGGCCGACTGAATACACCTCCTATAACACAAAACATGACCCATTTCCCTATAATTTTTGAAAATATGCACTTATCCCTCTTACTGTCACAGGTGCTCCCCACTATTCATGGGTCTTCTAGCAATAGTTTAGAACTTTTGCAAGAGCTGGGAAGATGAATGCATATTTTCAAAAGCTACGGGATGAAGTCAAGTTTTGAAAGTTCATAAAGAATATTTATGCCTAACCAATATTTTTGAGGGAATGTTTGCAATTATTAATGGCATATACCTGATTTAAAGCCTCCCAAAATAAATGCAACCATAACCTTTAATCTACCAGATTTGTGCAAGTGATGTGAAAATAATTTCCATCTTGAAGCAACACAGTTCCAAAAAATTTACCCCTTATTAGGAACTTCGATTGCCTCATCTTCCCTACTGTGCTGGGGGACGTCATTATCTGGAACCACAGACCTTGGATCAACTTCAACAGAATGAAAACTATCATCATCAGCCTCAAGATCATGATGGTCCTGTAACAAGAAGCAAATTAGTTAGATAACCATTGCCCTGCTTCTTGCAGCTAGAAAGCAGAAATTCAAGAAACCACAGAAATTCCCTGCTATCCCCTAAAGTCCTAATAATTGAACACACGTGAAAAAATAATCTGTCTTGCCTCTATCTGATACTGGATTCCTGTTTTTGGAAGGCTCTTCCTTCTTTTATTGAGCTCCTCAAAGTTACTTCTAGCCGTTTCTTTCTATTGTAACAAAAAAGAAAGCTATAATTAGATCTAGAAACATCATATCTATATTGGAAGGAAAATACTGAAGAGAATGCTAACCTTTGAAACATTTATATCGTCACTGATAGGTATTACCTTGTAGTTGGATCTCGGGGTACTGAGACTTCTCTTAGTACCAAAGTGTTTCTGACTATGTTTCTCTACCTTCAAAAGCTTTAACTCCTCTTCTTGTTCTCGAGTTTTCCTTACATACTCATTTTTCTTCTCTTCAAGCTGTTGTATTGTTTCTCGATACTGCCTGTTCTCTTTTGTTAATCGTGTGAGCTTATTTTTCAGCTCAGCAGCCTCCACAACTTGAGCCTCTTTTACCTTTAGCTCAGTTTCAATCCACAAAACCTTTTCTTCCAAAGAAACTTTACTCTTTCTGCAATCTTCTAAATCAGAAACAACCTTCTCCAACAAAGTTATTTTCTCAACAAATGCACTTTTCTCTTCCTCCATTCTTTTACATTCTTCACGAATTAATTGAAATGAAGCCTCCATTTTCTCTTTCTCCACTTTTTTTGTACTAACCTCATTCTTCAATGATAATACTTGTGCTTGAAGATGCTCAATCTTCTCCAACTGAACCTTGTGATCAGTTAATTCATCAAAAAATTTCTGTCGTTCAAATTCAGAAACTGTGAGTTTCAACTCAAGTTCATTCACAGTAGTTCTTAATTTTTCTTCACTTGATTTTTTATTCTCCAGCTGCCTCAAAAGCTTTTCTTTGGTAGCTAGAAGCATTTCATATTCCTGCTTGGAAGGAGAAAGGTCCTCCGTAAGGCCTTGTATTTTCATATCACATTCCATTTTCATGATATTGATTTCACTCTCCATTAGTTTCACCTTACATTGAGCTTCTTGAAGAGCGAGCTCCAAGTTATCCCTACATGTACATAGATTAGATATTTCACATGCAGCATCAGAACTGAATCTTTCTCTTTGAGCATAGTCTTCAGAGATCTGCTCAGTTAAACATTCCAGTTCATGTCGGAGGTTCTCAACCTCAGCTGTTTTCTCCATATACATCTGATTTAGCAAGTTTTCTCCCTGAATAAGTTGCTCCTTGTGTTTTGTGTTTTCATCAAGTAGTTCATCCAGTTTCAAGGTAAAATTTCTCTCCTTCAAGGCAACATCTTCCAACATGGATGCCAAACTTCCTTCTATTACATCAACCTTATTGGAACAATTGCCAAGATTGTTTCTTAGTTCTTTCAACTTTGTGTTCAGTTTGATGTTGTCTTCATGCAAGTCTGAATTCTGTTTCCTTAACTCAGCATTTGATTTCTGAAGAGAGGTGCATTCTTCTACAACACCATCCATGCTAGCTTGTAACTTTTCATTTTCTTCTCTTAGACCTTCACACTTTTTGGCAGCTTCAGACAATTGGTTTCTTATTACCAGTAAATCTTCCTCCAGATCCATCTTTTGTGTCTCAATAGTTGCATTTAACCGTGTGATCTCATTCCGGAGTCTCTCACAAAGTGCTAGAGAATTCTCAATTTCCCTTTGGCTTGATTTTTTATCATCAGTCAGATGCATCAGTTGGGTTTCCAAATCTGATATGTGGAGAGACATCTGTGCCTTTTCCTTTTCCAGAGCAGATGAACGGAGCTCTAATTCACAGTTTTCCATCTCTAGTTTAGAAGATTTCCTCTGAAGAACTTTATTTGTAGAGACATGGGTATCAACACTGCTGCTTAAGGTTACCAAATCATTTTGCAACTCAGTAAAGCATTTTGAGGTAATATAACTTTCTCTTTGAGTGTCTTGTAGTTTTTCTTGTAGCTGAACCATTTCTTTTTGCAGGTCAGATACCATAGCTTGTAGTTGATCCTTAGCCTGTCTAAGCTCCTTGATTTCCCATTCCTTTGAGTGAAGCATCTCCTCAAGTTTTGTTTTCTCAGACCTTTCCTCACTTAATTCCCAAAAAAGTTCCTCCGTTTTATTTTCCAATTCCATTTTCACAATCTCCAATTTCTGTATAGAAAGATCATAACAGCTTTCATCTTCACCAAGATTGTGTCCCAGGGAGTTTGCAACTTTTCCTGAAAAATCCCCTGGCGATAACTCTGATGCACCTTGCTGCTGCAAACTTTTGTTCGTTTCCTTGAGCTTAAATAGTAGCTCTAAGTTTTCCTCTGTAAGCTCATTGCAGTCCCTCTCTAGCTCTTGGACCTTTTCCTTCAGGGATTCAATCTCTCCTATCAAACATGCATCAGCTTCCCTCCCTAAGTCTCTAGAGTGCTGTTTAGTGAACTCAGACAATTTTCCTTCTAAAGCAGCAATCTGCTCCTCCTTAGCAGATAATTTTCTCCCGTATTCTTCCTCAGCTCTTAACATGCTCTTTTCCAGATGGCCATCATTCCTTATTGTCCCTTTTTCATCCTCCAAGGCCTGTTCCAACACATGCAAATTAAACTTCAGTTGCTTCTCTGAATCATGTGATTGCTGTAATTGAGCTTTTAACTCCTTATTATCTTCCATGCTCATTACTAGAGACTCTTCCATGTTACTCACTCTTGAATGGAGCAATGTAAGATTTTCAATCTCATGTTTTTGCTTCTCCACAGTCTCTTCTAGCTCCCGGAGAATAGAAACAAGCTCTATATTTGACTCTTGACTTCTGCTCAGCTGGAGAGACAAATTAACATTAGTTTCTTTCTGAATTTTTATTTCTGCCTCTAGTTCCTTTTGAACATGGACGACATCTTCATTCTGACATGTTGAATTGTGCAGCATTTCTTGCTCCTTTCTACATGTCTCTAACAAAAGTTTTAGTTGTTCAACTTCTTTCTTAAAGGTATCACGTTCAGCCTTAGCAGCTGAGAGCTCTATATCCAGGTTTGCCCAGTTTTTGGACTGATCAGAAAACTCCTTTCTTGATATGTCCAAGTCAAGCATTAATTTTTGGGCATTTCTCTCCCACATCTTGGCTTCTGCTCTGAGCTCTTCAATTGTATCTTCAGCAGCTTCCAGAAGATTTTTAGAAGAGCCAGCATTCCCCTTAGATGATTTGGCAAACTCTTCGCGTCTAGTAAGAGAACCACTTTCTAAATCCAACTTCTGTGAGCCATCTGAGGAATGACCTGAATGAGAAAGATCACTATATGCATAAATTCCATTGGGCACACTGCATGAGCCAATTGAATTTTCTTCGTCAGTCAGTTTGGGATAGTCACCACTCATGTCTTTTTTCGGTAAGAACGTTTCCTTCCTAGATGAATTATCTGATGAGTCATAGTTGTGGTTAGAACCAGACTCAAAGAAACTCGTTTCCTACAAAGGAAAAGTGATCCCATCATTATTAATACAAGTATGAAAAAACTTTTTTCCATCAAAGAACAGATGAAACAAGACCAGCTATTATTTGCTCCACTTGCTAGGCATGATTCCAATATTATGGATTTTAAGCATCACATCATACAATTGCATGAAATAATACAGATGATACCAGACAAGAGGATAAGTCAACAACCAATCAAACAGTTAGATCAAGGTTTTCTCACCAACTTTTACTTACATCGAGACAAGATGACTAAAGAACTTGCAACTAACATAAATTGTATGTTTCACATTTAGTAGATGGAAGAAGAATGAATTGCATAGTACACATGACTGAGATCCAATCCATAGGTTCCAGATTTACACAGGCTTGCTCTCATTAAGGAGACAATTGATTGATTTGTTTCGGATGCTATACCCATTTTCTCTACTATTTTACATAGATTCAGTGTTTGATTATATTATATCATTCTTATTTGCACCTTATTTTTATCTTATTTGTATCTCACTAAAATATGATATTATTATATCATTCTTATTTGCACCTTAAGTTTATCTTATTTGTGTCTTAGTGAAAGCTTATACTTGATAAAGTTTCCAATACATTTATTCATTTTGTCTATGACTTACTTTTACTTGTATCTATAAGTTTAAGATTTTAAATTAGATGGTTGTACTGCTAAACTCAATATGGTATCAGCATATGTTCAAGCCCCAGTATTACCATTCAATCCCAATGTAATTAAATCATCTACTCAATGGGCTTTAGTTAAACGCACAAGTGAGAGTAGTGTCAAGTAATAAGCATAAAATCTGCATGGACAAGCTTAAACTTATAGAACTAACGAAATTCTATTTTTCCCTTAATTTGAAAAACATGCAAATTGAAAAAGATAAAAATAAGATAATCGAATTTTGAAAGCCCATCCAAAACAGCCCTCAATGCATAATTGATGCTCGCATTCTCATTCTCTCGAACTGACGGTTCAGATATTGCAGTTCATAAAAGAAGTTGAAGTATAGCCTCCAAAAGATGATGCTAACAGTCTAGTTGAACCCTTCATGCTCCGTATAACTTACATGTGAAATAACAAAAGTAAGAAAACAACTTTAAGAATATACACCACCATTACCTTACTACCAGCTTCTTCTTGATCTAAGGCTGAGTCAAGCTCTTCAGAAGGTTCACTATGTCTTACAACTATATTTTCAGATCCATCTGACTTAACATCCATACCTTGGTTCTCTTCCTTCTCTGTATCTTTGGAATCATCATCCCTAAGAAGATGCAATGTCAACATGCAAATTGTTGGAACTGTTAAAAGGAAACGACATAAGAAAAACCACATTATGTCGCATTAAAACCTGAGCTTTGTTCTTGGTGTTGGGCAACGAATTTTGACCTGTAGACCAGATGCACAAAATAAAAATTAACTCAAGGAACAAACCATATGACGGGAATGATTAGGATAGAAGCGATTTAAGATAAGAATCAAGTTAAAATAAGTCATTTATATTTTTAAGTGAGTTGCATCTGCTATCAATATCAGAGAAGTGCTCTAAATAAGTCATCAACATCGCGTAGGCACTCAAACCAAAGTCTATGAGTGAGTTACTAAGCCCCAAGTTATCTGGAAAGCATTAGAAAGGGGATTATATATGATTTTCATCCTTTGTCAAAACATAGAAAAATTTTCTAAATGTGATCCTAAAGACAGATGACTTCCAATTTAGATATTGCTATCAATATGTTTTATGGTCTTAGAAACAAGAATAGTTATAGCATAAAAAACAAACACATGCAGCACCACTATAACAATGCTAAGTCGACTGAGTTATTCCTCTTCATAATTGAGGTCAGATAAAAAAAAACAGGCCAGCTAGTCAAGAGAACAACACCAACACAGAGAATTTCTTAGAGTAGCTACCTCATAAAAATTTTTAAACAAAGAAATCCAGGTGGATTGTTGAAATTTTAGTTGAAAAATATGAGCCTTAGGATTACTCTTTCCTAAATGCATTATTGATATTTGTTTTATTGTTTTTAGGGGGGGAATCAACGTCTATATCCATGTCTAAGATCAGATCCATAAGAAAGGAGAAACAAGACTATGCAAAATTCTACTGCCAAATATCCAAATATTAGATTCAATTATCATTCATTTACCTGAAGCTGGTAACAGCATTCCTATGACAGACCATGAAATCATAACTAGCCAAAATGCAATAGGTACGCAACTCTTTTTTTTTTATTATTTAATAAAAAATTTGAAGTAACAGAGAAATGGAGCCTCAAAGCCTCATGTACAATGAAAATAAGAATGTAAAGTGCCTTCACATAGACAATCTAACTGATACTTACTTGTAGCACCGTCCCATGACTGCATTTTTTTAATGGGAGTGAAACAGGGACAGATGCACCTGAGCTCATGTAGCTTGTCGTATCTACAGTAGCCTCTCCAAGGACACCCAATCTAACTGACCCCTGTAATGAAAAAATTTATAGAAAAGATGCATGTAAAATCTGTGATAGCAGGGAAAGGAAAAATATATATATATTTAGTGTATATGGCAAAGAGTAACAGTTGAGAGCATTTTCAAGTATCAAACAGAAGAGAGCTGATCCTGCTGTGCTACTCTTTGGACTATGTTTTTCATGCCTCGTATAAGTGTCCCAGTATATTGCAGCTCTCAGGATACAACCGTTAGATAATGTTTCAAAATCTGATGCCGGTAAAGCTCAAAGTGGACAGGAATTGAAAAAAGTACCATGGCAACGACAAACTTGTACAGATGACCTTCTGAATCATTGGAAGAACCATCATGTGATAGCCATATGGATTCTGTTATGGCCTCGGTCCATTGACAACAACCATTTCGTACTGATGCTTTGTTCAGCTTTGCAATGGTTTTCCCGGTTTCTACTGAGACAATGGAGATGAAGAGCTTGTCCCATCCTTTTGGCACCTACCATGATCAAAATTTTAAGAGGTTAGTCTAACAATTATGACAGGCATATAACTGCAGTTGTTGACAGTAAATTACTTCTAGGAGAAACCAGCTACCAGTTCAACTATGATACCGACCAACCTCATTTAAGTCATAACTCATCCATAAACAACATCACAATAACACAAAACTTTCTTGAAAATACAAGATTTTTTGTGTGACAGGCCGTCTCGAATGGGTTGCAATTGCATTGTATAAAATTAAATAGAACAGATAAGGCGATTAATAAAACACATAGATCTGTGGCACCGCATTATCCTATTTTTCCAGATTCACTAATGAGCAATATAATTACAAGCAAGAATACTTGCAATGCAATTAAAGAAGCAAAACAAAAGATATACCTGGAGAACTTTGAAATGAGAAAACTTAATATCAATTTTTTCTCTTGATGATTTAGCCGGTCTGTTCTTATTCAACCTAAACATTTTTTCTTCCCCTTCTAGTCAACTTTTACCCTCCACCGAAAATTCCCCTGCCACTCCGCTGCCTTCCGCTAAACTGCAACAACTAAGAGCTTAATTCATTTCTTAACTTAAAAACTTCCCCAACTGACTATATCAATTTGGTTCAGACTCAAAATCAGATAACAGTACATTTAATGAGGAAGCTTCTGTTAGTATTAGCTAGCCAGTCGCTGTTAATAGGTTGTTGTTTAATCTTCTACCATACCAAATCACCAAACTTTGGCAGGTTCATTTCATAAGAAAGGAAGAGAGGGACTATGTATATATGTGTGAAAGTCAAGCCATCAGAGATATTATTGAAAATGCATGGGCCATGTTTACCAACAGAAACAAGAGACTTGCAATGTGGTATTTTTTGCTAAGGTGATGATGTCAAGTGCACCAAGAAAAACCATCAACCCCATCGAGGAATAGAACAGCCTGTGTTACGTAGCACAAACCAATGAAGGGAATGGTTGGCTTTTAGGTAAAACACACAGCAGCCTTGTTCATGACGATATTAATTTATGTTCCTTGGATTTTGCAACATTCTTCTCATTGTTTTTGTCTTCCTCGGATTTAAGAAATAAGTAAGTATTAGTAATCATCCATATCTCCTAGAAACTATCTGCTGAGTGTTAAATTTGCTACCGCTACCGTCTTGTCTAAAGGTCGATGTGATTTACTTCAAAACCTCCCTGTAATTGGGATATCGCCGAAAACCTGTCACACGCAAATAGTTTAACAGGGTTGAGATGATTGCGCGGTATTTTAGATCATATGAACCCGTGCTCCAATGCCGTGTTTAATTTTACTCTACTACTACCAACTTATCTAAAAACTCAAATCAAATCGAATTTTGGCTAAAAAACCCTTGCTAATGAACGAGTCTCTTTAAAAAATTGATATATTTTGTTAATATAATATCCACCAATCTAGAGATTCCACATTTATATGCCACAATAGATATAGAGCTATATATATGAAAACTATATATGTCCCAGGTCCGTGTAATCCCGTGAAGACCGTTCTCATACTAAGATAGAACATATTCAATTTCCCCATCCCCATCCAATCAAAATATATAGTTGAAAAAAAAAATGCTTCTAACCACTGGCCATGGAAAGTCAAAACGGAAATCGTACCATAAAATGGCACTGGGCACATTATATGAGACGTGAAAAATTGATTTCCGCCATTTTATTTTGTTCATGAAGATATATATATATATATATATGCCTCTCAATTTCTGCAATAATCATAAAAAATTCCTAAAATCCTATCTATATTTTTTATGAGATTAGTTCTACTTTCCATTCCATTTTTAATTTAATATTTATTAAATCTAAACCATTAAACCGATTATACCTTCATCCATTCAAATCTAATTAAAATTTTAAAATTGAATTAACAGTATAATGGAAAGCAAGTTCAGTCTTATTAAAATAAACAACGGGACCGCAAAAGCTCTCTTTAATTTTATAGAAAAAAAAAAGACAAAAAAAAAAACTTCAATTTGATGATAGAAGAAATAAGCCTTAGGATATATTCATCCATGGTTTCTTACAAAGCGGCTCAAAGTCGTACGGACAATAACGTTCTAAAGGAGAGTTACCCTAATGCTTTCCATCAATTTACTTCTGGAATTGAAGGACAGTGTAGAAATGATCGATGTGAAATGCCCGAAAATGCGGGAAGCCAGCGGATAACCCAAGTTGTTGGAATTCTTCTTCGGTCCTATGCTTGCCTTTAGCCCTATAGATGGTCATCACAAAGATGTCTCCTTGAAGAAGTGCACGAGTTCTATGGCTGTCATCTGAGTGTTTCGGCAACACCGGCTCGCAGGCGATCATCTTTCCTCCAACTGGAAGCGCCTTGTAGCAATTCTCCATTATCTTCTTGCACTCATCATCAGTCCATGTTACTAGTATCCACTGTACAATGGGAAACACAATGTCAGTTGTTATGCTTTCTAACACAGAAACAACATATTAACATGAGTGATATATATATATATATATATGGTTGTAAACAGTAAAGTTTACTCGTAAGCTATTTAAACGCTGCTCGATGTATGCAAAAGCTCGATTCTATAGTAATTGAGTCAAATTCAAGTTTAAGCTACAATGTGATTTATTGAATTGAGTTAAAGTTTGATAATATTTGACTCAAATTGTTTGCAAGCAACTGATTGAACTTGTATGTCAGTCAAATTTGCATATCATATTAATTTAATAAAAAAACTTGTTTTTTACAGAGATCAAATCTAAACAAGTTTAATTATTAGGTTTGTTAAGGGACAATCAAGCTAAAACTCTAAGCTTGATTAAGCTTAACTTGAACTAGAGTCGAGCTCAAACATTGAATTTTGAGTCAAGCATGAGTTTAACACTTCATTGTCTTGACTCCACTTATATAAAGATCTTATAGGTTTTGAATGCGGAAACTTAACAATGAACAGAAACTAGGAAAAATGGTTTTTTTTTTTTCCTAACTCTTAACTCTTAATAATGTATATTACATGTACATGTAATTAGAGGTGGTGTTTTATGTTAACGGATTATGTTTGTATTTTATCTCATATTAAACTCCTGTTAGTATTAAAAGTACATGAAATTAAATAAAGATTATAAATAGCAACGTAATCTTGTTTGCATCATAACCATGTCTTCCATGCTACGTATCATTTCACTTTTAACTTTTTTTTTTCCTATATAATCTTATTCAATGCATCAAATATTGCCATATTGTGTCAAAAGTTGATAGCCTTACAAAAAGTGCCATCCAAGACTTATTCTACGTATCAACTAATCTAATATGTAGATATGTGTGTAATATATAAATATATATATATATATATATATGTGTGTGTGTGTTGTCAGTTTTTTAAAACTCCATATCAAAATCAGCCCACTCACGTGATCCAGCCCCTCACCTGCTCCATCCATCAAACTTAATGCAAGACAGAGCACCAACTCCTCTGACAATGCTCCAGCTGTTTCCGAGAAGATTTCACTGCCTTGTCCAATCCGTTTTCCTATTTTTTAGTCTGTCTTGTCTCTTTTTACTTGATCGGGAAAGGGTTTCAGAAACACTAGTTCTCTCACTTGCTTCATCTTCTTCTAAATTTCAGCAGTCTAGTCAAGTTTGATTCAAGGACATGGACATTGATCTTAGAGAGGAAAAAGAAGCCACTCACCCTCCAGTGGAAACCCAAAATCACCTTCAGGCTCTGGTTGGTTTCTCCAAACTCAAACTCAACCATACAGACTCAGCTTGAATCACCCTCCTGCCTCAGGAAAAGTCACCGAGTCAACTCCCGATGATACTTCTCCTGATTATTGTGCCTCTATTTCTTCCATGCAAACCCTTTCCCTGGAAGAACACCCTTCGGCTACATTCCCTTTTAACATATCATCCTCCTATTAGAGTGAATGGGAGAGTTAGGGTCATCGTCCCCGAGGAAGTAACACAAATAGGCATCAGTATATGGAGGAATACTCTTGTAGGACAGTTTTTTGGTCTAAGGTTGCGTTTCCATGTGTTTAAGACCATAGCCGAGAAAGTATGGGGAGGAAGAGGACTCGCCAGTGTCCTACTTCATGAAGGTGGTAGAGGGCATTTTCTCTTCAAGTGTGAGGAGTCTCTGCTCTAGACAAGATCCTAGAGGAGGAGCCATGGTACTTTGCTGGCACACCAATGGTTTTGCAGAAATGGAAGCCAGGGATGCAGTTTAAATGATTCCTAGCTGAAGCTGGAAGCATCTATTAAGGCCTTCTATGCATTATTTTGTTTTAAAATGTTTTTTGTTCCATTCCGCGGGAAAATTCTCGTATAAACCCAGTTGACAAACCTAACCATCGACCAACCAACGATTGTTTTGCTTTCGTACACACTCATTGGTTGGTCTGAGAATCAAATTAACCCAAATGCTTTCGGTATTGAAAGCAGCTAGGAATTTTGCAAAATGGTTTGTGCTAAGCATTTTGTTCTAGCGGATGTTTAGGGTACTAGGATTTTCTAAGATTCTAAGCTAGCAGACCAGGTTCAAGACCATGTAGTCCTGGAATGTAAAAATCAGGATGTTGGTGGGAATTTTGATGTATCACTACCAGGATAAAAAGTGTCCACGTCTATCCTGTTGATCAGCCTTTTGCTACCATTCGATTTAAGCCCTTCCTTCCATCATAAAAAATTTACTACATTTCAGTCTTCCAACTTTCTAGAGTGAGATAATCAAAACCTCCATTATATCTTCCCTTATTGGCCACTAACTTACACTGGCGTAGCTTTTCTATTCTTTTTAATTCCACATGGCAGAGTTTCAGCAATAGATGACTGGCTCGTTTTAGATTGTTTGGGAACCGAATATGATAAATTCTAGAAATGGAGACTTAGCAGCAGCAAAATAAGAACAAATCTTCTTTTAATCTAACTTAGATAGCCTTTGATTATCAAAACATGACAGAATAAAAAGAATTGTATAGATAATACAAGTATAAAAAGTTTAAAACAAGACAATTTTATTATATCATGTCTAATTTACGTACTATTGAACACAAATTTTTATGATATTCTTTATTTAGTATATATAAATACTAGACTCATTATTATATTTTGATATAGTATAAGTAGTTTCTCTATTATACCATGTTTTTATTTGCGTAATCTTAGATATAAATTTTCATGATGTCTTTTATTATGTATACACCAGTGTTAAACTTGTTATTATATTTTAACATTTAAACTCTTAGTATTATCTAATATATATTTAATTACATTTTTATATTATTTAAAGTTATTTAAAAAATAAGATTTGAACAAGTTATTAAATTTACATAATCAAACAAATTACATACAATATTAAATAAGAAGCCATAAATTTGTAGTAATTAAAAAATTAATTTTTTGTATTATAAATTAAAATAATATTGTTCCTTTGTTTGGTAAAAGTTGACTATACTTTGTAAGAAGGTGTTTTTGTCCAATGAAGTAAATTTTATATTGTATTTTAGATAGGATAAATTTTGAGTATTTTATTCAATCCTTAAGATTCTTTTTTGTCCACTAATCAAGCTAAAATTACAAATTAAACATTGAACAAAAGATTTTGTTTAGTCCAATCTCGTAAATTTTATACAACCAAATAATAAGTTAGTAAAACTATAGGTTTCCCAATAATAGACTAAATTTCCTTATCTCTAATTGGTGGTTTTATTATGTAATTTTATAAATCACATGTTATCATATATTAGGAAACTATGTAATTAAAAAAGGAAGGACGGAGATAACAAAGGTCTAACTTGCCTACCCTAATTTCCCAGGGTTATTGACTGTAAATCAAATGGTTGATTATGTAAATATCATTGAGTAGACCATATTCAATAAATTACAAAATTCAATACTATGATCAAGTATTATGCTTTTCCTACATGAGGTGAGCCGGATAAATGTTTTATTTTAATCTTCTGACTCAACATGATCGTTCATGATTAGGCCTTCAGACAAAAATCCCAATACCGTATTTTGCTGGAGCTCTAACATAGTATAGTCAAGAATAGATATTTTCTCAATGCTGAAGAGTAATGAGAATAGAGTACGGAGAATAAAATAATTTTTTTCCTAATCATCTTCAAGATCAATTATATAGAGTCTTCAGCAAGACGCACCTTCATGAAGATGGCATCACCATTAGGAATGGACTTAAACATGTCACCTCCAACATGAGTCACACCTGCATAATTATAATGCCCATTAGTATATTTTAATATCAAGACTAAATTTTACATATTCTGGATGTAGTCTTTTCAAGTTAAATTTGTTAATTAGTGTTTAGAGGATCTATGGTAAGAACTAAAGAAAAAACTTTACGATATTCTCAAGCGCCAGAAGGAATCCTTCTCCTCATCAAATGAGAAGAAGGCCCAGTTCTTAGACCCGATGAGAAGGATTACAAGATAGCTAGAATAGGCTAGTTGAAAATACCAAAGTTTGAGATAGCCTCATCCCTAGAATAGAAAGTGCATATTTTGGCGGAGAGAAACCTATGGATGAGACTACTATTGGATGGCTTGGTTGAGAAAGATTCATGGTTATGCATCGATGTGGGTTCCAAAATCCAATGATCTTAACTTGAGTTACTTTTCCTAAAGTTTTTTAAAATTATTTTCTTAAAATATTATCACATATAATCAATGATTAAAATTGCAGTAAAACAAGAAAACATCATCATCACATCATAGAATATTTCAAAATTTTAAAAATTTTTAATAATTAATTTTTTAACTTTGGCTAAAGCATTTTAGAGGATTTATTAGTAATAAAAAGCATACCTTTATCGATGATGATAGGAAAAGAGGGATACATAGTAGGAAAAGGAGTAGGCTGTGATGGAGGCATAAGCCAAGGATCACAACATGGAAAAACCTTACATACAATAGAAACAAGCTGAATTTATATTTGGATTGTAAGATCAATACAATGTGCAACGGATATCTACCTATCAATATTTTAAGAGAGTGTATTTATAATTTAAATTTTTGTGTGAACAAACCAAATAAATACATTTTGGTTGGTTAACGGGCTAGACGATGGCATGATAGGCCAGCCTAAGCATGATGTGAAAATGCTGTGAACGGGTCTAGCATAGGCGCAAAAAGAAGATGGTATAGCTCGACATGAAAATCACACCATTCAGCCCGATGCCCACCCTTAGTGGTGCCCAGTAGAAGACTGTATTTATATATTAATGTGAGGAAGAGAAAATAAAAATAGTTAGCATTTTCTCAAATAATTCCCGATAAGAATTTTCCCTTTAATGAATAATTGTTTTCATAAATTCGTATATATCCTTCTTCTAAATCCCATAAAGCATCATTTTGCCAAAGGTTGGAATTTGAATGTTTCGAATCCAACAAAATGCATTTTGATATAGCAAATAAAATTATAGGATAATTCGAATTGTGAAAGTTTTTTTTCTGTAATTCATATTTAAATTTGAAGGAAAATGTTCTTTTTTCTAGATAACAAGAAACTAAATATTTGGCACTTTATTATACTATCGTTTTATATTTTTGAATTGCTCATGGTGCACCATTAGATAAGACATAATTATGCATAGTAACCTTCAAGAGACGATATTAGGGCTGTAGAAGAACAAAACCTATAACCTACAGCCTACTATGAGTTATGAGTTATCCAAGTTCAATTTGATATCTATGCGAGTACGGTTGAACAACAGTTGAGTCAAATTCAAGCAAAAGCTATTCATCAAACTGAATTAAAGTTCTATAATGATTGGCTTGATAAATTTAAATCCTATCAAACTCAAGTGAAATTTAAATGTTAATCGAATTTGAGTAAAATTTGAAATCACTATTATTTTAATTAAAAAGAAATTATAATTTTTATAGAAATTAAACTTAAACAAGTTAATTGAATAGAGTTTAACCTTTTAAATGCCACTTCAAATCAAATTTGATCTCAAAATTCTAAGCTCAAAATCAAGCTCTTGTTTTCTGTTTCTGAACTTAAAGTTTTAAATTTTAAATTGAGCTTAAAGTCAGTAACATATTAGACCTGATTACATACCTAATCCATCAATTTGGCGATACTCTGGCAATTTCAAAATCATTTACCTAATCCCGTCCACATAAGTCGACAAATGACATAACCATTTTTGTTACTTTATCCGATTTCCATTTTCCTGTGACATGACAATTGAAATCCACTCTTTATGGCATTTTAATATTATAGATGTTAAATATCTTGTATAAACTATATTTATTGATATAAATGGCGTTAAATTTATTCAGACTATTTATTTTACTCTAGTTCAATTTAGTAATAGTTAAACCCAGGCTTCTTAGATAAATTATTAAGTTGAGCACGAATTTCATATTGTTTAGTATGGGTTAACTTGCAAAAATTATCGTGTTAAATCAAACATAGGTGCTAGTTGAGTTCAATTTGGATTTTACTATTAATATTATTTTGAGAAGATAATTTTTAGATAAATTGAACCTAGATAAACCCAATGGAGTTCTTCTTAATTACGATTTTGGTCGAACTCAATGTCGGAATTTCAAGCTCCAACTGAATTTAAACTCAATGCTGTATCAACTAAACTCATTCACAACCTATGATTAAACTATATTATTAAGCCATAACTCTTTTATTAGAACCCATTCCATAACATTAAGATATAGGAACTTAGAAAATAGAAAACTTAGTTTATAGTTTCTTTCTAAAATTTCAGGATAGATAGTTGTAAGTTAGTTAGTTATAATGAATGTCTTTTATTCGTTGAAACACGTATTATGGTATGAAATCCTTCCAGTAAATTATGTACGAATTGCATGTAACTTAGGGAGTACATTAAATAATCTTCAATTAGCTCTTTTAAATTCAATAGATTACTTTATAAAAAATAGTAAAAAGATTAAATTGAGTGAGTCAGAAGAGTTACCAGGAATTTGAGGTGCTTTAGCCACAACCTCCGGCAAATCAAAGTTTATCCCTTCACGTACATTGGGAAAATGGTTCATGATCATCCGGAGGCAATCCCCTGCACTCCCGCCTACATCAACCAACTTCTCGATGGCATTAAACCCATCGTACCCCTTCAATATTGCCCTCATGAACGGTACCGATACACCCGACATTGCTTTCAACATCAACTCGTTCATCTCCGGCTTCTTACCGTAGTATGAGTATGCAGGTTCGCCGTTGGCCTTCGCGAATGGCTCTGTAGTGGGGTCCACTACAGCCTCGTGCACCAATGGCCACGCTTTTAACAGTTCATCCTTTTCATATGTATGGGAAAACAAAGTTAGTACCATTTTTTTAAGGTACATGCAAAAGTGGCTTAATAAATTTTAACAAGATTAAAATCGGAAAATAAAAATACATTTTGTATAATGTTATTCATGTTTTTTATGAAATTAATACAACATTTCATCTAAAGATTAATATAATATCTATTATATCTAAACCATTAAAAATGCAATCAATTTGATAATTTAAATCTAATGGATATTATACTAATGATCAGATAAAGGGATAAGGTAAAAAAAGTTCTTGAAGTTTACTTGTATATATGAATCAGTCCTTAACTTTTCAATTAGTCCATTTAAATTTACAAAAAAGTTCATCTATTAGTTTTTCCATTATATGTAGACACAGAACTAAAATAAAATAAATGAAAGAAGTCAAAGACTTATTTATATATACAGCTAAACGTTAAAGACTGATTCGTATATACAGGTAAACGTTAACGATTTTTTTATATTTACATAAACCAATTATATGCTGAGACGTATACACAATAATGAAAAATTTAATAAAATTAACAAAAAGACTTATTTGACACAATTTAAAAAGATTATGGATTAAAATAGATTAAATAAAAAATTAAGGATTAATTTATAAAAACATAAAATGTTAAGAACTTTTTTGTACTTTTCCCTAAGATAAAAGATTGAATGGATTTCTTAAAAAATATAAATAGAATTATAGAAAAAATCCCTTCTATTCACTTTATCTGATTATATATTTTACAAGTTAATATATAAAATATGAATAAAAAATTATTCATTTAATTTTGAAAAATATCGCCAATACCTTATAATTCAATAAAATGAATCGTCATATACACCAAACTCGTGGAAAATCCGAAATGATAAGCCCGTTATGATTTTTTCAAATAAAATAATGGTGCACCACGGGCCAAAGGATTCTGAAATCTCATCGGTCGGCTAACATCTCGTAATATTCATAAATGTTATTTTAATGATACCAACCACATCAAATGGATTCCCACTGAAATTGGCAAATCCGGAGCTATCCGGAAATTGTCCCCAACCTTCTATAAAATTCTAAAAGTACGTCTAATTACCGATTGTTCTTTTACAGTTTTGCCCATCCATTATTTTTCTATTGGTGGAGATGCCATCTAATTTTCTGTCCATACATGCCTGTGAGTAAGGCATAAAATATTACAAGTTATAAATATAAATATAAATATAGAATAATGCTAATATGTTTATCCCTCTTTTTCTTTTATAGGATAATATTATCATTCATATCTAAACTTTGTTTATTTTCTCAATTAACTACTAAAGTTTTTAAGTACCAATTTATCACCTGATAAAACTTTGTGATATCAATATTAATAACTTAAGCTAACTCTGTCAATATCCATTGGATTATGTGGCATTTTTAATGAATCACGTTGTGATAGGTGCTCTAATAAGTTTTTTAAAAAAAAAAAACTATATTATGCTCCCTTAAATTTAGATCATGAATATTTATTGGCAAAAAGAAGATCACAAATATTTGTGTTTTTTTTTTTGGTAAAACGTGAATGTTTATTTGAATTTACCAAAACTCATCCCCATTTACTCACTTTCCTAAATTAACAAAATGTTTGTAGGTTTTCTCAGCACCCCTTTTAATCTCCACCATAAAGTGTTAAAAACCTTATAACCTAACTGGAGGTTATAAATTTTATTATTCTTCAGAATGTAATGGATTCGTATATCCCTCCTCAATTAGTTGTGTATCATATAGTCCAAGCGGAAAAAAAAAAAAAAAAACTCTGCAATCAATCCCCATATTTTAGATGGTAATTATGGTTTGGCATCGAATTCAAACGGGTTATCAAACTATCATAAATATGAAAAAATAATATGATAAATACATTTAATAGAGACAGAACAAATACATAACAGCCACATAATACCCCAAGATCAGATAGGTTTAGAAAAAAAAAAAAACACGAAAGAAATGAGCTCGTAATCATGAAATACCTGATGGTGCTGAAGAACATAAGCCGCATAGGACAATCCCTCCCCATCAGTCACGAGAGTCCTCCCTACATCAGTAAGGCAGTACTTCCTTTCCGAACCCTCCACGCGCTCATCGAACACGCCATAGCTTGTAAGCATCCGGAGGATCCTCTGGAGGTTTTCGGGGTCCCCGGACGGGAGCACACGAGCGAGGATTTCGGAAGCCGATAGAGGGGTATTGGATCCACCTTGCCAGATCGCATCGGCAACGTTGAGGCGTACGACGGCGTTGAGGGACATAGGGACGCTGATCATGTTAGCTAATTCTATGATGGCGAGGCGGGCGTTGTTGCGCGTGTCAGAGGTTTCGTCCTCCATGGCAATCGATGAGGAAAGTGTATTGGGTAATGGATAAAATGAAAGAAGTAGGAGGAAACTTGCAGCGTTGTGTGTGTCTCTCCGTAGATGGTGGGCAGATGAGGAAAAGTCGGAGAAGTGCTGGTTGGTTTTTCTAAAGTCGATCGAGTGTGACTATGAGCAGGGGCAGTCTGTGAACGAGACAGAGAGACTGATAGGGATGTCCATTTCATATCTCTTTCCTCGCTTACTTTTAGTGCCAGTAGAGGCTCACCCCGTGTGAAAAGCGCTCTCCTTTCCTCTCTCCCACTCTCGGTGTTTCTCTATTTATTTATTTCTTTATTTATAACCCATTAGGTTAGGCATCGCAGAAAGGCAAGCCGCCTGTATTCTTTATATTAATATTATTAAAATCCTTAAAAGTTTAAATAATTATTATTTTTAAAATTATATAATTATTTTTTATTTATTATTATTTAATAAAATAATAATAAAATAAATTATTAAAATTATGAAAAATAAATTTATTTATTTATTCTTTTTTTTTCTCTTTAATTATCAATTTTCTTTATATACTTTTATACATAATTTTTTTGCTCTTTTTCACTTTTCCACTTTCTCCAAGTACTCCACGTCTCTCTTTGGGGCTCTTTATACACCTTCATACAAATAATAGATAACTTTTCTTTAGTTTTATATATTTTATAAATTTTATGCTTTTATTTTTTGTTTTATATCTTACTTGATAAAATACCAAAAATATTTAAAAATAATAAAAAAAAACTTTGTTATGTTTATTTTTTTCCTAAAATACATTATATGTTATAAGTAATGTAGATTAAAATTTTAGTTAAAAAATTTATGAAAGTGAATATTCTCGATATCCACAATATTTATCTTTTCTCTAAATGCATCATAAATAATTTTATATAATATATGATTTCTACAACAAATATTCTCCCATAGCCTATTTAAGCTAAAAGATTTATTTAAAAAAAGGAGGGAATATTAATTTTTCATGTATCATTTAGTTTCGATATACATCAATTTTTTTTATAAATATTATTTTTTTATTTCTTTGATACACAATGTAATAATAACATAATCATATATTTTCCTTTTCCCTTAAATGCATATGTTATAAGTACTGTAGATTAATATTTTAGTTTAAAAAAGCTGTGAAAGAAAATATTCTCAATATCAATAATAACATAATTACAGATTTACCATTTCTCAAAAATGCATTATATGTAATATACAATTTTTTTTTTTTGTTCATTTCTTCAATATGTAATAAGATACTAATATAATCACATTTTTTTTCCTTAAAATGCACTATTTATTATAAGCAGTGTAAATAAATATTTCCGTTTAAAAAATCTACGAAAGTGAATATTCTCAATAGTGATAATAACATAATCATATATTGATTATTTTATTGTACTTATCTTTGTAAAATGAAATTATATGATAAAGAATTTTAGTTTTTCTAATGTAAATTACGAAAATATATTCACAAGACTACTGGATCAATAGCTGTGCTAAAATATGAACTCAGCAATTTTTTCTTTAACTGGAAAAACATTTTTGTTCTTAAAAAAAGGTTTAAAAATATATAATAAAAATAACAAACTTAAATGAAAATGCTTTATATAATTAATAAATTGCAAAAGTTTTTAAAAATCAATAATTGAAATTAAAATTTTATAATCTAACGAAAAAAAAAGAAAAAAAATTAAAAGACTTTAATTTAATTTTTTTAGCACCCTCATCACAAGTGTACCATCCATTAGTATATATGTGTATACGTATTATTTAGCGCATAAACAAGATATAAAAAAAAAAAATCTTAATCAATTGTTCTTAAAAACCTTCGGGCAAGGATCGACATAAAAACATGTACTCGAAAACACTGAATTTAGAATTATACTAAATTTTGTTTTATAAAATATACATACAATACAACATTTTTCTTTTCTTCTTAATTTTGCAGGGAAGGGGGAGTTTAAGCCCCTTCAAGGCCTCTAAAGTTGTATCTACTTCGAAGATAAAGTCTATAGTTCCTAAGAAATGGAGTTTTTTAAAACCTTGACATAATACATAAGAATTCAATATGGAGTCTTGAAGACTAAAGATAGTCTAATATAGAAAATTTTGCTATCTTCCTTAATCCACCAAAAGCTATCTTTCTTAATCATATATTGTTAAAAGATTGATGAGCATATGATATGCACCTAATTTTTGCTTTTTATTTTACATGATAATTTTTTATTTGAGAGGATATGGATGAAAACACTATTTAAAAAAATATACAAACTTTATTTTAACGAGAAAAAACCTTTACAAACATTTAGATTACAATCAATCAATGTAAATTAAAATGTTAATGTATCTCTTATATTTGTTTTGTCTACATAGTCATTCATCTTTGAAATCAAGTATATATATATATATATATATATATATCTAAAAGGTTTTCATTTTTAGAAAAAAAAAATGTATTTAAACTCCTACATAATTATTTTATCCTCTGTTTTATGTATTTTTATTAATTTTAGTGTTTTTTATTTATTTATCAAGTGTGAAAGTGTATAATAAGGCTGAAAAACACATTTTTCAAAAATTTAAAAGTTTAGCCCTCAATTAAGATAGATGAAGGATTAAGTGTACATGAGACAAGCGTAACCTGAGTTTGAAACTTATCAATTATTGTTTTTATTCATGTTTCTTTTTCACATTTAAGTGATTAAGTGATTTGAGAAATTGGAAATGAAAGTTGACATAACCCTTTTTGAGAGTTATATAGACAATAATTCACTAATTTTGGATAAGTGATAACTAGAGTAATGAATTAAAATTGAAGGAATTTGTTAAAGGATTATTTATTAAAATCTTAAAGCTTTAATTTCAGATCAAATCTAATGAAGAGCAAAAAAGGAACCAAAATAGAAAATGATATCTTAATTTTAGTATTGAAATAATGCATAAAAATTATATTAACTATGAAATGTAGTAATATATGATTTTTCTTACTAGTAATATGTTTATTAAGAAAGGACATAGTTTAATTTGATCCAAACCAAACAGTAGTATAAGCCAAACTAAACTATAAAACATAGTTTGATTCTTTTTTCTTTTATCTTATCATTTGAAGTAAATTATATGATTTGATTTACAATTTGTTTCTGTAACACTCTAAAACTTAAAACATTATAGCTCGCCACATATCCTTAATATTTACTAACATGCCAAGCACAGCCTTCAATTACAGACTCCAAAAATACATGTTATAATCTCCAAATAGTATCAAATTTAACCTCCAAAGAAAGAATCAGAAAGACTACTATCTAAGTAATTTTCATAAAACTTTGAACAATAATTTACTAAGAGTAATCTAGAATTTTAATTATCTAATTCCAAAGCTTTCCCATAATTATAATTCTAACCGTTGCTCTATAACTTAGTAATGCCTAGGTTACATTTGAAAAATAAATATGGGATGAGCCAAAACCCAGTATGTAATACAACAACATATGTACATCAGTAAACAATAATGATCACATCACACACACACAAAATAAGTAACAGATGCGCAACAAATACTAATTTATTATATTTTATTTTAAGCTTACATACAACACAGTTTAGAGTCATATGCATCTAACTCTAAACTTAATGTAACTAATGACTACAATTAAGCAAAATGTATACGACATATAATATTGGTATGGGTTCTCTTCAATACCTTAGAAACTAGAAAAATTGAGAAATGCCCCTGGATAATTTCCAAGTGAAACTCCACTCAAGATACCGTCATGCAAAAATCATTGAAATGCCACCCCAAAATTATTGGTCCTTCCAGTCCCTTAGGCCCATCCAAGTACAAGTAACACACATTCAATTAATGTCTAATAATTAATTAATCTATTTATGCAATTAGTATACAACAAGCAAGTATACCATACCTGAACCTTAAGAATGACCGGTAAAATCTACGACAAAGGTCCTTTCAATATTAACACCTATATACAATGTAGAGAGTCTATAGTTATCAAAATTGCAATTTTACTATTTATTTGATTACATAAAGTCGGCAAAATCATATAGAATTATACAAAACCGATAAAATCGTAAAATTATAAAATCATATATAAAAGTTCATAATTTTATTAAAAAGTCCATAATTTGCACATAAATGATTTTACATTTATTTTAACTAAAAAAAATTATAAAATTATAAACTCGTATAATTTTTTACTCACTATCACAAACTGAGGACGGTTTAGTCGTGGTAGACTCCGTATATTGTACGAAGAACTCCTGATTAGTTATCCTTCTAATCATGAATTCTTCACACAATATACAAAGCTCTACAACCATTAGTTTTTCAAGAACATACAGATTCATATGATATTATCACATAAACATATTTATATAAATTTGAACTACAAAGTTTACAATATACAGTAATTTATTACATCTAGGTCTGTCTTACTGATAAAACAAAAGTACATAATTAAGGGTCTACATAATTTGTTCTCTCTCAATACACTGGATGATTCACTCTTGCCCAAGTCCCCAAGCTAACCTATGGCATTCCCCGACCAATCCCTACGAACAAGTTGTCCTGCAAAAAAAAGTCTAAAGAGGTGTAAGCATAAGTTTAATGAGCAAAACTCTCAACCACACTATAGGTAAGTTATAAATACATTATATTCACGCATATGAATGAATGGTCAAATAGAATACCAAACAATACGTATAGTTAACTAGTCCATATACGTAACTTAGATTTAACGCCCTTCGAAGTCAAGGTTGGAGTATAAACAGCACCAATCAGATCCAAGTATTATACTAGAACTTACTTTACTACGAAACTCCATGTTCCGTACTTAAATCAAACAAGTCTTTTATCTTCATAAAAATAAAGTTCTAAAATAATCATGAGTGGGCCCCTGCAGTCCACACTCACTCCTAAATAGAGGCTTCTAGACTCGACCCTTAGCCAAGCGGTTAGCGCCTCCAAAACTTAGTATTCCTGCGGGCCAAGGTAAAGTCATTTTGTATGAGTGCACCATATAAAACTAATAAATTAATAATAACAACCCCTTAATGGCCTCTCTTTACCTCTATATTATGTGACGGCTAGAATTGTGTCTATACAATGCATATACCAGTTTCATCTTATGAGCCGAGTATAATTAAGTCCAATTATGATATGACCATTCAATAATACACACAATCATTTTCTATACTACCATGCAAGAAACAAAGTATTATCTGTACTTGAGGTAAATTCACAACTCAGCATGTAATAACATACACAAGCATTTCCCGACCCCACATAACAGTCAATTAACAATAACATTTATATCCACTATCTACAATCACATACAACCATGGAATTATAGGGTAAATACTTACTCAGCCATGACGACTCGCTCTAGTCGTAGTAACTAATCGAAAGATTCTTGCCCATCTCGAGATCACCTAATCATTACGATATAATAACGCTAGTAAGTAATTGAATTAACTAGTAATTCTAAATATCTATTTACCTAATTCTACTTAGATTACTGTCAATTTTTATCCGATTAAACTTTATCACTAATCGTATGTAACTTTTTTGTTCTATTTCCAATATTTATGAATTTATAGTCGTTTTTCATTGTTTTTTGAATGCACGTTCACATAGTAATGTCCGTTTTGGACGTTAAGACTTGTTTTTTACAATATGGACTAAAGTTATGGAAATTTTAACTATTAAAACTTAGTTATTCTTATTGCTTATATTTATATTCTATGTTTGTACTTAATGATTTAGTTAGCCCTTAGATCCTTACACTTAGAGAATTTTACCTTAATATTACTAATTCATATACTTAATTAAGTTTAATCTAATTTAGGAAGTGTATTAGGGTTTGCTAATTCATGTACCTAATTCTTATGTATTCTTTTTATTTTTTATTTTATAAACTTATACTTATGTCATCGCTTATGTCATCAATCGCTTATGTCATCAATCGCTTATGTCATGGCTTATGTCATCATGTAATTACATTATTGCTTACATCATCCTTTGCTTACATAAATATTACCTCATGCCTAAGTGTATTATGTATACCTATGTACACTTATACATATGTTAAGTATATACTTATACTTATACCGTATTTATACTTATACATATACCCATATACATATATGGTGACATACGTATTTTTATACATATTTTTGTATGCCTAAAATTCCTCTTAAGAAAGCTTCTCTAATTTCATTCTTTTTGTGTTTTTAAGATGTATTTAGTATGGTATAAGTATGTATAGTTAGTATATGTCTTAGTTTAGATTATGTATATAATGAATACTTATGTACAAAGGTCTTTATACTTGTATTTCTCTAGTATGCCTTTATGTACACATACTTAAAAACATATACACATGTATCTTCTTCCACTTTATAAAGATTCCTACTCTTTTACACGTAAAGATTGAAGCTTTAAGCCTTCTTCAACAAAAATGTATACAACATCTAAACTACTCAAACTAACCTACCTCTTTATCTAACTAATAAATAATATAAAGCAATACATAATAACATATCTAACTAATAAATAATATAAAGCAATACATAATAACATAATAACATACCTTAGTTTACTCTTGAAATATGGATGAAACTTTGGAAAAATTAGGAAAGTGAAAGGGAAAGGGAAGGTCACGGCTATAGAGGTGAGGTAAGGGGCTTGATTTTTGTTTTGCCTTATGTTTGAAAAGAAGAAGAAAGTGGGGTCTAGAAGGAAAAAGGAGTTGATGGCAAAATGGAAAAGGAAAAGGAAGAAAAAGGTTAAAAGAAAAGAAAAAAAAAAGAAACTATTAAAAGGAATGGATATTTTCTAAAGTGAAAATGATATTTTGTTAACTTTTCTACATGTTGACTATAGTCAATATGTGTTGACTTAGTCAATCTTTTGACCTTGGTCAACTTTTCAAAAGCATATGCCATTTAGTGTACATAATATAGTAATTGAGGAAAATTAAGAGAAAAATTAAGGAAATGAAAGAAAATGAGACATTTGGTGAATTTATTAGTAAAAATAGATGACGAGATCTTACTTTAGGTATTTATATCCTATATACATCATTTGATAGGTTACTTAGTATAATTAGTATGAAAAGTATCGATTAGGGTATTAAGGTTTACTACATGTAACCTAAGCATCAACTAAACCTTTAACTCTATGTAATACTATTCTAATTATATACTTAGAAGATGAATATGATCTATGATACAATATATTAGTTTCTAAAGGATTATTTAAGAATTCTAAATATGTATTCATGATTGAAAGTTATCTCTAATCTTTCACTAATGATTTGACAAAATATGAAGGTTATATTATCAATTAGAGTTTTAGGGTAAATTATAATGAATTAGTGCTCGTATATCTTTAAGGTTACAGTTTTAGGGTTTTTATCACTTTCGGATAAAATCTTTAGTATTTACATATGTTTAGGGTAGAAAAATGTTATATGCGATTGATTAATTATTTTAAGGTTTTCACTTTTATTAACCTTGTCAGCTCCTAAATTACCTAACATACTTGAGTCTACTTTAGAGGTTAGGTCAAGAAATTTCAGGGTTTACACTCGCGATTTTAACAACTATGGTGGAGATAAAAACTTTTAAAATTCTTTCCTAATTTTCTTTATCCTAGTTAAATCCTCTCATTGATCTAATTAGGTTACTAAGTCTAAACTTAACAAAGCATAAGGTTTTAGAACCAATTTAAACTTCTAAATTAGCTTAGAATCGATTAAGTTATACTTAAAAAGGATAAGAAATAAGAAGAGAGAAAGAGGTTACAAGTCCACGCTCAAGGATCGTAGCTGTAAACCTTAGCTGTGATACCCTTTCTAATAGTAGGGCACAATTATGCCTAAGATCAAAGCCATATACCATAGTCATAATCCTTTTGGCCACCATAACTTCACCACTCTCACATACTTCACTCTAACACTCCAAAGTGGATTACAGTCAAGATTACTCCCATGATCTTAGGTTATGATTCTCCTATTCACTATTCACCATTTTGAAACTCAACTTCTTACATTGAAACCCCATCTCCATCACAACTTATACTTCCAATCAACACCATCAACATTTTCAACTTCATTAATCACAAATCTCTTCATGTTTATGATTCAAATACTATCAATCATTAGAATTATAATCTAATCCTTCTCCTTTCAACCATCATAACTAGGTTTAAATACTAATTCCACAATAAAAATAAAAGAAATAGATGACCTTCTTACTTATAAATTTAGAATCCAATACACAATCTTAGAATTCGCAATTCACTATAATTTGTTACACTATATTCTTTTTTCTCCAAGCTCTAAATGGAAGAACGAAGCTTCAAATCTAAACCTTATAAATCTATGAAGAAACCATAATATCTTATCTTACCTTGGAATCCTTCTTTCAATTTTGTGGACGAGACGCTTATTCTTAGGAATTTTTTCATAGGTGATCTATTTCTAAATAAAAGGATGTGAACCCTATTCGCCTTTGTTAATATTGCTAAGATCTTAATCGTTGGATGTTTGATGGTCTACATGAGGGAAAGAGATCAACGGAGTTGTATTTTGAGAGGCCGATGGAGAGAAAAGAATAATAGATTAGGGTTAAGGATTAAGAGGGTTTTTATTTGCAATACATAGGGTATATGAGTATTTTGGGTTGGACTATAATGCTCTTGTCTTTTATGACTTACCAATGTCTGTTATTGTTTTATTTAATGATTGGACTGGGCTTTATTGTTTTGCATCATAAAACTTCGATTTGGTTTAACTTTATTTGTGAATCTTAAGCTATACATAGCCTCAAAGAAAATGATATAGAGATGATACGTAATAGGATGACTTAAAGAGACTAACAAAGAGAAGGGATAAGTAATCTCAATGTCACAAATGCACCAGCGACAGATAAAGGAGCCTAAATCGATGACCTTGCAACTTGAGTGATTAATGTCCTTTTGAACTACTTACTTGATCTTTGATTGTAGAGATTATATATTAGAATATTATTTTTTTTATCTTTAGAATTGGCTCAATTTAGAAGGTTTAACTAAGTATTATAGACACTTGAGGCTAATGGCACTTTTTAGATCATCCTTGTGATTGATGCATGAGATGAAGTATACTCATTTTATGGTCATAATGATGAGCTTCCTATGGGCTTAATACCATTATTCATCCTTATGAGCATCTGAATCTGCCTATGAGAGGTTAAAGCGAACATATTAGTCTAATGGCTCCTATTATGAGCTTATTAAGGCAATGCCCTCAAGTAATCCCAAGATATGGAACAAAATCCTTAAACCCTATCAGATAACTCAACATGTTAAGCCAAAATTAATAGTAAGTTTAGCCCAATATTCTCATGTATGACATATCCAATTGGTCCTCTACTCTACATATATTATTACAGAAGAAAATTTAATCACAACTAACATATTATCCTTCTTTTTTTCAAATTGATTTGCATTGTCTCTCCACCCCAAAAAAAAAAAGAAAGAAAGAAAAGAAAAAGTTCTCCAATGTGGTACAATTTTAAAACATCTCAAATAGAGTTGGAAAAAAGAATATTATATCTCCAACAAAGAAAAAAATAGAGAATAATATCATTAATGTATAAATGGTTTGGTTTAAGTTGCCTTTCTAAACTAAACTACAAACCAACATAAAAATCAAATCATGAACCGAGCCGAACTGAACTGAACCAAATTGAAAAAGATCGAATTTCAGTCCAATTCAATTTAGTTTAGTTAGTTCCACAATTTAATTAGTGTTTTTGACCAATCTTTACCTATAACTTATGAGAATGTGTAAATATATCTATATTATTGGTAAAATCCAAAATAGCTACTAAAAAATCATAAATAGTGGTGATATTGAGTTTTTACATCCTATTCACTTCACTTAATAGAATAAGGGAGGAATGTAATTAGAATTCCTAAGGATTGTAATAAGGGTATAATACTTATTATTTTGTTTAGTTGGATTAATAAATAACTTAAGAATAGACATGTAATATAACTTTAATAACTAAATTACTCTTAATCCATTTTCTTTCTCAAATAATTCTAAAGTAATAAGTAGTGGTAGTGGAAATTGATTGTAAGGTCAAAGGTAGTGGTAATGATTGACAGCAGTTGCGAAAGGTGGTCAATGGTGGTGGCAGTGGCGGTAGCAGTGGCGGTGGTAGTGGCGGTGGCGGTGGCGGTGGTGGTGGCGAGGGTAGCAGCTTAGAGAAAAGGTAAGAGTAGTTGCGGCGATGGTGACAACAGTAATGGTAGTGACGATAACGATGGTTAGAAGTGGCAGTCAGAAGCTGCGGTAGTGATGGCAACAACGACGGTAGTGATAGCTTATGGTGGTGGCAACAGGGTAATGATTGTGGCAACAATAATGGTGGTAGTGTTGATGGTGATGATAGTAGTGATAATGGTTAGTGGTGGCGGTAATAGTGATGGTAGATGGTGGCAATAATAGTGATGGTAGATGGTAGCAATAATAGGGGTGGCAGCAGTGACGACTAAGACAATGGTAGTGGTGGTGGTAATAGTAGTGGTTAGTGGTGTCACTGGTGGCAGTAGTAGTAATCGATTGTGATGGTAGTAGTGGTCAGTAATGATGGTAACAGTGGTTGGTAGTGGCAATGGTGATGGTAGTTATCATTAAATTGATACGAGGTTATTTTAGGAAAAACATGAAATTTCGTGAGGAATGGTGATTCTTTAGTTAAATTAAGAAATCCATATTACTTGATTTCACGTAATAAGAATTCATAAGGAATTGTGATTCGAAAATAAAAAACCAAATGAATGCTGTAATAAGAAATAAGAGAAGAATAGAATTCCAATTCTTCTCAAGTGAACGAGCTATTAGTGAGTTTTGAGATATATCCATATTTCCAAAAGATATAAGAAGGTAAAAGTAGGCTTCTTAAGAGTCTAATGGATCTACCCCCCACTTGCACTATTTTGTTTTACTATATAAGAAAAAGACATACGTATGAATCTATTTTTTTATATACAATCCTTAATATCTCATATGTTAAAATATTAGTAAAAAAAATGTATTTAAAAGTAATTCTATCTACTTTTAGATTTATGCGCTCACATTCTCATCTTATTAATTAATTTTGTTTCTCTTTCTTCATTAGGAAACTCACCTAAATGGCATGTTCTTAATAAGTTTCACAGACTCGCCCGGTCTTAATATAAAAAGAAAACAATTAGAAAAGTTAGAAAAGCTATAACATAAAATTGAATTATTATGAAAGTTTAAACTTTCTTTCCATATGAATTTGGAAAGAATCCATTCAATTCACTACATATTGCTAATAAAATTAAAAAAAAAAAACACATACACATAAGAATTGAACAAGTTTTTGGCGTTAATCTAGCATATGTAAGTAGAGTTAGTGATTCATGTTAACCCATCGTGTTTATTCTCCACATCTAAATAGATATCTGACTTGAAAACTTTAACTTAAAATCCGACTCTTTTATTAATTGTATATAAAAACTTAAATCTATAACCTAACCCATTTAATAAATATGTCTCATATCTAGGTTAGACTTGTTTATATTTATCATTAAAAACTCATAACTAAATTTGTAATATAGTAGTAAATTTATAGAGAAATTGACTATCATAAAATTAATATTTTACAAATAAAAATGATATAATCTCAACACCTATACATGAACTTATAACCTAATGAAAGTTTAATATAGTAAAGTCCAATCAAATATAACATATGTAAACATTAATTAACTTGTAACACCACAAAACTTGGATAGTGATAAAGTGTTAGTTCAATTGAATGAATGGAAGCCGTGTCTTTGCTAAAAAGCCTGCCTCTTGTAGATATAGGTTCATACACTCGTTAAGGTAACATCTACTCCATATCCTTATGCAAGACCACCTTGTGTCATTGTTGTACAGTTAAGATTTTGTTGGCAACAATCTTTGAATCAACCTAAAATCTACAGTGTTTTCTACCTCAACACCTTGCTCATCGACCTCCTACTCAACTCCTGGATGATCCCCCTTATCATCATTGCCAAGACCCATGAGAATTGTAAGCCCCAAAACTAGCAATTTAAGGTTTCGATCGGTTGAAAGACCCGATCAAATCTAAATTATAAAATAAAACTAAAAATATTAAGATAATGATCCTGTAAGTTTAAATTTAATAAAATAAGTAATAAAATAAAAGAATATAAAAATTTCAAATTTTAAGTATATAACTCGTTATTTATCGAAAATGTGTAAAATGCATTCCGATAATTAACGAATAGCTCGAGATAAATTATATGTATACTAAAAATCATAAAACAACCTAAATAATATTTAGGAATATTTAATTGTACTATATATAAATTTACATATATGTAAAAATACGCGTAATTACTTAAAATACGCATAATGTGCTAAAATCATACTAAATAATTAAAGAAAATTCATAATTAATTAATGAAAAATTAAGAAAAATAAGGAATGATCCAGATATAGGTCGTGGCAGCTGGGAAAAATAAAAAAAAAATCGTTCAATTAAATTAAGACAACACAAAAGCCAACAATTAAGGGATAAGGCAATTGTTCTATCCAATTTAATGCACAATAATTACACTAAAGCTCTATAAATAGCAAGAAAAATTCAGAAACTCATTTGGACAGTTAGAAATCATAGAAAATTAGGGAGAGTCGAAAATTGAGAGAAAAACCAAAGAAAAAAAAAGAAAAGGAAAACTATGCGGTTAGGCCCACAAAGGAGAACCCAGATCCGATGGGCAGCTGGGAGTAGAAGGCCACCACCAACACACGGTGGTAGCAACGCCTAGGTGGGCCGACACACCCATGGCCACCGACGGTGGCCGGAGCCACCCAAATTGGTGAGTTTGATTTCCAGCCCGATTTTGTGTAATTTTGTAAAAATAGTAAATATTATTAAAAAAGTATGAATTTTTGTATGTAGTTTTTAGGAAAAATAATATTTTGATGAAAATATGTCTCGTGATATAGGGTCCTTAAGAAATCGTGTAAAACCGAGCATGTTTCGGTTTAGAAATAAATGACCTTAGGAGTGTAGTTTCGAGCCCAAAATTTTTTTGTAGACCACTTAGCTGATATAGAACAATGTTATGGAGCTCGTTTTCAAAAATTAATTTTCAAAATTTTTAGATAATTTTTAGGCCTTAAAATAAGGCATAAAATGGGTAATTTAGGATTAATAAAGTGATTAGATGGTTAATTACTGATTTATTGAATAGGTACATGTTTTAGAATGTTGAAATCTGATGAAGTATGATACTTGTAGCATTTAGGGTGTTAGATGTAATTATTAGGTTAATTAAGTAGTAAATGAGTAATAGGGAAAAATACTAAATTTTAAGTTAATTTTCGAAATTAGGGTAATTAGGAGAAAAATCTGATTTAGGATAAATTTAGACATTTTGAAATGATAATTGGTGTTTAGAGACGATAATTAGAGTGATAGAAATATTAAAAGTGTATGATATACATAAAAGGTAATAATACATAATATGTAATTATTAGAAAATAATAAATAGAAAATATTATAATAAAAATTGATATTTTGATAATAATAAAAATGTACAATAAATCTGATACGAAACTTGAATTTATGTAATTATATGAAAAATGTAAAAATTTCTCACATTATGAGTGAATTTGGTACACTAATACGATTGAAATGTACCGAGTAAAATAAATACTGACTAGGGGTAATGATGATATTTAGGAGATCGGGAAGTAATGTGATTAATTTCACATTGTGGGTTAAAACAAATTTCTAAGGTTGGAGTATAAAACACTACTTAGAAATCGAACTAAAACCTAATCTAGAAATCGATGCAAAAACCGAACCTGAACCTAACCCCAACCTAAAATAATTGTAAAAGACTTAAGATCTAGATAATTAGGCATATTAAACCCTAAACAAAACATAACAATAAGCGTTATAGGATAAAATGAATCTATAATAATTATATGAAAACTGAAACCACGTTTGTGTTGTAGGGATGATCGACGATGGCCTGAGCAAGTCGGACCTCGAGTGAGTGAGCGAGGAGTCGAGGTAAGTTGGGATTAATACAATGTCGTATTTTGGGAGGCTTGAGATTATGCTTGGTTGTGCTTGTTAGATAGTTGATGTGTGCATGTGCTTAATTATGGGTGATGCTATGATTCTGTTTGTTGCTTTGGCATGTATTGTATGATTTGTATGAAATGGTTGATTACCCTAAACTGGACTTAATCAAATATACGACCAGTAATCATAATTGGACATGCATGGCAACCCATTAGAGGAACTTAGGACTCTTCGGCTAAATACCGACCCCTTCGAAAGGGATAGCGCAGGATTGCAATTGGTCCCTTCTTCATTCTTAGCCGAACTAAGTGACAGGAGAGGAGGTCGCGGCGAGGGTGAAGTCAGTGGTTCGAAGGTGGTCGTGGGAGGAGCGAGGTCTCTATGCACAAGCCTGGGTTTGGTCGTGAGCTGTTGCATTAATGGCAACTCCTCAACCCGGATTAGAGCGGGCGCAATTTCTCTAATCTCACGACGAGCCGGACAACATCGTGCGATAGCATTTACTTGCACATGCATTGCACCTAATAAGTTGATTAAAAAACCCTGTTGTGTTTGTAGTATAGTTTGAAGTCCTTCATCCTAACTTACTGAGCTGTGGTTGCTCACATCCCTATAGACATTGTGCAGGTGCTGGCTAAGAAGCGGCATATAACTATCTTGAAGCTAGCAACTGCTGGATCCTGGGGAGTGAGGAAAAACATTGAAGAATCAACACATATGTTATTACTTTTCATTTCTGAATAATGAAATAACTGAATTATAGTGAATATATATAAATTTTCTCACCTTCTTAGGTAAATGATTTATTTAAATTACAAACTGTTTACTTCAAAGCGAGTTAATCGTGGACGCCTTGTGTAGATCAGGTTTAAGATAGTGGTTGTAAGGCCAACTTCTATCTTACAATGGTTTATACGGTGGGACTGTTACGACTCTGCCGCTTTGGGGTGTGACAGGAATCAATTCTTCACTAGGATCGTAAGCCCAGTCCTCTTACAAAATCAGCCTAACTTCTACATTGAGTTCCTCTTGGTTAATTTTATGTTTATACCTCCTTTGTTTAGGATGGGCTTGACCATTAGAACTATTTTAGTTCCTTCGTACATTAAATAATCAACCAGTGTTGAATGGACTTAAGGTGTTGCATACTTGTAGGTGTTTCCTTAATAAGTGGTTTGCTCGAACTGCATACTTAGTTAACTATAACTCTTAACATATATCTCATGGATGCGATCTTCTCTAAACTTCAAGCATCTTAATAAAATTTTCAATGTCATCATCATCATCCCTTATGGTCATTAGAGTTTATGAAAATCCTTCTTGATAATGATAAGGATACATGTGTACAATCTTAACACCAATAAGTTCAATTTCAATACCCCCTACATATCTACTGGAGAAAATGATTAAAGTTGGAATCCTTTCTCATCTTCATCTTTTTAACCGAATTCCTATCGAACTAAGGACCTATATTGTCATTCACAATGTTGCTGCCCACATACATAATAATTTTCTTATATCTAACCATTTTCAACCTAGTAATGTAACAATTAAAATATAAATTAACCAAAAAAAACTCTACAATATAATTTGAAACGTCAATGATAACAATCTCATGTCAACCTTGGCACTAACACAATTTTTACTTCTTGGTAGAGCATTTCGTCAAGCACCTTATATGCACAATACCTTAACTAATATACAAGTGTCAAAATCGCTAGAATTAAAGATGTGTAAAAGGGTTTTAGCTTATGGATTGACTTATTTGACCTACTTTTTAAATAGATTTGGATTAAGGTTATTTAACTCATTTAAAGAATGTGCCAAATGAACCCAGTTCATTTAACTCATGAGCCAAAGTAGACTAGTTTGGGTTGGTCCTTTAACACATTTACACCATTAACTTATGAACCAGCCTATTTAACCCATTTTTTAAATAAGTTAGGCCGAGTTTTTGGCCAGTTTAAAATATAGGCCAAATAAACCTAGTTTGTTTAATTTGCAGGCTTACAAAAGTAGACCAAGTCGAGGTGGCTCTTATAACCCATTTGCACGCCTCAGACTAAAATCATATGTGACATATCTATTGTTCTAGGTTAATGACATGAAAATACAATAAAAACTAACTTACCAATAAATAACCCAATTTCAACATCCGATGTTAAAACCTCATGATTCCTACAAACTAGTAAAAGGTAATAACTATAGTAGAAACAAATTAAATAATATGTGAAATATAATTAATTTATCTTACCAATTGGTGGAGAATTGAGTATTTTAAGAGTCGGTTTAGTAGCATGCTAACAGGTCATATGAGAGTTAAGAGTATATTAGAGCGTTTAGAGAGAGTATCAGACAAAATGAAGAGTTCAGTAGATTTTAGGATATAAATAGCCTTAGTGAAGGTGTATGGCAGTCATACACCTTCCTAGAAACAATGAACAAGGAAGCTTTTTTCTCCTTTATTGATGGGTTAAGTTTCCATCAAGGCTCCTTTTCTTAATATTTTTCCTGAGTCTTATTAGGTACAAAACTTGCACAAGGTTGGGGGGTGGGGTTGGGGGAAACTATAAATATATTAGATATAAATTAAATATATTTAATATATTGTATACATGAATGGTAGTTGTGGGTAATTGATGACTCCTTACTCATTTAAATGTTATAAATATAGATTATGCATAAAATATTGCAAATAGACATGACCATGATAACAATCTGATTTGACCATGGATCCACCCTGTTTTGAGTGTAAGATTAATGACCTTAGCAAAGGCCTGTCAAATAGATGCATCAAGGGTAGGTGTTGGCCCTACTAAGCCATATAGATCCAACGTAAATCTTACCAACCAAGCCTTATTTTTTCTAGTCATTTCTTTCTTCTTCTTTTTTTTTTTTTCCCTTTGAGTCCATTAGGTGCAATCTGAAAGGGATTTGTTCAACCCTTACGGGGCTAAGGTTGAGTTTGGATGGATGCCTCCATTGGTCATCATGGTCTTGGACCAGGCAAGTTGACTTTGGGTTAGGCAAAAGTCTATTTACGAAACTTGTGATTTTTTCTAGTACTTTGCACCCATAGTATTTCTTTTCTATAACTTTTTATGAATTTAAACCCATAACAATAAAGGGGTAGACATACTATTTGATATGCTTATATTAAAATTATAAACCTCCATTTTGACACATACATGAGAAGCTATAAGCATGAGATCTTAAAGGAGGTTTGACTAAGCGGTTGACTTAGGAGCGATCGAGTGACCATGGTTAATGATCGGAGTAGCAAGTGGTCCAGTAAAAAATTGTTTTTTAAGTTGATTTTTCATGAAAATCTGCTCTTATTTTGCTGTATTATTTCCTTTGTTTTATTTATATTAGTCAATTTATTTTTATTATCTTTATCTTCTTTATCTAGAATGATTTTACTTTTATTTTATTTTTTGTGCACAAACATTGAGGAATGTTCCTCATTAGTTATTCATAAAAAAAGATGTTTGTTTGAAACCGCGCTCCTCACTAATATTCATTTATAACAACACATAAAATTTATGATCTTATATTCTAAAATTCTATTAAGCATTCAACAACACAATAATCCGAGCTAAAAGTTTACGAGCACTCACTGGCTTTTTATATTTTTTTTAGTGACAGAATTGAGGTGAACAGTTAATTAGGCAAACAATCATATAATTCTATGCTCTTAAAGTTAATTACACCTTAACCACTCTCTGCCACCCATTTTTATCCTGCTCTAATCATATCTTAACCATCCTCTACTACCCAATTTTATTGTATGTTTTATTACAGAACCATTTTACATCTTTTTTACATTTTCCACACATACATTGTGGGTGATTTTGTCCTTATGTCAATATTTAAGCGTTTAACCAATATAATAATCTGATGTAAAAGTTTAAATTTGTCGATGATTATCCCGTTTATATGTTTTTTAGTGCCATATTTCAGTTGAATGGCTAACTGAGACCTCCATAGCTGCAGATTCTAACATGGTATTCAAGGTTGATGAGGCACATTGAATTATTGGTCAAATGACTCCTATTGTGTCCAATCAACGAACCATATGGCTAAGGGGATGAATGTGTAAATCTAAATGAGATTGTCATGAGGCAGTAAATGCTTGGGTTGTGGAAATTTGTCAAGAGACCATAAACGGTGGTTGTGCTCAATTCTCTCTTTATTTTTTATTACGATGTCCATTTTATTTTATCTCATCGAATCACAATTATGTAAAAACTTTATTACTTAACAAAGAATTACAATTATGTATAAAATTTTATATTTTTCTAAAAAATGACCTTATTCTAATTTAACGATTATTAATACCGTTACTGCTACCACTCCCACCACCGACCATCGCTATTACTACCGCCACCGCCACTATCATTGTCATCGCCAATACTACCATCACCGCTACTGTTACCAACCACCGACCACCATTGCCACTAACTACTGCCACCGACTATAACTACTATCACCAATTACCACTATTATTACCACCATTACTACCGTTGCTATCATCGTCACGGCTACTACTACTACCACTAACAACAATCCAAAGTTGCCACCACCGTTACTATTACTATCATCATTATTTATTACTATGAAATTAGCTGGGAAAGAAGATGAACTAAAAATAATTTAGTTATTAATATTTTATTATAATTTATTTTTAAGTTATTTATCCAACTAAATAAAATAAATGATATTGTACTTTTATTACATTTTTAAACTCGTTTATTTCATTCAAATGGAGGGAAGGAGTAATAGGTGTTAAAGAGACACGTCGACATCCCATAAGGCTGATTGTATTTATCTCTTCGTTCGAGAGTCCAAAGACCACGTTAAATATTTAGTCTCCGAAAGGCCAAAAACATAACACTTGTCCAAACTAGAAAGTAGAAACAACTTTACAGCTTCAGTCCAACAAAATATTTAGTCCGATCTCAATAATATACTCGTTTGTTTATTTGAGAAAATGTTAACCGGTGTCTTAAAATTATTCACTAAATTATGGGATACAAAATTAGATAGAACTATATTCGTTAGGTGTACGTAATAAATAGATTAGATAAACTTTTAAAGTATGTTTTCATATTTTTACGTCTAATTTTTTTTCTCAAATATTCTTATGTCTATCTAAAAATGAATAATTAATGCCCCAACCAATGTCACTAATACGTATGATTCTTTTGATAATGGTTTTAAGATTTTACTAGTAGTTTCAAGCCATGTGCACGCTTTTAAAAAGCCATCTATAGCCACGATATTGAGGCTTTAGGAGCAATTTGTTGTATGCATGTATTTTTAAAATTTATGAATAGGTAAAGTTAAATTTTAGAAATTTAGAGACTTTATTTGCACTCAACTAATGGGAAAAGAAAAAACAAATTACAAAAAAATATAAAAATCCCAAAAAATTAGTTATGGAAAAATAATCCCTAAACTATAGCACTTGAAAGGGCCTTTTTAAGATGGTATTTCATTTTAAAATGCAATTGCTTCTTAAAAAAAAAAAAAAAACAATTTTAAATGAGAGTCAAAATCAAAAAGTGATTTTGAGTTGACGCTAAAGAGACAATGTTAATTCAATAAAAAATCCTCTCTTTGAGAGACAATTTTAATTACCATACTCTTTGGATTATTTTCCCATCCACCAGATTTTTGGGTCTTTTTCTATTTTTTGCAATTTTTTTTTTCTTTTCCCCTCAATTCATAGCTTAAGGATATATCTACAATTATCTCAAAAAATAAAAATAAAAAAAAAAGGTTTTCATTTACTAGAAAAAAAGATGTTGCACTATGATACTACCAAAATTGATTGGTAATGGATAAGTATGAATAATGTTCTTAAAACAAGAATGGTTTCCTTTTAGAAATTGTTTATTATTACGAAAAATTATTTAGACCTCGACATAGGATCCTACGGATTCTTAGGTGCCCAAATGGACCGTCCTTGCCATATACCTTATTTTATCATCACTGGTCACTATTGGTTTGGAGAAATGTGTCACCTTATGAATGCTTCATCATAATTAATTCAATAAAATAGTATTGTTATATATTAAATTATATAATATAATAAAAGGTGAAAGAATAAAAAAGGAAAAAAAGAAAACAATGATATGTTTTGTTGTTTTCCTTTTTTCTTTTTTGCCATTATTTATGTTTGTGTAACTTTGTATTATTCTGATTATATTATTCAATTAAATTCATCATATAATATTATTCTAATAAAATAATTATTATGAACCAATTAATGACTCATACATGGCAAACACTAATACAACACATACAAAGTGATAAAGGATAAAAGTATACGTGTATAGAACAAAATTTATTTTGGAATCAATTATTTCTCATGTATACTTAGTGGATTCTAATAAAGTAAAAAATTATCAGTTCCATATTTCATTTTTATCCTTCTTTTAACATTACTAAAATTCATATGGACCAGTTAAGCTCATAAAATGGTATATATATATATATATATATATATTCTTACAAAGTCCTACTTGGAGTTAACCTTGTCCTGATATTGAGATATATACATCTTGCCTCGTATCATTCCCCAAACGTGGTAGATATAAAAAAAAAATCATTTATATCCAGAAGGTAGAGGAAAGCACTCTAAAAAAAAAAAAAAAAGGGGTCTTTGGAAAAAATATTATGTCGCCTTCGGTTATAATATAATACACTAAAGGCACCTTCAATTAAAATTACTTATACACATTTTGAAAATGTGTCCTCTTTGAAAAAACTTATACTATATAAAATAAGTAAGTTAAAGAACCGCCTGCACACATAAAACAAAGTAAAAAACAAGAATCACATTGCTACTAAAACCCTAAAACTTTGAATCTAACCCACCATCTGACCTCTCAAGACATAGATCTAGCATGTGATGATATCTATTGGTCTACATCCAATTCACTTCTTGAAACCTCAAATCATTCACAACTACGATAATACAAAAAGTGAAATGTAAGGCGTACAACTCATTGGAACCATTATGAATAAGTTAGATTGATATTAAGATCTATATAAACATAAATGTCATGAAGTGTAATTTATAATAAATACAATGTCGTTGATTTATTATGTGATTGATACATGTACAAGGATCCACTAGTATTGTAATCACAAACACACCCTTTAGTTTCTTCTTACACGTACGTAGCCTCCATTAGCGGATATCTTAATGCTTTATGCAAAGGATGGAATACTTATTTGGCTTCGATTCCACGGATTTGAAGTCTACGTAATGTTTGGTGTGGTAGGACTCAACAACTCTTACGAGTTCCTCTTTTATGTTGAATCTTAAATCTATACTAAGATCTTCACCGACTTGTAAGTTGTTAAACTCTTCATTCATCTCCCATTCGAAGGGAATGATATCTCCTATCCTTATTTCTACCCCCATCGATCTCTAAAGTCTATATCGAAGCAGGTGTTGGAGCCATTGAACATAAACCTGAAGCATACAAGTATACACCAAGCATCTTTAGTTGGAAGTTTCAGGTAACAGGCTCCTCGGGTACAATAGGAGGTGAAAAAGGCATCTCATTACCATCATTACCATCATACTTATCCCCATCATCTTCATCATCTTCTTGAAGCTCATAATCATCATCGTCATCATCTCCTAGTAAGCCTCCCATTCGCTGAACCACGTGATCATGTGCAACTTCTTTTTGCAAAACTCATCCTACAACCTTACTCACTGCATTATCATTGTCCTACATGGGCGTAAATATGAGCAATAAGTCATATTCATATGCCATTTGTGTCACGCCCCGAAGCGGCAAAGTTGTAATAGCCTCGTCGTGTAAACCATCCTAAGATAGAAGTTGGCCTTACAATCGTTATCTTAGACCTAATCTACACAAAGTGTCTACGACTAACCCGCTTTGAAGTAAACAGTTTGTAATTTAAATAAATCATTTACCTAAGAAAGTGAGGAAATATATATATACACTATAATTCAGTTATTACAATTAAAGTTTATAATATTTCTCCGTAATATATTTCCTAGTTATTATATTATTCAAAAATGAGAAATTTTAAAGTAAAAGCTTAAACCTTAAAAGTATGTGTTTATTCTTCAAATGTTTTTTCTCACTCCACAGGATCCAGCAGTTGCTAGCTTCAAAGTAATTATTTGCCGCTTCTTAGCCAGCACCTATACGACGTCTATAGGGATGTGAGCAACCACAGCTCAGTAAGTTAGGATGGAGAACTTAAAACTATACCATAAACATAACAAGGTTATCAACCAACTTATTAAGTGCAATGCATGTTTAAGCAAATACCATCGTACAATGTTGTCCGGCCCGTTGTGAGATTAGAGAAATTGCGCCCGTTCTAATCCAGGTTGAGGAGTTGCCATTAATGCAACAACTCACGACCAAACCCAGGCTTGTGCTATAGAGACCTCACTCCTTCTGTGAATACCTTCGAACCATTGACTTTACCCTCGCCGCGACCTCCTTTCCTATCACTTAGTTCGACTGAGGATGAAGAAGGGACCAATTACAATCCCGTGCTATCCCTTTCGAAGGGGTCGGTATTTGGCTGGAGAGTTCTAAGTTCTCTTAATGGGTTGCCATGTAGGTCTGATTATGATTATAAGTCGTATATTTGATTAGGTCCAGTTTAGGGTGATCAATCATTTCATACAAACCATACAATACAAGCCAAGACAACAGACAGAATCATAACATCACTCATAATCAAGTACATGCACATATCTAACTATCTACCAAGCACAACCAAGCATAATCTTAAGCCTCTAAAATACAGCATCGTATTAATCTCAACTTACCTCGACTCCTCACTCACTCACTCGAGGTCCGACTTGCTCAGGCCATTGCCAATCATCCCTATAACACAAACATGGTTTCGGTTTTTCATATAACTATTATATGTTCATTTTATCTTATAATGCTTATTGTTATGTGTTGTTTAGGGTTTAATATGCCTAATTATCTAGGTCTTAAGTCTTTTACAATTATTCTAGGTTTAGGGTTAGGTTCAGGTTCGGTTTCCACGTCGATTTCTAAATTAGATTCTAATTCAATTTCTGAGTATTGTTTTATACTCGAATCCTAAAAATTCGTTTCAACTCATAATGTGAAATTAATCACATTACTTCATGATCTTTTAAATACTATCATTACCTCTAATTAGTATTTTATTCCACCCGGTATACTTAAATCCTTATTAGTGTACCGAATTTGCTCCTGATGTGAGAAATTTTACATCTTTTATATAATTACATAAATTTAAGTTTTCTATCTGTTTTATTATATATCCTTATTATTTATATAATATAAATTTTTATCCTAATATTTTCTATTTATTATAGTTCCAATAATTGTGTATTATGTACTATTACTTATTATATACATAATACACATCTAATATTTTTATCACTCTAATTACTATATCCCAACATTAATTATCATTTCAAAATGTCTAAATTCATCCTAAATCAGATTTTACACCTAATTATCCTAATTTACAAAATTAACTTAAAATTTACTATTTTTCTCTATTACTCATTCACTACATAATTAACCTAATAATTACATCTAACACCCTAAATGCTACAAGTATCATACTCCATCAGATTTCAACATCTTAAAACATATACTTATGCACTAAATCAATAATTAATCATTTAATTACTTAATTAACCCTAAATTACCCATTTTATACCTCATTTTAAGGCCTAAAAATTATCTAAAATTTTAGAAAATTAATTTTTGAAAACGGGCTTCATAGCACTATTCTATATCATTTAAGTAATCTATACAAAAATTTTGGGCTCAAAACTACACTTCTAAGGTCATTTATTTCTAAACCGAAACATGCTCGATTTTGCATGATTTCTTAAGGACCATATATCACGGGACATATTTTTATCAAAATAATATTTTTCCTAAAAAATAAATATAAAAATATTCTAGAATAACAAGTTTCATAATTTTCTAAAAATATTTATTATTTTTAAAAAATTATACAAAATCTGGTTAGAAATCGGACTCACCGATCTGGGTAGCTCCGGCCAATGCCGGCCGCTGTAGCCTTATCGGCCGGTCTAGGCGCTGCCACCACCATGTGGTGGTAGTGGCCATTCACTCCCAACTGCTCGTCTGATGTGGGTTCCCTTTAAAGGCCATAATTGTACAGTTTTTCTTATTTTTTTTTCTGACCCAAATTTTTCTCTCAATTTTTGTCTCTCCCTAATTTTATTTGATTTCTAACAGTCCAAATGAGTTTCAAAATTTTTCTTGCTATTTATAGGGTTTTAGGGAAATTATTGTGCATTAATGAGACAAGGCAATTGCCTTATCTCTTCTTTTTTTTTTTTTTACTTTTTATTTGTTACATTTTAATTGGTTGATTTTTTTCTTCAATATCTGATTGTCACACCCCACTTCTGGACTTTTCCTCATTTTTCTATTTTTTTATTTTTCCTTAATTAATTATGAATTTTCTTTAATTATTTCTTATTATTTTAGTACATTTCGCGTATTTTAAGTAATTACGCGTATTTCTACACACATGTAAATTCGTATATAGTAAAAATAAATATTCCTAAGTATTATTTAGGTTATTTTATGATTTTTAGTATACATATAATTTATCTCTAACGATTCGTTATTTATCAGAATGCATTTTACGTATTTTCGATAAATAACGAATTATATACTTAAAATTTGGAATTTTTATATTATTTTATTATATTGCTTATTTTCTTAAATTCAAACTTACGGGATCATTTTACTAATATTTCCAGCTTTACTTTATAATTTAGGTTTGATTGGGTCTTTCAACAGATCGAAATCTCGAATAGTTAGTTTTGGGGCTTACAATTTGTTCATTCTCCTCTACTGATGCCACCTTTTTGTTCTCTTCCACTTGAGCTATGTATATTTCCTGTATAGGGGAACCTCCTTCTGGTCTTTCAATCTTAACATACAATTGGTAGATATGGATCAACCCAAATGCCTTTGCCATCTCAAAGTGATTCTCGACGTCATCGTCATCCTTAATAGCAATAAGCACATAATTCACAACACTTGAGTAACCATTGAGATGTTTGTACAAAATTTCAACCTTAACTTAATTTCACCCTAACACCCCGATAAACCCTTTCAAAGGGAACAGAGAAATTTGCATTGATTCTTAACTTCAACAATTTCATCAGGTCACAACCATATTTCGACCCTAAACTTGGCCTTACAATGTTTCCATGAGTGAGAATCATAAATTTCACCGTACCTACCATTTTTAGCTTATTCACAAGATAATTATCATTTCAATTAGCACATAACCGATGTTGTCTCGTTCAATGGGACCACACGCTACATCTTAATTCTTAAACTATACAACTCTCTAATGAACATTTTACTGAACACTTGAAATATACATTTTAAAATAATAAAATTAAAATTTCATAGGAATAAATCTATATGCTAATATATAAATCGTTTACATATATTGCTAAAATATAATTAAGAATACATATTGGCATGCAAACACATCAATTAAACATCCTAGATCAATTAAAAAAAATACATATCTAAACTTAAGGTTTCAAATGGGAAAATATAAAAAACAAGCATAAAAGATTCACGAAATTCTTGAAATTGGCGTAGATTAAATGTTTAAGATGTTTACCTTCGTTATTGGAGTAGATTTTGCTAAAGAAAAAAAAAGGGGTACGAGTGAGTGGTTTTGAAGAGAAATCGAGTTTTTCCAAAGGCGAAGTGAGGAACAGAGAGTGTTTTCAAGTAAGGAAATAAATCTAATCGTAGTTTTTTTATTTATATTGACAATGAAGGTACCTTTCAGAAAAGGCGTCTCTAGTTATAATTTTACTATAATCAAAAGTGTCTTTTTGAAAGGTATCTTTAATTGTAATACAATACATTGAAGGCATATTTTTGAAAGGCACCTTCAATGCAAAAATAACACTAACTAAAAACGTATTTCCAAAAAGCACATTTACAATCTTATAAACATAATATTTTTTTTAGGGACTCTTTTTTTTTTTTTTTTTTTTTTTAGGGAACGTTCCTCTTAGAAAGTACATCTCCTTCTGCAATCTATCTTTCCTATGGGCTCTGAATTCATTGTTTATTACGAAAAATCATACGGAAATATTATAAAAATAAATGACACATTTTTTTTTTGTAACAAAATCACTAACGCGTTTCATTTTATTTGTGAGTATTAGTTGGAGGCACATGTTGCCTTCTAATTGGTTTATTTTAATAAATAATATTATTAAATACATTTAATGAAATAATATACTGATGTAGACATGTATAAAAGAATTTTTCTTATTATGATACCTTTTCAAGGATTGATTTTTCAAGTCCTATAGTAAAGTAACCTGGACAAGGTCAATTGATATTGTTTTAAGCCTGAAAAATACCTTTTAAGGCCCGTAATAGGCCCTTTATTGTTTTTGAGATATTTTATGACTTTTAGGCCTTTTTTTTAAAGTTTTCTTTATATATAAATAGTTTATTTCCGTCTTTTCTTATTTATCTACAAACAATTATTTAAGAATAATAGAGATTTAAATTTCTTTCTTTACATTCATTGCATCACATACGTCTTGATTTTTAATAAAAAAACAAAAGAAAAATCATGAATTTATAAAAGAGTCAAAACGTAGGCCATTTTTTTGTTAAAAAAAAAATTATAGTTCATAAGTTCAAAATAGTATAGAAATAGAGGCCATAATTAATGGTATCAAATCCTACCCGAGAGGTTGACTCAGATATATGAGAGAGTAGAGTTGTATCAAGATTGGCTCAAGTTAATTTTATGACTAAATCGGGTCAAACTAAGTTGAATCATAAAGGTCTAACTTGTATTTAATAATGAAGTTGCTTTGCAAAGTGTGAAAAATGATAAATCACACTTATGGCATTTGAGGAATGGCCATTTGAGTATTAAGGGAGTTTAGTGTTTATTTTAATAAATAATATTATTAAATGCATTTAATCAAATAACACAGTCTTTTTCAATAAAAAATAAAAAAGATCATGAATTTATAAGAGCCAAAGTTAGGCTTACATAAACAAAGGTCATAATTAATGTTTTTTTACCCAAACCAAGAGGTTAATCTGGATGAATGAGAGGATGGGGTTAGATTAAAATTGAACAAACCAAACCGAATCGAACCGATTTTATAATTGAATCAGATTGAATTGAATGAATCATAAGGATCAATTTGGATCTGACAAAAATGGCCATGATTTTTGTGAAAATAAAAAAGATATGGATTATCAAAAGCAGAGTAAAATATACCTACTGTGCTTTTGTATTTTTCCCTAAACTTACCGACCACCATAGGAAGTAGTCTTTGTACAACGTATGACCAATTATTATATGCGGAAATGAACAAAACCCAATAGGGATTTCCTTTTTAAGATTCTGGAAATTCTGCATATAAAAGAGTGTGTACTGTGCTTCAACCTTCGGGAAATAAAGAACCATTGCCTATGCCTTCTTGTTAACATTGCCAGAATCGATTTCAGCAGCTCCCTTTTTTCCATTTTGAAACCGGCTCAGGAGGAAGTTGGTCACATGTACCCGATACTTATTTGGTTTTCCTCGACCTGATTTGTGCCCTGAAATTGCCCATGTCCCTGTCATTGCTTTGAGTGGATTGAGACATAGCCATGAACGAAGATCCACGGTCATCAAGCACATTGCCAATGCATGTCGTCGTGCTGGCTTTTTCCACGTGAGGACATTGAGTTCTTAAGTATCATACTAGGGTTTGGTGTATGTACATCTGTGTTCATTTAGAAGGCTAGAAATGAGATTTTCTCGGCACCTGCATTAGATATTTTTAACTCTGTTCTTGCATTGCTTTGAAACGAGCTTAAAAAGCAATATTCCACATGTGCCACGTGTTTCAATTTTCCTTTTGCTCTTTTTTTTTTTTTTTTTCTTTCTAGAACCATCTAGATGATTCAGAAGTATTTAGTGAAATTATGTTCATTGTAATGCGATATCCCAATACACTGATAATTAGTTCTATTCCACAGTCCAGATGGAACAGAACTATTCACTTCTGTCAAATTTACTCGATATGAAATGTATCCCTTCCCTCAACAAAGAAATAATTAGTAATATTCTTGCTCATGTGACAATCAGTGTTCTCCTTTCGTTATGATTTCCTAATCACAATCCATAATCTATTCTCGAAAACTAAAACAGATCATCGACCGTGGAATTCGCTAATCCGTAATGGGCGAAGCTCTATCAGCAGCATCGGCGTTCTTCGAGTTGGCCACGGAGGAGAAGATGAAACTCATGTCCATAAGATGTGCACAATGCCCGTGAGATATGGAACCAGCTTGAAGGATGGAGTTGACGAAATCCAATTCTGGAGGGTATTCCTCAAACATTATGCTCATCCTTTAGAAGATTGGATTCACTCATGGCCTCAAAATCGACCCAATTACAGCTATTTCTAACATCGAGAAGAAATGCTGGCTGCTTTGATTTCACTTTGCTACAATTGAAGCATCGGTTCTAGATTGAGTGGCGAATTAGGTAGGTATATTCGATTGTAAGTTCCATTAATCTTTTAACATGTAAAATAGTTTAGCTCATCTATAGAATATTTAACTAAATATTGGTATTTTATAAACCACAAACTTACGAAAGTTTCATATATTTCTCCATGCAATCGGATCTATCTTTTAAATACATACATACATACATACATATATATATATATATATTTCAAACTGAATATTTAGATAACAAATATTACTTATAAATAAAATAATATGCTCATAATAGATACAAATCAAATATATAATAAAATTGGAACTTGTATAAATATCTAAATATACCCTAGTATGTATATATGTATGCATGCATGCATGTATGTATATAACATTACTTTTTTCAGTTGCAGCATAAAAGACACGTATATGTTGCTAGAAAATGATGTCACGGTCTATTATACTTGCATCCACTTAGTTCTTAACAACAGGTCGGACTCTTTCTTTTGTTTTTTTTTTTCCCCCAATGCAGAGAAATGATGGTTAAATACTGCGTCCAAACAAGAATAGTTGCTATGGACGTGATGGATGCCATAACAGAGAATCTAGGCCTAGGATGGACATACATTTCCCACGAAATGGAACCAGGAATGCAGGTGATGGTTGTGAATTGTTACCCGCCGTGCCCGAACCCCGAAGTCGCACTTGGACTGCCTCCGCATTTCGATTACAGCTGCTTAACCATTCTCCTCCAACCCTCGCCGGGTCTCCAAATCCTGGACAAACAAGATGGAACTTGGAAATTGGTTCCATCATCAACGGCGGGCTCCAAGCTAAGTTAATGTGGGTGATCACATGGAGGTGCTAAGCAATGGCATTTACAAGAGTGCTGCACATCCAGTCGTGCTGAATTCGAAGAGTACTAGGTTTTCAATTGCAAGCCTTCATAGCTTGAGAATGGATAAGAAAGTGGAACCTGCCATAGAGCTTGTGGATGAGCAACACCCCAAGGCCTATAAAGGAAGTACATTTAGGGATTTTCTCAATTTTTCTCTCCAAACATGACATTAGTTTGGGTAATAACTTTATTGACGTCCTTAGGATCTAACGAATGCGCACAATAGACTACATATATTATGTATGATACAATTTGTTGTTGTTTTCTCTGAAATGTTTTCTCGTAGGAAACAGGTGATGACCAATATTATAGATGCTATAGGAACGACTGCATTTTGTACTTCTCATGAGATAAATAAAACGATTGAGATTGAATAACATTCTTTGTTTTTTTTTTTTTGTTTTTTTTTTTTCTAAATTCAATCTAGCTATGCCTTTATTCTGAGACAAATTATGTGAACCGATTTTATGATATTCAATGGAATTTACTATTTATGATTGTTAAAAAATTATGTGATAACCGAATACAATCATGTCAATTAATAGAGTAATTTATTTTTCATTGCATATTTCGGCATAAATCATCAAATATTAATTTCAAAAAATTGTATTTGGACAAATCATCTACTAAAAAGTTTGTTCAAGTACATATTTGATTTAGATTATCTTAATAAATGGAATTTTTGACGAAGAAAATGCATAAAAAAGGATTGTGCATAATACACACCATGTAATTTATGTGTATTAGAATATATATAACTTGTATATTATAAACTAAATTCTATATATCATGTAATTACATATAGTAATATAACTAGAATGATAAGCAAGTCTTATATATCAATAAAAATATTTCCTTTTTTGCATAACTTTTGGTGTGCTAGATGCCACTAGTAAGCAACATTTCTACGGTCAAGTCATAACATTGATTGTAAAAATAACCTTAGCTTAGGGAATAGTTTTATTGAAGTATTATTTGGTTGTATAAAATTTATAGGATTAGACTGGACAAAGTTCTTTGTTTCATGTTTTGTTTGTAAGTTGAGCTTGGTTACTGTAAAAAAAGAATCTGAAGAACTAAACAAAATGCTTAAAATTTTTCCTATCTAAAAGTTGACTTCAGATAACACAAATACAAATATTAAGGATATAAATATAATTAAATAAATATTAGACGATATTAAGGGTATAAATATCAAACAATATTTAAAATTTATACTTTTAAATAATATAAAATATAACCAAATAAATATCATACAATATTGAGAATATAAATGTCAAAATATAATATTGACTTTAGTATTTATATATATCAAATATGGGATATTGCAAATCGTCTTGTACTTTTTATACTTGTACTATCTAGTTTTAGCAATTAATCGCTTTCTTAGGATTATTGAATACAGGCAATATACTACATACATATATATTGTATGATATCATTTGTTGTTGTTTGTCTTGAAATGTTCCCTTATAAGAAACATGTAATGACTGATAGGAGAATTACACCAGAAGACATTAATATTTTTGATAAATTCAAATATGGGATCAATGTTTAAAAAAGTTCAAATAAAAAATTAACAATTGATTAAGTGATTCAAATAGAGAATCTGGTTAACTTGCCATTATAGCACTGTTAAGTTGTGGTGACATGTCACGATATTTGACACGTAGTGTTGACTTAGTGTTAATTTAGTGACAATATGGCCATAAAATTGTGAATAAAAAATAAAAAACAAGAAAGAACATATAAAATTGTAAAAAAATAAAAATATTTGAAAAAATAATTAAAAATGAACTGTAGAAGAAAAATTGGAAAAAAATAAAAAATTAACTTACTTAATTATATATACTTATGTATAATTATATATATAAGTTAATGTATTAAATTGTATATAATATATGTGCATTTATGTATATACAAAATTTGGAAAAAATATAAATAATATAACTATAGATATTTCATAATTATATACATTAAAGTATTTAATTAAAAATTTAAAAAAAAGATCTAACTACCCTAAAGCTAAGGGGTGATCGACAACTATGAAACTTTTTCCCCATCTTTTTTTTTTTGAAAATTTTGGATAAAGGTGGCCACCATTACCTAAATGTAGATCATATTACTTATTTGTGACCATTTTTTCAACCATCCCAAAGTTGAAGGGGTAGCTACTAACCCCATGTGAGGGTTATGTAACCCTTTGTTAGTCATCACTAGCAATACCTATCCCCACCCTCCCTTTCTTTTCCTTTAGGCGGGCTTGGGGTGGCCAAAATTTTTTTTTTCCAACTTTTTCGAATTTTTGTATTCTTTTTTATAATTTTTATTTAATGTATTTAATATTATGTTATTTTTAATATTTTACCTTTGTTAGTTTTTGTTTGTTTACTTTCTATTTTTATTTTTCTAATTTTTTTTACTATTTTTACATTTTATTTATAATAATGTTGCTCTATCAATGTTTGTCAAACCAAATTAGTACCACTTGCTACATAATGCGACACATCACCACAACTTAATGGTGTTACAAAGGTAAGTTAATCAAACCTCCCGCTTAATAGTGTTATAATGGCAAGTTAATCGGATCTCATGTTTGAATCACTTAATAAAACTTTGATCTCATATTTAAATTTATCCTCAAACGTTAATACTCTTTAGTGTAATTTTCCTAATGACTAATATTATATGTATTATAGCATTGACATTCTATATAGCTTCTCATAAGATAAATAATATGAATGACATTTGATAATTTTTTTTTTCTAAATTAAATCCAGTTATGCCTTTCTTTGGAAGGAAATTGTGAGTACAGATATTTTGATATTCTGTCAATCAAATATTATAGGGTAACCGAATGCCATCATAATAGCATTAATTTTATAATAATATATTTTTATTGCAATATTTTGTTATAAAAATAATGAAATATTAATTTTTAAAATTTATATTTGGACTAATTAACTACTAACAAGTTTGTTTAAATATACTGATATGGATCATCTCAATAAATGGATATTTTTAATGGAGTAAATGTGTAAAAAATGATGCACAAAAAAATACCAATGTATTTAACTTGTATTGAAATATACGTAACTTATAATATAAATAAATGCTATATATTATGTAATTACATAGAATAATATATTTACAATCCTGAAAAAGTCTTAAATGTGCTATATGCCAACCGTAAGCCACGTCAACTCCAGACAAGGTATAGGACTAGTCGGAAAAATGAATTAGATAATCTGAGTTTTTGTACATTTATATGTTACACTACTTTGTGCATGTACGATGCGCGGGTATCCCGTTTATTTTTAATTTACTTTATTTAAATGTCGTGTTCATTTTTTTCTTCACTTTATATAGATCTGGATAAGGATTGGTTTTAAATCATGAATCGGCTTAACCTGGGAGTGGACAGGCTGAATCGCTAGGCTTTAAGGACCCAAACGATTCAAGAGGGCAGAATCGCTTGACTCAGTCTAGCCAATTCATCATCTTAAAAAAAAAAGAGAGAGAGAGAGAGAGTAAAAGAAAAAAAAAATGAGGTCATTAAGTTGAAAAAAATAATTTGATAATACCGAATAAGTTATTGTATATCAAAACTACTTTATTTGCAATGGTGAAGGATAATTTTTAAAAAAATAATATCACCAAACTAATGATAGATAATTAATTATAAGTTAATTATGTGTTAAGGATAAATAGATAATGCAATTTTAGTTAATATAAATCATTTTTGTAAAACTTATCAAATGTTAAGAATTTGAATATGAGAAAAATAAAATAAAATTTGAGGGAAAAAATAAAAAAATTAGAATAACATTAAGTCAGAAATTAATAAAAAATTAGAAATTATTAATAAACTTAAAAAAAAAGAGAGAAAGGAGATTACATTATTAAAAATTATTAATGTATTAAAAAAATTAACAAAAAGTTAAATACTTAAAATAAAAAAACGGTTTAAAGATCTCAAACCGGCCCTTGAACCGTCGAGTTTAGACCTAAAACCGTCAACTTATGGACGGATTATAGTTTACCGTATCACCGACCTGTGAACCAGTGGTTTAGAACCGGTTCGGTCCAATGCCCACTACTAACTCTATAAGATATTACATAATTAAGTAATTAATGTTTATATAAAAAGTATCGATGTGATATACTTTTTGTTTTTTTCTTTTTACTAATATGTTACAATTTGGGATAGAGAGAATTTGAACCATTATCGATTCTAAGGTGAGACTAGTTATAATATCTTAACAAGCTTACTTTTGATGTGATATACTTAAGGTAACGCTTCTGTAATTTATTAATTTATATTTTGTGTTTTTACAAATCCATAATCTGTGTAAGTTTTGATTAAGCAAGCCTATCACTAGTTAAGGATAGCAAATGATATGAACGTCTCTCCTTAATAGGAATAAAATGCATGTCTTACTAGAAAACCCTGAATCAAATGATATAATTCGTTCACTTTGACTCTCAAGCCCTACATCGAGAAAATTCTTTAGTGTGTTAATCATTTTTTATGTAGTGTACCTAAGCAAGGCATACATGACTCGGTATAATCTTTTTAGGGAAGCCCTTATATGTCATGTGCCCATTTTTGACCAAAAGCTGATGATTGTTAAACGTGGCAAATAATGCACTTGTACAAAGACAAAACATAGATAAAAATAAATTGCAAAAGTACAAAAATATAAGTCATGTCGTTGTAATTTTTTCTATATGGATGAATAGACTTTGGAAAATATCTTCTATATTATTTATCTATTACATTGAGCCAAAACTCACATATTTTATATATTATTAATTCTAACTATCTATTACTTTTATACCTTACATCTTATCTATCTATCTATATTTATCTATATTATTAAGTAAAAGGTTGAGTTTTGATCTCTGCACTTTTAAGTATTTTTTAAAGTATCAACCTTACTCTTGCATTTATTTATACTTTCCCATTGTTGTGAATCACCAGCTTTCCATCCTTTCTGAAAAGATATACGTTCTTAAATGTAAGTAACTCCTCATCTCCTATGATCCCTTGCTAAAATCATTTCCCCCCACATTAGTTATTGAACCATATTCCTCTGACTATCATCTTCCATTCTCATCTCTTTGGTAACTCTTCATGATGAATTATTGATAAAAAAAATTGAAAGCAACACGAAATGCTTAAATAAATGAATAGTGTCCATAGTTTTTAGGGTTCTCTCTCCGATATCTCCATCAAATTCCTACGATCTCTCTATTTAGATTCGAATGCTCAATGTATACTATTGTATCAAATTCTTTTTCCTCTGTATAAAACCATTATGTTTTCATCTTCTTAGTCCCTGCAACCACAAGGTTCCTTTATCTCTTTTTCTTTTTTCTTTTTCCATTTCATTATTGATTTGTTAATCCATATGCAAATTGGTCTCAGATCATGGATTCAACTTGACTTGTGCCTAGCTCTAACTATAATTTTGCTACTGAAGCTAAGGATGGATGCAATTCACATTAGTTCAGTTTTTCCTCTAAATCAAACCAAACAATAAAAGTATGGCATGGTCTTTTATAACTTTCGACCAAACTGTAAGATTTAGATTAGGAATTTATCCAAATCATTAAATTTTTATATGCTTCTGTTTGGTTTATGGAATAAATTATATCTTTTAGTTTAGGAAAGTATATTTATGTAATATATAGCAACCTCATATGAAACGTACTGAATTTATTTAGTAATAAGTTTTCATACCATAATAGAGGTTAACGAGACAAAAAAATTCCAAATGTTGTTAATTAACTAATTTTATTTGTAAAAATACAATATAGTTTAAACTTTGAGTTAAACTATATATATATATATATTATGGTAATTAAAAATTCAATAAATATATATTTTAATAAATGAAAATTAAAAATTCTTTTAAATGTTATACTATAACAAAAGAAATTCTTTAATTGCAAGTAAAATATTACTATATTTTTATAAAATGGTTAGATTCGATTTTATTAATTGGTTCAATTTATCCTTCTAAACCAACTATTAATTTTTCATTTGATTCATACCGTTAATTTTCTAATCTAAATTATAATAAAAACCATATTTTTTTGTTTGGTTTGGTTTTGTCCCTTTTTTTTTCACCCTTAATCAAAGCATAAGGAAGCTTATAAATAGAAGGCATAGTGGCCTTTTTTTTTTTTTTTTTATCTTTACCAACTACATTAGGAGAATTTGAACTTAATCCATCAAGAGATCAATATTCATATTATTAAATTATAGCAATTTTATTTCTAACTTAAAATATTGCTAGCCATTTCATGAAAATAATAATTCCAAATGTGATAAATTTAATGCAAGCTTTAAGGAAGTTATGATAAAATGAAAACAAAAGAATTGGTAACTAGGATACCTAAAAATCTAAGGTCGGAAACCAATGACAAAAAGACATATTGATGCAAATGGATATTTGCTACTCGGAACTCTTTATCTCTAACATATCCTATCAAACACATTTAAACAACTAAATAAGGAATTATTACATAATTATGAAAATTATTTTCGCCATATCAAATGTATTCATATAATTATTAAGACACACTTTGAGTAGAGAGTTCCAAACGGTAAATATCTATATAATATAGGTGGATATTTATGGTTTTGGACTCCCTATCGCGAATATATCCTTACCAGTCATATATAAGCATCTAGATAAAAGAATTAATGCAAAGCTATGAATGGTTTATTCTATCAAATAAAATATATATACGTAATTGGTAAGAATATACACAAAACTGAAACTTCGAGATAGAAGATGTCTATCTTAAAGATGTTGTATTTTCTCCATTCATTGGATGTAGTCCTTGTTATGCGCCCATCTTCCAGATTCTCTGCAATCACCAAATCATGCAAGAGCATGAGCTACCGTTGTACAATAATGGGTCCTATCAATAAAACCCGAGTGCCGTCTCACAAAGGTTTCCACAAGTCCTCTCTAAGGCCCACAAGGACTTTCCACGAAGATTTACGATCTTTCCAACGATTGGTTCGACAAATTCAAGTGGGTTAGGTATTGGTGTTTGACGAGTGGATTTGTACGTTCGTTACTTCCTATCACATTTATGTCAGTGTTAAAATACATAACGTTAAATAAAAATGATCAATAACTATTATATATTACAATTATACTTGGTCATATTATATTTCTATGATGGTATTTTAACCATGCTAGGTTGTATTTATATTATTGTCTCATATAAAAAATTATCAGTTCTATTTAAGAATGATGATTTATGAATTTATCATCATACTTTATTTAGTATCTTATGATGAGAAAAGGTCCATAATAATAGAGATATAATAAGAGAAAATTCAAGCAGCATACTTGGAAATCTTAGTAGGGACACCTATAGCTCCTTTCATTTCGTTTAGTATATTCATGTTATGCTATTCGATGTTATAGATAGAACCATCAATTTCTTTTTCTATTATCCAAAATACACTATCCAAACAATAATATATAATTGTAAGTCACATTCATTAATGATGCAACTGTTTGTTGTACCTTTTCTTTTCTACTATTTTCATAGTGTTTTTACCAATAGATCTGTACAAGGGTCGGTTTTAACTCGAAATCAACTTAGCCCCGATGTGGCCAAGCTTGAACCACCCCTCAAACCATCGGGCTCAAAGGGCCCAGGTGGTTCAGGCTTCAAGAACCAATTCAGTCCCTGCATATAAAAAAAAAAAAGAAAAAGAAATCAAAATGGCATAATCTACCATCACACTATACTCCTACTCCTTCAGTACCTACTTACCCTCTTACTTATTATCTCACCTTGCCAATTAATCGCGTCATTCCACTAGTTTACTACATCGCATCTCAATTCTCATATACCATTACTTTTGCAGATATTACACAACACACATACAATTCCACAACACAATAATGTCACTTTGCTTATTCCGCATGCACACAAGCCATAGCACACTTCAAATTTCAAAGAATTCACATTTTACATACGCGCAAGACATTAGAAAAAGAATATTTCAACATGCCATTATCGGATAGTCTAAGCATGGAAAAGAATTCATAGCATAATGGAAGCAACAAGAATATTTCAGCGTAATTTGTGCTAAAAAAATTTTCAGCACATCAGTGCAAAATTATTGAAACATTAGGAGAATTCACAAAACGATACAATCCATATAAGGTTCAAATTTCAAACAAGAGGCTTAGACATGCATAGTTTCATTTGCATATATATATTAGCAATGTTTCTTACAAACAATCCTACGTAAATTTTGATAAGATCTCTGCTTGCATTCAAGTTTCCATTTTTCTTATCCACACTTTGCTCTTGTTTTGAAGCTACACTTTTTCTTCTTTCAATCTTGTCATTTATGATATTAGAACTCACTTAAGTAACTAGGTTATTATAATCTGTAACTTCTTTTAACGTTCTCGTTCTTGCTTTGTTAGGACTTTTTCCTACATGAATCTTTCTTCTCCTAAGTAAAAAATAAATAAATAAATAAATAATGATAACAATAAAATTTTCTCTATGAATTAATTCTTGCAATATGGTACTCTTCGCATTCGTCTTAATAGATGAAGAATCATTTCTTTCCTAGGCTTAGTTTCTAATTTTTTTTTTTAAGCAACATGTTGTTAGTAAATGTCGAAATGACCGAACAGTATACCTTATGTTAGATCGACATGTTAGTATAGGTGATAATTACGTTGCAGGATGTTTCTGTTCAGTTTAGATTACTTATGGATAGTCATGCTGTGATTATGGTGACTATACACGATTAGGTTGATGAATGTGAATGCTTCATCAAAGTTAAGCTCGAGGAGGATGACTCTCAAGGTGGCCGAGCAAAGATATCATGGATGGTGAGGTCATTCCTAAGGCTATATGTAGATGTTGATGAGTTAGCCATCATTAGACATGGACAGGTGTATATGTTATCGTTGATAGGTAGATTCATGTTTCTCGATAAATCAAGAAAACATGGTATGCTTGATGTTCCTGCCCTTACTTGAGGATTTTGAGTCTACAAGCATGTATACATCTGGAGTAGCTTGTTTGACTTAGCTATATCAAATCTATGCTAAGTCGCAGACTATACAGCTTAGAGATGGGGGGTTCCATCATTCTACTTCATATTTGGGCCTAAGATCGATTTCCTTATATCGCACCTCGTCGCCGTTAGGCTTACATCCTAGATGAAGGCCTACTACTGTAGCGTTGGCATGTAAAGTTCAATACTACGGTGATTCTAAGTCATATAATAGGCCAAATAATAAGACATTAATGATCAACAAACTCTAAAGCAAGTAGCTTATGTTATTTGCATCATATGTTTAACTTTCAATCCTTTGAGATACTTATATCTTGAGCACTTGGACTTATAGGTTGTATGGACACCTTACTCAATCAACATTCTAGAGGCATTGCCACCTCATTATTAGGCTAGAGCCAATATCTAGATTGTGCATATGCCCTCGATATGCTTTCATATAATGGAGATATACCTTCCAGATAATGTGATTAGGTAGTTTGGTGGGGTACAGGGGATCCTATAGGATTTAGACATACTCTATAAGATCGATCTTTGAGAAAAGATAAAAGAAAGATGGGTAAGGTGTTACATAACTTGGCTCCATGCTTGGGAAGAGTGATGATCTTCTATTGTGTAAGCATGGTATGGTGATCAATTCTTGGGCAATGTTGTGCGTCAATAATTTCAATGGTAATACGGCATTTCATGACACTACATTAGACATACAAGAGTGATGTTAAGTGCCTTCGTACGTTTCTTGATTTGAGTTATGACTTTCCAATATGTCTTCTTAGGCATTTATTTATGATTTAGTAACTTTGTACGTCTACTTTTCTTTTCCTTACAAATAGACGTAATCATTCCCTATCTAGCATGTACCCAACAACAAGTACAAGAGATTACATAATCCACACAACATTTACTCGTTGGATATGGAGGTGTAACACTATTCCCATAAGTTTAACAAGAGGAACTACTTGATCTTCTACCTTAGCCGACTCGAGGTTAAGGTAGGGATCGTCATCAGGATCTACCTTTAGACAGGTCTCCTTCTCCACTAGCAGATTAGTCTCCACCTACTCCTTTGGTGCAACTAAAAGAGCACTACTCTTCAACATAGCAAACTGACTTTTTTCTTCAGATGATTTAATTGGTATAATACATACCACGTGTTATGAACACATAATGTGTAAATACAAATATAATGTTAACTTATATAATATATACAAATTAAGCATAATAATTGATTTAAAAATTATTTATTCTATTATTATTCATATTAACATTTGGTAAACACAATTTTTGTAGTCGGATGGAATTGGAATGGAAAGGCAATTTTTGTTTCATTTTTCATTCCATATGCTTGGAAGTAATTTTAAATGGTGAAACCGTGATTCTTTGAGAACATTCCAATTTTAAGAGCTAATTTGATTCAAGTTTGAAGATGTAGTATCATATTTCCTTTCCCTTCATTTACACCCAAGAAGCTTAAACTACAAGATAGTGGAGAGTCGTTTGCAGATAATGTGGTAAAATGGTACAAATACGAATATGACATCCTCCTTCTCTTTTCCGAGTTGTTTTAAATTACCAAAAAGGAAAGTTCATTACCTCGTATGGTACAAAGCATGCCGAGGCTACCCAGCCCTAACCGATACCACGTATAACTTGACAAGCTTATGTTCGTAAAGGTGACAGAAATCCATGAAATTAGATCTAGGAATCAGGAAGAAACGTGTTACCTCTTGGATGAAACCAATACAGACATTTAATCTTCATCAACTAAAAAATTCTATAGATTATTTGAATTAAAAAGGGTAACTTTTCTAAAATCCATGTTCCATAACACGAGGACAAAATTTCTTAATTAGTTTCATTTGTATACTCATATAGTTAAAAAATAATTTTGTGGGTAATACACGTCACATGTTATATATATATATTATATTATATATTGATATATATGACGTGTGCAAATTATATTTACTAATTGATTTAAAAAATATTTTTTTATTATTATATATGCTAGTATTTTATTGTTATTCACATATCATGAATTTCATAAAACTGAATCCATATATATTAGAAAAAATAAATATATATCAAATATTAATGAGATATATGGATGTATGATTTAAAAAGATATAGAAGAATATACTATAGGCAAATTGGATAAATGTATGCCTATTATTTTCCCACAACAAAGTCAATAATTTGACTCACGTTGACATTACAAGATCCTCCTTCTTGAACAGCCTCTCTTGCAATCTCTCCTAATTGCTTTGCCTTCTTCCTCCTCTCATTCCCTTCATCACCTTCATCAATTAGCTTCTCGATGACTTTCTTTATGTCATCTCTCTTCACAATCACTGCTGTATTCCTGTCCTTCCCCGAATACACACCCTTATCTGCTCCAACCCTAACAACTATCTTCAAAACTTGTACCATGAACTTCTGATTAAAGAATTGCTCAGCAGACATGGGCCACGTGATCATAGGAACACCGGCGCTAACCGCTGCCAACGTCGAATTCCAACCGCAATGCGTCATAAAAACCCGCGATTGCGGGATGAGACAGTATCTGAACTTGGGGTGCCCATCCTTGAATTATCGAGCCCCTCCCTTTAATCTTTTCCTCAAAATCATGCTCCCAGAACCACTTATCGAATTCTAACGAATGTTCACCTTTTCTGATTACCCAAATGAATGAACAATTAGACTCTTCTAACCCCATTGCAAGCTCTATTAATTGAGAAGTTAATAAATTGAGAAGACTACCGAAGCAAACATACAGAACCGAACCGGATTTTTTAGAATCTAGCCATTTTAGGCATTGAGAACCGTCGAGTGATGAATCTTCAACGTTAGGGGAAGCCGATTCATTAGAGAGGAAAACCGGTTCAACGCATCATAATCTCTTGACAACATTCTGGTATCCTTTCACATAATTTGGTTCCAATTTCTCGAAAGAATTTACTATTACACCATCTGCCGATAGCTCTCCTGCCTTGTAATAGTCTAGTTGGGCATGACCTTTCCTAGTCATTAATATTTCAGGCAATTGAGCCTTGGTGATCTCAATTTCGTCGGGAATATTTGGCACTACTATTGGTTTTGAATCAATTTCACTACTTTCCAGATCAATACAATCTCTGATTTCGCGGGAACATAAAAGACTGAAGCATGATATGCTGTGAAAAACCGTCCTAGGAATTCCGAATTTTCATGCAGCATTGTGTGTCCGTGGTAGGCATAAATCAACAATTGAGCAATTCGGTCTTGATCTTGGTTCCATGTCGTCTAAGGATGCTTCTAGGGATGTTTGCAACATGTTGCTCGCCGGCGAAAAACCGAGGAACCAATTCTGCCGATGGGAGTGAATCGAGATTTTCGCATCCTTCAGAGAGTCCGGCCTCTTTGCATGGGAATTTCAGGGTGAGGAATAGAATATCAAGATTTGATACGATGGAATCCGCTATAATGGTTTTGTATCTGATGGCATTAAGGGGTGTCATTAGAACAGTCACTTTCATGCCTCGTTTTGCAAGAAGTTTGGCAATTGCCTCTGAAAGGTATGAGATGGCTTTGAGACATTAGAGGAATTAGAAGAAAGTGTGGATTGTGGACTTCGGAAGCCATGGCAACAGAGGTTTCACCTCCCACTACATCAATAATCGTTTGTTCCTTAGGGATTAAATAAGTTAATTATCTAATAAAGATAGATGTCAATCAATACCACAAGAGATACAAAAACAGGTAGAATCACGAAATTATCTGTTCAGTTAAGATTAACTTTTCAATATTTGGGGAAACGGCCTTAATTTGAGATGGAGGAAAAAAAAAAAAAAAGTAGATTACCACCATGATAGGGAGAATTTTTCGTGTGAGAGTTCTTTTATTTAACAAAAACAATCAATAACTAACCAAATTTGTGGTTTTATCTCTCTCTTTTTTTTTTTTTCCTCAAACGTTTGTTAGATTAAGGAATGGCTCATAAGTGAAGTGTCTAATTGTGACACATATCTACCAATCCTTAAAAATAGAAACTATATAAATATAAATTACTAAATAAATTACATAAATATCGTTATTATATCTCATTTTGAATATGCGATATTAATAATTACAAATAAAATACATGTCTAACATGTGACATTAAATAATTCTTTATCATCATTATCTCGCATGTTAGACATGTGATTTTTATTATCTATATGAATTATGACACTTAAAATATCATCGTCACATGTTTGAATTACGATATATATACAATATTAATGTTGCATTTTGTATATGCGATATATGATTCGTGTTTGTATAATTTTTTTATATAGTTAGTATTTGTATAATATTTATCTAGGTTAATTATAAAAATGCAAATTTCTTTAACTAAATAAGATTTGTTGACCTTAACCTTCTAAATGAAGATGTTTGCCGAATTTTAATATGGGAATAAAAATCAAATCATAGGAGTGTTGGACTTGAATGCAGAAAAGTGATCACCATAAATCAAAATCTAAAAGCATAATTGAATCTTAAATCTGAAAGATTTTTTCCCCTCAGTATTCTTTTACTCTTCCTTAATAAATCTTAAATATGTTTATTTATTAGTATTTCAAGATTTACCAAGCAATTTTCTTTTTTTTTTTTTTTGATAATACACTTCCATCAAAGCACAACAAAAAGAATCTAGTCACAAAGTTAAACAATAATCATGGCATGAGGCTTATTAGCCCCAATTCTAGAGTTTAAGACAACATTGGTGTTTCAAAGATCATTAGAAGCAACATTAACTATCAAAAAAGAAGTCTTGCTCCATATGTAGACCTCGCTTTGCGAGAACATTAGTTGTACGGTTTCCATCACAATTTAACCTATCGAATTTGATAAAAGGAACACAAGATATTAGTTTCTTGCATTGTTAGAGAGCTAGATGATAGATATCAATATTGATTGCTGGGTTGGTAATCCATTCAAGAGCTTGCTAGGAATCTACTTCTATTATCACTATTAAATGCTGGGTTGGTAATCAATTCAAGAGCTTGCTAGGAATCTACTTTTATTATCACTTAATCTCTCCTACGGCATCTTATTAAAGAATACCTTCCACTCTTGCACAAAATTCAACAATAAGGGGCAACTCTGCCTTTATGTGTTTATGCACTCTGCCTAGAATGTAGCCCTACAATCTCTACATAATGCTCCAACTCCAAAATCATCTCCTTTAACTTAGAAAGCTCCATCATAATTTACTTTTGTCCAATCCTTCTCAAGTTTCTCCCGAATAACTATACACAACGTCCTTTGATGCTGTAGTTTGACAACTCTATTAGTTGCCCTCCATTTATTAAATTCTATTCCATTGATCTCACAACAGTTATTATCAGGTTGTTCAGGTAGAAACACCCATCTATTCCTTTCTCTTTAAGTTCCTCTAAGCGTAAAATAAGTAGTAGTTGCAGTTGGGGTAGTGACTTACTCCAATTCCGTCCTTTCCACCTTCCATATTTTCTAATCCATTGTTTTAGCTCCTCAAAGATATAGTTGCTATTCCGCTACTTAACTCCAAGATTAGCCCACAATTCTCTACTCCATCAACAATTCATAAATAAATGTTCAATTGTTTCTTCTTTTATCCAATATAACGAGTACTTCCAACTAGTAGGGATTCCTCTCTTCATTAAGTATACTTTAGTTGCTATTCCATTATGGAAAATTCTCCAAACTAAGAAAATAATTCTTGGCGTTGCTGGGCTTTCTAAACCCAATCCTAGCTTCCAAACATTTATTGTAAGTTAATCTCTTTACACATCTCATCATACGCCATCTTCATGATAAGCGTAAATTTTATATATTTTATCTCAATTTTATATTACACTAATGTATATATTTTTATATTTTTGATAAGAAATTATATGGATTTAGAAAATATACATGAATTATTTCAAGTGTATAGATGCTATGGAAAAGGGATAAAAAGCCCTATTGCATGATACAAGCGTTGGATTGGATATATGAAGATATGGTACATATGTGATAAATTTAGAATCAATTGAGATTTGTTTCAAGCCATCAATTTGAATCAATTTTCCATGTGATAAAAGTACACGATTCAGAGGAAGCCACACATGTCAGGCCTTCACGCATTGCATAGTTAACAGTGGCAAAGTCCAATTGGCAAACATGATTCTAAATTCCAAAGTTTACAATTCATGTGTTGTAGATTCTTTAAAAAGAAAAAGAGAGAGAGAGAGAGAGAGAAAAGAAGAAGAATTAGTAAAAGGAAAGTCAATAATGGAAGATTTGAAGCCGCATAGATATATATATCCTTTTTTATTGTGGTCGGAAGGAGAATCTTTCAAAAGGGATGGCAAGCACAAACAAAGCCTGGGAGAAATATTAATTTGCATGCCACAATTTGAGGTGGTAGAATGCCTTTGTTTTTTTTATAGAACCGTATGAGAGAGGCAAAAGAAAAAACAAATCCAATTTTTGTAGCCGCAATGAAGGAGAGCGAAGACAAATTTCTAAGGTTCATCACAAGGACACAAAAGATTCAAGAAAAGACTGGATGGGAAATTAGATTTGTACTACAAGAATTGGGTTTTCTAAGATTTATTATGTTTCTTGAATTTTTTTTGTGTGATTTTTATTTTTGCCATGAACTAAATCAGATTTAATGGGATTTTGATATGACTTGATAATTTAATTGATGCATAACTTTATTATTTGTTACTATTTAATTGATTGAATTTTTAATTGTTCGATTTTATAGTTCATAATTCTATTGTCTAGCCAACAATGTTGTTGTAGATAAAGCTTAAATAACTCGAAAGGGAATTAATAGTTTATATAAAATTGGAATAGAATTGATTCAATTATGAACATGGAAACACACACTTAGAATTAGTTTTAGGATTTACATTCGTAATTCTATTATTATTAATTTTTATGATAGAAATATGCATGAATTTTGATATTAATTAAGATAATAAATTTTGTGAGAGAAAATTTACTACATAATAGGGGATTATGGATAAACTACTTGAAAGGAGTGTTTTTGTTATAATTAGGGCAATATCAATTTAAAAGAGAAGTGAGTTCTTATGAATCTAATTAAAGACTAATTAATTAATTTTATCATATTTTATGAATATATGTAGATTCATCAAATAATGGCTTTATTGAGATCCCATGCTATTATTAGTGAATTCTTTTTTTGTGACTTTAGTAGTTTATTTTTATTACATAATTTGCTTTCGTAGTCAATTAGTTTATTTTATTTTAAGTTGTTTCATTATTCCATTTCGATTGCCTAACTAAGAAAAAATTGAAATAACTTAATACTTAATTTCCAATCCCTAAGAATGACCTAATTTTATCAGTTATTTCTATTATAGTTTATGACCTAATTCACTTGTCGAAGTGTTTTATTTTTTAATTGAAAAAATTATTTTTAAAAGAAACTTACACATTACTTCACTAACACTTCTTTGTCCACTTCAAAGGGCCAACTTTCAACATCATATGCGTCGTTATATTCCTCGAGAAAATTTATTCCTAGCTGGAGTTTGATTGCTCATCAAGAGGGTAATTGATTATATCTTCCTTCCATCCATTCGCATTGTCCCATACTTGGTTGATCAGCAGCATCTCATTAAATATATTCATGGGTTTATACAACCAATTACCAGGTTTGCCTTCTAAAGTCCGATTATTAGTCCAAAAATGAGTGTTTTTCCCATTCTTCACCCATACAGTCAATTCTTCTTCCATCCATCTTGTAGCCTTGAGTAGCTCTTAATAGAACCTTGATCCATTTTGCTTCCTAAATCTCCACTACCTCATATTATATTTTTGTCGTAAAAACTTAGTCGAAACCCTTCATTTTAGAATGCTAAGCTAATTTTACAAAATTGTCTCAGGTACATTTCTTTACATCCAACATCCCCAATCCACCCTTCTCTTTAGGCTAATTTAATTTACTCAAATGGATCTTTTTAAAATTCGGAGACATGTCTTAAAGAAAGTTTCAATAAATTTTCTCTATTTTTCATGAGAAACCAGTCAAGAAGGGAATAACCTACAAATAGTAATTTGCAATACTTTCTAAGACTGAAGTTGATAAGATTTTTCTTCTTGACATGCTAAGCAGTTTAGATCTTCATCCAATTAGCTTACTCCTCATTTTTTTCAAGAATGAAATTTAAACCATTATTTTGAATAGCTCCTCCTTCTTTAATAGGAATTTCCAATTATTTCCCCATGTTCGCATTCTCTTTAATACCAAAAATATCATAAATACATTGTTTGATGTCTCTATTGGTAATGCTAAACTTCTCATAATTACCTTCTACCTTGATAAATTGCTAAATCTGCCCATAATCTCCATCATGAGGTGTGCAATATGTTCATTCACTTCCCCTCCCAGTAAGATATCATCTGTAAAGAACAAATGCAAGATGCTCGAGTCCATGCCTCTAAGCTTTATAGGTTTCCAATTTCCTTCCTTCAAAATAACATAAATGATACGACTAAGCATTTCCATAAACAAAATGAAGAGATATGGTGATATCGATCACCTTATCTAAGGCTCCTACTTAAGAAGAGTTCAAGCATCATGATCCTATTCAACGTGATCCAATAGTTCACCAATGCCAAAGAAGATCCTACTAATTTAGTCTAAGAATTAGCAAAATTCAAACTTTGGAGAGTGAATCTCATGAAATCCCATTTTAGGTGATTGTACGCCTTTTTCTAAATCTAACTTCACTAGGTTTTACTCTACTGACTGGCCTGTTTAACTTGCTTTTTAAATGGGTCTGAGTAAAGGTTTTTTTACCCATTTAAAAAGCGAGCCAAATGAACTCAATTAGTTTAACTCGCGCGCCAAAGTGGACCGAGCCGAATTGACCTATTTAACTTATTTGCATACCTTTACTAATGTTTCTTCCCTTTTTTTTTTTCCTAAGGGAGTGTAATAATTCTTGAAAAACAATAATATTGTCTCAAGAAGAGTAACCTAAAATGAAACTTAATTATTTAAGACTAATGAGACCATTAAGCAAAGGCCTTGGATGGTGAACCAAGCAATTGCTAATAACTTTATACATGGTAATATAGAGGCTTATAGGCTCGAAATTCTTCACTTTATTCAATCCCATAAGTTTTGGGATAAGATCAACTTAATTGTATTATAATAGTGCATTAACTGAATTACTCGTTTGAACTACTATACAAAATATTGAGTTTAAAGTTCAATCCTATTTCAACTTACCTAAATGTTAATAGCATATAGTGTAATTTTCTCACAATGAAATTTAAATATGCTTTTGTGGCAATTGCTTTAACTTCTTCCTACTGAAAAAAACAATGGCATAGATTTACCAAATTTTATGGCAACTACACTCCCACTAGCAACTAAGAAATTCCTAGGTTTCTCACAGCATTATTGGTTGATATGACCTCCCCATCTATACATATAAGTAAGGTTAACAATTCATATCATTGTATCGTGTCTCGTTTCCAAAAATCTAAACTCTTAATCGAATGTGTTTTGTTTCTAAGTTAGACCCATTTATCTATTAAAAAGTTATAATTAACTCTATAAAACATTTATAGATACTAAAGGAAAAGAGTAATAATAATATTTAAATTTTATAAAAAAAAAAACGACATAGTATCTTTATATTTAATATGAAGTTATAACCCAAACAAACATTTTAATGGAGCAAAATCTTACCAAATATAAAAAATTTAAAAATTTAAGTATGTATGTATATATATATATATATGTTATTATCAGCGTTGATCTTCAAATTTATTATATTGTTTATTAAATTTTCAAGAGAGAGTATTAAAGAATCTACACATAAGTTCATAATTTTTTATTAATTTAAACTATAATATAGTAATTGAGAAAAGAAAAATTACGATGTAATAAAAAGAATATATAGTTAAAAGTAATAAGTCTCTTACTTTTAATTGGGATTTTGTCATGGAAAGAAACGATATAATAGATAACATGTCTCGTACATAAGAGCTTGACCTAAACTTAAACACGAATTTAACTGTTTAAATATATGACCCGTTTGTATCTTGTATCAATTTTTTTCTTACATTAACCCATTTAAAACATGTCATATCATGTCCAAGTCTATCGTGTTGAGGTTCCAAAATGAGAGATGTATAGAGAACCTCAAACTCCGTTCACTATGGTGTTCAATTCCTAGGTTTTATGGTAATGTCATCAAAGATAGGAAGAGTCGGGTTTTGCCTTGTAAATACGGTATCTTGCATTAGAGGTTCAAATTTAAGCATGCCTTGCCTTCCAAATTGATTTTTGTACATTTGGTTAAATAGGTGGTACAATATATGTCTATTAACCATAGAAAAAAATTATATAATTACAAATTATACAAAAGAAAATTACTAAAATACCGTTATTATATCACATCTTGAAGATGAGATATTAATACAAATAGTATTTTTGTACTATGGCTATATCACATCTTAAAAATAACACAACAAAAGTACATATAATTGCATCTTGAAGATACAAAATTGATACATATAACTAATAGCTAATGTCACATATTTAAAATGTAATATAATAATGGTATTTTGATAATACTTTTATCTAATTTATATTTACGTAACATTTATTGATTTTGATAATAAGCATACAAATTTCTCTTTACATGTCAGTTAGCTTCCATATTGCATGAATTCACGGAGTGCTTCACCAACACCAAGTGGAAGCCAACAAACACATGGAATATCTATAAAGGAAACTCTATACTGCACCATATGACTTGGCAAATTAAGAAATTTATTGACAGACAAACTATTAAGGGATGTGGCAATGTATAATGTATAAAATAGCAAAAAGATTTATTATTAATTAAATTGGAAAGTAAATATTACAATATTATAAAGTTGATCAGAACAAGCAGAGCCGAAGAGCAATGATAAATTACTCAAAAGTGATAGATAAGTCAGAGAAGTGGAAGTGATAACCAGCTTGAGCAAAGCCCTTTAGATCTTTCGCCGGTGATGGTGGTGTATCAAGAGTTACAAGTTTCTTCGCCGGAGAGGATAGTCCTCTAGGCTTAGTTTGGCAAACGGTTCTAGATCTCAGTATCTCTTTTTAAGCTCATGATACTTCTACAATCAGTAATATGACAATAACAAACAAGTGACAATATTGATGACTATTCAAACAGAAATTTGGCTTCAGCTGTTTTATAAGCAGAGCTTTCATCGGTAATAGCAACTTCAGATTTTTTTTTTTTTCCATATTTGAATTTAAATTGTAGAAATAACAGAGACAGAGAACCAAGGGCCAAACCAGCAGTTTGGGCGCAAATAACAAAAGTATAAGGGAGGAACCAAACCAAACAAAAATGAACCAAATATTGATGTTAGGAGCTCAAATAACTCTAATATCATATTATGTGCAAAGATTTATTTGAGAAAAATAAGGAACAGACACTCTGTAAGGACTTAAGCCAACTAAACGCATTAATCGGATCTCAAAATTTCTAATAAAGCAAATTTCTGGTAATTTCCAATTAAATATGACTTGTTTTACATCAAAATCTGCTGCCAGCCATTACACAGCTATGCTGCACTTTGTGAAGTTGCTTGATCTAAATTTAGTTTTGATTAATATAATACTGCACAAGTTTATCTCAAGCGAGAACAATGGATGTTTCAAGGTAGTTGATGCAATAATGCTGAAGAGGGCACAACTTTAATGCCTCATGCCATGTTTGGAGCCATTTTGGCAACCACTCCATTTGCCAGCCACACATGACAGTAGAGATGTGCTTCTGAATCCTTCTTTTCCAAACAGACGAAAGGCAGTTGATGTCATCCAAATGAGATCATTGCATAGCAGAAAACATCACTTTGCAAACGGGTTTCTTTGATATCATTTATATCACACTCACTTGACTGAATGGAATAAGGTTGTAGTAAAACGACCACTATAGAGGAACAGGAAATGCAATAACTAGGCTTTGACTAGTTACAACCTTATTCAGTGGAGTGGAATGGAAATGCTATTGGTTTGTTTAGATGGAAGTATGTTTGATGAATCTTGGAGAAGAAACTCAAATCAATCAGTAGAGATTTACACTCAATTAGAGACACCAACTTGTTGCATAATATCATCTATCAATAATGTCAAGTTGAGATAAGACGAACCCCCTTCTTCCATGGCTTCTTTTGCTTTACGTGCAATTCCCACAGCTCTTTTTCTTCTTTCTTGTGCTTCTTCTCCTTCATCCATTAGCTGTTCAATGGCTTCTTTGACTCTTTCCTTCTTCATCAACACCCCAAACTTATCTTCCTCACCCCACCTAGCAGAAAATTCAGAGCCTAACCTCACACCAATTTTCAGCACCTGAACTATAATCTTCTCATTGTAAAACTGCTCAGCAAACATAGGCCATGTTGCCATCGGTACACCAGCACATATCCCTTCAAGAGTAGAGTTCCAACCACAATGCGTCAAGAAAGCTCCTATGGAAGGGTGTGACAAGATCAGTACTTGTGGTGCCCAACCCCTTATCAATAGTCCTCTCCCTCTAGTCCTGTCTTCAAACCCACTTTCTGCTATCCAATTATTGAACTCTGGCAGATTGTTCCTTCCACTAATAACCCAGATGAATGGTCTACCTGATGATTCTATCCCTAGGCCAAGTTCCATCAACTGCATTGGAGTAAGGCGACTTAGGCTTCCCAGGCAAACATAAACAACAGAGCTATGTCCCCCTGATTCGAGCCACTTTATGCAAATTTCTTCATCAATTGATGTTTTATTCCCTCTTTCAACCATATCTAAGTAACCTTTGTTGCAAAGGGAAACTGGACCAATGCACCAAACTTTTCCTCTAATCTTCCTATACTCCTCTAAATAAGCTGCTTCAAGCTCCTCAAATGTATTGACCACAACACCGTAAGCAGATAGTTCTTTCGCCCTTATTTCTTCTCGAATACCTTTCGTATCAGATGGAGTAATATTGACAGCACTAGGCAGCTGTGCTCTTGTAAGTTCAATTCGATCAGGTAAACCAGGAACTACAAACGGCTCCAACTCGGATTTGCCCTCATAAACCCCGGACTCAATTATATTATGTGTACATAACAGAGAAAAACAACTTGTTCCATCGAAAACCAGTCTAGGAATCCCCAACTTGGCAGCAACATTATCAGCCCACATAATGTTCTTATCGGAAATTATGCAGCTCGGACGGGGAGTAAGCTGATCAAATATTTCTTCCACGGGATGCTGCAACATGCTTATGCCAAGGAGGAGGTTCTTGAACAAACCCCGCGAAGGGAGAGTGTCCATGCTCTCACAACCTTCAGGTAAACCTGCCTCTTTGGATGGAAATGGAACTTGAACAAGTTCAATCCGGAGGCTGGATTCAACACAACGGGTGATGGTTTGTTCGAACCGGGATGCATTTAGGGGCGTGGTGATCACTGTGACAACAAGGCCGCGGCGAGCTAGTAGCCTAGCCATGTCCACCATGGGGATCAGGTGGCCATGTGCTAGATAGGGTAGCAAAACAAAGTGAAGTAGTCCGTATTTGGATGCCATTGATAACGAACTTGCCGAATTTTAAAGCCTGACCTACCGCTAACTGGTTAATAGAGAACCAAATTTCCAAATTTTTATTGGTCCGTAACCATCTATTCATCAATACACACACGGCGTATCATCTCTAACAATTTGTGACAAAAGCAAGAGGAACAAGACGATGAAAGAGCAGACACGTAAACGAGGAAAAAAAGGTCGATTGATTTAATTTAAATTAGCACCTAAGGATCGTTTGTGAGAGAAAGGGAGACGGTACCTGAAACTTTTCTACTCGAGAGAATCTCTTTGGTCTTTGGTGATCATTCAATCGTATCGACGTAAATGAAGACGGCTCAATATTATATTTACGTCGAAAATTGAGCTGGTCCTATCTGGGCCGACACCTAGTTTGGAGCTTTATTCGGTCCATGTCCAACAACAAATAACTCAATTCGAAAAAGCTGGGTTTATATGAATACAAAAATAAAAAAAAATTACGGAAAAGGGTCACTTAAAAAAAAAAAACCAATATAGTATCATAAAGACGCACGTTGGATAGTTTTACATTAAAAGTACATTTAGTACATGCATCTTCGCCTTCAGTAACCCATCAAGTTGGAATTGAAACTAAAGGCACATTTAAGACATTGAAGATACATCTACGACATACGTTTTCAATATCTTAGTGTGAACTGAAGATACATATACTAGATATGCCTTTGATGTAAAAAATACACTTAAGAGTAATTATTATTAAACATAGTAATTTCCTTTAATCTCACATAATTAAGTAATGTTCTTTCAACTATAAATTGCAAATTGAATGGAAAGTTTGATATAATAATCGATTACATAAAATCACAATCGGTGGAACACCTCAACAAAGATAACAAGTAGGGAAGAAATAGGTACATGGGATGATCATTCAATGACTATACAAGTCATATACAAGAAAAAATAATTGCAAATTGTAATATTGAGGTAAATAAAGAATACATTGAACAACAATATATAATGAAAAGTAAATTATATTCCGAATAATCAGTATATATAGAAAATTTATTATGAGTCAATATTAACATCAATACAATAACCATAAAAAGGAGGAAAAAAAAAGAATAGATAAAACATATTTATTGATGTCTACGCCGTATAAAGGTCCTTACAGCATGGGAAAGAAGTGAACACCTCCGTCCATCTTATAACTGTATAGGCTGAGGTGGTAGATCATCGAGATCAAGCTCCTTAAAAGGAATTGGGTCGATTGGAGAGGCCAGATGTAGTTGAGTGATGCCCTTACCCATGGATAAATGTTCGTAAGATCAAGATGTTGCTAGAACTCGAGAGTCATGTAAGAGTTACATCTAACCCTAAAGCTAGATCTAACCCTAAAGCTAGATTCGACTCTCGATGTAGAGATAACACCTAACCTAGGGTATGTACTGTATTCCTCGCTGATATGCCCTAGATAGTGCACATATGGTGAGATATCGTCATTGAGGTCTACCCGACGATGTTCTGCTCAAGCCTTACTTCCTCAAACTCTAGCTCTGCCCCCTAGATAGTACACGAGGAGCTAGCATATCCTCGTCAACAAGTGGTCCTTGCTCCTCGCCATGGTTTACGTGGGGTGGCTCATGTATGCCCTCTTACTGTAGGTAGAGGATGAGGCTACTGTGTTGCTCAACAAAATGAAGTGTCTCATCTGCAATACCTAGTGATGTAGGATAATCATGTGCTAGTTTGGTACTCCTAAGCAAGTCCACCTGAAATAAGTAGAAAAATAGTTATCAGTATATATAATAGCAAGTATGTATGAGTGCAATAAACTAATGGATGATTTTAGATGTATGTACTAGTCAATCGATGACATCTCCATGGTGTGTAATGTAACGTTAGATGATTTGTTTATATCATAGCTAGTAACTCTTATTAACCCCTCAGGGACCCTGGATGTATACTAGGAATCTATATCTCTATCCCCAAACCTAGATATAAATAGAGTATGTGTTAATCCAGTCAACATTCATCCTACCCTAGAGGTCCAATTGATGGAGCTACTTTAAGATGTTAACCACTTGTGGGATATACTAGTATCCACTAAACTGTTAGATGACATGGTCTACAAAGCACCACTTAACGATGTGAAAACATATGAGTAGTACTCGAACAGTCTAAATATGTCGCCCGATAATGTAAAAGTGAGGTAGCAACTGCAGCAACTCTTCCGTATAAGGCTCTCAAATAACTTAACGGGTACAAGAAAAAGAAGAAAAAAAAGAAATGATTAGTGAAACAACAAGGTTTATCACTTATAACCGATAAAAGGACAGCAAAAAGGATAACTCATCATATCATACCTGTTGCGTTGTCTACATGTCTAACATTGTGCGGTACACATCTACTACATGCATTGAATGCTAAGTTGTATTCTGCACTACCTTTTATCTGGCCACTATCTGGCCACTAATAGCCTATCCCCGTCGATAAATAACCCATATTAACTAAAAGGGATGATATGTGAGAATTTATCCTAAGCCCAAATCTGAAGTAGAATTACGGCCCCTCCAAGCTCATGTGCATCGGATGACGAGGCAGAGCATAACTGTCGACAACTATGCCAAGCAAGCACTACCCCAGCTAAACTGCTCAACTACTAAAAAGTTCTCCAGTAATGGTAGAAACATCAGGTGAATAAAACTAAAGGATTTATTTCTCATTAAGTTGAGTATGTATGCATACACGTACTCTTAGACTGCCTCATCGTTTGCTCCATAGGGAAATACTTAGAAGTGCTCCCGTAATCATATTAAAGATAAACAAGCACCCCTCATCTGAGCAGGTCTTACACCCAACAGCCTCTCCCTTATGTCAACCTAACTTTCCTTATCGTCCGCTTTTGTCTAACCCGTTACCGCGAACCCCTCAATTGGAAGTCCAAGCTAGACTTCAACACCCTATAGTGTGATGGTCACCTCTCTAGTGGATAGATGGAACGTATATGTCTTGGGCCTCAATCTCTCGACAAGTGCCATAATCAGATACCAATCCAACATAATAAATAAAAGCCGTACAACTCTCCAAAACCTAGCCTCCCGTATATTAGGCTTCACCCTAGGATGTATAGGAATATCCCACTCATCCATACATAATGACATCTTGTTATGCTGCACTCGTAGTGCATAGGCAGCCTCCTACACAAATATTTAATGAAGTTAGCAAGTAACACACTTTAATAAAAAACTTGATTGTAAATGATAATGACATTACTCACCCTATCCTCCTAAACAGCCTATGAATGGTGATTGGCATGCCTCGTAAGTACACGTGGATCAATAAGTCTTGGCTCCATTTCTCTTGCGAACAGATACAAACATGTTTAGTAAAAAAAAAAAAAACGTGCCTATCAGTATACTTATACATGTATTATAATGTAATGCTTAGATAGAAAGGGAATATATACCATCCATATTAATCTCCGGACACCTCCTCCTATTATGTCCTTCTTGCCCACATATGCTGCATCTAGTTTTATTCGACCACTCTTGAACATCTATCTCCATATGATATCGCTTACACTTAGGTTTACCTTTTTTTTGTAGTAAGTCAATAAGGGAAGCTAATTTGCAATCAATTTAGCTCATCACCAATCGGGTAGAAATGAACTCGGTAACAATCTATCTGGTTTGCCCACTTATACCATGGTTTTATTGCCGGTTTACTATCTACCTTCATGTTCGCTACAGCAGTACATGCATGGGAGTAGGGGATGTTATATATTTGCCACTCCTAACAAGTGCATATGCGATCCCTAAAGTCAATTGTATATGTCCTTCCTCCTCCCTTCAATCCTGTTCTCGTCATTTGACTGCCAGTTAAAATCTCGAAAATATCATTCTAGAAGCTAAATGAAATGACTTTATTTGCATTTGCTCACCCCCTCCAAGTTTCATACATCTGTAGAGCGTAATTAGTGTAGATCTTACCAGAATCGATTGCCTCCTTAGCGTCCTTATGTCTCTCCTCACAATAGGCAATACAGTTGCAAAATATCTTCGTCACTAATGTAGCGATGGGTAATCTACGTATTGATTTCATATGCAAGAGTCCACCTATCTAAATCAATATTGTCGAATTACGCGAAAACGTCCTCTTAAGCTTGTGTCAACTTCTTCATGAAACATTTGAATTTCCTTTGTTATGCCTGAACACCTCCAAACCATACAAGTTTCTTGCACAATTGGTTTTTATGGACCATATTAAAGTTACTAGCAACATGTTATAGATAATATCTCCAAACCACAAACAGTGGCTGCCAGCTTACTGATGGTTCCTTATATGCGAAATCAATACCGGATGTCCTATTGAATATAAGACATAAAGTTTCCCCTTTTTGGCTAACTACATGCACTCTAAGCTTCTGTAGGAACCGGCCTCAGGTTTATACTGATTTTATATCAATAAGAGCAAATGCCAATGGAATTATTGATTTGTACTCATCCATGCTATAAGTCACCAACAACTTATGCCCATAATTTCCATATAAGAATGTATCATTGACACATACAATGGGTCAACAGCATTTGAAGGCTTCTACACACGACCCAAATGTCCAAAAAACTCACTTGAACTGGGATTGACTTCGCTTTAGCGAACTACTCCAGCCCCAATCCACTTGTGTCCCTAGATTGCTCAACTTCATTGCATTTAATAGTCTCGACAACTCATTATATGATTTTTCCTAGTTACCATATACCATCTTAATAGCCTTTCACTTTGCCTTGAAAACCTTTCTATTGCTTACTGTGTATCCGTACATAGTTTGGACGTTAGCTATAAGATCAGGTATGTTAATATTAGAATTGTTCCATATACTATTGATGAATAGCCTAGCCATTATGTTGCTATCGAGCTGAAGATAATCTTGGTTCATTATCGGGTTCACACAAGTGTGCGAACTCTTTAGAATTGTTATTTTGAAAAGACCCTCTACTTTCTTCAAATAAGCCCATAGTCTCTACTTACAACCCTATTCTTTCTTGTTATAGCAGATCGCGTATACAGTCGATTTCAAAATGATCACATGAAAATTACAGTGGTTCCTTAGGTGGAATGACTTCACCGCATCTATGAAATCCTTCTTCGTGTTAAAATGCATTCCGACACTCAAGTCATTGGAATTGCTGATATTGCTGCATATTTCATTAATATCTCTTTCCAATGTTACGTAGTCATTGCCATCGTATTGGTGGAAAGTCCAAAAATTGCCTGCTAGACAATAGGTTTATTATTTGTGGAAAGTCCTAAAATTGCTTGCTAGACAATACTTCACTAGTTCGACAATGGGGCTTGCTTAGGCTGTCATTGTAAAATGAATGGACCAGTATATTGCTCCTGACAACACGTGGTCTCACCTAAGCCTCTCTTAAATCCTCCACGTGGTCATCTTTGAGGCCAACATCATCTTTATCACCATTCACATATGTCACATTCTCCCCATCGTTAATATTTATGTCCATATGTATTCTCTCTACATACGAATCATAAGACTCTTCATATTCGATAATGGGACCCAATGCTTTGTTAAGCTACTCTTCTATGATATTCGCATGCTCGTACTCAAAGAAATCAATGTACAGTTCATTTAACTAATCTATGTTGTGGTAATCTTCGAAGCTAACATCATCTTCATCACCATTTACATCATTGCATTTTCCCCATTGTTAACATTTATGTCTATATGTATTCTTTCTACATACGAATCATAAGACTCTTCATGTTCGATAATGGGACCTAATACTTTGTCAAGCTACTCTTCTATGATATTCACATGCTCGTACTCAGAGAAATTCATGTATGATTTATTTAACTGATCTACATTTGTTTGCTCCATACCAATTATTATTGAATACACATTAGGATCCGGAAGGGTTAGATTGTCTGGCTTGTATATTTCATGCTCATCCAGGCACTCAATTCCTTAATGTGCCTTATGTACACTTCTTAAATACTCTATTCCTCAAAAGTCTTCACTATCTTAATGAAATTCTCAACATCATCATCGTTTCTAATACCCATCAACTTATAGGTAATTCTAACATAATGGAAAAAGAAATGCTTGTGCACTAGTTCAACACCACTTAAGTCAACTTCGACACATTCACAAATTCTCTAACCGAAATAAGAGAAGTTGAAATCCTTCCTAATCGTCAACTTCTTAATGGGGCTCCCTATCATACTTCGGCCTTCGGCTACCCATCATAATATTTCCATTCGTATAGACAATAACTTTCACGTAATATGCTCTTTTCACTCTAGTAATGTCACAGTAAACTGAATATTTAGATGATATTAAAAACTTCATCTACACACCGAGCGACAACTTTACAAAATACACTTAGTCATCTCGTTAACCTGTTCGCGCACTGCCTAACTTTGACTTATTAATTCAACCCAATACAATATAAATGTCCAAAAAAATATATATACACAACAATTTCCACCAACATTTCAAGATTTTTCATACTCACATTTGTATAACTTATCCACCGCAAAACAAAAAAAAGTCTTAATTTAGACAACATATAATAAATTTTCATAAAATATCAATAATTTACATAACTTACGGTATATCTATGATTACAAAATCTATGTAATTAAGTAACAATTTTTTTTTCTAAAAAAAATTGCATAATATCAATTATTACTATGTTTAAAAAAAAATCACAACTACAAGTTATGGATTATTACTTGTTTCAGACGTATATTAACGTTAAAAATGATTTGGTATTTCAACTATGAGTTTCCTCGCGTTTTTTCTGTATTTTAGAAATTTTAAACATTGATATGGGTGAGAACGAAGTCTGACAGCGTAGTTTATATAGGTAGTATAGTGAAGTTATAGAGAATTACATTAAAGGCGTATGTAAAAAGCATTTGCATGTGTCTTCACTGTACTATATTGTTTTTTTTTTTTAAAAAAAAAAAGCCTTTTTCTGTAATAGTTTTTGAAAAATGGCTCGTATTCTAATAAAACTCAAAAAACCTATTTGAATCAATTCAAACCTAATCCATAACCGTTAATCAATGGATGACTATATATTATAAATATCGCATTAATACATCTGTATTCATGTAATTAAATTACAAAAAATTTATTCACTTATTTTTCAAAATGTGTAACTATACCTATTTGACTTTAAAAACGTGCTTCCACTCCGTACTTTAAAATTTCCCCTTCAAAAAATATAATAAAATAATAGAAAAACTTAAAACTAAAAAAGATAATAAGAAAAACTTGGCGTATGCATCATTGTTTCTCTTATTATAGCTATCTATAATATTTTCTAGATATATTATAGTAATATGATTTTTCTTACGTGTGTGTATATGATAATGCACATTTGCACTTATATATTCTAATCATATACGTATATCCTGTTGGTATGTTGGTATTAATGCCATTTTTCTTACATGTGTATATATATTCTACTATTAACTTTAAAAATGCACTTCCACTCCCTAGTTTAAAATTTCTCCTTGAAGAAATATAATAAAATAATAGAAAAACCTAAAACTGCAAAAAAGAAAAAGAAAAAGAAAAGAAAAACTTGGATTATTAAATCATTAATTTTCTTATTACATCTATCTGTAATATTTTTTTTTTTTAGATATATTATGGTAATATGATGTTTTATTACATGTGTACAAAGTACTGTAATTATACATATATTAGATTATTAGTATAGCAATATATGTGATAGACGGAGAAATTAAATATACCCCAAATCTTAGCCTTGTAGGGTTTCAGAGTTAAGTCAAATTACATTTTTTCGAGCGATCAAGTACTAAAACTTTTATTAAAGTTCACTTATCGTGAAAAATGGGGAACTCAGTTGCATGATTTTTAAATTCTTACCACTTCCGATGTATTGATGAATTCGTGGTTGTTTATATATTTTTAAGATGCTTTATGGATTTATTTAGTTATAGATCTCATTAGTAATTTACGGATTATTTTTATACGTTAATGAGACAGATGCTTCCCAAAAAAGGAAAAAAAAGGAAAAAAAAATTAGATAGAGTGTGAGTTTAATAATTATATGGAGATTTTTTTTTTCTTATTTTCGGTAAACTGATAAATTTATTCAACTGGAGCAAAAAGCAGAACAGAGTGCAACAGGAGCCAAAACATCAACCGCAAGCTCCAGTTCCTTCTACGCATATCTGTTCCATATTTTGATTACAACTTAAAGCAACATTGCCTGAATTTAAAAGAAACAACTCGTGCCATTTTGGTTCCGCAAAATAGCTAGCAAATTCCTCTGGTAAAGGTCCTTGAAAACTGGAGCTCCTTCCTCCTTCTAGAGCTGCTTCCACCGGTCTGTGTGCTGCTTCATTCAATGCTCTCGCTGTCCATGGTACCTTTCAGCTCTTCTTCCTTTTAGTAGTATTGCCTTCACAAAGTAATAACATTAGGAGATAGAGTAGAACTGTCCTTCGTGCTTGTAATATGCTTTATCGCTTCGAGAGAATCTTATTCGAATATGATATTCTACCATCCTCTTGAGTTAGCTATCTTCATACTCCAAAATATCGCCTAGAGCTCCGCTTCAAGTGGCGAGACAACAGCAATGTTCTTCGTGAATCCCCGCAAATGGCCGCGAGTCCATATCTTTGTCTTTAAAAGCTGCATCACAGTTTACCTTTTAAGTATCCCTTAGGTGGGGGAATCCATTCATTCCTCCTGTCTTCTTCATTATTAAACTTCATATCTCTTTTTATTTGTGCCCGTAATTCTTTTGCTTTCACCTCCCCATTTTCCTAGTACGAGCTATCTTTGTTGTCTTTAAATAATATCCCGTTTCTTTCATTCCATATGCTCCAAGGTGAAAAGCAAACTTCACGTTCCAGGGACACTTCCCAGATTTCCTTCCTTCTCTCTGTTTCGCATTGTATTTTGTCATTTCTTTCAGCTTCAAATTATATGAATCTTCAAACTTCGTTGATCCATTCACTCCTCCAAAACACCTTTATCCTCTCACATTTCATGAATAGATGTTCTAATGATTCATCGTCAAACTTCTTTGAATATTTAACGGTTGATGTTTTATATATTCCTACCACATATAGAAAAATATGGTGAAACTATCACATCCGGATACTCTTGAGTTATGACAAAGTTGCCATTAGTTCACTGAATACATAAATTAGGTACCTCGACAAAATCACCAAGATAGCTATGATTAGTAAAACTGGACAGTACAATGAAGATTTGACATTTGAGTATAAGGAAAACAAAATGCTACAATTCTCATGTACCATGTTTGGTGTACTGTAGTGGACACTATTTATTTCAAAATTAGAAAAAAAATATTATTCACATTATCAATTATATGACAAAGTTCAATATTATAATTTGGAACTCAGTATAAGGTTAATTTTTGAATTTGATGGATATATTGATTCTATACTACTTCAAATGAATTTTTATACTACCAAACATATAAAACAAATTTTCTAATTTTAGTCCACTACCTCAAGACTTTTTTGTCTAATAACTTTAGCCCATATGCAAACCAAACAATAGATTAAAAAAAAAAAAAATCTAGCATCGTATAATAAAAATAAGGTAATCAAAAGATACCTAAGACTCAATTTATAGGAGAAGACATACATGAAATTCAACCTGTGATGCAAGCTACCAAAAATAACTAGAGGAAAAGAAGAATATGGTGTGTGCAATTGGCTAAGCTAAGAATTCAGGTAATTATCATTCTTCATTACCGCTTTAACCCAACATATGTTCTTTAACCCAACCATTGGAACAAGAAATGTGACATCTATTCTACTTCTTCCACCCCCATAACATTAAACTATTTTCCTTCTCCTAATTTAAGTCTCTTGTCATCACCCTAAGTGCTACTTTGTGGACTTGTTTGGCTGATATCATCAATCAATCTTGTCATATTAAGATAAGAAGAACCACCAAATTCTACAGCTTCCTTTGCTAGTTGCGCTAACTTCTGTGCCCTCTCTCTTCTTTTCATTCCCATTTCATCATTACTCATTACCTTCTCAACAGCATCCTTCACATCTTCCATTTTCACCATGACACCATACTTGTCTTCGTAACCAAGATACACCACTTCCTTGACACCAACCCCAACACCAGTCTCCAAGATTTGCACTACCAACTTCTCATTATAGAATTGCTCAGCAAATAAAGGCCATGTCACCAGTGGCAAACCAGCAGTAATGCCTTCTATTGTTGAATTCCATCCACAATGTGTCAGAAAGCACCCTATTGCTGGATTTGACAATATCAAAACTTGTGAAGCCCACCCTCTAATTAATAGTCCCCTTCCTTTGACCCTTTCTTCGAACCTGGCTTCTTCGGATAACCATTTTTCAAGTTCATCTCTACGGTTTGCTCCTCTTATCACCCATATGAATGGCCTTTGGGTGGCTTCTAACCCTAGCCCCAACTCCTTCATTTGTTCTGGTGTCACTCTATTAAGACTTCCTAAACATGCATATATCACAGATGCTTTTGGCTTGGAATCTAGCCACTCTTTCAAGGACTTGCTCACATCGTCTGAAACAATTTTGTTTCCTCTATGTGCCATGTCAAACTCATTGTTACTGCAGAGTGACACTGGTCCAATACACCAAACTTTGTCACCATGAATCTTTTTGAGTTCCCTGACATAATTTGATTCCAACTCTTCGAAAGTATTGATCACATACCCGTATGCTCCTTCAGCAGAATGTCTTATTTGATCTCTAACATCTGCCATATTGTTATTCGGTGCATAATTGAACATTCCTGACAACTGTTTCTTAGTAAATTCGATTTTATCGGGCATTCCTGGAACCAAAAACGTCTCTGTCTCCGAAACTTTCTGATACACCTTGGATACTTGTAGGTTGTGCGTACACAAATGAGTGAAGCAGCTAGTGCCATCAAACAAAATACTAGGAATGTTCAACCTACGAGAAACATCAGCTGTCCAGAAGAGATTCCTGTCTGATATCAAACAGCTAGGTCTAGGATTAGTAGCATCCATTAGGAATTCTTCAAGTGGATCTTGCAATGTCTCTGCTGCCAGGAAAAAATTCCTGAACAGGCTGACTGAAGGGAGCGCATCTACATTCTCACAGTTTTCAGGCAAACCAAAATCGGAACCGGGGAAGTTTAGCTCAAGGAGCTTTATAGGGAGTCCTGAGATGACAGCGTTATCAATTGTTCCCCGAACACGGTTGGCGTTGAGAGGAGTTGTGACTATGGTAACGAGTACCTCACGTTGTGCAATGAACCGGGCAATATCGACCATAGGAATAAGGTGTCCGGGGCACATTAGAGGGACTAGGACAAAGTGGAGTTGGTGGTGGTGGGATTGTGTTGCCATTGCTGTTGTTGTGGACAGGAATCAGAAGTGTCATGGATGGATAAGTATAAGTGCTGATTCTACCACGTATGTCGGAAAACTTGAAATTTGTTTTGTCTCTTTCATTCGGTAGTTTCTTGTCTTGTTTTGTGCAGACGTATGTGCATACCTTGGGAGGAGAAATGACAATTTCAGTATCTTTTGTAATGTAGCTTTCGTTATCCTTTAAAAAATGATGCTTCATCTCACTGTCTCCACCTCTATGTCCATGTGATCTATTGCTGGCTTAAACCCAAACCACCAAAAGACACTCCAACTCATTGTAGCAACTCAGGCCATGTAGAACAGATAGATTTCCAATGTTAATCCACCAAATTTACAGATTGTGTAAGGGAGAAAATAAGCTTCATATGTGGTGATGGAAAGTGCAAAAGAAATACAGATGAACGTGCGTGTGTTGAGAGAAAATATGACTCATTAGCTACCAATCAATTACAGCAAGTATTTATACAATGGTTAAACAACTAGCTGACTAACTAACTAATAGAAATAATCCTATACAAGCAAATATATTGTAATAATCTTACACCACTAAAATACAACTACATACAGTAGTAGAGAACATGCACCCCTTAAGTTAGACTTGATTATAGGCTTAACTTGAAACAAAACTCTTGAAGCTGTCGTCCACTGATAGCTTTGGTCAACAAATCTACTAATTGAGAGGTAGAAGGAACATGAACAAGTGAAAGAAAGCTTGATTGAATGTGATCATGAATGAAGTGGACATCCACCTCAATGTGTTTTGTCTATCCATGCAAGCAAGGATTGAAAGCTAAAAAGTATAGCAGACTTGTTGTCATAGTGTAGATAAATAGGAAAGGTGACAGTGATGTGAATATCTAAAAATAAAAATGATAACGAAAGGATCTCTTTAGTAGTGGTGGCTAAACTCCTATACTTAGCCTTGTTGGTGATGTGGAAAAAGTAAGTTATATTTTTTTGTTTTCCAAACAATAAGAGCATTGCTAAGAAAAATACAGTATCCAGTTAATGAGTTGTGATCAAATGAGGAACTCCAATTAGAATTAGACTAAGCAGAGAGCTATAAGCTGTTACTTGCTGGATAAAATAGGCCTAAATGAAAAGAGCCCTTAAGATATCAAAGTAAATGCAACAAAGCATGGTAATGTGGTACTTTAGGAGCTAAAACAAATTGACTTAAGCATTGAACTGAATAAGAAACATTTGGCCTAATAATAATAGCACAAAGCAAATGTCTAATGATGCATGTGAAAATTGAAGGATCATGAAACAAATTACTTGAATCTCTATCAAGTTTAAGTCTTGTTTCCATAAGAGTGTGCCTTAGTTTACAAGCAGACAAACTAGCATCATTTAAGACATTAGGAACGAACTTAAGGTAATTAATAAAAAGACCATCATTGGTGTAACAAAGCTCCAAATCTAAGAAAAAATGTGCATGTCCCAAGTCTTTGATGGTAAATGCTTTGTTAAGTTCAGTTTTTATTGTAGTAATAAAAACTTCATCAGAACTAATTAATAACATATCATCAACATAGAGAAGGATGATCACAAAACCTACCTGTCCAACATGAATGTATAAAGAATGATCATGTTTTGATTGATTAAAACCATGTGAGATTAGAAATTTTGATAATTCTACATTCTATTACCTTAGAAACTTGTTTTAAACCATATAAAGACCTTTTTAACTTGCAAACTTGGCTTAGAAGTGCTTTATCATAACCCTCTGGTGGTGTCATATTGATATCTTCATCAAGATATCCATGGAGAAAGGCATTGTTTATATCAATTTGCTATAAAGACCAGTGATTACCTATAGCAACAGCAAGCAAAATTCTAATTGTATCAAGTTTAGCAACAAGTGAAAAGATCTCGTGATAATCAACACCTTCCCTTTATTTATACCCCTTAGCAATTAGATAAGCCTAATGTCTTTCAATGGTCCCATCTGGCCTATATTTAACCTTAAACACCCACTTACACCCTATGGCCTTTTTTCCTTTAGGTAAAATCACCAAATCTCAATTATCATTACATTCAAGAGCATCAAGCTCCTTTTTCATGGCATCAATCCATTCTTGTTAATTAGCTACTTCTAAGCAAGTAGTAGGTTCTTTAGTCACAAAAATATGAGACAATGAAGCAACAAAATCATGTGGAAGATGAGAAAAGTCATGAGGTGTCAATAAAGGATATGGAGAAGTAGTTAGTTGATGATTAGAAGGATTAATACAAAATGAGGAAGTAAAGCTTGTTTGATTGACACTTGACACAAAATCTTGTAGCCATCTAGGTGGCTATCTTTGTCTAATAGATCTTTGAAGTTGAGTATTAGCAGGTGTAAGCAATGACTAATCTTCATGATTGTTTATAGAGGAAAAAGTGCTATAGGCTTCACTAGATGAAATGTCACTACTATGACTAGTAGATAACTGATCAAAAGAGCATGCCTGTTGATCAATAAAAGATTGGTCAACTAGAGGGGAAGACTCAAACAAAACAAAACTTTTAGATGTAGACATAGAAGGATCGAGAGCAAATGATTGTATAGAACAATGGAAAGGAAAAATGTGTTCAAAAAATATAACATCTCTAGACACTTGAATTTTGCCAGTTTTCAAGTTGTACACTTTATATCCCTTTTCTGTTGAAAGATATCCTAAGAAAACACGTTGTTGACCTCTTGGTTCAAACTTATCATTAGTACAGGGTTAGGTACTAATGTAACACAAATAGCCCATAACTCTCATATAACTATAAAATGGTGATGAACCAAGCAATAGTTCATAAGGAGATTTCCATCCTAGGCTCTTAATAGGAATTTTGTTTATTAAGTGTATGGCAATGAGGAAACACTCCCCCCAAAAGGTCTTTAGTAAATTGGCATTGATGCATAAGGCTCTTGAAGTGTCAAGAAGGTATCTATGTTTTCTTTCTACCACTCCATTTTTTTTGGGTGTATATAGGATAGTCTTATGATGAATAATGCTAAGGGATGGAAACAAAGATTCACATGTATGGGATAAAAACTCTCCTCCATTATCAGTTCCAACAACCTTTGGTACAACTTGAAACTGATTCTTGACATAACAAAAAAAAAAAATGTTTCAACAAATAACATAATTGATGTTTATTGTACATCAAATAAGTCCATGTGGACTGAGTAAAATCATCAACTATTGTGAAGAATAACCTAACATTAGATATTGATCCAATATCATAGGGCCTCCACACATCAACATGTAGTATTTGAAAAGTAGAAATAGCTTTGCGTTTACTTTCAAGAGAGGCCAACCTATAAAATTTGCCTAATTGACAAGCATTATAAACAAAAGAATGGAAATCAAGACCCTTATAACTAAACAAATGTTTCGGCTTAGCTATAGAAGGATGCCCTATACGAGTATGCAATAAATGAAGTAAAGTATTATTAACACATGAAAGAAAGACACTTTGAACTGATGTTTTATTACTACCAGATGATGAAACTGTATTTGATGTACCTAGAAGCTTAGTAATCACTAGGACTTACTATAGGGAAAGGGAACCAAATGGGTCCTTCATAATAACGAAGAATGTAAGCTATGAAACATAATAGCTTACGTGAAGCTGTACGGAAGATGTGACTTACCAACAAACACAACATGACTCAATACTTCACTTAATATGATGCATAAGCTAATGTCAAGATCAACTCACCACTAATCTCGAGCTACTCGACAAGATTAAATAAGAGTGTAAGAAAAATGTACTGGAGAGGAATATCTCAACAAATATATTCAATATTTGAGAGGAATGAAAGATATTTCAGCTAAAAAGAAGAGAGACTATTTATAGTAACTCTTTAAGGCAACATTACAATTGAGAAAAATTACAAAAAGAATTAAAAAGAAAAGGATTCCTAATATGTACGTAAGGGATAAATAAGACAAATGATGAAAAGGAATAATAGTACAATACTAGAAAAAGTTATGGATATGTGGTAGCTTGTCAATGGGTCCGTATTAGGGAATCTCTAGGCATGGCAGTTAAACTGGGTTCATGATGTGGTAGTTGTGGATAGGCAGAATTAAGAGTTACCAAGACGGATAAGAGATGCTACTTTATAGTAAGTCGGAAGAGAAGGATCCGGCATGTAGGAGCCTCAACCTCGACACTCGGTAAGTTGCCTTCAGCACATGAGGGTTTAGGTAATTGGAGTAGGGCTTGATGTGTATGGACCTTGGTCTTGGCACTTGGCAGGTCAACTTCAGCAGATGAAGGGTCAGCAACAATACAAATATTAGAATAAGGTAAGGTGTATCCGAGCTGAGTACTCAAGGAGTTTGCCTAACTTTTTGCAGTGTACTATCTCTCATCCTCAGTAAGCTAACGAGAGAGAATCCTTCAAGAGACGGAAGGCCTTTAAGGTATAAGTGAGTAAGAAAGCCAAAGTTCGGTATTCCATTAGTTCCTCGGTATTGTTGTAGATTTGCCCTCAAGCTCATACGTATCCTTTAGGTAACTCAAGCTCATACATGTCCTCATTGATATGCTTAAGGATCCTATAAGGCCCATCTGACCTAGGAGATAGCTTATTTTTCTTTTTTCTAAGAAAACACTCATTGATGAGGTGGATCCAGAAAAGGTCTCTAGGACTATAAATGACTTGCCTCCTTCCTCAGCTTCCTTGTTCTTTCTTCGAGCTATAGTCTTGGCCAGTTGTTCGATAGACTTTTGATGTAATTTCTGAAACTCCTAACTACACTATAGGCCGGATTGACTTTCTCCTTAGGTGGTCAGGCTAATAACCATATTTAAGGGTAATTTTGGGTTAAGTCCATAGACAACCTCTAATGGTGACCTTTCTATTGAGCTGTGAGCTAAGTGGTTGTAAGCAAACTTAATGATAGGTAGGTACAGATCCCAATCATGTAGATGCTTCCCAACAGTAACTCGTAGGAGGTTGCCAATTGTGCTCTTTGGAACTTTGGTCTAGCTATTTGTCTACAGGTGGTAAGAAGTGTTGAATATGAGCTTAGTTCCAAGCTTATTTCATAGGGTTCTCTAAAAGAAGCTCGTGAACTTCAAGTGACAATCAAACATAATGCTTCTTGGTACTCCATGTAGCCATATGATCTCCTTTAAAAATAAGTTAGCAACAAATAAACCATTATTAGTTTTGTAGTAAGGGATGTTATGACTCATCTTACTAAACTGATTGTCCACCACGATAATAGAGTCATTCCTTCTTAGAGTTTGGGGTAAGCTGAGTATAAAATCCATGCTTAGATTGGTTCATGGCCGTTCAGGTATAAGTAGAGGTGCATACTCTCCATACGACTTCTTTCTCCTCTTTACATGTTCACACACCTCTCAAGAATTCGATGTACATCCTTCATCCTCCTAAGCTAATAGAAATGTTCTCTCAGCATCTCAACTGTTCTCTTGTTTCTAAAGTGTCTAGCTAAACCTCCAACATAAGCTTCTCGAACGAGTAACTCTCTAGTCGAACCATTCAACATACAAACTTGGTTACCTGTCATTAAGGGCCCTTAGCTCAAATAGAACCCATCCACAACTCTTCCAGATATGCACTTTGCTACGAAGAGCCTAAAATACAAATCATGCTCATACTAATTAGGTAGGGTGTCAAATCCAAGTATCTTGGCATATAATGCTATAATGAGGACATGTTGATGAGGGAAAGCATTATCTACAGTATTGGTGATTCCCTTTTTATACTAGATGATGTAGCAAAAAGACTCCAAGAATTCAAGACGTCGAGAAAGTTTTTGTTGACCTAAAAAATGTTTAAGAGATTCATGATCTGTATAAATGATGAATTCTCTCAATAGTAAGTAGTGTTGCCAATTCTACAGTGTTCAGATAAGGGCATAGAACTCTTTGTCATATGCTAAGTAATTTAAGATAGCTCCTCTAAGTTTCTCACTGAAATAGGCGATTGGTCAACACTCTTACACAAAAACAACACCAATGCCGACTTCTAATGCGTTACATTCTAATTTAAAATTTTTCTCAAAATCAAGTAGGGCAAGTAGTAAGGCTGATGTCAACTTGAACTTTATCTCATCAATGATTTTATGATCTTTCTTGAACCTAAAGTTTTTCTTGGTCATCTTAGTTAGTGGAGTAGTTATGGAACTGAAGTTCCAAATGAATCTTCAATAAAACAAGGCTAAAACATGGAAACTCCTCACTTCAGTAATGCTAGTCAGTATCGACCACTCAAGAATAGCTTAAACTTTCTCATTATGAACTCGGACTCCTCCTTTCAAAACAACATATCTAAGGAATATAACCCTACTTTAGCAAAGTACACATTTCTTTAAAATATTGAATAACTTCTCGACATAGAGGATATCAAACACTGATCTTAAATGTCCAACATGAGAAATAAGGTCGATACTATAGACTAAAATGTCATCGAAGTACACCATAATGCATTTATCAATTAATGTTCTCAAGACATGATTCATAAGCTATATAAAAGTACTTGGTACATTTGTCAAACCAAACGAGATCACCATCCACTCAAACATGCCATCCTTTGTTTTGATGGTCGCCTTCCATTCATCTCTAGGTTTCATTCGTATTTGATCATAGCCACTCTTCAGATCAATCTTCAAAAAGATGCAAGCACTATGCAACTCATCAAGCTTATTATCCAATCGTGGGATCAAATATCGATATTTAATAGTAATATAAGGGCTATCGATGAACATTCTCTACATACCATCTTTCTTTGGCATTAGGACAACTTATACAGCATAAGGGCTTATGCTTTCTCAAACTTATCCACGATCTACCAACTTGTCTACTTCTTTCTTCAGCTCGGCTACCTGCTCAAGGTTGAGCCTATATGCAAGTCGGTTCGAATGAATAGCTCCTAGCTAAAGGTCAATACAATGTTCTATACCTTTGATGGGTGGCAAGCCTTTCGACAAGAAAGAGGTTGATATACTCCTATAATAGTATCTGTGCTTTAGGAGGTAAGCTTCTTGCTTCTCTTAACTCTAAGAGTTTCCTAACTAATAGGAGCACATTCTCTTCTAACTTGACTTCTCAAGAAAAATGGGTACAGGAAATCACTAATGATTTTAGCTACAAAGATTAGGCAATCTTCCCTTGTGACTCCTGTATTTCTTTAGAGCTCATCGAGGTCAATATAACCTTCTTCTCGTCCTTTTGGAAAATATAAGTGTTCTTATATTTGTCATGCAATACCCTTGTCATATCGTACTTTATCTTTGTACCTATCACCAACAGTAATGGGCAATCTAACTTATTTGGCAACGGGTAGACCTCCCTTCTCATTCAACCAATGAATCTTGTACAGTTTAGGGTGTGGGTAGGTTGGCAACTTTAGGCCCTTTACTACTCCTTACATTATGACATTGGTACAACTTTCTCTATCAATGATTAATGCATAGAGCTTACCATTCACTTAGCAATTCTTATGGAAGAAGTTCTCCTTCTTCTCATTCTTGTTAGCTATAAAGGTACTAAGAGATCGTCAAATGATAAAATAGTATTCAGCCCCTAGTTTAGGTAGGATCACAACATCAGGATCTTCCAGAAATCCTTCTAACACCTGATCAACTCCCTCTTCATCCTCTCCTTCACTAGCACTCTCCACTTTGAATAAGGGCTTATCTCCTTTGATGGTCATGACATAATGGTTCAGACATTAACTAACCATATGCCCACATCCAAGATATTTGAAATACTTGATCCCTGGGTCTTCTTCCCTAAGCTCTGACTTTAGTCCCTTCGAACTTGAGGCTCCTCAGCCTTGCCCTTACTTCAACCATCTTTTAGTCAACTTGACACCTATCCTCAGTAGTACACCCTAGAATGATTGTGTGCTCAATAGTTCCCAGGTCAGCTCGGTGTACCATTTCAGGTTAGCAATCCTAATCAGATGCTTAACATTCAACTAATCTGGCTTTACCTCTTTTTTTTAACCCTTTGTGCTACTTGGATAGCGTTATCTAGAGTCCTAAGCTTCTATAACTCCATTACATGGCCAATCTCAATTCTATGCCTACAAATAAACTATGCTATAGCTTAAGTCTCAGGTTCGTCAACATCACATTAAATCATCAACAATTGGAATTCTCAGATGTGCTCATCCATTGATTTGCTTCCTTGCCTCAAGTCTTAGAGTTATCGAAATGAGTCTTGTTCATAGTATTCTAAATCAAACCTACTCCTCATAACTCTTTTCATTTCATTCCATGTTTGGATCTCATGTCGGGCTCTTTAGCACATGTTTTGCAACTTTTTCCACTACATTGTTACATATCCAGAAAACTCTAATGTAGTTACCTCGATACCAATAGAATCTTCATAGTCATAAAAGTCAAATATCTTTTTGATCTTTTCCTCCTAATATAAGTAATCATCAGCACTACTAGACCCATTAAAGTCTGCACCTTGAGATGCTTAGCTCCTTTAGGGGCTCTCAACTTACGCTCCTCAATTCTATCATATTACTCCTTCTCATCATACTCTTCAACTTCATCTAACTTTAGCCTTCTTCTAGTAACTCTATCAACTTATCAAGGTGGAGTTAAGTTCATATCAATTGGTTTTGGAGCTCGTTGCTCACCTATTTGCCTTCTCAGCCTATCTGTCATTTCTCGGCCCTGTTCAACAACAACTCTCTCTTACAGCTTAGTCTCTATGACCTTTTATATAGAAACAGCTGAATTGGCCACAATTGTAGCAAGATTTTATATTTGCTCATCAGTAGTTGATAAGGTTTGTTGGTTAACACAAACATGACCATAAGTATCGCTCTCAACATCGGTAATCTCTCTTTGAACATTAGGATTCAATATTCTCAATACAAAGCTTCAGAAAACACTCCTTACACAAGAAATTCCCATACGTACTTAGAAAATAAGAATCAAACAGTGAATTACAAACTTACTATATTCTTTCAGTGGAAAACAAAGTATAACAGAACAGCACACTAGCAAAACCACTTTGATATAGCTTTCAGTCACAACGTAGAGCTTTGATACCAGGATTATATAATACGCCTAAAAGCATAGTACTCACCAGAACTTACCATAGGGAAAGGGAACCAAATGGGTCCTTCATAATAACAAAAAAATTAAAGTGAAGAAGCTAAGAAGCACAGTAGCTTAAACTACTCGACAAGATTATATAAGAGTGGAAGAAAAATGTACTCGGAGAAGAATATCTCATAAGAACAAGTATATTTAATATTTGAGAGGAATGTAAGATATTTCGGCTATAGAAAAATGAATTATTTATAGTAAGTGCTTAAGGAAACATTATAAATAAAGAAAATTACAAAAAGAATAAAGACGAAAGAGATTCCTAATATGTACGTAAGGGGTAAATAGGACAAATGACAAAAAAGGAATAATAGTACAATGTTGAAAATAGTGATGGACATGAGGTAGCTTGTTAATGGGTCTGCATGAGGGAATCTCTAAGCATAACAGCTAAGCTGGGTTCATGATGTAGCAGTTGTAGATGGGCAGTATTAGGAGTTGTCAAAATGAATAAGAGATGTCATGGTATAATAGGTCAGAAGAGAAGGATCCAATATATAAGGGCCTCAACCTCAGTAGTCAACAAGTCAACCTCGATACATGAGGGTCTGAGTAGTTGGAGCATGGCTTGATGTGTATGGGCCTCGGCCTTGGCACTCAATAAGTCAGCTTCGGCAAATGAGGGGTTGGTAACACTACAAAGATTAGAATACAGCAAAGTATATCAGAGTTGAGTACTTAAGGAGTTCATCCACCTTTCTTCTGTGTACTGTCTCTCGTCCTCTACAAGTTGACAAGAGAGAATCCTTCTAGCGAGAGACTAAAGGCCTCTAAGGTATGCGAGACGATGAAGGTCGGAGGTCGACAGTCCATCAATATTAGACTTAGCTTAAAGCATATAAAGTCCATCAACTAGTGTTACCTTTGCTAATACTGCCTTTACTAAGGTCCTGAAACGTGCTATTATGCTTATCAATCATAGTAAATATGTTCAATTCTTGTAAGAGTCAAAGTATTGACAAAAGGTTGTCAAACAAATGAGGTACTAGCAAAACTTGATTAATGGAAAGAAATTTGTTTATGTGTATAGTTCCATGATGTATGATTGTAAGAAACCATCCATTAAGTAGTCTAACATGTATTGGTTTATGAAGTGGTTATAAGTCATGGAAAAGATTCGAATGAGGACTCATATGACCAGTTGCTCCACTATTGATGACCTAAGAACATAAATCCTTACTTATTGTGCTAAAACAATAAGAATAAGTTGAAGTCATACTTGTAAACTCCACATGGTTTATAATAGCTTCAGCAACAATTGCGCACTCTTCTTGACCATGCATCATCTTCAACACTTCACCACATACAATTAGCTTGCTTTTATATATCTTGTGTTATAATTAAGTAAAGTACCATTATTAATCTTGCAAAAGGATGCAATTGCATAATTCCTTCTAGACCTAATCCTATTATTTTTATTTATCCTCTTTCCCTTATACTAGTCGAGGTATCTAATCAATTGAAAACATAAGTCCATTATGTAAGCTTCACTTTTGCAATGCTTACAAACTACCTTACTGATTTGTATCTTAGCCTTCCTTCGATCAACCAAATTCTTTAAAGACTCTACTTTGTTTATCAAATGTGCAGATGCATTTAAGTTAGCAGTGATAATTAAAGTGACTTCTTTTTTATTTTCTCCTTGCTGTAGTAAGTAAAAAGCCTTATTTATGCTTGGTATTGGATCCATTGAGAGAATTTGGTTATGTACACTATCATAGCACTCGTTGACTCCCATGAGAAATTGAATCAGCTTAGTATAGGAATCATGTTCTAAAACTCTATCCTTTAGCTTACAAGTACAATTGGATATACAACCACACTAGCAACAAGGATATGAATGAATAGCCTAAAGTTCATCCCAAAAACATTTCAACTTACTATAGTAAGCACTAATTGAGGGATTTCCTTATTTCGAATTCAAGATTTCATATTGAATTTGAAAAATAAGAGGACCATTAGTTACGCCATAATACTCAACAATTTCATTCCATAATTCACAAGCAAAATGTGCATATAAAAATCCTTGCGCTTAATCATTATTCATGGAATTTAACAGCCAACACCTTACCATGAAGTAGCACTTGATCCACTTTAACAAATCTTGTAGTTTCTTCTCGTCAGCCTTGGTTAAACTTCCATTGACAAATTCTAATTTTAGCTTTACACCTAAAGCCATCTTTACTACTCTACTCCAAACAATGTAATTAGTTCCATAAAAAATGATATTTTTAATAGACATCGAAGAACTGTCTAATCTACTTAGATACATCACATCACTAAAACTTTGATCAGGAGTCATCGTCATGATGAATCCTCAAAATGATCTAACTATTATAGAATGCAAATTGAAGATAATACTTGAATAGGATCTGCTTTGATACCATGTAGCAACTCAAACCATGTAGAACATATAGATTTCTAGTGCTAATCCACCAAATTTATAGATTGCATAAGGGAGAAAATAAGTTTCGTATGTAGTGATGGAAAGTGTAGAGGAAATATGGATGAATGTATGCTAAGAGAAAATATGACTCATTAGCTACCAATCAGTTACAAGAAGTATTTATACAGTAGTTAAACAACTAACTAACAGAGATAAATAATCTTATACAAGCAAATGTACCGTAATATTCTTACACCACTAAAATACAGCTGTACGGAGCAGTAGTCAATACTCATCATGCTTATTTTTTTTTTTTATTATTCAAATTCGTAAGGTATGAATTGTGAAAAGAATGCTTTTTGTATTCCTTTTCAAGGTGGATTCCAACTCTTCAGAAGAAAGTAAACAATCCTTTGTCTTGTAGCCTCTACTACATTAATTTCATAGTTAACCTTTACCAAATGGACTATTTTGCAATCAATAATTCAAATTCTTTTATGTGTTTGTTTAGATTATCTTTTTTGAAGTCCATATCTTATGTATTTCTTATATATATGGTTACGTACATACACACACATATATAACCCATCCCAATTAGGTTACAATTCTCTCTTCTTCTTCTTTTTCTTTTTTTTTTTTTAATACATTTGGGTTGTCCTTGGTAGCCGCCTACACTTAGGGGGAGGTCGTACAACTACTTGCTAGGTGTGGGTAACTACCCAAGACCACAACTAGGTTACAAGGCCCACTTCCTAGTTTGGCCAAATTCATTACCCCAAGGCCAGGGCTACTTGTATGGGGTTGTACGACCCCCTTTAGTCATCGCTAGCTACTTCTTGACTCTAGGGTAGTTGAATTTTATTTTTTATAAATTTTTATTAAATATTAATATATATAATTATTATATACATTAATAATTGTTTTTCATTTTTGTAGAATTTTTTTTCTCATTTTTCTTATTAATCTATATATTTTATCATTTTTATAATTATTTTATTATTTTTTATTTAAAAATTATGTATGGACTAATTGTATGCTAGTACTTGTATACAGTAATATAACTTAAAAAGATTGATGACTAAAATATATTAAATAAAGAGTTAAGAACTGATTCGTAAAAATATAGAATATTAAGAATATTTTTGTACTTTTTCCTAAAATTTAACATATAAAAGACTATTTGATTTATTTATATTTTAAAACATCAAATACGATATCTTTCTTGTATCTTATCTTAATTATGATAAAAATAATAAATGAAAGATGAAAATTAAAAGGTAAAAATTCACATATTTTCAAGATAAAAGCATTTGATTCTCTTATCTTTAAAATAACCATCTTATCTTCTAAGAGGGCGTCCACTGAACATGGTATAAGAGCCGAATAACGTGCTCTACCTCTTATGTTATCCTATCCAATCCAATTCTCTTGTACTTAATTTTTGTGGTCGAAACATGATAAGACAGCCCTCTGTCCGAATAGTCGCTTTCGATGTACTAGTTCCACGTGCTAAATTCAGCAAGACCACAACTCTTCCCTAAGGGGATATTCGACTACTTTGTACCTATCCCAAACAATGATAAGGATTGCGGAATCAGACAACCTTCTTAGTTGTTGTGAAGTCCCGTCAAGTTCTGCTTTTTGGATCATACCAAGAATAGTCAGTGCATGTGATAAGACTTCCAATCGTCCAGGATGCTTGGATAACCATGAAAATATGCTGCATAATCTTGAAAAAGAAACTTCAACCACCTTCCTCTATCTAGTTCAAGAAACTCGGTGAAGGGAAGATGCAACAGCTACACATAAAACGCGAAACGGGAACTACAGCAAGATTACTAATAGCAACCTATTAAAAGGAATCAGTAACTAGACTGACTTCAATAGAAAGCTAAATTCATTACTGTCGTCTCAGGATTTTCGCTTCGCTAATAGAGATAGAAAGTTAGGACTTGAACAATAGACCTAAAGCCTATAAAAATAAAACACTATATAAGATATGATCGTTTTGATATTTAAGTTAATAAGTTATTAAGATAATAATAAGGATGTAATAATTGAAGAATGAGTGAATATGTTTTTATCTATGAGATAAACCCCAACTTATAATAATGGAAATAAAAATATATACAAGTGAATATATTTAAATCTTGTTCAAATAAAAAAATATATCTTTCTAAATTAAGTAAAATACTAAATTCTTAGGATGATGTGGTATGCAATACGTTAGTAATCCTATATAAGTTGATGTATTTGACATATCCATTTCTTGAGTGAAGGACCTTCACCCAAGCTTCATAGGTGAAATTCTAACTTTTAAGAGGCCTTAGGCTTAAACAACACGAATGGAGAACAAAGCTCTCAATATGGCTCCTAGGCTAAGAATAGCTAGACAGTAGAAGAAGGTTGGATTCATGTTGAAGATCATGGAAAGTAGGTTGTGTTTGGACTCATTAGGTTGGCTTGGGCCAACATAGGTCAGCCCACGGTCCACAAAAGTTGGGATGGACTTTGAGGGAATAGTTTTTAAAATAGCCTATCAACAATTACTAATAGGTTTTTATAGTAAAAAAGAACAATAAACTTGTCCCAATTAGCTAATGTTTTCTGAATTGTCAATGGCTATAAATCTAATGGAAAAGGTTGAAGGTAATTTTATTCATCCCTGATGTTATTAAGTATGTACATCAATCTGGCTTAAATATGTTCAGGACCAGGTACAGATCAAGGTCGCCTTTTCTTAGTTTCAATTCATAAGACTTTACAACTTTAATATTTTTCTCAAGCTTGGTTTGATTCGCATACATGTTGCTTGATATCTTGAATCAACATGGTGACATTGGGGTGGGAAGATCCTCCCTCCTCTACTGCTCGCTTTGCCATCTCTCCAAAAGCTTTAACTCTTTTTCTTCTTTCCTCCGCTTCCCTTGCATCATCCATCAATTCGTCAATAGCCTTTTTAACATCATCCTTGGTCGCCAGAATCCCCACATTTTCTTCTTTTCCCCAGCTTACAACTTCCTTCACCCCAACCCTCACTGCGATTTTCAATACCTCTACGGCCAGTTTCTCACCGTAGAATTGGTCTGCGAAAAGGGGCCATGTAACCAGTGGAACACCGGCTGCTAAACCCTCCAATATAGAGTTCCAACCACAATGTGTCAAGAATCCTCCAATAGCGGGGTGAGATAAGATCAAGATTTGTGGTGCCCAACCATGAATCAACAAGCCTCTTCCTTTGGTTCTTTCCTCAAAACCATTTTCTGCTATCCAGCTACTCAATTCTTGTGACTTATTGTACTCCCTCATTACCCAAATGAAGGGCCGGCTGGAGGCTTCCAGGCCTAGAGCAAGCTCTTTCAATTGATGAGGTGTTAGATTACATACGCTTCCAAGACAAGCATAAACCACGGAGTTCGTTTCTTGCTTGTCAAGCCATTTCAGGCATTTATCCTCGTCAATGGAAGCCTTTCTACCCCTTTCTGCCTTGTCAAGGTAATCCTGGTTGCATAGTGAAACCGGTCCAATGCACCACACTTTACCTCCTCTAACCTTGTTGTAAGCATTGGCGTATGTCGTTTCCAATTCCTCAAAGCTATTAACAACCACCCCATATGAGGCTGCCTCAGCCTCTCTTATTTGCTTAGTGAATTCCTCGTTGGTCGAATCATCCGGCTTTGGCAACTGCCACCTGGTAAACTCAAGTTCATCAGGCCAGCCAGGGAGGACGAAAGACTCAGAACTCATGTCCTTGAGGAAAAGCTTATTTACACATAGCAGGCAAAAGCAGCCAATTCCATGGAAAGAAATCCTAGGAATATTGAACTTTCTAGCAACATGGAGAGTATATGGCAAACACACATCAGAAATAATACAATTCGGCTTCGGTTTTAAATCTTCAAGCAAATTTTCCACCGTCTCTTTAAGTGACCCAACAGCAATGAACATGTCAAAAGTCAAGTCCAGCGAAGGAAGCATGTCAACGTTCTCACACCCTTCAGGCAATCCCAAGTCTGCATATGGAAGCTGAACCTCCAGGACCCGAATTCGGAGTCCCGAGTTTATAGAGCGAACAAGAACCGACCTGAACCGATCGGCATTGATGGGCGTGGTTACTATACTGATTGTAACACCACGTTGTGCCAGTATTCTAGCTATGTCAATCATGGGGATCATGTGACCTTGAGCCATAAGAGGGAAAACTACGAAGTGAAGTTGGTCATCTGAAGAAGCCATGAAAACTGTAAACAGGTGAAATTCTATGAAGGGAAAATTGTAGCAGTCGGATTTCAAGGAATGTGTTTTTAAGTTTTTGATAGGTGTGCGGTTTTTTCTTCGATTTTCTTGTCTTGAGATAGCAATGAAAAGGTGAGGAACAAGTTCAAATACAAGTGAGAAGTAGCTGAGACACAGAGTGAATAAGTTGGTCTCTCTGTGTGTGTGTCCATATATATATATATATATAAAATAATAGATAACGGTCTTCCTTATTTAGTTCTCCATCCGTTTAATGCCGTTAAAGTAACATAATGAAATAAAAGATAACTTTTCTTTTTTTTTTCCAAAAAAATAAAAGATAAATAGTTTTTTTTTTTAACCGAAGAAAACAGAAGCATCGGTTTAATTACACTAACTGAGTATTTGGTAAGTCATAAGTAAAATAGAAATGAAAAGAAATTAGTTGAAAGAAAGGAAAGGTGAATAATGGAAATATAATATTTATTCTTACTTAGATAGTGAAAATGAAATGAAATAGATGGAAATGTTTAATTTTCTCTTATTTGGTTAAGGCAACATAAGTGAGAAAAGGAAAGACAAAATAATCATTAGTCTAACTCATCCTTTAATGTCATACCACAAGAGCAGAATAGCTGAAACAATCCCACCCTATACACTAACCTATAATAGAGATTAATCTTTTAACTGTTATCATAGATTTGATATACATAAGGCACATATGATTAAATTATTCTGAAACATCTTTACCTCAATATCTATAGTAAAATAAAGATATTTCACCCATATATTTCTTGAAAAAAATAAATTCACCTGGAGTTTTATACATAAAGCTTATGGAAGGAATTCCAAGCTCTTTGGTTACAATAAATATAATACTTTAACTTAGTTTGGGTCTATGGCCTAGCTCACCAACTAACTCAAAAAGTAAAAGACAAAAGAGTAATCAAAATCTAATTGTTCCTTATTCCAAACTTATTTGCCCGTCTTCTATATGTCTGAGAGTTATAGAATTTGTAAAAGAACAATGGGATGTGAGTAACTATTGCTTAGTAAAAGGATGGGGAGAGAAGAATGTACAACACAACAAATAAGCAAGGTTGTCAACTAGTTAGTTAGATGCGATGTGATGCAAACAAATGACATCTACATGACATTATCTCATCTACCATAAGGTTTATACTTGCTCTAACTTTAATTAAGTAGTTTTAGCATGATGGAGGAGTGCTTAGTAGCAAAATTGACTAAATCTAAGCATGCATAATGGAGGTATGCTACTTTGAAGACCTTCATCAAACCAATGCCCTCAACCTTACTGCAACCTTCTCTCCTATCATTTAATTCGGCATTAAAGGTGAAGGTATGGCCAATTTTCACTTCCCTATAAAAGGGCTTGCATTTGGCTGGATAATCCTAATCATTCTCTCTTGTAAATTACAATGCATGTTAGGTTAAGGTTTTTTTTTTTTTTTAGTTCAAGTTTTGTCTGTCTTATGAGGTGATCAAATAGTTTCAAATAATCAAATCAGAAAGTAGTTCATAACAAGGACGTCAACATATGTTGCATAGCTGCCATGATAACACAACAGTTTCCACAACGTTCAAACTTAATAGCTTCCATGAGAGAGGAAAAAAAAAACATTGAGTAAAACCCAATAATTAATTACAAAAATACATATATGAGTTTTTCCATTATTTTATTTTGAATGCTTGTATTATTTCTTAGTCTCAAAGATTAAAAGGAAAAAAGATTAATTAGTTCACCACGCATTTTCATTAGTAGTAAGCAAATACCAATAGCATTTATATACATATTAATGTATTGGGTCCATATTTTCTGGTATCAGAATTTTGTTGATTATTGCCTACTACTCATCAAAACATATCATGTATTAGTACCATTGAAATCTTTCTAATTACTTATGTGCTCCAATCCACCAAATCAATAAAACATGGTGCTATAAAAAAGCTATACAAACCCTAATCATCTCGACTAGCCACCAAAATTCCATTTAGAAGTTAACAATGCTAAATACAGTTGGAAAATTAGGAAAATTATATGGAAAGAGATCAATGTTTTAAAAAGTTGAAATAAAAGATCAATTTTTCGTAAATTATCTATAAAAACTAAGTTAAGTTATAGTTCAAACTCATATCTATAAAAACTAAGTAAGGAGGAAGACCTTTTTTCTTTTCTTTTCTTTTCTTTTTTTTTTCTTTTTAACGAAGGCTATCCTAAAGGAATGGTAGCACCACAATCCAACTAGATTTGGCTATCATAAATTCTTTCATGAGATGACGATGGAGGCAGATTTGGGATAGAACATTCAATCTTCTTTCAATAAAGCTTACTCTTGTTGTTCTTGTAACCTTATCTTTTATTAACAATTCTTCTTTCCTTTGGATCACCCTTTCGCGATCAATGAACTTATCTAATACTAGGATATTTAGCAACCAGAATTTTACCAAAGCCCTTATCACTTGTATGGTAAATTACACTGATAGCCTTAATAATCCCATATACGTATAGTATGCCTTCGTCACCATAACACATTTAGCTTAACCCTTCACACAACCACATGGTAGATAATTGCCTATTCCCAATTTAAAGAACAAAATAGAGAAAAAAAAAAAGAGGGAAACTTGATATCTCGATATCTCAATATGGTTGCCCAGTACTAGGGCCTATCTCTCCTTAATGGGTTAAGTAACTCATTTTTTCAAGAGAATCATGACTCACCTTGTGTTTTCATGGCCACTTTGGCCACCCAAGGTTACAAGGCAGCTAATGGCTATGTAAATGAGGTCATATAACCTCTCTCAAGTGGTTAAAAGAGTTTTCTTTTTTACGTACAATTTTTTTTTTCTTTTTATTTTGAATTATAGTTTTGAAACAAATTTCTTGATAATTTTTTTTCTTTTTTTTATATGTTTTAGATATTGATATTTTATACTCTACATTCTTTAAGTTGTTTTTCCCATTTTCTATATTTTGTAATTTTATTTACTCTATTTGTTTTATTTTTTATAATAAATAAGCTACGTCATCGCTACATCAACAACACATGTCCACCATGTGTTAGAAACATGTCACATCAGCACAGTTCAATGGTGTTATTACGATAGTTTGACTAAATACATTATTTGAACTACTTTTTTAAAGGTTAATGCCACATTCACTACATAAACTTTACTCATTATTTCAATTAAATATCTTAACTTTAAAAATGCCCATTTACTACCTTAACAAACATTTTGTGATCATTTATGGTATCTTAGCTAATTTTGTTTACAGTCATCAGTATACATTTAATTCTCAAACAATTACAACATGCCATGTACATATTTTACCACATAAAAGTGTGTAGTGCTACATGTCAATAAAATAAAACTGTAACTCAAACTTAAATTTAGCTATGTCATATTTTAAGTAAAAAAATAAATAAGGCTATTTCAATTCTAAGTAATAATTTAATATTAGTTATTTAGAAAAACAAGGAAAAAAGAAACTTTTATATTCTCTCTCTATAACCACCATTTTCTTTAAAAAGCTCAAATAGGATTGGATAAGAAGGGATAACATCGAGTTTGAGGGGCCATAGGTGGTATAGGAAGAGTGAACATCAAGATTTAAAGAAAACTTTTAATTTTTGATGACTTTATGTTAGAAAGGTTTAAAATCATAAGAAAGAAATGAGCTTTTAAATGAACAAAGGCCTTGGGAAGAAGTAAGATGAGATTTTTAGCTTAATACCACCAACAAGCTACTCAACTCGTGTTGGTTTGAGTGCCATCAAATCTAGTATACTACTAGTTAAATTGTACACTACGATTTGCATATTCATTTAGGTTGTTTTTAGTTTCAAAATTAAAACCTTTTTTTTAACTGGTTGCATTGTAAGTTACACTCAACAGGTTTATTCAAGTTATTTTTAGTTTCATAGTTTCAAAATTAAAACTTTATAGGTTTTTAAAAGATTAAAACTTTATGGTTTTTCTATAGATTTAAACTTTATTTTTTTTTAATTTAGATTGTTCTTATTTTTAATAACTTTATTTATTTTTGAATTCCATATATGATTTTTTAGGCTAAATTAACCTTAAACAAAGAAGATTTAAGTTATATACATAGGGATTTAAGATATTCATTTTGTCTTTCGGCTATTGTGAGTGTTTAGGATGAGTTCAACAAAAGTTGAATCATGAACTATTTTGAGATATGGGGTAAGTTCAATAGTAATGTTTGGATGGGTTCGAAGTGGTGGATTGTTGTGGGTGGAGAGCTGAGAGTGACTTTAGGTCTTGATAGTAAAGTGCATTGATTCAAAGGTGTAGGGATGATGTTGGTGGTTGAAGAAGAAAAAGAAAAGGTTGGGATTTTTTTTTAAATTTTGTCTCAAATAAAGTAAAAAAAAAAATTATGTATCTTTATTTTTAATAATGATATAAGCTTAGATTTTTTAAGTGACAATTTCTTTTTCACTATTTTTATAGATAATTCACAATTCTTTCCCTAAATTTATCCCCCTAGGCATTGACAAAGATGGTTATAATGTTGAATTAATGCAATTTGCTATGTGTCAAGTTGGTGATTGGTTAGCATATCCATGTTGGCTCATAGAGCTTAAGGGATTTACTTCATATAACATAGATGACATTAAAAAGTTTACTTAAGTAGTAAATTGATCTATTTAAAGTTAAAATACTTAATTATAAAAAGGAGTAAAGTTTGGATGGAAGATGTAACTTTAACCCATTTTTAAAATGTTGATCATTGTCTGACTTTAAAAAAAAATGTTGATCTTACCCCTAAAATGTTAATCCTCTTTTATGTAATTTTCTCATAGAGAATTTATTCCATTTCAATGAAAGTCGTATTTTTTTCTTACAAGTTTAAAATCATTAATGTGAGACCCTATAAAATATATGATAACTCGAATTTTAAACATATTTCATAGGATGATTTTATAGTATTTTCCTCACATTTTTTGGTTTTCTTTAAAGAAATTGATACTTAATTGAGTAAAATTTTGATTTTTAGGTTTGAACGCGTTCTAGGATCGAAAACGAAGAAAAGGAATCAAATTTCACTCAAATCGGAGTTCAAATGAAGAAGTCATGAAATTTTGAAGTTGTGCAGAAAATTTTACCTTAGTGCAGAAAGTTACACGACCTGGGGACACGGTCATGTCTCAGGCCGTGTCTGTTGACGAAAATAGAATCTTTGTAATACACATATAAAAGGATATCTTAGGGTTTTAAAAGAAGGAAAGACATTACAGAAACAGAAAGACACAAGAGAAGAGAAAGAGACTTAAGGAACAATATCAAGAAAGAGACTTAAGGAACAACATCAAGAAAGAGACCTAAGGAACAAAATCAAGAAAGAGACCTAAGGAACAACATCAAGAAAGAGACCTAAGGAACAACATCAAGAAAGAGAAGGAACAACATTAACTTCAAGATTAGAGAGATTGTTCATCAATCAAAAGGGGTTTCCATGTTTTATTTTATATTATTGATGAAACTCATTTTTAGATTCATTATGATAGCTTAGAATTTGAGTATTTAGGATTATGGAAGCTAGGGTTTCATGTGATTCTTGGATTGATTTAGAAATTTCAATAAAGTTTCTATTTTTACTTGATTCAATTATGTTGTTAATTGTTGATTGATATTTCTAAAATATCAATATATGATATTATGCATGTTAATTGAAAAATTGCATGTGTAATTAGATTTTTACATAATTGAAGAGGATTACATGTATACTTAGAGATAAGATACATGTTTCTTCCGGAAAGTTAATTATTTGTATGGAAATTCATTATACATTAATGTAATTCTAAATTATATTACTAAGTGAAGAGATTCCGGTAAATCATTTAGGATTAGGGTTAATATGCTTGAAAAAGGTATTAACTTTAGTTGTGAATCCCTCCGGTCAAGAAAAATAGAAACCGAATCGAATATATTTTAAGTGATCACATGTTAAACTCTAGGGAAAATAATTCCTAAATACGTTATTACTTTCTTGAAGTCGTTCTTGATTTTATCGCTTTTTCAATTTATTAATCAAGTCTTATAAATAAGTTAGTTTGTTAATTTTAGTATTTTTAATTAATTCAACTTTCATAATTTTCTGGTTAGATAATAAAGCTAAGGTTAATATTAGTACTCGAAGTCTATGAGGAATCGACTCGGACTCACATCCGCTATATTAAAACTGATAGGTGCACTTGCCTCATATCAATATACAATTAGGATTAACACTTCCATCGAAGCTATTGAGTTAAGAAAATCGTAAGTTTCACACTTTAATATATAGATCTCAAGCATTTGGCTTTAGGTCATTTAGGAAAGTAGAATGGTTGAGCTAACATTTTACAACTTGGTAAAAGAAATCAATAAATAAAAGTAAAAATGGTAATAATTATCTAAATATAGATGTAGTAAGCAAAATGAGCTCCATAAGTTTGGATTTTGCAAATATAATAACAAAATTACAAAATAGCTTAAAAGCTAATCTTTAAATACAATATTCATAATTTATGGGAAGTAAGTAAGATGAGTTCCAACAAATAACAAATCCTCAAAGATAAATTATATAAACAACAATATTTATAGGATGACATTAAATAATATTTAAAAAGGCATGCATATATGCTTAGTATAATTAGTACATAGGCTCGTATTCTCGTAATTAGATTCCAAGTAGTCAAATTTAAGATATTTAAAAAAGTAATCCGATTGAGTTAAAACTTTACATCTAAGCTAGAAATATTAGAGAGAGAGAGAGAGAGAGAGAGAGAGAGAGAGACCATGGGTATAGATCTTGAAAATATTATAAAATAGAAGTAATATAGTTAAAATAGCCTAACTTTATATAATATGTTATTCTATAATTGTCAAAAACGCGTGAAATAGGTATCGATATTCAACAAACTCTTAAAGATAAATTATAGGAGTAATAAATTATTAAGTGACATGAAATAATACATAGAAAACATGTATACACATGGAATACAATTAATATGTATATATATCCGTAACTATTTAAAATACCCAAATATATGCAAAACATGTTAAAATTAATAAAGAAAGTAATAAGTATATGTAAACAAATGTGGGAAATAGTAGGGAAAAATTTGGTTGAGGTATGGCATTCCAAAGATAGTGTTAGAAGATGAGAATTAAACAAAAGTGAGGTGGATTTAAGAGATGAAGGGAGAGAAAATAACAAAACTTCACATTCTTCACTTGATAATCTAGGAAAATTTCTCTACAAGCTTCTTTATGCAAAGGAGAGTTTAAGAAAAATATAGAAAATTGTTTTGATGGAAAACTTTACATAGCATTATAGTATCAATAATATGTAGCTTGAAAAAAAATTTGAAAATCAAAACTATGTCATTAAAGGGCTTTAAAACAATATCAAAATAAGTTCAAGTTTAGTAATTTCTTAAGGACATAATATATAGCCACTAATTTTCAATAAAATAATATTTTTTGTAGATTCTGCATAAAAAAAAAAAAAGAAAAGGAAAAACCTAGTTTTCATCATTTTTTAGTATAAGTTGATATTTTTAGTGAATTTTTAAGAATTTTGAAAAAACCAAACACTTACCAAAACTCACAACTCCAACCACTAACAACCACCCTTTAGTTTTCAGCAACCCACGTAAAGGTCTTCCTTGTGGCAGTGGTGTTGATTTACTCCTAATAACAACTTATGCTTGCGAACCCTTCACAACCTAGAAATGCATTGAACTTTTCTATAATTTTCCACAATTTTCCCTCTTTATTTTTCAATCTTCCCATATTTTTCTTAAACTCTCCTTTACATGATGAAGCTTCTAGAGAAATTTTCTTAAATTCTTAAGTGTAGAACGTGAAATTTTGTTATTTTCTCTCTCCTTATCTCTTCAATCCACCTCACTTTACCTGACTTACAAGATGGCATTATTTAATTCTCATCTTCTAATAGTTGTCCCTGGAATGCTATACCTTAACAAAAATTTTTCCTACCGGCATATAATTATTATTTTCTTTATTAATTTTAACATATTTTGCATATATTCAAGTATTTTAAGTAGTTATAGATATATATTTATACATGTTAATTGTACCCCATGTATATACATGTTTTCAATAAATTATTTCATGTCACTTAATAAACTATTATTCATATAATTTATCTCTAAAAGTTAGTTAACTATTGATACTTATTTTGTAGATTTCTGACAATTGTAGAATAATATATAAAGTTGGGCTATTTTAGCTATATTACTACTATTTTATTATATTTTCAGGATCCACACCCATAGGTCCTCTTTGTTTAATATTCATGGCCTATACATAAAGTTTTAGCTCATTCGGGTTATTTTCGTTAATACCTTAATTTAACTACTTAGAACATAATTACAAGAGTACGAGCCTACATACTAATAATACTAAAAGTATATAGATGCCTTTTATATACTATTTCATGTTAAAATATTGTTGTTTATATAATTTATCTTTAAGATCTTGTGACTTATTAGAACTCATATTATGTACTTTCGATAAATTACAAATATTGTATTTGAAAATTAGCTTTTTAGCTATTTTATAATTTTGTTATTATATTCGCATAATAAAAACTTATGGAGGTCATTTCACTTATCATATATATTTATATAATTATTACTATTTTATATTTATTTATTTATTTTACCAAGTTATGATATATTAGTTCAACCATTCTATTTTCTTAAAGCTAAATGTTTGAGATCTATTTATTAGAGTACGAAACTTACAATTTTCTTAACTCAATAGCTGTGATGATTATGCTATATTTAAGTGCTAAATTTTAATTGCAGATTTTATAAGGTCTCACAATTAAGACTTGAATTAATCAAAAGGAAAAAAAAAGTTTTTAAGACACGTAGTTGCGATTACATTAGAATTTACTATTTAAAATTTGTTAGAATTAGGAGGTGCTTACTCACACATCACCCTAAAAGTATATTACATTCACTTTTCAATTAAAGATTAGTCATTTCATGGATATTTAAAAGGTAAGATCTCTTAGTTAAGTAAATGTTCACCAAGTGGTTAGTTGGTTAGTTCAGTTACATAGAGCAGTAGTATAAATACTTGTATCAAACAGTAGAGAGCTCTAACCCGAAATATTCATTGTTCTTCCTAATGCTAGCTTCCCTGTTTAATGAACCAAAGTTGAAGAAAATCAACATGTTATCAGAGAAAGGTTCTGGCAGGATTTCTAGTAATTGAATTTTCATTTGATTCCTAATTTTCTTAAATTCATACTCGATTAAAATATCTCTTCATCTACTAGACATGAATAATCTTAAGCTGGCAAACAATGATCCATACTATTTGTCTAGTTTGGACAATAGTGGAATGATGATAGGAAACATTGTTTTTAATGGAAACAACTATCTTCCATGGACTAGATCTATAAAACTAAGTTTAAGAGCTAAGTTAAAGACCGATTTCATAGATGGTTCTATAGAAATGCCTGCTGATGATTTAGATGATCTTAATAAATGGATTATAGTTGATTATATGGTCAGGTGCTAGTTATTGAATTCTATGCTTAGTGAATTTGCACAAAAATTTTTGTACACTCAATCCACCTGTCAATTGAGGAAAGAAGTTAAGGAATAGTATGGAGTGGCTAATAGACCGTTAGTTTTTCAGCTTCAACATGAAATTAGTAATGTTAAGCAAGGAAATCAAATGGCTATTGCTTATTATAATAAATTGCGAAAATGCTGGGACGAACTTCATGAATTATATAGTTTTCCTCGTTATGAATGCGGACAAATAGAATATCGTACGTGTGCATTCAAGACGAGGATTGAAGAATATGATTCACATATGAAGTTAATGCAATTTTTTATGGGTTTTGTTTGAAGCCTATGAATCAGTACGCAATCAAGTGCTCTCGATGGAACCCTTGCCCTCAGTTAATAAGGCGTACTACTTAGTTCAGCAAGTAAAGAAGCAGAGATAAGTATCTAGTTCTATTACTGGAAGTATTGAGATGGCAACCTTTAATTCTAATAGAATAGGGGGTTTACTTGAACAATAAAATTTCAAGAAAGGATTAGTGTGTAAACATTATAAGGCAAAGGTCATTTGGTTAATACTTGTTTTTAGCTGATAGGTTATCTTGACTTGTATAAAGGAAGGGAAATTTTCGCAAAAGGAAAGTCTGATAGTTCAGTATTAATGTGTAGTACACAAACAAATAACAATAATTCTTTAGATACTCCATTTGATGAAGTCATTACTGATTCTCCTATTGTTGCTAATAAATTATTTGATAAGCAGTTTATGCAAGAATGATGTCTTGAGATGATGAAAATTATGAAGCAAGGAGATTTTGGTGCAACAACCTCAGTTTGAAATGTAGTAAATTGTGCTGTTATGAATCTTTCTTTGTCTACTGCTTTAACAATAATGAATAATGAACTTGTTATATGGATTGTTGACACTAGAGCAACAGACCATATGATACCCTATTTTCATCTTCTATACAATGTTACAACCACACACAAACCATACCCATCAGGTTACCAAATGGTATCATTCACTATACAACTTAACTTGGTTCAATTTGTGTTAGTTCTTAATTTACATTACATAACGTGTTGTTTGTGCCTAAATTCACACATAATCTTATGTTAGTTCACAAGCTTACCTTACAACAGCCTTTAAAAGTAATTTTTTATTCTTCCTCATGTCTACTCTAAGATCGGATTTCTAATCGGATTGTTGCAACATCTAAAGCTTAAGAAAGATTGTATCTTTTAAACATTAAGTCAAAGTTTACTTCCTTTGTGTCAAAAAATACCATAAACAATTCAAGGTCTTTTCTTGTTGGTTCTTTGAATAAAGATGAGCTTATGGTTCTTCATAATAGGTTGGGACACACTTCAATTTCTAAACTACAACATTTGAAGATGTGTAAAAATTCTGATTTTATAGAATTCATTTGTAACACTTGTCAAGAATCTAAGTTTCATTGTTTGCCCTTTCTTAATAGTAAAAGTGTTGCCTCTAATGCATTTGATTTGCTTCATGTTGATTGTTGGGGTCCGCATCATACACCTTCCTTGACAGGAGCATAATACTTTCTTACTGTTGTCGATGATTTTACCAAGTCTTCTTGGACTTTCTTAATGCACCACAAGAGCTAAACATCTACTATCTTGATACATATCTTTAAGTATGTAAACAATCACTTTTCTTGCTCGTCAAAATTGATAATTGAGGAGAATTCATTTCTCACCATTAGTAAGAATTGTTTCACAATCTTGGTATATTACATCAAAAGAGTCTTGCTTATACTCTACAACGAAATGGGAGGGTTGAGAGAAAACACTGCCATCCTTTAAGTACTTCAAGAGCTATTAGAATTCATGCCGGTTTGCCAAAACAATTCTGGGGTGAATGTATACTTGCTACAACATACCTTATAAATCTCATGCCAGTTGTTACTCTTTCTTGGCAATGTCTCTATGTGATGTTGTTTCGTAAAATTCATGATCACAACAAGCTTAAAACTATTGGATGTTTGTGTTATATTGCAAAACTTGGACCTCATAGAGACAAATTTGATGCTAAGGGAGTCAGGTGTGTGTTTCTTAGATATGCAAATGATTGCAAGGGTTATAAGGTTTATGATTTGGACTTAAAGCAATTGTTGTATAGTAGAGATGTTAAGTTCTTTGAAAATATATTTCCCTTTCAGGATACATCTTTGTTTGATTCAGGGCATTCAAGTGTTTCTTCTTCTATACTGTTTCCTTCAATTTCTTTTGATCTTCCTTCATCTGTTCAACCTAAGCCTAATATATTTTCTTCTCCTATACCTTTACCTGAAAACACAACTATTCTAATTCGAAAATCTAATCAGATAAGAAGGCTCTAACCTGGCTTAATGATTTTGTAAGTACAGTCTTTACTAGTTCTAATGCTATTACTTCCTCTACTAGTACAGTTAAATACCCTTTGTTTGATCCTGTTGATGAGAATCAGATTACCAGACCACTGATCTTAAGCTAAGCTTAAGGTTTAAAGGGATTAGCAAGACGAATCTTCCAGTTCTAACTGACCCCTATCGAAGTCAAGTACTTCCTTGTCAAGTCGAATGACTACTTATTTCTCATAGGTTATATGCCAAGAAGTAGAAGGCCGAGATATATGCCAATATTCACTTACATTCATGCTTGGCTAAGTACTTCCTTGGCATTACCCTTACTAAGATGTCAAGAGAGAGACTCTGGACTGACTAAGTCACCCTTGCTCAGATAAGCAAGCTATCTGTACTTTTTGTCCACATTTTCTAACAACCTCACTAATGTAGTATCGCCATGTGTACAGTATCATGTATAGAATTCGTTGTACCAATGATTATTTTCTTTGTATATTCATTTTTACCCTTTTATATCTTATACATTACTTCCTTAGGAAATGCCCTTTTTATCTTTTCCCTTTTGGGTAAGTTGCCCTAACTTATTAGTATAAATATCTTTATACTTGTAGCTGGGGAAGAATAGAGATTACCATTAATACACTTCTATGTTTTTTTCTTCTTCCTTGTGTAAACACTCTATTTACTCTCGGCATCACTCTTATCCTAACTCTTGAGCAAGGCTAGGTAGCGAGTAATCTCACCAATCTAATTCATGCGTCATATCAAATTATGGCATGAGTCCTTAGAAGTTCCATTAGTGCATTATATCCTCCAGAGCTGTTTATAGGTTTTACTTACTCTTTTATCAACATTTTTCCTTTACACATATATCCTATTGCTTTCTTTCGAGCTTTCTATAAGCTTGAACCCATCTAACAATTAGTCTTGTCTATTCTTAGTCACGGTTTGCACCATCCAACCATATAGCAACACTTTCCTCCAAACTATGTTATATCTCTTGCACATCTGTTGATAATTCATGAGCCTCATAGTTATTCCCAAGCTGCTAAACATCTTGAATGGTTAGAAGCTATGGATAAGGAGTTGAGTGCTTTAGAAAGTAATGATACTTAGGAGCTTACTTCTTTACCTATTGGTAAGAAGGCAGTTAGTTGTTGGTAGGTATATAAAATCAAATATAGACTAGATAGGAGTGTAGAGCGCTATAAAGTAATATTAGTAGCCAAGGGTTATACTCCAATTGAGAATGAGGATTATAATGATACTTTTTCACTAGTTGCTAAATTGAATACGGTGAGAATTTTACTTGCAGTTGCCATATCTTATTCTTGGCCTATTCATCAAATTGATGTCAATAATGCTTTCCTACATGGGCATCTTGATGAGGAGATATATATGTTACCTCCTGAGGGTTATTCTAAAGCTTAACCTAATCAAGTTTGTCACCTTAATGCTTGTTATATGGACTTAAACAAGCTTCCAAGCAGTGGAACTTTGAGATCTCTCTTTTCTTGGTTGCATGGGGCTTTGAACAATCTAAACATGATCATTCTTTGTTTACTAATAGCTTTATTGATGGTTTTGTTGTGATACTATTTTATGTGGATGATATGCTTTTGACTAACTCCAATGATTCTCTTATATCTAAGATCAAACATAAGCTAAATGTAGCGTTTACAATAAAGGACCTTGGACCCACTCATTACTTTCTTGGATTAGAGTTATGTCGAACTTCTAGTGGTTGTTTACTTAGTCGACAGAAGTCTATCATAGATGTTCTAGTTGATACTAGTCTTGCTGCAGCAAAACCAATGAGAGTTCCTTTTCTAAACTGGCTTAAGTTAAACAATAGTTCAGGGGAATTATTGCCCGATCCAACTTTTTTTCAGTGGTTGATTGGACGTCTCTCTTACATCAACTTAACTCGCCTTGATATTAGCTATGATGTATACTCTCTTAGTCAGTTCATGTCTAAGCTGCGCACAACTCATTTAGATGCCTTATTTCATGTTCTTAAGTACTTAAAAGGAACAATTAGTTTAGGTTTGTTTTACTTAGCATCAAATACTTTGGCCTTATCTGCATTTTTTTATTCTAATTAGGCTGCAAACTTGTTGGATTGTTGTTTTATCACTGGATATTTTCTGAAATTAAGATCTATACTAGTTACTTAAAAGACCCAAAAAAAAAAATAGCCTATAATATCTACTTCTTCTACTGGAGATGAATATAAAGATTTAGAGGCTGCTACTAAAGAAGCTTTATCAACCATATATGAGGATCAGAGAAGTTGACACCACGAATCTTTTTGTTCTAACTAATCCTTGCCAAAGCCGAGTACTTCCTTATTGAGTTACCTTTAATGCCATGCCATGCCATATGACTACCCATTTTTCTATAGTATGCTAAGTTGATTATTACTCTTTAATACCAAGTCGACCAATTACTTGGCATCTTCCTTACTGAGAAACCAAGAGAGAGAGAGTCCGAACTGATTAAACCATCCCTGCTCAAACAAGCCCATCTGTCCATATTTTTTGTTCGCATCTCCTAACAATCTTACCAATGCAGCATTGCCACATGTATTGTATTATACGTAGAATCTGTAACACTAATGATTGTTTTCCTTGTATATTTATTTTTACCCTTTAAAATTGTGTACATTGCTTCTTTAGGAAATATCTTTTTTGTCCTTTTCCCCTTTGGGCAAGTTTCCTTAACTTACAGGTATAAATACCCTTGTACTTATAGTTATAATTCATCAAATTTCCTTCATATACACTTGAGTACTTTCTTCCTTGTATATTCGTGAGTTTTTGCTTACTGTTTCATTCGTCTTTTTTGCCTCATTTGTACCTTTCCCCCATTAACCCTTTTTTACTTTTCTGCAAGCTTGGACTCATCTAACGACCGGTCTTGTTTGTTCTTGGTCATAGTTCGCAATAATATATGTCCTAAATGATTTTCATGTTGAACTTCAACTTCTTATTTCTCTTTTCTATGACAAAAAGTCTGCATTATTGGTAGCTTCTAATCCTTGCTTGCATTCCTAAATAAAGCACATCAATGTGGATGTTCACTTTATTCGTGATCACATTTCTTTTGGAGTTTTGCACGTTTGTCATGTACCCTCACGATAGCAACTTAAAGATGTCTTAACCAAGCCCCTTAGTGATTCTCAGTTACAAGTATTGGTACATAGCTAGATTAAACAAAGGGTAGTTAACTATACTAGTAAAGGAAGCAACAACATCAGAACTAGTAGAGACTGTACTTATGAAATCATTAAGCCAGGCTAGAAGCTTTCTGATTCGATCAGATTTTCAAACTGGAATAGTTGTGTTTTCAGGTAAAGGTGTAAGAGAAGACAGTATATCAAGCTCAAGTTGAAATAGATGAAGGAAGATAAAAAGAAACTAAAGGAAACAGTATAGAAGAAGAAACATCTGAATGCCCTGAATCAAATAAAGATGTATCCTCAAAAGGAAATATATTTTCAAAGAACTTAACATCTCCACTATACAGCAATTGCTTTGAGTCTAAATCATAAACCTTATAACCCTTGCAATCATTCACATATCTAAGAAATACATACCTTACTCCCTTAGCATCAAACTTGTCTCTATAAGGTCCAAGTTTTGCAATATAACACAAACATCCAACAATCTAAGCTTGTTGTAATCGTGAATTTTACGAAACAACATCTCATAGGGACATTGCCAAGAAAGAGTAGCAACTGGCATGAGATTTATAAGGTATGTTGTAGCAAGTATACATTTACCCCATAATTGTTTTAGTAAACCATCATGAATCTTAATAGCTCTTGAAGTAACTAAAAGATGGCGATGTTTTCTCTCAACCTTCCCATTTTGTTGTAGAGTATAAGGAAGACTCTTTTGATGCAATATACCAAGATTGTGAAACTATTCTTTGTAGTGGTGAGAAATGAATTTTCCTCCATTATCAGTTCTAACTAATTTGGAGAGCAAGAAAATTGATTATTCATGTACTTAAAGAAATGTGTCAAGATAGTGGACGTTTGGCTCTTATGGTACATTAAGAAAGTCCAAGTGGACTTGGTAAAATCATTGATAACAATAAGAAAGTATTATGCTCCTGTCAAGGAAGGTATATGATATGAACCTTAGCAATCAACATGAAGCAAATCAAACAGATTAGAGGTAAGGCTTTTACTATAAGGAAAGGGCAAATGATGAAACTTAGATTCTTAACAAGTATTACAAATGAATTCCGTAAAATCAGAATTTTTATGCATCTTTAAATGTTGCAATTTAGAAATTAAAGTGTATCCCAACCTATTATGAAGAATCATAAGCTCATCTTCATTCAAAGAACCAATAAGAAAAGACCTTGAACTGTTTATCGTATTTTTTGAAAAAAAGGAAGTAGACATTGACTTAATATTCAAAAGATACAATCCTTCCTGATCCTTAGTTGTTGCAACAATCTGATTAGAAATCTAGTCTTAGAGTAGACATGAGGAAGAATGAAAAATTATTTTTAAAGGCTGTTATAAGGTAAGCTTATGACCTGATATAAGACTATGTGTGAATTTAGGCACAAACAGCATGTTATGTAATGTGAATTGAGAACTAATACAAACTGAAACAAGTTAAGTTGTATAGTGAATGCTCCCATCCAATAACCTAATAGGTATAGGTTTGTGTGTGGTTGTAACATTGTATAGAAGATCAAAATAAGGTATGATATGGTCTGTTGCTCCAATGTCAACAATCCATATAATAAGGTCATTATTCATTACAATCAAAGCAGTAGCCAAAGAAAGATTCATAACAGCACAATTTACTGCATTTGAAACTGAGGCTGTTGCACTAAGATCTCCTTGCTTCATAATTTTCATCATCTTATGACATAATTGTTGCATAAAATGCTTATCAAATGATTTATTAGCAACAAGAGGAGAATCAGTGATGACTTCATCAAATGGAGTATCTAAAGAATTATTGCTATTCGTTTGTCTATTGCACATTAATGCTGAACTATCAAACTTTCCTTTTGCAAAAATTTTCCTTCCTTTATACAAGTTAGGATAACCTATCAGTTCAAAACAAGCATCAACCAAATGACCTTCTCCCTTACAATGTTTACACACTAATCCTTTCTTGAATTTCTTTCATTCAAGTGAACCCCCTGTTCTATTAGAATTAAAGGTTGACATTTCAATACTTCCAGCAATAGAATTAAATACTTGTCTCTGCTTCTCCACTTGTTGAACTAAATAGTACGCCCTATTAACTGTGGATAAGGGTTCCATCGAGAGCACTTGATTATGTACTGATTCATAGGCCTTAGATAAACCCATCAAAAATTGCATTAACTTAATATGTAAATCATATTCAATAATCCTTACCTTCAACACACACATACAATATTCCATTCATCTGCATTCACAACGAGGAAAACTATACAATTCATGAAGTTCATCTCAACATTTTCACAATTTATTATAATAAGCAATAATTGTTTGATTTCCTTCCCTAACATTACCAATTTCATGTTGAAGTTGAAAAATTAACGATCCATTAGCCACTCCATGTTGTTCCTTGACTTCTTTCCACAATGGACAAGCAGATTGAGTGTACAAAAAATTTTGTGCAAATTCACTAAGCATGAAATTCAATAACCAGTACCTAACCATATAATCAACTCTTATTCTGTTTACTAAGATCATCTGAATCACCAATAGGCCTTTCTATGGAACCATCTATGAAACCGGTCTTCAACTTAGCTCCTAAACCTAGTTTCATATATCTACTTCATGGAAGATAGTTGTTTCTATTAAAAACAATGTTTCCTATCATCATTCTAAGATTATCCGAACCAGACAAACAGTATGGATCATTGTTTGCTAGCTCAAGATTATTCATGTCTAGCAGATGAAGAGATATTTTGATCAAGTATAAATTTAAGAAAATCAGGAATCAAATGAAAATTCAATTACCAGAATTCCTACCAAAACCTTGCTCTAATACCATGTTGAGTTTCTACAGCTTTGGTTCATCAAACAAGGATGCTAGCATTAGGAAGAAAAATGAATATCTCAGGTTAAAACTCTCTATTGTTTGATACAAGTATTTATACTATTGTTCTATGTAATTGAACTAAATAACTAAGTATAACCAATTGAATTAAAACAAATTATCTAATCCTAACTAATATAACATCATAACTAACTAACTAATTCAACAACACTGACTAGCTATGCTCATAAATGAAAGAATTTGATGATGACAATAGTATTAGTTAGTAGAAGTATGGTAGAAAGGCTTTTCTTAACTAATGGCACAAACTTTTCCTTCCATGTACAGTTTTACTAGACTACAATGACGATAAATAAGGTGTTTGTCTAGCGGGAGATATCTCTCCGTTCAAACAAAAATAAATATATAGAAAATCAGTGTTTATAGTAGAGTTTAATCCAATTCAATTTGATTTAAATATAAAATTAGTTCGATCTAATTTTGATTCAATTCTAATTAAAACACGATGGAATTCGATTTTATCCCTTTTATATTTAACCGTCTCATATGTTCAAATCAATCATTAAATTGATTTTTACAAATATTGAATAGAAAACTGATTAAATAAAAAGTATTGAGTTTAAATAATTAAAAATATGAGTCTAAAGTAAAAGTAAAAGTTTTCTAAAATATAAAATTTTTTATATTTTATGTAAAAGAATAAAAAAGGGTAAAGTTCGGATACTAATTTTCTTATTATTTCATAAAAATAAGAGGAAATAAAGCAATAATCTCTACATATTCAGTAAATGAATAGCTTACACGGTCCTGACTTTTCTCTCCTAGTGTCACGGGCGGATTCCGTCGCTCGACCCCGTGCGGCACTTAGCGTTCCTGACCTCACTGAGGAAGGCTAAGTCAGCCTGTAATACACTCACAATGTTAGAGAGAGAAAGTAGAGAGAGAAACTGTGATAGTATACTGTATTCACTCAAATAACTTGTATGTTACATCTGAGGGGAATACCTCTATATATACAGAAAGCCTTTACAATCTAATGGTCTAGATCGATTCGATCTAATGGTTACAATTGATTCCCAACTACTACATTTACCTACCTTCACCAACTACTATACAATCTTCTGGACTTCTCTAGAACCTTCTAGAACTTTTCATCATCTAGAAGCTTTTGGTGGGCTTAGGCTTTTGTTTTTGGGCTTTAGGAACCTCCTAAGAATGGCCCACTTCGAGAGGTTCGTAACATTCTCCCCCGTTCAATCCGGCGACGCCCTTGTCGCTCCTTCCTCGTGGAACTGTCGAATCTTGTCTTTAAATTGCCACAGTGCTTCGGCTGGTTCCCAACTGGCCTCACTCTCTGGTCTTCCCTTCCACATTACCATATACTCATGTCTGGGAGTTTGTCCACGTATCTTCACATGTCTATCAACTATGATCCCTTCGACTTCCTTATCAAATGAATCCCGTACTCCTATTGGGGCCCTTTGTGATATAGTTCTTATAGGGTCTTCCTCATCTTTGTAGAATGGTTTTAGCATGCTCACATGGAAGACCGAGTGGAATTTCAGTTTAGGAGGAAGTTCCAATTTATAAGATACTTGCCCTACTCGTTTCACAATTGGGAATGGACCCTCGTATCGCCTCATTAGACCTTTATGTAGTTGGCCCTTTGTACGTTGTATCAAATGTAACTTAACAAGCACTTGGTCACCTACCTGGTATTCCATCGGCCTCCGCTTCTTGTCTGCAATCTTCTTCATTCTCTTGATAGCTCGGCTTAAGTAGGTCCGGGCTAAGTCATGATTTTCCTGCCATTCCCTTGCGAATTTATATACGGGAGGGCTGGACCCTGTATATCCAATTGCCACTGTATGAGGAGTTAACGGTTGCCTTCCCAGGACAATCTCGAAAGGACTCTGTCTGATGGACTCATTCTTCTGTAGATTAAACGAAAATTGTGCCACGTCTAACAACTTGGTCCAATTATGTTGGTTAGCCCCTACAAAATGCCTTAAGTATAACTCCACTAAGGCATTTACTCGCTCCGTCTGACCATCCGTCTGGGGATGCAGACTAGTTGAAAAGTTCAACTCAGATCCCAGAAGTTTGAACAGCTCTGTCCAAAATCTCCCTGTAAATCGCCCATCTTGATCACTCACAATGTTTCTGGGTAGGCCCCAATACTTTACTATATGTTTCAAGAACAACCGGGCCGCTTCATCCGCTGGGCACTCCTTTGTTGCTGGAACAAAAGTCGCGTATTTTGAGAACTTGTCTACCACCACCATAATTGTACCATACCCTTCCGATCGGGGTAAGCTTACAATGAAGTCCATGGAAACACTTTCCCAGGGCCGTTTAGGAATGGGAAGAGGCTCTAGTAGTCCTGGAGTTGCCTTGTGTTCAACTTTGTCTTGTTGGCACACGAGACAAGTTCGAACATAGCTTTCAATATCTTCCCTCATGTGTGGCCAAAAATACCTTTCTTCCACTAATGCTTGGGTACGGTGCATTCCTGGATGACCTGCCCATTTAGAATCATGACACTCCTTAAGTATCTCCCTTCTCAGATTCAAGGAATGGGGCACATAAATTCGTTGCCCTTTTGTATATATTAGTCCATTCTCTTGCCAAAATCTCCTTGTCTTCCCTTCTTGACATTGAATCCATAGAGTTTTAGCTTGCTTATCACTCTCCATCCCCTCTTGAATTCTATCAATGAGGTTGCTTTCAAGTTTGCTGATGGCTGCCAACTCGACCCTCCAGCTCAAAGCATCCGCCACAACATTAGTCTTACCTGACTTATGTTCAAGGTCGAAATCAAATTCTGCTAGAAAAACCTGCCATCGGGCTTGCTTGGGCGAGAGCTTCTTTTGAGTCTGAAAATAGCTGGTAGCCATATTATCAGTCTTGACCACAAACTTTCTCCCTAATAAGTAGTGCCTCCATACCCGAAGACAGTGTACTATCGCCGTCATCTCCTTTTCATGCACTGGATATCGTTTCTCTGTATCATTCAACTTTCGGCTCTCAAATGCTACGGGCTGTCTTTCCTGCATTAAAACCCCTCCAATAGCAAAATCACTAGCATCAGTACATACCTAAAAGGGTTTGCTAAAGTTGGGAAGGAGAAGGACCGGCTCCTTTGTGACTGCCATTTTCAAGGTCTCTAGGGCCCGCCTTCTCTCTGTACTCCAAACCCAAGGGGTATCCTTTTTTAGTAAGTCCGTCAAAGGACTAGCTATCTTCGAATAGCCCTTAATGAATCTTCTGTAGTAATTTACTAAGCCAAGGAAGGATCTCAGCTCAGTAGGCTTGGTGGGTTCCTTCCAGTCCCAGATGGCCCGTACCTTTCCTTCATCCATTCTAATCTTTCCTCTCCCCACTATGTGACCAAGGAATGTCACCTCTTCTTGCGCAAAGGCACATTTCTCTATTTTCACATACAGATCATTCCTCCTCAAAGCTAAGAATACTGAGCGAAGGTGATCTATATGTTCCTCCAACGTCTTACTATAAATCATGATATCATCCAAGTATACTACTACAAATTGATCAAGAAAAGGCGCTAGAACACGATTCATAAGTGTGCAAAAAGTAGCCGGGGCATTAGTAAGGCCAAACGGCATGACTAGGAATTCAAAAGCACCATACCTTGTAACACAAGTAGTCTTGGGTTCATCTCCTTCTGCAATCCTCACTTGGTGATATCCCGAGCGTAAATCCAATTTGGAGAAGTATCTAGCTTCTCCCAACCTGTCGAATAGATCCGATACCAATGGAATGGGATACTTATTCTTTATCGTGACCTTATTTAAGGCTCAATAATCAATACACATTCGGAGTGATCCATCTTGTTTCTTCTGAAAAAGTACGGGAGCTCCAAAAGGTGCCTTTGAAGGCCTAATGAAACCTGCTTCTAGTAATTCCTTCAATTGTCGCCTCAATTCTTCTAATTCTGGAGGTGACATCCTATATGGGACGGCGGCGGGCGGCCTGGATCCGGGTTCCAATTCTATCACATGGTCTACCTCCCTTCTTGGTGGTAACTTCTTAGGCAGCATTGGTGGCATTATATCCTTAAATTCTCCAAATATTTCCCCCACTTGAGGTGGAACACTTCCTTGACCACTAGTCTCTTCCCTAACTTTTAAGGCAGCCAAGTAAGTGACTTCATTCTTCTTGAGTCCCTTTTTCAATTGCATCACTGATAAGAATTTGGTGGCTTGGCCTACCTTTCTTACTACAGGAACCACGCATTGCGAATTGTGATCAAGTACACAAATGCAGTTAGCTCGTGGTACGATAAGCACATCAATGCGATCTAAGAAATCCATCCCAATCACGAACTCAAAATCATCCATTGGTACTACTTCAACTGTCTCCTTTCCCTGCCAACCCCCAATACGGAGCTCTATCCCCCTGGCTACTCCAATAGTTGGAACTTCTTTTGAGTTAACTGTTTTGAGCCATGTTTTGGTCTCCTCCACTTTTAGCCCCAACTCCTTGGCTGCCATATCAGAAATAAAGAGATGAGATGCTCCTGTATCTATGAGGGCATTGAGTTTCTTACCTGCTACCGATACTTCGGTATACATCAATCCTTTTCTTTCATTGACTTGAGACTTCATCGCACTGAGTAGACGAACTGACCCTAACTGGGCCTCATCCCCATCATCTGAGCTTTCACCTGCTACCAATGCCGCCAATCTCTCTTTCTTCGGACACTCCCTGGCATAATGGGGTCCATTACAGAAATAACATTTCAACTCACGGGGTTTCCATCTTTCCCCATCTCTCCCTTCACGAGTTCTTCCTCGATCGTTATCTCTTTCTTCGGCTTTGGTTTTTCCTTTGGAAGAACTCCCACTCTTTTCCCTTTCAACTCCCCCTTTCCATCTTCCTCCTGTGGTCTTAGGATCAGTCTTCCGAAATTTCATTAGGCCTTCAGCAACTGCTATAGCCTTGGAAATGTCTTCCACTCCCCTTCGCTCCAGTTCTAATTTAGCCCAGGGCTTTAAGCCATCCACAAACATCACCAAAGCATCTTCTTGGTTGAGGTCTGGGATCTCCAACATCAACTCCGAAAATTCCTTTACATATTGCTTTATGTCACCCTTATGGGTTAGGTGACGCAATTTCACCTTTGCTTCCTTAGCAGCATTTTGGAGGGAGAATTGACCCTTCAACTCTTGTACAAAGCTATCCCAGGTGTTGATCTCAGCCGCCCTCCTGTGCCACCATACCATGGCTGAGTCTTTCAGATACATGGCAGCAGTACGTACCTTTCCAGCATCATCTAAGATTCCCACAGCATTAAAGTATTGTTCCACTCCCCATAAGAAGTTATCTACTTCTCGAGCAGACCGCATCCCGCCAAAGTGCTCTGGTCTTGGAATATCGACCCTATGGCCGGTCTGGAGAGTCATTCCATTTGCAATAGCGATTCGGCAGGCCGCCAATTGCGTCTTGAGATCTTCAATCTCTTGATGCATGGCCACTACCACTGCATCAATCTTAGCTTCATAAGCTTCTTCCTTAGTTTCTAAGGCCGTAACTCGGGCTTGGAGAGCATCACCCTTCTCTCCAATAACATTTCCATGCTGCCTAAGCTCTTCTACAGCTCGATTCAGTGCTCCTTGCAATTCGCCTCGGAGTTCTTCCTCCATTTCCACAAGACTGCCTTGAGACTCATCAAATTGTTCCTTAGCCTCAGCAATGCTCAACTCTGCCTTATCCATCCTATTAAGGAGAGAGTTCAGAAGGTCCCGAGACCTAGCCCTTTGCCTGGTAACACAGCGATCGTCATGGTCAGCCAACTCCTCGACCATTGAAGCGTTGTTGTCTCCTCCAGATGACATCTTCTCCACAAGCAATTCCTTTTTCAGGCTCTGATACCACTTGTCACGGGCGGATTCCGTCGCTCGATCCCGTGCGGCACTTAGCGTTCCTGACCTCACTGAGGAAGGCTAAGTCAGCCTGTAATACACTCACAATGTTAGAGAGAGAAAGTAGAGAGAGAAACTGTGATAGTATACTGTATTCACTCAAATAACTTGTATGTTACATCTAAGGGGAATACCCCTATATATACAGAAATCCTTTACAATCTAATGGTCCAGATCGATTCGATCTAATGGTTACAATTGATTCCCAACTACTACATTTACCTACCTTCACCAACTACTATACAATCTTCTGGACTTCTCTAGAACCTTCTAGAACTTTTCATCATCTAAAAGCTTTTGATGGGCTTGGGCTTTTGTCTTTGGGCTTTAGGAACCTCCTAAGAATGGCCCACTTCGAGAGGTCCGTAACACTAGCATGTGTTTGGATAGATTAAAATATGAACAAGCCACAGACAGCTTTCACAAGACTCCAGTTTTCCATGGCTTCTTCAGACAATAAACTTCACTTCATAGTTTTCCCTCTTATGGCTCAAGGCCATATGATCCCCATGATTGACATAGCTAGATTACTGGCACGACAAGGTGTGGTAATCAGTGTAGTGACGACTCCTGTCAATGCGGATCGGTTCAGGTCGGTTCTTGATCGCTCCGTAAGCTCAGGACATGAAATTCGCGTCTTGGAGGTTCCATTTCCATATGCAGAACTAGGAGTATCCGAAGGGCAAGAGAACGTTGACATGCTTCCCTCGTTGAATATGATGTATGATATGTTCGTTGATGTTGGATCACTCAAAGAGACAGTGGAAAAATTGCTTGAGGAGGTAAAACCAAAGCCGAATTGTATTATTTCTGATGTGTGTTTGCCATATACGCTCCATGTTGCGAGAAAATTCAATATTCCTAGGATTTCCTTTAGCGGAGTTGGCTGCTTTTGCCTGCTATGCCTTAACTGTATGGCTGCCCTCAAGGATAATAAGGCTTCCGAGTCTTTTGTCCTCCCTGGCTGGCCTGATGAACTTAAGTTTACCAACTGGCAACTGCCAAGGGTGGATGATTCGGCCAACATGGAATTAAGCAAGCAAATTGGAGAGGCTGAGGCAGCCTCATATGGGTTGGTTGTGAATAGCTTTGAGGAATTGGAACGGACATATGCCGATGCGTACAAGAAGTTTAGAGGAGGTAAAGTATGGTGCATTGGACCGGTCTCACTATGCAATCAGGATTACCTTGACAGGGCAGAAAGGGGTAGGAAGGCTACCATTGATGATGATAAATGCTTGAAATGGCTTGACAAGCAAGAGACAAGCTCCGTGATTTTCGCTTGTCTTGGAAGTATATGTAATCTGACACCCTCTCAATTGAAAGAGCTTGCTCTCGGCCTGGAAGCCTCGGGCCGGCCATTCATCTGGGTAACGAGGGAGCACAGTAAGTCATTGGAATTGAGTAGTTGGATAGCAGAAGATGGATTTGAGGAAAGAAACAAGGGAAGAGGTTTGCTGATTCATGGTTGGGCACCGCAGATCATGATCTTATCGCACCCGGCTATTGGAGGATTCTTGACACATTGTGGTTGGAACTCCGTACTGGAGGGTGTATCAGCCGGTGTTCCACTGGTAACATGGCCACTTTTTGCGGACCAATTCTGCAACGAGAAACTAGCTGTAGAGGTGTTGAAAATCGGCATGAGGGTTGGGGTCAAAGAAGCTTTAAGCTTTGGGAAAGAAGAAAATGTGGGGATTCTGGCAACCAAGGATGATGTGAAGAAGGCAATTGACGAATTGATGGATGGTGGAGGGGAAGGAAAAGAGAGACGGAAAAGAGCTAAAGCTTTTGGAGAGATGGCAAAGCGAGCAGTAGAGGAGGGAGGATCTTCTAACCGCAATATCACCATGTTAATTCAAGATCTCAAGCAACAACTGTAAATGAGCAATTGATTGGCAAGAATGTTGTAGAGATGTATGCCTAACGAGTTGAAACTAAGCAAAGGTGAATCCTTGGTCTCTAGCTGGTCTTGGGCACATTTCAGCCAAAATGATGTATTTACGTTTATATAATTTTCGTTTCCACGAACCAACTACCAATGAATCAAGCTCTCTAAGCTAAATTCATTTAAAAGGCTTATCAGTGATCTGGCTGTAGTTTCCTGTTCTGCATTTCATGTATGGCAGTTTACATCTTCCGTTCAATGAGCTTCTTTAACTGGATCAAAGAAGGTGGTTCAAGTTATTTTTCAAGATTATGCAGTTGTTATCAAAGCATCTTCGACCATTCAGAATTTTCATCACATAGACTGTTCTTGGCATGACCCAAAATATCAGAACTTAACAGCTTCCATGACAAAGTAATTGAGCAAATCTACTTGTAGTTAGTGAAACCTAGGATTAACTACAAAAAATACATGCATAAGTTTTCTTGTTCTCTTTTAATTTTGCATGCCTATGTTATTTCTTAGTCTCAAGGCCATTGCTTATATGCTCTAATCCACCAAATCACGAAAGTTTCCACTAGAAAATGGATGATACTAACATGATCAATGAAAAGCAAATTTCATCGCCACTAGTAAGTTACAATCTTCTAGTCTTGTGTACCTTTATTCTGTATCTTGCTTTTGTATTTTCACACGCATTCTTTACAAATTAGTTAGAGTTAGTTATTTAGTTAGTCTACAGGTAGTATAAATAGTAGCTGCACATCTGTTATCTGTTATTTTACACTCCTCAGATTCAGTAATAAAGATTTGCTTTGTCTCTTTGCTTTCTCATTCATGGAGTCGAGAGCATGAGTAATAGAACAGAGGAAATCAGTGAGTTCTTCACTTCTCCAAAATGTGGCAGAACAGGGTTTTCTTCTGCCATTTACTTCTGGTAAACTGAAGTTTGAATCCACCCTTCATACTCGTGACCATAGTAGCACCCCTCTCAACCAACCATGTTTGGACGTTACAACTTACCTATAAATTCGGTTAGTCTGGAATATTTTGGTTGAACATTCTATTGTGGAGCTGCTTGTCTTCCTTGCTTCCAGAGCATAGCATTATGGCTGTGCATCAATATGAAAGTTTAAATGGATAAACTGTTACAATGCAAACAATGGAAGAAGAAAGATTTTATGTAGAGAAACTCAAATGAACTTAGGGTCAAAACTCCAGGAGCAATATTGTAATTTATTATTCTAGAATGAGCATATATTATTGTGAGATATGAGATATGAGAAATCAGTAGCACAATAAGAAGCAAAGGTATAGCAGATGAGTGGAACCTTCAAGGAAATAAGCTGTGTCTCATCTCAATCACTGAAATTAATGACAATGAGCACAATCTGTGTATAGCTATTAGGAAGAGAAGTATTTGAATGATAGAGATGTCCTGAGTTCAAAAAGTATTTAAATATGTTATTTCAATCTTATTCTTCAGCATATGCCGGCTCAATTTCTTCAAAGCTTTTGATAATTGCCCCATAAGAAGCTAAATCAGCTGCTGCAATTCGACTCATAATCTCTCTCTCGGATGGCTTCATTTGCTTCATCAATTGTGGCTTTGTGAACTCGAGTTTATCAGGCAAGCCAGGGAGTACAAAGTACTCGGAGTCAGACGTTACAGTTTCAGAAATGTTGGAGGTGTGCACACAACGCATGCAAAGAAGACAAAAGCAGCCAAATCCATGGAATGTTGAACTTCTTTGCAATATCGATGGTGAACTGAAAACACATATCCGATATTATACAGCTTGGCCTTGGATTTAGCTCTTCAAATAAATTTTCAACTGGTTCTTGAATCATTGCAAATGCGTTGAAAAGTTTAAGACTTGCATCCTCCTCTGAAGACAGCAAGTCATAATTTTCACACCCTTGAGGCAGCCCTGCCTGCGCAGAAGGAAACGTTACCTCTACCACCTGAATATCTAATCCGAAATCAATGGAGCGAGAAATTACATTTCCGAAACGATTTGCATTGACAGATGTAGGGAATATGGTGATCCGCAAACCTTGCCGTGCTAACAACCGAGCAATGTCAATCATGGGAATCATATGGCCTTGAGCCATGAGAGGAAACAATACAAAGTGAATTTCGTCGGCTTCAGAAGCCATTTCAAGAGAATGATAGGGAGAGCTTTTTGGCCTAACTTTCCTATGCTACAATGCAAGGGTTCCAGTGGAGTGTTGCCTGAATGTCTATTTATATGTACCGTATCCCATGATATGATATTATGAAGATGATGTGGTTCACTAGCTACCTATGAGAGAATTCTGTGGATAAGAGCAAGAGTACTTCCATCCTGGCAAAAATAGCGGTCTCCTTTTGTTTGTTTTTTGCATATAAAGTTTTTTGCCTGTCGAATATTCTAAAGCTCCTAGAGTTTTCTACTTCAGAACCATGCGTTTCGATTCCATCACAGAGTGGAATTTCTTTCATAGCTGCAGCTTGCAGTATCAGAAAATGAGCTTCTTGAACTACACAAAAGATTAGGCAAACACCTTTCGTAACACATGGACCGTTGTTGGCATGATCCAAAGTGAGAACACAACAGGGCTTCAGGACAACTGACACTTTTGTGTAATTATGCTCTTCTTATGTTGCTTTATTATAGATACAAAATAGTTGAATGTGCCTTTTGGAAAGAGTCATGTTGTAACTGGAATTTGCATGTGGAGCAAGTACATCAAAACCGACTCTTAGTAGATACGTTACACCACATTGCTACTAACACGCCACATGTCAATTGAAGCCTTTCTCTTACACGACACCATCATTTAAAAAAGATACACGTCAGATGCACGTAATAGCCTTAAAAGTTAAAACCCAATTGTCATCATTCTCTCATTACTCTTCATTTCAAACCTAAAATGAAGGAAATGGCGGGAAAACCCAAATCCCGACCGTAATGAGTTTCTTGATCATCTATTTCTCTGGTGTAGGATTAAGGGTTTAGGATTTAGACGTGGTTTGCATAATGGTCCCCTTGGGGTTGTTGAAGCCACGCTTGGGTAGTCACAATGTTAGTTTTTCGAGTTTTCCATGCGTGTGTTTTTAGTAAGAGTAAAATATGCAATAATGATAATCCAATATAAACATTTTATTCCATCACTTATGTTAAACATTCGAATAATTTGTTGTTCTATGTTGATGTTCTTCAATGCATAGGAAGTTAGGGTTTTCTATTGCCGTTAGATTGTTGGTGTGCAGTTTTAAATTCACGTGAATGGCTGGCTGTGTCATTGAAGTGTACGTGTGGATGATCTCTTTTTAGAGAAAGAAGAAGGTTCAAGTCTGTTTTTTCCAAGATAATGCAGCTTAGTTCCATGGTTCTCCAATCATCTTGGATGATTTGGAAGTTCTTAACACATGGAGTGTTCTTGGCACGATCCAATATCAGAACTTGACAGGGCTTCAGGACAACTGAGAATGTTGTCCGATCCTGATCTTCCTACATTTGTCATTGTACAGATACATTGAATAAGCCTTTTGGAAAGATTCATGGTCTTAGTTGGAATTTGCATGAGAAACTAGTACATCAAAAGTAAGACCCTTTGGAGATAGGGCTGTCTTATGACGTGTCCATGAATAAAAAGAATTTGAGTAAAAACAACCTCTCATTAATGAAACCTAGGGTTGACTTATAAAAGTTTGACATATATCAGTTTTTTAGTAATTTTATTTTTGTATGCCTGTATTATTTTCATTTTCATTTGCACTCTTGAGTTTGCCTTCTAGGCGTAGGCCTGTTTTTCATGCCAAAGGTTGATTTCCCTTTGCTTTATTTAATTTACTTGGCGGTCCCATATATCTCCATTGTCTTGCAATCATTTGAATCCTTATGGTACAAAATAAAATCAAATTGTATCAACATTTTTCATGCTCGGGTTATACCCGGTCCTTTTCTTAAAAGTCGTTTTTTTTTTTTTTTTTTTTCTAAGCTCTTGTTTATATCGTCTCATATTCATATCACCGTATTTATAACCGTGCAATTGTTGGAACCACCTTAGGTAGCCCTATGTGATGCCTATATTTATATACAATAAAGAAGCGCCGGCTTGTTTAAATTGAAGACAAAAACATAAGTGTTTAGTGGTGAAGTAAGAGCTTACGTAATTTACGACATTGATGGATCATTCGAAGACGATTGTTATTCTCTTAGAAATGGAAATCCATGTAAGTCCATAACTTTGGATATTATTATTTACTGATAAGATACTTCCATTGTATGGTCGTCCATGATGAAAAAGACAATCTCTTGTTATCTTCTTCCATAGCCTCGGTTGTTTTGTACGTGGAAATCATGGCTTAGATACATAGTCTTGCTTTTATAAATTGACGCTGCCAGGTTGCTTTTATGGTTTTTTTTTTTTTTTTTTAGTTGTTTTGATGAAATAATGACATACGTGATATATCTATTAAAATTAAATATTTTTAATGAAGGGCAAAAAAACATAAATAGATAAATGATCTATCTACTTTTAGTAATACCCTTTATTTATTGAGGGTATACTATATAAAAAATAAGTATATTATGCAAAGAACTGAACCTCCAACATATTGGTTCATTTTTTTATGTAGCACATGGTGAACCTAGAGTTTGACATCGATCCTTGACACTAATGAAGGTTTTACTAAAGAATTTATATATTTGTTTCCACTAAGAGTAGTTTATAACAAAATCCTCCATGAGATTGATATATACGTAGTGCCAATATTCGGGTGTAGTCTGTTGTCATTGAGGATTGATTAAAGCTAAGTCATATTTATCGATCAAGCAACTAAATCAGGAAAAATGAGATATTAGCTGAAGCAAAGATTTAACAGATGATTAAACCATCAAGGAAGTGAATGCTATCTCAGTCACTGAAGGAAAGATAATAAGCACTTTTATATAATAGGATTTTTGCTCTCTTTTATTCTTTTTTTCTCTCTTTGTTTAACAATATGCTAGAGTAAGGCTTAAACATGGCAAAAGCTATTCAAAATAAATCTTTCTCCTTCCTTTTGTGATATCAATGTGAATGTGAATTTCCCCAGTTCGAAATATCATCCATCTCAAACCCCATTACACACTTTGTTTCTGTTGCTTGATTTCTTCAATGAACTTGGTGATATTGAGGTAGGAAGACCCTCCATCTTCTACCGCTTTCTTTGCCTTATCTCCGAGGTCCTTAGCTCGATTCCTTCTCTTTTGTCCTTCCTCTCCATCATCCATCAACTCATGAATACCCTTCTTAATATCTTCCTTTTTCACAACTACCCCAATAGCTTCTTCCTGCCCCCAACTTAATGGTACTTCTACTCCGAGGGTCACACCAATTTTCAGAACCTCCATAACCAGTTTTGCATTGCAGAACTGGTCTGCAAAAAGCGGCCATGTTAACATTGGAACACCAGTAGAAACACCCTCTGTGATGGAATTCCAACCGCAATGTGTCAAGAACCCCCCCACTGCGGGGTGAGACAGGATCAGGACCTGTGGTGCCCAACCGTGTATTAGGAAGCCTCTATCCTTAACTCTTTCCTCGAACTTTTCTTCTGATATCCACTTTTCCAATTCCTGTGATTTGTTGTTTCCTCTGAGCACCCAAATGAAAGGCCTGTTTGAGGCTTCCAAGCCTAGAGCAAGCTCCTTCAACTGAGAAGGTATTAAATTACACAGGCTTCCAAGGCAAACATAGACCACGGAGTCTGCTTTCTTCCCGTCAAGCCACTTCAAGCACTGGTTGTCGTCAATAGCTGCCTTATCACCTCTTTCGGCCATATCCAGTTTATTTTTATTGCAAAGCCAGACCGGCCCGATGCACCAAAGTTTACCACCCCTGGCTTTCTTGTATTCTTCGGTATATGCAGACTCAAGTTCTTCAAAAGTGTTGACAATCGCCCCATATGAAGCTAAATCAGCTGCTGCAATTCGACTAACAACCTCTCTCTCAGATGGCTTCAATTTCATCATCAATTGTGGCTTTGTAAACTCGAGTTTGTCAGGCAAGCCAGGAAGTAGAAAGTACTCAGAATCAGAAGTTACAGTGTCAGAGATGTTGGAGGTGTGTGCACAACGCATGCAAAGAAGACAAAAGCAGCCGAATCCGGTGAAGGTGATTCTAGGAATGTTGAACTTCTTTGCAATATCGATGGTGAATGCGATCCACATATCGGATACTATACAGCTCGGCCTTGGATTTAGATCTTCAAATAATTTAACTACTGGTTCTTGAAGCATTTCAATTGCATTGAAAATTCTAAGATTTAGATCCTCCTCCTCCAAAGGCAGCATGTCAAAATTTTCACACCCTTCAGGTAGCCCTGCCTGAGCAGATGGAAATGGAACCTCTACTATCCGAATATCAAGTCCGGAATCAACGGACCGACCAATTACCGTTCTGAAACGATTGGCATTCAGCGGTGTAGTGAATATTGTGATTATCACCCTTCCTCGCCGTGCTAATAACCGAGCTATATCATTCATTGGAATCATATGGCCTTGAGCCATGAGAGGAAATAATACAAAGTGAAGCTCATTCGCTTCGTGAGCCATAGCAAAAGAATGATGGGGAGAGTTTTATGGCCTAATTTTTCTCTGATACAAGGCAATGCTTCGAGTAGGTTGGTGATTGAATGTTTACTTATGTACCGCATGCCATGATATGAGCCGCTTGCCATGATATGAAGATGATGTGGTTACACTGGCAACCTAAGAGAGGATTCTGTGGATAACATCAAATGTGCTTGCAACCTGACAAAAAACTGTGGTCTCCCTTTGTTTTTTTGTATCTAGGAGCTCTTTGCCAGTCCAAAATTCTGAAGTCCCTAGTGTTTTCTTCTTCAGAGCCATTCCTTTCGATTCTGTCGCAAAGCGAAATCACTTTGTCTAACGTGTCTACTTCCATGTTCTTTTCGTTTTTGCGAAGCTCTTCCATGTCTTCTTCAATCCAGCTTCAACCCTGTTGCATTACCAGAACAGAGTTTTGGAGGTTCTATTGGTGTCAAAGTATATGAAGCAAATGCCAAAAAACTTAAAGAATACTTGAAACTCTCGTTCTAATCTCAATACAAACGTGTCAAGTAGAGTCAGTTTTGTTCATGTGGGACCATTTCTTTTTTGGCGTACATACCACATTTACCGATTCCACACTGTACTTAATTGTCACTATTTGCTCTTTCATAGAAGGCTAAATAGTGAAACCTCAGTGTTTGAGACACTATTCTACAGATTTTAATGTACGAGGAACTGATTCCAAACAACATAATTGCATGTTGAGAAAATACATATGTATTTCGTAAGAGTAAGGAATTGCTAGAAGATTCTGTAATTATTGAAATTTCGTTTATTAGTTAATTTCTTAGTCTGATGTGCACTAAGTGATTGTTGATTGTTTCGCGGTTTCGGCATGAGATGGTATTAAAGTCGAAAGCCCTGCTGTATTTTGTTTTTTTCTGGACATGTTCGGAGATTGGAAATAGGAAGGGTGGTGGACTAAATGCCTTGGTTATAAAATATGTATGAGGGTATGTTTAGAATATGTTTAACCCTAAAGCCATTAAGTGCAGTATGGACATTTTAAGATGTCCAGGATCCGTATGTTTTATTTCGCAAGGTTCTTCAGTAAAGGTCGAATTGAGTATTGGGGTCTAGAGTACTACTGTATATCTGTATAAACACCTTGCACGTGCCAACATATTTACGGCATTTTCTTTTTTATCTTTTAATGCAAATAACCATTAAACTTCATGGATTTACCTAAATTGCAATTACTCCTTGATAAATTAGTAAATAGCTCCATGGTTGTAAACAATTCTAAAATTTAATCCCAATGCCAAAGTATCCTGAATTTATCAAAGTGTATTTTAAGTGTGAATCTTGTTTTCTTTTGTAAATGAAACTCCTCACCAATTCAATATCATAAGCCTTATCAATAACAGCAAGGAAGAAAAATGTGTATTCAGTTATTCGGGAAAAAAAAAATGAGAAGTTAGTTACAAAACTAGTATAACTAAGCTTATATACTATTAGGTCTGTAACCACTATCCGCTCCTAGCTTGATATGTGGAAAATAGAAAATAAATAAAGAATGTAAAATTATATAATACTGAATGTATATTCCTACAGCTCCCCCTCAAGCTGGAGCTTCTTGAAGTCACAACTTAACATAAAGGTCTTGAAGATGAACAACACCCAAAGACTTTGTGAGCAAGTCAACTACCTATTGATACATAGGATGTAAAAAAACCAAAAGAGATATGATCGTGAAGGAAATGGATGTCAATGTCAATGTGCTTGGTGTGGCCATTGACCGTAAAGCCTGCTTTAAACCATAAAGTGACCTTTTCAAATGACACACTTAACTAGGAAAAGCCTTATTATAGCCTTCAGAAGGCTTCATATAGATATCTTCATCTAGATAGCTATGTAAGAATGTACTATTAACATCAATTTGATGCAATGGCCATGCTTTTGTAGTTGCTACAGCTAGAAGAATATGAACTAAGCCTAACTTAGCAATCAGGGAGTATTATGATAATCTTCCCTTGCTACTTAAGTAAAACCCTTAACAACAAGTTTAGCTTTATACATTCTTATAGTTCCATCAAGTTTGTACTTTATTTGAAAACCCATTTTGACCCTATTTCCTTTTTTCCTCGAGGCAATTCACACAATTCCCAAGTATTATTAATCTCAAGTATAGTAATTTCTTTTTACATAGCATCTTGCCACTCCTTATATTGAGATGCTTTAAGGTAGTTATGTGGTTCTTAGATGAGGCTACAATGTCTGTAAGAAAGCAGCAAATGTATTGAGATCAAACAAAGGATATTTAGAAAGGTGATGTTTAGGTGTATAATGATTCTACATAGATGAGCGAATAGATGGAGCTTTGTTGCTTCGTACTATATAAACAAAATCCTCTAACCATTTAGGAGTTGTCTTGGTGCGTGAAGATCTTCTTAAAGATTCACCAACACTATCTTTATTGACAACAGCAAATTCTTCTAGTACAGTAAGCATGACTTCAAAAGTTTGATCAGTATAACAAAAAGGATGTAAAATGGATTGAGCAATTGTGCCAAAAATAGAATCTTGCGATTGAAAAACAAAATCTTGAGAAATTGATTGACTAGGAACAGGACACAAATCGAATGTATCCTGAAGGGAAGAGTGTGTATGAGTTGAAGAGGAAGATGAAGAATGGACAAGAAAGAACTTAAGATCTTTGAATTGAAAAATGTATTCACAGAAAATTACATCCTAAGACACTAAAATCTACTTGTGCACTAAATCATAAACTTTATATCCTTTTTGCCTATGTGGATAACCAAGAAACACACATTTAAGTCCTTTAGGTTCAAATTTATCACATGAACGAAGATCTTTTGCAACATAACAAACATCCCATCACCTTTAGATGATCATATGATAGTTTGCTTCCAAATAACATCTCATGAGGACTTTTCCACCCCAAACTTTCCATAGGCATCTTGTTAACCCTGTATGTAGCTATCAAAATAAATTCACCCTAATACTCCTTTGCAAGAGAAGCATGTAATCTTAAGGCTTGTGAAGTATCTAATAAGTGCTTATGTTTTCTTTCAACCTTTCCATTTTATTGTGGTGTATACACAATAGTCCTTTGTTGCAATATTCCTAAGCTGATAAAAAGATTTAGACATGACTTAGATAGAAACTCAAGCCCATTGTTTGTTCAAACATACTTAGGCACAAGAAAAAAATGATTGGATATGTATGATAGGAAATTTTTCAACAATATTAGTGTTTGACTCTTATAACTCGTAAGAAAGGTCTAAGTAGATTTAGTGTAATCATCCACAATGGTAAGAATGTACTTTGCACTAGAAATAGAAGAAATACCATATGGACCCTAAATGTCAACATGAAGCAATTCAAAAGCAATTTTAGAAGTATGACTAGTTCTTTAAAAAGGAAGCCTATGAAATTTAGCCTCCTAACATACATTACAAAAGAAATGTTGAAGTTTAAACTTAAACAAAATCCAAATGTTGAAGTTTAGAAACAGATGTATGCCCTAAATAAGCATGCAACAAGTATAAAGACTTATTCCTACTAGGAAAATCAATTGGAGTATATGAAAATAAACTATACAGGTTAGATAAAAGTATCTCTAGTGAACTTACCCTTGGGAAATCATCTATATCAAGAATGTACAGTCCATTTATTGCTTTAGCTATCACTATTTGCTTATTACATCTCTGGTCCTATATAGCACATTCACTAGTGTTAAACATAGCTACTAATTGCTCATCTCACACTAGGCTATGGATAAAAAGCAAGTTGTATGTGAATTTTGGGACTAGGAAAACATTGTGTAATTTTAGGTTTGGTAATATGTATATTGTTCTAATTATAGTAACATGAATAGATCTTCCATCAAGTAAATGAACTTTTATTGGATGTGATAGGTTTATGGTATCATTTAAAAGAGAAAGGAATGATGTCATAAGATTTGTAGCCCCAGTATCTAATATCCAAGATAAGATGTTACTACCAAGAGCATGAAAACAAGGAATTGAGTTAAGAATACCTACATAACTGACATTATTGTAACTTACACCAACTCATGATCCTTTGGTCTACATCATCTTGTATACCTCTTTGCACATGTTCTAGAAGAAAAGCTTGTCCTGTGCTGTAAATTATTGATCATCATCAAAACAAGTATCAATCAAACTTTCAAGTGGAGTGTCAAATATAGAACATATCTTAGTAATACACATCGAAGGAGTTACTTCAGCATCAACTGAAGTATGATTAGTTACTACTTTCCCTTTAACAACATGCTTTCCTTTAAACCATTCAAGGTATCCTATAATTTGGAAACATGAATTTATTATGTGACCTTCACTCTTACAATGTTTGCACATAACTTTACTCCTATTCTTATGCTTGTGTACTATAGTACCTTTTCCTTTAATGCTAAATGTTGCTCCTTTAACGTCTAAAGTAAAAATCAACTCAACTTATCTCTATTTTTCTACTTACTACATTAGATAAAAGGCTTTGTTTACACTTGACATAGGATCCATTGGCAAAATCTGATTTCTTACTCCATTAAATACTTCATTCAATCTTGTTAAGAATTGCATTAATTTTCCTTGAGACTCAAATTTAGCTACTTGTTCCAATACATCACAAGTGCACAAATTCATACGGCCACAAGTACAAATCAGATAAACACACAATTGAGCTAATTCATCCCAGCATTTCTTCAATTTACTATAATATGCGCCAACATAACTGTTATTCTGTCTAAGATTCATTATCTCATGTTGTAATTGAAAGAACGAAGGACCATTCAACACTCCATATTGCTCTGTTACTTCTTCCCACAATTGTTATGTTGATTGCACATATAGAAAACTTTTGCACAATATGACTAACCATTGAACACAACGTAACCAATGCACCAAATCTAGAGAATGATCAGACGGTCTAGATATAGTTCCATCAATAAAGCCAACCTTCAATTTTGCACCTAAACCTAATTTTACTGATCTACTACATCCAAGAAAATTGTTGTCATTAAAAGTTATTGATCCTATAGATATATTAAGACTATTGGATCTAGAAATGAACAATGGATCATTGATCGATAGATCAATAATAGTACCACTTCCGCCTGAATTTATACTCATGATTGACAATAAAATTAGGATATGTACCTCGAGAGCTCTGATACCATGTGAAACATGTGTTCTTATGTCAATGAAACTCCTCACCAATTCAATATCAGAAGCCTTATCACAACAACAATGAAGAGAAATGTGTATTCAGTTATTTGAGAAAGAAAAAATGAGAAGTTAGTTACAAAACTAGTACAACTAAGCTTATATACTAATGGGTCTCTAACCACTGTCCGTTCCTAGCTTGACTAGTGGAAAATAGAAAATAAAAAAAGAATGTACAATTGTATAATACTAAATGTATATTTCTACATTAAGATAACTTTTAATTTTTTATTATTGTGTGGTTTTTTTCAACTAAATATCACAAATTCATCAAAGTTTAGAGTGATTTGAAATATTTAAAAGTTTAAGATAATCATGTATCTTAATCAAAATTTAAGGATATTTACATTTTTCTTTTATTCTTTCTTTACTAACATATATATATATGTGTGTATTATTAGTTTTACAATTTGCACTTATCATACATCCATCAATTAGCCATTTAGAGCATTGAAGAAAAATCCAAATCAGAACCCCAAATCGAAATGCACCGATTCCTGATAAGATAAAATCTGAGGAATAAAGATCGACTCCCGTCCTTGTTGAACGCTATTAAAGAAAAATCAAACAAACCCTAATCACTCTTCCGTGGTTGCTCCAGATTCGTAGTTATTGCATCTTCAATCTCAACAACGTAATGTTTATACCTAATTCTTCTAAGGGTTTGTTTAGAGTGTGTTCAACCTAAAATCCTTCAATGCTGCATGGACAATATAAGATCTCCATCATTTAAGAATCCTTACATTTTATTTCTAACAGTCTTCAATAAAAGTTCATTCAATTTCTTTTTTTTTAATTATTGATGTATCCTACATTATAGACACGTACATATTAACATATATATATATATATATAAAGAAAAAGAAAACAAAAAAAAAAGAAGTATTTGCAAATCATAGCAACTTTTAAGCCACTTTCTACTGCTGATGCGAAAGAAAAGGAAAAGAATAAACAAATAACTTGTGTCCTTTTGCAAGGAATCCCCAAGAGTAAACTGGTTTTACGTGTATTTAAGCATCTTTGCCGAGGTGTCTCACATTCTAGTACTGAGAAAACACTTATGAGACCATGTATAATAGACGCCACATTAATTATCTATTTTTAAAACTTTGTCCATCTTATCTTGAAGTTTCTTTATGAAAATGTTTCTTAATAATTTTTTAAACTCTTATGGGTCCTATCTACTACTAATTTTATAAAATTTTTGTAGTAGATATAGCACATGAACTGTGCCATTGGCTATTAGAAACTCTAGGGTATCCTTTTCAAAGGACACCACGAGGTTTAAGGAACTCAAAAGAAGGATGCTTAGTAATATGGTGTGGGAATCGTGTCAAAGTCCTTGCATTAGACATGATCTAAATGACTCTTGAGATTGGATGGTAAGTCACTCGCTATTTTACCGTGGTTATTCACCCCATATTGGGTTTTCCACTTAGGCTTTTTCATTTCTCTTTTTATTTGTTTGTGTTATTACTTGTGATTGTCCATCGCTTCCTCTTATGGGGTGACGAGCAGCATGGACCTTGCCGAGTAGTTAAATAGGGCTTCTGTTTATTGTGTTTGCAATTATTCCTATATTACCCCTAGAGATTTTTGAAGATGCATTTTTATGGTGGCAACTCATGTCCGCCCATATATAAGGGCTTCCGTGGTTTTGCTTTTGCATTGAGCATCTCATTCTAGAATAACTTATTAAATTGTTGTGTTAGGCTAGTGGGGTTACGTGTGAAAATTTTAGCTATAAAAAAATATATCTTAATTCTCAGTGGCTCTCACACTATTTCGTGGTAGTGAATTTTTCCTACTTCTCAAGTAATCACAGGATTTTCCATGTGGTGCTACTCGATTTATTCCATATTTCCATTTAATAGTTAATTATTAGTTATAAATAAAAGTTGAAGAATAGTTTATAGAGGATTACATTTTTGTTTTCCTCCCTTTTTTTCAAGTAGACAAGTGCTCAACGAGTCCATATTTATTTATAATGATTTTTCTCATCTCACTGCTTATAAAAACCAATCTCCTAGTATCACTTGAGTAAATCAAGCCAACAATTTAACCACCAAAATAGCCTCTAGTTGATATGAAGTATAAAATGTTAAACTTTGAAAAGAAGTTTGAAGCGTGTATAAATCTATTCACCCCTTTTAACCTTAAATTGAACAAGTTCAGTCCACACAATAGCACAATTTGATCTTTCCTTTTCTTACTTTTTTTTTTCAATCATAATACCCCTTTTTCTAATTCCATCAATATAACAATTACATTAAGATCAGATAGATGGAATTTTCTTTTGATCTAAAGAATTAGACCCTTACAATGGTAATCTCAATAAAAAAAAAAGAAAAAAGAAAGAAAAAATTCAACACAAAAAGTTGCATCCCAATGCTCTAGATTTGTTTGCCAATTAATCGGTAACCTGAAGATATGAGTGATAGATGCTGTCACTTTGCTCATCAACATGCGAATTCTCTGGATGACGTAAATATTTCTCAATGTATTGCTGTTTGCCCTCTAATCCAACATTCTTCCAGCGTATAGAATCTATACCACATTTTGACCTTTTGCTGCTCTGGATCATCGTTAGGAATATCCAGAGATAAATTGATGAACAGCACATACCATTAAATTTGCAACATGTAATTAATTAATGGAAATATATTTAAGGTGTGTTAGTGGCAGCCATCCGGGCGGACCCTTAAATTTGCAACAAAATTAATTAGATTTCAGTTTCATACATGAAAGTTTTCCTTCTAGTATAAATAAATCTTTTTTTTTAGCGAATCTTAAATCTACGTACCAATTAACAAATTTTTCAATTGTATATGTATTATTTAATCCAAATTTCTCCAATAAAATTATTTTCAACAGAATAATATAGGGACATAGAGGAAGATAATGCAAACACACTATCTAAATTTCAGTTTTCAAGTTTAATGTTAACCATATTATAAAATTTGTCAAATTTACACTACAAAAAATTTAAAATAATGTAGCCAGCAAATGGTAAGGAACATATTTTTAGTAGTCAATCCATATTTTTTTATTTTAATTTTACTTATTACAAAGGACTATGGAAAGTAGAAAAAAACTTTACGATAACTCGCAAAGAGCAGCTCCGTATGAAAGGTGAAAAAAAGAAGCCATTTCCCTATAAGAAATCTATTGTCAGATGTTGGCCAAAAAGAAATCCATTATGCAAAGTATGAATAAATTGATGGGAGAAGGATATGACTTAATTAATGGGTGTGACCATTCCTATAGAATTAATGAGAAGTTTGAAAAACAATTAATGAAGAGAGCTTAAATAGAATTTCAATATATATATATATATATATATAACCATTGTTTGTTTATTACTTGACTTCTATCTTTCAATAGGTTAAGTTTTTAGTATTTTCACAATTTATTTTTGTAAAGAAATAATGTTAATTATAATTTTTGCAAATTTTTGTTTCTATTTTATGCGCTTATAACCCTTTTTTTTTTAAATGCTTAGCAGGTTGTTGTATTTTTAGAAGAAGAAAATTTTATAAAGTAAGTTATCCAAATTTATTATAAATAACAGATTAATTATATCATTTAAAATTTGCAGCAAAAAAATTATATATTAATGTACTTTTTTTAGTACCAAAATATGATAGTCCATGTTAAGTAATATAAGAAATTTAATTTTATAACTTTTATTATCATGTATTTTACAAATTAGTTCATAATAAATTCTAACCAAACTTTAAATTTTAAATGAAAAGAAAGAATATTTACTCGTAGAGTAATGCACAATCCTAAAGCCATAAATCAACTACACCAGTAGATTCTGACGGTGTGTTCAAACTTGCTATTTTCATTATTAATTTTTCACAAATCCTTAGCATGTGTCATCCTAAAGCAAAATACATGACATTGAATCTGAAATATTTAATAACAGTTCTTCTTCTTCTTTTTTAAGAAAAAAAAATGAAATTTGATATCAAATATATCTTCTAACTTCTTACTTCTTGGTGAAAATTTGGGTAAAGGAAAATGAGCTAAACAAAGTTTTTGTTAGTTATTTGTTAAACTAGAAAATGAAAAGGACAAGACAAATGAATCAACCATGGCAATTATATTTTGTTCCAATTTTATATATATTGTGCACGCACACACACACATATATACATATAAATATTCCAATTTTATATAAGTACACTAATGGTTAATAACCTATGTATACGGCTTGACATATAAATATTCCAATCATGCAATTCGTTAATACTTGATAAAAGAATATTTTTCAGTTTTTTCTTTTATTTTTCTTGGAAGAGTGTAATTTACTTTTGTTTGTATATGTTGTCTCATCAATTTTCGTACTAAAATTGTTCATATAAACTTCTTCTTTTTTTAAATCAAAAGAACCATCCACTTTTGAACTTCTGTCAAGTACTTTACTAGGCTAAGGAGAAAGATATATTTTTATGAATCATTACCAAATTAATAAAAGCCATAAAAAACATTAAATACGGGTAGATTTCATTTTATAGGAATATTCATTGCCAAATTATCGAAAGCCACATTAATTGCAGACAGATTCATTTCTTCCTTAAGAGACATAACTTCTTCCAACGTTTACTCTCCCACACTCCTTATCTCACTCTCTCTCTCTCCCCTATATTCCGAGAATCATAAATTGAAGTGATTGACAACGTTGGAAATCAATAATACCAAATGGAACTTTGAGAAAAGAATTTTCAGTTTTTCTAATATAAATTATAAAAATATATTGATGAGTACTATTAAATCAACGGTAGGTAGAGAAATGTTTTAGGTTATGACATTTTACATGAAAGAATATACGAAAGTAAACTTAAATAATTGTTGCTAACCATGTGTCAAGCTGATTTTACATTTGCATGTTTCCAATGTTATTTTTAGTATTTTTCAAACAATTCACGATTGACTTCCATAAAGAAATTCATGATGACTATCATTGCTCACGTTGAAATATAGATTAGACAATTTTTCCTTAACTAGAGGGACACAAATGTTAAAAAAAAAAAAAAAAGCCTAAACTATGTATGGGAACACTATGTAACAAGTGTCAAAATATTTTAGTTCTTATTGGCGACGATAGTATTAAAAATTTCAATTTAATGTATCCTTAAAGAAAAGACACAACTTACATACATGTAAATAAAATAATAAGAAAACAATAAATTCATGTTATCACTTATACTATGAAAACAAATCCATCATTTGATATATAGTTTTGAAACATTTCAAGATCTAACTACTTAAATAAAAAGGTTTTATGTAATTCATAAATTCTAGAGGCTTCTAAAAGTTGATTTTTTAAATTGGAATGTTATAATTAGATGGTAAAATTTGTTAAAAAAAATCTAAAAAGATTTTGATTTATTATTTTTTTATTTTTTAGCACATACAATACAAGTTCTTAGCCCACTAATAATACAATGGTTGTTCTTGCTTCTAAAATGCAAAACAAACTAATTTTTAACTACAGTCTAGCATTGCCTTGCCCCATGGACTCTCCATAGGAAAATAATACATTTAGATTAGAACTTAGACATGATGTAACACAATATAAATGGGCAATTAGATTATTTGCGTAAAAAAAAAAAAAACTAATCAGTTAGCAAAAAAAAGGAACAAAACTTACTTATCCCATTATTTAGAGGTTAAGATAGCATTTTCCTTTTAAGAAATACTTTATAGCTATTGATTTCTTTAATATATAAGAATATACCAAATAGTGGAAGTAAATAAAAAAAAAAGAAAAGAAAAGTTATATCTATTTTCATCATTTTACTTGTATATTGTCATTCAATTGTTATGGTGTTATTATTTATTGTACTCATTTAAGATTAAACTGTAGAAAAATACAAGCATAGTTTAGCATTTAATAGGATATCAAGAAGGACGTAACACCATACTCATAACCAGTCCTCTAGGGAGTATATTGAGGGAGTTAGGGGGTTTCTTTAAGAGCAGCTCTATTTGCTCAAGAGTGCAATGATTGCATTTGACACCCTTGTTGAGATTGCTTAAACGTGGAATGGCACCCACCATGGGTTATTGAATATCATCTATTATGTAAGGGAATGGCTTAGGGTTATAATAATTAGGTTTATCATGGTGAGGAACTATCATTTCTGTTTAAATCAGTTAGACATGAAGTTGCAATTGTAGGTGAGGATATACGAAATGATGGTTAAGTATTTATAGATGAAGCAAAGAATGAACTACTAGAAGACATGGCACATGATGATCTTAACACTGAGGATGATAATTCTAATAGCAAAGCTTTAGAGGAGAATGAGTTGAATGATTGGAATAGTGTATTTGAAGATGCAAAGTGCAAGGTATATCCTGGATGTACAAAGTGTTCTCTTTTATCAGCTGTTATTCAAATGGTGAACGTAACGGTCAATGGTTGGCAATTAGTAAAGAGTTTTAATGGTTGGTTATCATTTGTAATAACCCTATTACCAAAAGGCGAGAAGTTACCTACATCTTATTACGATGAAAGACGCATGTTGAGAAAACTCGGAATGGATGCAAACGTAATTGATACATATCCAAATAATTGTGTTCTATTCAAAAATGTAGGGATCTAGATTATTGCTTAAGGTACAATGAATCAAGGTGGAAAGAAAGGGCTGGTAGGTAAAAGAAGAAGGTTATAGAGAAGGTTATGAGGTTCTTTCTACTAATACAGATAGGAAATAGGCTACTAGGCCTTTAACCCATAGCCAAGCACAAATCATCTTACTCCAGTCGACTCTTAACAAAACTGAGTATCTACTTACCAATCAACTCTGCATGCTGAGTTGTATGATTGCCCACTTCACAAAAGTTTTGTGCCAAATTGTAGAATGTCGAGACGGTAGCCAAACCATGTACGTTTACTCTCTTATGTCTAAGTTAATCAATTGCTCAACATCATCTTTGTCGAGAAGCCAAGAGAAAGAAATCCCAGACTAATCCTTAATCACCCCTGCTAAGATAAGTAATCTAATCGTACTCTTTTGTCTGCATCCTCCAACAACATTACTAATACATCTCCACCATATATACAAGACTACATGTAGAACTGTTATACTAATTATTGTTTTTCTCAAATATCCATTTTTATCCTTTGTATATTATTTTTTTAGGAAATACCTTTTTTGTCTTTTCCCCTTTAAGGTAAATTGCTCTAACTTATCAGTAGAAATACCCTTATACTTATAGTCGAAATGAGCAGCTTAACATTAATACATTGAATATTCTTCCTTTTGTAAACAGTGTCTGTTTACTCTCGTTTCACTCTTATCCAAACCCTTAAACAAGGCTAGGTGGTAAGTAACCTCATCGAACTATCTTGTACGTCATATCAAGCTATGCCATAAGTCCTTAAAAGTTCCACTACTGCATCATATCCTTTAGAACTATTCATATGTTTTGCTTACTCTTTCATTCACCCTTTCTTACTTTTCATACACTTCTCCATCACCTTTTCAAGTTTTCAGTAAGCTTGGACCCATCCCTACGACCGGCCTTGTCTATTCTTAATCATGGTATGCATCATCTTAGTATCAAAGTGGAGGTTTTGTTTGAGTTGCAGTAGTTGTTTCAAAGTTCTGTCTATACTTTGTTTTACGTGTGTGAAACAGAGTAAGTTATTGTATTCATTTAACTATTGTATTTTTTGGCTGTTAAATTTCTGGTTTGTGGAAATGTTTGCTGAAACACTTAATCAAAGAGTTTGAGAATTGAACCTATCAAAGAAAAGACGGACCTAAGTTTTAACTTTGGTGTTGGAGATGACAACAATAGTGTTGTCCCCCATGGCCAACAATCTCAAGATATTCCAAGAATCATAGATGAAAGACTTGATGAGGTGGCTAACCTCTTAGTGGATTTAACTCAAGCTGTTCATACGTTAGCTTATCGACCGGCCGAAGTCGCGTATAACACCCTACAAACTACCTGACCTGCAACAGATTAAAACCTAGCTTGATAAGTTCAAGGTGAAGGAGTAGGCAAGTGAGTGAGAAGAAGGATTGACTTAGGAGACATGGGAGAAGAGGATGAAGAAGAGTATTATGAAAAAGAAGAGCAAGCTCAAGCACCTAAAATATCTAACCATGTGAAGCTTTGGATCCCGAGCTTCAATGGATTTAAGAGTACGGATGAATATCTTGAATGGGAAGAGAAAGCAAAGCGTTTGTTTGACTATTACCAATATAAAGATTATGAGAAAGTGAGAAATGTTGCTATTGAGTTCTCCGGATATACCGTCATGTGGTGGAAGAATTTCTAGGCTATGAAGAGGCAAAAAAGATACAGAAAGGTTAATACTTAGCTTGAGATGAAGAGGATACTCACAAACAGATTTGTGCTAGATACTTATCTATTAGATACTTATTTACAAGATACTTTTACTCAGCTTTAAGAGCTGAGATAAGGAGGCTGAACTATCGATGAATATGTCTAGAAGTTCCACAGCTTATGATCTACTATGAAGTGAAAGAACCACCAGGATGAACAATCTCTAGGTTCCTTACTGGATTAAGAAGTGCCATTCAAGACATCATGGAACTCTAACAATTCACCACAATGGATGAGGTCATTCAAATAGCTCAATGAGTAAAGAGGTAGAGAAGGAGCCGAATGCCAACTCGATCATCAACTAGCTGACTTGTTCAGTCAAGCTAACCTGTTCAAGGCAGCTATTGAGGTCAACCGAATATACAGCCGATCAGACGAGGGGATGTCAGGAATGAATAGAAAGGTCAACCAGAAGGTGACATACCAACCCAAGCATATGAGAAAGGGCAAAGATCCGGTAGGAAGATGAGCCAAATTAAGTGTTTCAAGTACTAAGGGTTTGGACATATGGCTACTTAGTACCCGAATCAAAGAACTATGGTCATCAAGGGACATGTCCTGATGTGTCTCCAGGGTCAGACACACGGAGAAAGCACCACAATGAGGCAAACTAAAAAGAACAAACAAAAAGTTAGCAAAGTTTGGGCAGTTATTGAATGGATATGATATACCATTCAATCCTACTCAGCTTATAATCCACCAGATATGACATACCGGTCCAAATTAAAGGATCACTTGCCACTACTCCTTATTAAAGGGAATAGATAAGAGTTGAGAGTTAATGAGAATACTAAGGTTGCTCAATCTGGTAAGCATTGTGATTAATCTTCTTTAAGACCTTGAATGGGTTATTAACTTAGGGAGATAGTTTATTTTGTCTTAAGTACAAAAATCAGTCTCAATTGAAGTAAACCCATACTAAGTCTCCTGGCTAGAAGAAAATAGTTTGGCAGCCTCAGTTGCCAATCTCTTGTTATCTTTAATTGAACTTGGTGATCTTCTTTGTGACAAACTGGTATAGCTCATGCAATTCTTGGGCTTGGTCTACTCCGAATTGACTTTCTTTAGTAGCTGTTGGGGTACCGATCATTTCTAAGGGAATGGTAGGGTTAAGTCCATAGACGACCTCAAATGGGGTCTTCCTAGTAGTGCTATGGATAGTTCGGTTGTATACGAACTCCACAACGGGTAGGCACAAATCCCAATCCTATAGGTTCTTTCCTACTATAGCTTTGAGCAAATTACCTAGCATCATGTTTACCACTTCAATCTGGCCATTAGTCTAAGAATGGCTACTAAAGTTAAATACAAGTTTAGTCCTAAGTTTCCTCCAAAAAAATTTTCAAAAAAACCTCAAGAATTTTGTGTCCCAATCTGAGACAATTGTCTTCAGTACTCTGTATGGTCAGATAATCTCCTGCAAAAACAAATTAGTAATAGATAGAGTATCGTTAGTCCAATGGCATAGAATGAAGTGCGCCATCTTGCTGAAGTGGTCTGCTACAGCAAAGATAAAATCTTTTCCTCTGAGTGTCTAGGGTAACCCTAGGACAATGTCTATGCTGAGGTTGACTCATGATAAGGTAGGCGTTGGTAGAGGCATATACTCTCCTTGGGGTTCTCTCTTTCCCTTAGCACGCTTACACACTTTACAACAATTGACTATCTTATGGACATCTTTGGCTAAGCCTAGCCAGTAAAAATTCTCCTTTAATAGATTAGCTATTTTAACCTCCCCAAAATGGCTTGGAAGTCCACCGCTGTGAGCTTCTTGGACCAATAGTTCTTGTCTGGAGCAGTTCGGAATACATAGCCTACAATCCTTGAACAGATAGCCATCCTTAAGGTAATATCCTTCAACAGCTACCCCTGTTCGACACTATTCAATAATGGGGCCAAAGTGAGGATTAGTAGCATACTGCTTCAAAATGAGTGAGAATCCTAATAATTTTGTTTACAAAGTGGTCAGCAAAGTTTTCCATCATGATAAAGCATTGGCAATCACATTTGCACTCCCCTTCTTATGCCGAATGACGTATGAGAACCCTTCTATGAGTTCCAACCATTTGGCTTACCTCTTCGAAAGCTTGTTTTGACTCCCTAAATGCTTCAATGATTCGTGGTCAGTGTAAATAATAAACTCTTGTGACAGCAAGTAGTGTTGCGAAATGATGAGGGCTCGGAAAAGGGAGTACAACTCCTTCTCATACATAGAATAGTTTAAGGTTGTACAACTTAGTTTCTCACTGTAATAAGTGATGAGTTGTCGTTCTTGTATTAGGATAGCACCAATTCCAACTCTTGATGCATCGCACTCCAATTCAAAGGGCTTATCAAAATTTGGTAGTGATAGAACAGGGGCCGAGGTGAGCTTCTCCTTGATCTCTCTAAAACTTCGCTCAGCTCGATCACTTCACCTAAATCCTTCATTCTTCTTTGTTAGCCTAGTTAATGGTGCGGTTATTGTACTAAAGTCCTTAATAAATCGCATATACAAAGAAGTTAGGCCATGGAAACTTCAGAACTCAGTAACATTCTTCAGTGTCAGCCATTCTAGAACAACTCAAATCTTTTCCTCTTCTGCCCAAATTCCTTCCCCTGATACTACAAACCCTAGGAATATCACTTCTCTCTAGTAGAACATGCATTTCTTTACATTCCCATATACATTACCATACAACTTCTTAGCTCGCAAAATCTTAAATACTTCGTGAAGATGTTGAACATAGTCGTTTAGGTCGATACTATATACCAGTATGTCATCAAAATATACGACTACACATCTTTCGATCAGAGTGCGCATGACATGGTTCATTAACCTCATGAATATGTTCGATACATTAGTAAGTCCTAACAGCATAACTAACCATTCGTAGAGTCCATGCCTAGTCTTAAATGCAGTCTTCCACTCATCCCCCAGTCTCATATGAATATTATGGTAGCCATTTTGTAGATTAATCTTTAAAAATATCCTTGCACTATGAAGCTTATCTAGCATGTCATCGAGTCTTGATATTAGATATCTGTACTTAACAGTAATTCTATTGATTACCTGATTGTCAATGTACATGCACCATAATCGATCCTACTTCTGGATGAGCAGAGTTGGTATAACACAAGGGCTCATGCTCTCCTTCACATATTCTCGCTTAATGAGCTCATTCACCTATCTTTTCAACTCGGTAGCTTGCTCAAGGTTCATCTTGTATGTAGGTCGGTTTGGTAGGGTGGCACTTGGCTACAAATCGATACAATACTCTATGCCTTAGACTGGTGGTAATCCTTTAGGTAGTTCTTCCAAAAACAGGTCGAAAAACTCATTTAGCAAGCTTCGAATCTCTTCTGGAACATTCTGTAACTCCCTCATCTCCATGAGTCTCCTAATCGATAAGAACATGGGTTCATCAGCCTTCTCAGTAGATCGAAGCCCCATTCAACTCATCACCAAAGGTTTCTTCTTACTAACTCGAATGAGTTGGTTATGAGCCTCATTCACTTGTGACAAGGTCAGGGGTTGCAACATAATCTTCCTTCCATCCTTAACAAAGGCATAGGTGTTCTTATATCCATTGTGAGTGATATGTTGGTCGAACAACCAAGGTCATCTAAGCAACAGATGTGAAGCTCCCATTAAGACAACATCGTACACTACTTCGTCCTTGTATACGTTCCCAACACCAAATGGTATGGTCACTTGTTCGGTTACATGCAGAGCATCCTTATCATGAAGTAAGTGTAGCTTGCAGGGTTGGGGATGCTTTGAGATTAGCAAACCCAACCCCTGCATAAAGGAATATGTAATGACATTAGTACAACTTTCTTCATCCATGATGATTGTGCACAATTGGCCCCTGATGGTACACTTAATATGGAATAGGTTCTCTCTCTAGTCCCCCTTAGAGTTCGGCAAGGAACTTAAGACTCACCTCAGAACTAAGGCCATTACTTCTACCTGGTCAGCATAGATACAGGTTTCCTCTTCCTCTTCCACCTTAGGTTCTCCAATATTCTCTTCTTCATCAGGGTCGCTCTCCTCGGTATTATTCACTACTTCTCCTTGGAGTACCATGATATGCCAATTTGAACATTCAGCGACCATGTGTCTAAAGCTTAAGCATTTAAAACACTTGACCTCGCTGGTCTTCCGTTCGAATGGCTGGCCTTTCTCATAGGTTCTCAGGGTCGGCCTAGCCTCAGGTCGGCTCAACTGTCCTGCTCAACCCAGTTGGTCTACTCGGCATTCCTCAGGTTAGTCATTCATTTCCTTAGCTTGGTATGGCCTCTTCGGGTCAACTTGAACAGGTTAACAAGATACGGCAACTCAGGAGAACGTTTGCGTAAGTTGGCTCGAAACATTTCTCCTCTTCTTTTCAACCCTCTACACTTCCTTGATGGCCTCCTCTAAAGTATAAAATCTTTATACTTCCACAATAATGTGGATTTCAAATTTGAGTCCAGAAATAAATCTCGATACAGTATGTGCTTCTGGCTCTTCTATGTCAGCACTGATCATAAGCATCTAGAATTCCATAACATAGTCATCAACAGATTGGCTCTCTTAGCGAAGCTCTTGCAATTTTGCAAACGTATCTTGCAAGTAGGTTTCGGGCATAAACCTACCTCTTAACAACCTTTTCATCTCATCCCAAGTTCTGACACCTCATCTCCCATCTCTAGCTCTAGTTCAGATTATTCCACCACATGGTGGCATATCTAGTAAATTCCAACACAGTAAGTTAGACCTTAACCGTATCCTCATCCCCATAACACTCAAATACTTTCTCGACCTTCTCTTCCCACTCCAAGTATTCATCTACATCTACATCTCCACCTCTATCAAAGGGTAGGATTTGCACTCTAACATTGTCTAGCCCTTGGGGAACTCGGCATCCTCATCCCTGTGTTTACTAATAATCAACTTCTTTTTCACCAAACTCTTCAACATCAATCTCCTCATCATCTTCACCAATCTCCTCCAACTCTAGTCTTCATTTAGCAACCCCATCTGCCACTCCTCTAGCTCGTACCAATCGAATTAGGTGATTGGTCCAATTACTTTGGCCATAGTGTCTCTCAAGGGTATTATTCTACAGGTTTTGCTACTGAATACCTTTGGGTTATTACCTATTAACTTGCATTATAGTGACTAGATTCTCTATAAGGTTTGTGAGTTCGTCAAGTTTATCATCAATAGACCCTAGAGCGTTACTACCATTATGACTACGACCAGGTTGAACACCACTACCTTAGTCACCAATAATTCCCTGAACAGTTGAATCTGACATAGCGTAATACCTTTTCGAACAGATTAACAAACTTGTTCTATTGTCGCAATGGAAAATAGAGTAAAACAAAGTATTAATGAAACTGCACTTACAAACACTCAAACATACTTTAGTAGCTACGAAAGGAACATAATAGCCACTAACAATAAAGTAAACTGAAACTTTACTGCAACTTCACATACTCGTTCATGAAACTGTGCTCTAATACCAACAATGTTGATGAGTCTCCGAAGTTAGACGCACGGAGAAAGCACCACAATAAGGCAAACCAAAAAGAACAAAGAAAAAGCTAATAAAGTCCAGGCAGCTATGGAATGGATATGATACACCACTTGATCCTACTTGGCCTACAATCCACCGAATATTATATATCGATTTGAATTAAAGGGTCACTTGCCACTACTCTTTGTTAAAGGGAATAGATAAAAGTTGAAAGTTAACGAGAATACTAAGGTTGCTCAAAAAGAATAATTTTGTCTTGAAGTTGGATAATTATCTGCATATAAGTAAAGTAGGGGTTTATATACTTGCCCACTAGGGTTATTTTATATGTATGAAAAGATAAAAAGGTATTTTACAATTACGTTAAATTAATCGTACTAAAAAGAGGTAAAAAGGACAAAGAATATTTAGTACGGAAAGGAAAGAATTATTTTAGAATGTTGTATGAAAAGGTACGTGTTACTTAATGGCTATACGTTATGAGTATAATGCACAGGCAAAAGTAGGAAGTATTGGGAGTTAAGGGTCGACCTGATTTAGATTAGGTCCGGAATTAATCAACTTGGCAAAAAGGTTAGCTGTCTTGAAGCTAGATGCCACTAGATCAAGTCAGTAGCTCGACTTGGCTCGTTCAGGGCTGTTTTTTGGATTAGGACTTCGCTGTTGGGTAAGAGCATGTTAGATACACGTAAGGATCTAAGAGACAAATCGGCAAGAGATTATATCAAGATGGGAGTCCCCATCTCGACTATGGCTTAAAGCTAGTATTTTCTGTACGAGCCCTTAAAGTCCTCTAACTTGGCTTTTTGTGATCGGTCTAGAGAGTTGATTCCTATCACATCCCAAAGTTGGAAGTAGAAAGTACTGATGAGAAACCTAAGGAAGAGGAGAGCACTGCCTAGAAAGAAGTTTCTCAAGAAAATGAACTCATTAAAGAGGATATGTTTGCCGAAAACTTAGATTAGTTGATCTTGATTATCCAATGCACAATGAATATGGAACCCTCATACAAGGAGGAGTAGAGAGAAAATTTGTTTCATATCACTTATAAGGTGAATGATCAAGTGTATGCCCTCATTGTGGATAGTGGTAGTTGCATCAATGTAGCATCAGCTAATCTGATCACAAAATTGAAGTTATCGACTATTGCAAATCCGAGACCATACAAGTTACATTAGTTGAGTGAGAAGGGAGCACTACATGTTACTTAGCAAGTATTACCGTTAATCTCTATTAGAAATTACTTTAACTAAATAATCTACATTGTGCTACCCATGTACGCTTCTCATGTGTTGATAGGGAGACCATAGCTATTTGATAGAAGAGTTATCCATAATGGATACCGAAACACGCATATGTTCGAGAAGGATGGTAGAAATATTACGTTGAACCCGATGCCGCCAAGTGAAGTTAACAAACTACAAGCCAAACTTGCTCATGAATTGAAGAAGACTTTGATGATGAGTAGAGCTGAACTCCGAGAGGCTATTTAAGCCAACATACTGACCTTCCTATTGGTTAAGCATCTATTAAAGTTGAAGGAGTGGGGTGAACTACCCCTGGGATTGAAAGAGTTGCTGGATGAATATGCCGATCTATTCCTAAAGCAGTTGCTAAAAGGATTACCACCATTCAGAGACATTGAAAATTGTATTGACTTAGTACCCAACGCTGTCTTGCCGAATAAAGCCACCTATGAACAAGCTACCAAACTCCAACGATAAGTCAATGAGTTACTGGAGAAAGGTTATGTTATGGAGAGTTTTAGCCCTTGTGTTGTACCAGCGCTTCTAATGCCAAAAAAGGATGGTACCTGGCGAATGTATGTTGACAGCTGAGCAGTAATAAGATAACAAACAAATATAAGTATCCAATCCCTAAGTTGGAAGATATGTTAGATGAATTAAGTAAAGCTAAGATCTTTAGCAAGATTAATTTGAAATCTAGCTACCATGAAATCCGCATGAGGCCGAGAGATGAGTGGAAGACTCCATTCAAAACTTGGCATGGACACTATGAGTGAATGGTCATGTCATGAGCTTATCAAATGCCTCGAGTACCTTCATGAAGCCGATAAACCATATGTTAAGACATTTAACGCAGAAGTATATCATAGTGTATTTTGATGATATCCTAGTATGTAGTGCCGACATGCCAAGTCACTGTAAACATCTTCAAACCATACTAAATGTCCTCCGTACTGAGAGGTTATTCAGCAACCTTAAGAAATGTTGCTTTTTTCAAGAGGAAGTGGTATTCCTAAGCTATGTAATAAGTGGAGGAAGCTTACAAGTGGACAACAAAAAGGTCCGAGCAATCGTCGAGTGGTTGAATCCAACTACTTGTGCCGAGGTGAGAAGTTTCCATAAACTGGCTTTCTTCTATAGAAGATTCATCAAGGATTTCAACGCCCTTTAGTAAACTGACGAAGAAGACCACTGACATCCGATGGAGAGAAAAAGAAGAGAGAAGTTTTGTCGAGATAAAGGAAAGGTTGACCTCTTCCCCTATTCTAATCTACCTGACTTCGAGAAAATATTTAAGCTGAAGTGTAACGCATTAAGCATTAGGCTAGGCGTTATCCTAATATAAGAAGGCCAACCAATTGCCTACTATAGTAAAAAGCTTAGGGGAACTCAACTAAACTACTCTATGTATGACAAAGAATTCTTAACACTGATTCGAGCACTACAAGTATGGCAACATTATCTATTGCTGAGAGAATTTGTCATCTACACTGACCATGAGTCTTTGAGGTATCTCCAAAAATAGATAAAGTTGTCAAAGCGGCAAGGAAGGTGGGTTGAATTCCTTAAAGGGTTTAACTTTACAATAAAATATAAACAAGGAAAGAGTAATGTAGTTGCAAATACTCTTTTGAGAAGATATGCACTTGTAAATGAACTACAGACCAGATTGTTTGGGTTTGCAAGCATTAAAGAGCAATACTTTGGGGATCCACACTTTAGACCTATATTTGTGTATTGTATCGATGGAAGGACCGTGGACAGGTATCATGTAGAAGATGAATACTTATTTTGAGGAGGGAAATATGCATGCCGACTTATTCACTAAGGGAATTACTGATTAGGGAAGCCTATAGTAAAAGACTCTTCAAACATTTTGGGGATTAAAGACCTATGAACTATTAAATGGTCATTTCTTTTGGCCAAGAATAAGGCGTAATATGTATCGAGTTGTTGAAAGCTATACCGTATGCAAAAAGGCTAAATGTTGAGTCGAGCAAGGAAAAGCAATGCCTTTACCTGTTCCAATAAGACCATAAACTAAGTTGAGCATAGACTTCATTTTTGGATTATCACGAACTACTCGAGGCAAAGATTCTATGATGATCATCATGGATAGGTTCAACAAGTTGACATACTTTGTGCCCTACTCCAAAACTAACGATGCTTTGGCTATTGCTTCTATTTTCTTACAGGAAATTGTTAGGTTGCACGGCATGTAGAGAAGTGTAGTATTCGACAAAGATCTAAAGTTCTTGAGCCATTTCTAGAGAATTCTTTGGCAACGGATAAGGACTAAATTACTATTTTGTACTTCCTGTCACCCCTAAACGAATTGCTAAATAAAGGTAGTCAACCATACATTGGGATTGCTGCTCCATACTACAGTAAGCAAGAACTTAGCTGATTGGTACGTCTGCTTACTAGTGGTTAAATTCACTTACAACCAAATACTACATGACACTAAAGGTTGTCTATGGTTTCAATCCCGAGTTATCCCTCGATCACACCCCTATACTTGAGTCTGAACAAGAAGACTATGACATAAGAGCTCGAGCACAATCCCTTTAATACATCTAAAATAAAGTTACTTGGCATATCAACCAAGTTGCCAGATGAATACGAGAGAAGGCCAAGGGTAAAATGACTAAACAATTCCAATCAAGAGACTTAATGTTGCTGCACTTAAGTAAGGAAAGGTTTCCAAACAAGAGCTAAAGGACCTTTCAAAATCCTCCAAAAGATCAATGATAATGCCTACAATTTGGAGCTACCCAAAGATTATAGGATTTTTGACACCTTTAATATTACTGACCTTAGTCCATATCACCTTGAGAAAAAGTTGATTGAAGAACATTCGGATTTGATCTCAAATCCAAATCAACCTGGAGGGAATGATATGAATCAAGTTATTGAGCCTTTAACCTATAGCTAAGCTTGAGGGCTACAAGGAATGGCAAGGCGAATCCTCTTGCTCTAACCGACTCCAACGAAAACTAAGTATATCCTTACCGATCAACTCTACATGACGAGCCATATGACCAGCCACTTCTCGAAGGTTCTGTGCCAAATTATAGAATGCTGAGACAACAGCTAAACCATGCACGCTTACTTATTTATGTCCGAGCCGATCAATTGCTCAGCATCATCTTTGCCAAGAAGTCGAGAGAGAGAGACTTTGGACTAATCCCTAATCATCGTTGCTCAAACAAGTAATTTAATCATACACTTTTGTCTGCATCATCCAACGACATCACCAATACATCTTCGCTATGTGTAAAGGACCACATGTAGAATATGTTACACTAATTATTTTTTTCTCTAATATTCATTTTTGCCCTTTGTATTCTTTATATATTACTTCTTTGGAAAATATACTTTTTGTCTTTTCCCCTTTTAAACTAGTTTCCCTAACTTATTAGGTATAAATATTCTTATATTTGTAGCTAGAATGATTAGCTTAACATTAAGACACTAAATATTCTTTCTTTTGTAAATAGTGTTTGTTTACTTTTATTTCACTCTTATCCTAACTCTTAAGTAAGGTTAGGTAGTGAGTAACCTTACCGGACCATTTCATACATCATATCGAGCTATGATATGAGTCTTTGAAAGTTTCACTAGTGCGTCATATCCTTTGTAGCTGTTCGTAAGTTTTGCTTACTCTTTTATTCACCCTTTCGTACTTTTCGTGCACTTCCCTATCACCTTTTCAAGCTTTTGGCAAACTTGAACCTATCTTTATGACCGGTCTTATCTGTTCTTGGTTACGATATATATCATCTAACTCCCTTGCAATGCCTTTTCATGTGTCAAAAGATGGCTCCAGATATGAGCTAGCACAACGAAGGACATGTTTTTGAAGAGAACATTCTTAAGCACCCATCCAACCCTCAATAATGGAAGTGCCTAGATAACAAATTTCCTAAGTTTGGAAAAGACACTCGAAACATACGATTAAGGCTTGTAACCTATGGGTTCAATCCATTCTGCAATCTAAGCACAACATATAGTGCATGGCTAGTACTTAATGTTCCATCATGGACATGCATGAAAGAAGCATTTTTGTTTACGTCCTTATTGATTCTTAGAGTTAAACCACAAGGCAAGGACATTGATATTTTCCTTAAGCCATTAGTTGAAGAACTATTGCAATTATGGAAAGAAAGGGTTCATATATTTGATATTGTAACAGGGCGTTCGTTCTACGTATGAGCCACTTTGCTTTGGATGATTCATGACTTTCCTACATATAAGGTATAAAGCATGTCCTATTTGTTGCATAGATGTGATAAGTGGATATAGCTAAAGCAAAATCCACTTCACGAGACATAAGCGACTCTTCAATATGTGACAGGCCATCCCTTTTCCTCTCTCCTCCATCTTCCAAAATTAATTATTTTTCTTTTCACTCTCCTATTGATTTTTGACCCCCGTGCACACTTAATCGTTTTCCCTCCCAATAATTCTCAACTTCCCCCCTCCCTTAATTCTTTTCACTTTTTCCCCTCCTGCCTCTCTTTAATTATTTTCATTCTTTAATTTCCTCCTAACCCACTCCCTCGATATTTATTCCAAGAAACCTTAATACCAAACCGTCTCTCTCTCTTCCTTCTGTCGCTTCTCCTTCTCTCCTCCAAACCTATTTTTATCTCCATAAAAAAAAAAAAAAAAGAAATTCCCAACGATATTACAGCCAGATCATGGTCTGGTCTGAAGCAATCTAATATCTCCCTCTCTCTTCCAATCCAAGCGACGCTATTTATTTCAAGAAACCCTAAGTCAGTGTCCTTTTGCTATTTCTCTAGAATTTTTTCTTCCTTTCAATCTACTTCTTTTTCAAATTAGGGTTTTGAAAATCAATTAAATGAATTAATCAAAAGAAAAAATTTCTTTCATAATCTATTTTTGTATATGTTGATTTATTGATTAATGTGCTAATTCATATGTTTTTGTCTTTCTTTGCGACATGGAAAGAGAAAGACAATAGAGAACAATATGGCGCCTTCTTGGGAAAAAAAAAAGTCATTATTGAAATAAAGGAAGGATATATTCTCAAGATTGCCTAGGTTTTTTGGTGCACTAGCTTCTACGAGTCTTCTAAGGCACACGAAGATTATTAAAGCAAGATTTGCTTTTGTTGGGAGTCTCGGTAATAACATAACGAAATAGGAAGATCGATGTTTTGGCGTCCAAGAAGTAGAAACTACGAAGGATCGACTAGTCAAAATGTATAATATATTTAAAAGTTAAGATTTATTTATTTTATTTCTTTTTTTTTTCTTTTTCACTAGATAACTCTTTGGGTTTTTTTTTTAGTGAATGTTGTAACATGTTATTTTTATGAGATGTATAATATCATTCATTTAATGAAAATTATATATATATGTATATTTTCAGTAATTCATCTTGTTGTCTATATTATGTACATATCAACCATAATCAAATTCATATTTGTTATAATGTAAAACAAGTAGTACTTATAGATGGATTAAAATTGCATATTGAAAATTTAATTAAGTTTTCTTATTTTTTTTTCTTTGAGTCATTTAATTCACTCAAAATGACTAATTGTTTTGAAAATCCTTTTTTAATGGAAATAAATTTACAATTCTTTAATGACATTAATAATATCGAACAATTTTTTTTTTGTTTTTACTATTAGTTTTTGTAGGGACTATGTCCCTACTAAAATGTCACTTTTTGTAGAAACTATGTTCTTAATAAAGGTTATTAACATATATGTCAGTAGTTTATCGTTGGAGACATTTTTGTAGTTAGTTATTTCTTGTACACTACGTTTTATAAGGAGCAAATCCTTGTAGAGACTGCATTTAATAGTCATTCTTTGCGAGGAACTTATTCCTCACGAAAAAGTTATAGTAGGAAATATTGAGGTTTTTGCTGAGATTTTTAAGTCCTACTAGAGATTCGATTTTTTTTTAGTTTAGTACTTAACTAATAGACTTCTTATCATCAAATTCAACACCTACGCTTTTCATTAGAAAGATATTTCTAATAAGCACTTATTTCTTGAATAATGCAAGTATAAATTATAAGAGTTGGGTAGTAAATTTCAATAGATAGATTTTATATAGCGATTTGAATGTTATTTTAATCAGGATCTGTAGTATATTAACCACTATCTAAATTTTACTTTTTAAGTTTAATGTTATTCATATTATAAAATTTATCAAATTTAGTACTTAATCAATCGACTTCTCATCATCAAATTTCATACCTACACTTCTCATGAGAAAGATATTTCTGATAAGCATTTATTTTTTGAATAGTATAAGTATAAATTATGAGAGTTGGATAATAAATTTCAATAGCTAGATTTTATATAGTGATTTGAAGTATATTAAGCACTATATAAAGCATTATTTATTGACCAAAGGCAAGTAAGAACCAGTTAGGCAGGACAAAACGTCACGTTATAACTTTTAGGCCCCTTGGCATTTGTAGATAGGAGGCTGATTATCAGCAGGATAGGTAAGAGCAAGACCGCAAAGCTGCTTGAATATTTTGGAATGCTGATTAGGTTGGCAAGCTTGGGGAATACTGTACCCTACAGTGCAACAAAACCTGGGATCTTGTAACTTGTCACACGCACAATGGCAACCTACGTACTGACCTGCTGAGTTATTTGCCACCAAGAAACCAGGGCAAACATAGGAGAGGTCCGCAATGCAATCAACAAGAGGGCACGCCCCCGAACCGCCTTCCACAAGTGACCCGCCATCCGGTTCGATGCATATAGGTATGGTGAACCCGTGGTTAATGCTAACCTCATAGGAGACCACACCATCGGTTATGTTAATATTAAGCATGGTCACCGGGTACGGAGGTTTGGTCTCGCATATTGCTCTGCCATCACAGCAGTCTCCGGTTTCACATGAAAAATAATACGAGCAGTTGAAGCCACACTTGGTACGTGCCCAAATACTTCCTGCCCATGGATCCGACATATAAAATATTTCTAGGGTTCCCGGTTCACGCTCTGGCATGGCATCCCCCATTCCAGGGGATCTCGTCTAAGAATGAACTTTCCTTTTTCCTACATAAAATTTTCAAGAAAATTAATTGACGTGCCGCGACTTTTCATATCTACATGTTTAAAATCGGAATGCTTATTCTAGCTTGCTGTTGTGGAGGTGTCATGTATATCCTGTTAGTGTCATTTTTAGCTATGCATATTAAATCCACCTCGTATGATTTTGGCCTGAATCGTGAAGCATGCCTAATTTAAGTATGATTCTGTATAATTTCAGCACATTATGCGTAACCATCTAAAAGTCTCGACTTCATTAAAGAGAAGCGATGATCTCGTGGAAGCTTGATTTGTTCTTCCATGGAATCACTAAAGCGAGGAGTTTCCTCACGTTGCTTTGCCACAGCCTAGCCTATCCACCAAAACCCCATTAGTCCAGTAGTACCTTAGAATGATTTTATAAAGTGGAATAAAATAGGTATTATTTTTCTATGAAAAACGGTTTCGATGATAATAACACAGCACATGCTCCAATGAGTATTAATCAAGTATCAAAAAAATTTTTAACACATAAAAACATAAATCTATTATTATTAACATGTGTATAATGTTAATAGTATTTGCTCATCACTCGTTAAAACACATTGTTTGCTAATTTCTTTATTTTCACTGAATTGTTCCAAAATGACGAAGCACAATTTATCTACAAAAGCAGGAGTCATTTGTTGATCTTTTATCTATATTTATCATATGACCATAAAGAAACCATAAAAAATAAATTATTATTTTTCTATTTTATTCCTTATGAATTATAATTTAGTTCCTAATTTATTTGATTCTACAAATTGAACATGGCACAACTTACAAATTGCTATCTTATTTTGTTGACTTATCATACATTATCTAGAACTCTTTCGGATTTCCCTTTTGGTTTTGATTTATTAATTGTGGACCTACCTAAACATAGCATGTGTTTCCATTCACAACATATACATAAGATAAATGTGACTTAATCACGGCCAATTTTAAATTGTTGTATAGCCTTAAGCTAAAATTCATGCAATAAAACAAGTATCCAGAGTAATTACAAAACAGAATTTGCAGTTTGGATAAATTGCAAATATATCTTCTTATATTTGTTTGTATTACACTCTATCTGTTTATATCTGATATTGCATGTTTAAAACTCTGAATCATAAAAAAGGTGCTTTTAGGCTTAATTAGCGATTTATTTCTCGAAGAAAACTTACAAATTAACAAAGAAACAAAAGAAAATATGACGTAAAACTAAATATTGAGAACTAAAAAATATTAAAATGACTTTTCTCTCTCTCTTTCTAATTTCATGAAATTATTTTCAATTTATATATATTTTCTTTTTGAATTTTTAAGGAAAAAAATTATAAAAAGCAGTGGAAGCATGTTTTGTAGAGATTTAGAGGTTTGAACACTTAATTCAAAGAAAAGAAAATTAAGTGCATACGAAGCAAATGTAGTGAGAAGCAATTTTTAAGTATTTTAGTCATTATTTAATTAAGCTTATCTAATATTACGTATGGCATTCAAACAGAGATCGTGTGTTCATTAAATGTAAAAATACACATCATGACTTTAAAAAATGGCCAAATTACATGTTATATTTTTGTAATTTTTCTTTTGAAAATTCCTATAAAAATATAAATTAAAAAAAAAAAATCGAGGCGCTTAATCCAAGACAAAAACCCCCTTTAGAGAAGCACTCACTTATGCCCTATTGATTATCTTCAATGATATAATCACATACATTAGTTGTTTAAACTAGGAATAATTCCATGGTCCATTATCAATTAAATGCCCGATGAGACCGAACAACTCTATAATACACTAACAATCAAAACCGTAATCTTAGACTCTAAACGTTAATCTAATTGACATACCTTGCTTATCATTTTAAAAAAAAAATTACCTAATTAATTATGATCTTATTTGAAAAGTTTAGCCTTTAATATATTAATTAATGTAACATTTTCTATACCAGATTATACCCAGAATAAAATCGCAATTTCGGGTTCCAATCTTCTTCTCGTGTTTGGAAGTATTTCAAAAGGCAAAATTGCGACTCTTTAGAATTAGTAATTTCAACCTAAGGTGGAATTCGATTTCACTTTGGAGATTCATTATGCCCTCATTAATTACGAATAAATAAATTATTTAATATACAACCTAAAATATAATATTCATGACATCCAACAAGTAAGGACATTTTATCATGCTCCAACTAGGTAGAATCATAACAATTCTATCATATGAATTATCCTAAAATAGAAACATGGCTCACAGCCATTATCATAGGCCTAGTTCACATAAGGCATACTTAACTCAACCTCTTTGAAGTATCTAACCGAGTACCTATTAAATATAAAACCTATGATATAATCTTTTAAAATAGTTTTTTAAAGAAGGAACTATAAGATAAAACTTAAGTTTAAAACCATAATTATAAGTAATACATTTACAAGAAAAAGTTTCATCTCTAAAAAAGGCTTCAAAGATGTAATGCCTAAGAACCCAGGAAATTATAGTCTGCTACATGTCTCTATATTCTATTGATATGTGAGGCATCTAGGCTCCAACAACTAGTAAAAATATCCTTATCATCATGACTACTCCAGTCCCTTACCATCACGATGGTTTCAAAATCAACTACCAGTGCAACTACCAACAAGTAAACCATTATAATGGTTTCCACTAATCAGAAGCAATTTTTTTTTTTCTTTCATTCTAAAGCTCCCAGCTGTTATGCCTGTTTCCTTCTCTTACCATCAAGATTGTAATTCAATAATCAAGGATTTACCTATTTTTCAAAGTTCAAACAACCAAAACACAAATACTACTATATAAATCATCGTCAAACAAATTTACTTCACTTTTAAGACTTGTATTCAAAATACATTAAGGAGCTAATTGATATGATTGAAAGATATGGCAAATGAAGCTTATTTTCAACTAACTCAACATAAACTCATGTAACTAGTTTTAATATATATATATATATATATATTTTTGTTCTTATCGAAATCAAGTAATGAACCCTCGGTTCTACAACATCTCCTCATAATTCGATAATCATTAATCACCTATAATAACTCTAACAAAATAATTTAAAGACGACTTATAAATCCTCAATTCACTAATAATACATAAAGATCAAACCTGAATTGCTTTATTTCATGAAATAGAATTGAACTCATGATTTAATTACAAATTGTTTCAAGGAACCTATTACTAAAACTTCAATATTTCTAAAATCACCATATATGAATGTTGATAACTAAGCTAGACTATAATAAGAGAAGTCTCAAGTGACTTCTCATAACCTAAGCAACAACACAAAAGTAATAACAAAAACAATGTCTAACGACTCTCTTTAACAATTTCCATGGCCCTACTCAAACTACACAGATCCATAGCCTTCATCAAAATAATAATCTTAGTAATCTGCCACATCTCCATAATAGTAATCATTCTTGCTATAGGTATCCTCATAGTCCCTATATCCTATCCTTACATCTAAAAACAATAATTCCCCAACGGGGTGAGCAAATCCTAATATAGGGTGTACAAATCACATGCGTATGTTCACATAACAATGCAAAAGCACACACATTAACAATTTAATATAACTAAATGCATAACTACCCTTTATTATCTTGTTTAAGCTCAATAAGCAACACATTTTCAACATCCAAAAACTTGGAGTAACTCATGACTCCGACAAACAAATATATATATATATATATAATTACTGATATTAGGTCCTTTCTAATACCTTAGGAACCAAGGAACACTTAATTTACCTAGATCATTGCAAAGTGAGACGCCAACTAGGATAGCCCAAGATTATTAGGCTGCCACCCTAAGGTTTGATCCTCCCAATCCCTTGAGACTAGCTAAGTACACGTAGTACACTTATTTAAACCAAATAGTTATTAGGTTCATTAACATTTACTAGTCTAACACATATAAGCAACAAATAAACCCCATACCTATTTGAAGTGTCTACTTAGAATCTAGATCGAGCGCTTCACAACCTATTCATATAAGAAACAACACCTTTACTTAGTTTTTAAACTAATCTAATGAAGTTCTCTAACACAACAACTCAATTAACTCATGTTTACTCAAAAACCACATAATGAATCTAAGATTACTAAGAAGTTGGTTTGATTTGTAAGATGTTTCGAGTGAAGATCCATGTTTAGAAAGGCTTGGGAAAGGGTTTAGGGCAAGAAAACATGCCTAGAAAACCCCCCAAGTTCAAAGAAATGTCGCTGCAAGAATCAAGGGTCATGACGCCCAGATACTAGTTCAATTAGCATCTTGATGCCATGGTCAAAGGGGTGTAAAACTCCCTTGGCATCCAAATGCTAACTACAATATGCAGAATTCTACATATTGCAGTGACATTCCATCCCTTGGTTTATAAACCTCTTCCATCGATTTTGTGTACCACCACTCTTAAATCAACAACCCAACAACAATGCAACTCTATACTATTTAAAAACACCAATCACAACACTTCTACATCCAAATTTGCATCTAACTCAACCACTTAAATCACAAGTTTAAGGAACAAGTAAAAGTGTACAATTTAGAAACATACCTATAAGAATCCATTAAAAACACTACCACCACCAAGAACATACTATGGGATAAGCATAAGACTACCATAGGGTCATTTTTACCCACTACCCTATTCGGAAAAATGAAATTTCTTAAGAGATCTAACCAAACTTAATGAAAAATAACCTACACAATCTTACCTTGATGTCATACGCCTTTAATCTTGCTTTCACCATACAAGATCCATTGTAGGACTCCCAAAAAGTCTTTTCAAATTCGTTTTAGGCTATTATATGTAGAAAAGTAGGTGTCCATTAAGAATCCATTGGAATTTTACAATAAAAAGGCATTACAATAGTCTTGCCTTAGCTTTCCCAACCCAAATTTGCTAATCTTTGACATTTATCACTTCATGGCTTCAAGAACTCATGCAAAACCCTAAGCAATGCAATACATGAGAGGAAAAAATGTAGGAAAAGGGTTTCCCAAAAACCCTAAGCGACCCTTTTATACTTAGGGTTCGCTAAACGTTTCTATATCTAAAATGCCTTTTATTAACATCGTTAATACCAAGCTTGCCCTTAACTTATAACACCTCTTGTTTTTTCTTTTTCTTTTTATTTTCACCTTTATTTTGAGTTTTACATAAGATTACGTATTTAAGTTAGATATATTACATACCAAGACTACTAAGCCACCTAAGGAGTCCCATTTAGTTTCCCAAACAACTTATAAAAGTAGACAAAAGAATCTATAGGGAATGAGTGACAACATGTTTAGTAAATGTGATAAAGACATTATACTTTCAGCATAAGAGAGGCAAGGTTTTCAACTAAGTTATTTAGATGTAATGCGTAATACCCCTTAAATACTAGGCTATAGAACTTTAGTTATTGAGACACTTTTTGGTGTCGTAGCTTGGAGTTTGTCAAAACTCTAAAGTTAACCATATTTAGGTTATGTCAATCCTAAGAAGGGTGACCTCTTAGGAAGCTATTATACTATGGAACAAAACCACACTTCATTTCATGTCAAAGTAGACTAAAGTTTCGATCAAGTTATTACGTGGCAGTATCAGAATAGTCCATCAACCCTTCAAGTACTAGGTGATGGAACTCTAATCATTGAGTTACCTTTTAATATAATGGCTTAAAGTTCATTAAAACTCTAAAGTTAAGCATATTTAAGTTAGGTCAATTTTAGGATAGATAACCTCTTAAGAAAATACTAAATCAAGTGACAAAACAATATAGTATTCCATAAAAAAACGAACAGTACCTAAGTGGAAGGAATTCCAATTGGGTCTTTCAACTGGTACCTAAGCAATCCACCATCCATAAGGGTAAAGTCTTTGCTTAATGGTAATCTTAAACTTGTGTAACGGAACTAATGAGAATGTCAGTTCTATGAGGGGGTGAATTGTAATGCTCCTTAAATATAGATGATATGACTCTAATTATCAAGGTACCTTTTAGTTTAGTGCTTAAAGTTCATTGGAACTCCGAAGTTAAGTGTACTCAAGTTAGGTTAATCCTAGGATAAGTAGCCTCCCATGAAGTTACTGTATTAGGAGACAAAACTGTATGGCATTTTATACTAAAGCGAATGATAGCTCAATAGCAGGAATTCTAATTAGGTTGTTACACAGTGCACAAACAAGTAAGTGCCACTGCACAACATTATCTGATCTGTCATAGATTAGAAAATTTACACCCACTGTAATCCAGGTTAAGGAGTTTGATATCATGCACTCCTCAAATCAAAGCTAAACTAATGCTTGTGTAATGTAGAACACCATCTACCCAAGATTACATTCGAACCACTATCTAACCTTGTCACAAACTCCTCTTTTGTTACCTAGTTTGACTAAAGGTAGGAAAATGATAATTTCAACTATCATCATCAAATGGTTTGTATTTAGCCAAATAATTCTAATTGTTTCCCCTAATGAGTTACAATGGATGTCAAGTTAGAAGTTAGGATGAGTTTAAGTTGATTCATTTTTAAGGTAATCAACTAATTTCAAATAATCCAAACAATATGGTAAACACAAAGCAAACACACCATAAAGCTCAATTCTGACAGCAACATATCAACAGTCGAGTACATATGTGGCATACATACAAACAACTAAAATATAAAAACAAGAAAAAATATACTAAAGTCTCCAAGTACTTTATAATAATATTACAAAATGTTGTAAAGTATTGATCCCACTTACTTTGATGTTAATGCCTATTATCTTTATGAGTCACTCTTGTTTTTTTAGATTATCCATAAACATTTAATATAATGGCTTTAGTTTTCATCAAAAGTATGAATAAGAGTTTATTTTCAAGAACTAAGCATATCTTTTATTTAAGTCAAGTAATTTGCTTAAGCCATTATTAAGTATTAATTATATAGTATAGGTTATGGTCAAGGTTCTGACCTTATATTTAGCATAAGTTCTTGCTTAGGAAGTATCCAACCTAGATTCTAACTTAAGTAAGTACTTAGAGTTTATTGGTAGGCAACCTTCAAACCTATTCTCTAACTTCGATTGTCGTCATATGTTCTATACAGTCTACCTTTTAACTAAGCTTTTGACTACTACTATTGTTAAATATCAAGATCCTTTCATCATCCTACCTGTTGACCAAGTCTCTAACCTTACTCCCACTTCGATATTCTACTAATTTACTCACAAATCCAACTTAACCTTAATTGGAAAATCACACTAAACTCACTTTTTCAACATCATAACATCTCAACTTCACAACCTCTTATTCAATTTCGTCTCCAATCTTCATATATTCAAAGTTTAAAGTGAAACCTTAAGAATAAATTTTAAAATCATAAGGTTTTGGCCTTGAACTTCAATTTATGTATAAAATCATCGACTTGAGACTTGAAGTTTCTTGTTTTTAGTTGTTGTACATTGGAGAAGCTAAAATATTGTATAGTTGTACAAAATCAAGTTAAGCCTTCTTAAGAAAAACTTGCACTAACACACTATTCAAGTGAAAATCAAAGTTTACACAAAACCCAACTTCAAGAATTTGAAAAAGTGATTACATAGCATGAAAGTATTATCTTTTAGGAGTTGACACAAAAAAAAAAAAAAAACCCAAATCAAAACTACATTGATTAAGATTTTGAAAATGCGATTGAAAATCATTGGATGGGATTTTTTTCTTAGAAGCATATGCATGCACTTGAAATTTTGAAATTCTAGTTTGATATTTGAAATTTACATGTAAAAATACTTAGTAAAACAAATTTTTATAATTTTTTAACACTGTTTACCATTTTATTATAATCATGAAAAAGGTGACAAAATCGAATACTCATTGGAAAATCGGCCTCCTACCGTTATTGAGTGATGGAAATATGTTGTTTGAACTAGTCATTGACCACTTCTTTAGGTGGTAGTACAAGTTTGCATCCAGAAGTCGCTTGAATCCCTGAATACTCAACAACCCAAACTTACGCTATTTTTTGTAAATTCCTCCCAAATTTTCCTCTCAAGTTTTTCTCCTACTCTCACCATTTTTTCCATATTCTAAACTAGGCAAAAGAGATTATAGATGCGTTCGTTAGCTTATATAGACAAGTTTATGTCAATTGCAATTTTTTCTACCCTCCAAATGTTTATTTTTCCATCCACAAATTGAAATAGGTGTCTCAAGTCCATAATTTCCTATACTAACACATCTAATTCCTTAATGTTCGAGGTCAACATGACTACAATTCACAATATTCTAGGTTGCCACTACTTTTTTATTATTTATTCACTAGTTTGTTTATTAATTTTAATATTTGCTTATGATTGAGTATTTTATGTAATCGCGAATATATACTTATACATAACAATTACACTTTGATGTATATACACATTTCTAAATATTATTTTACATCATTTTTTAAGTTATTGTCCATGTAATTTATTTTTGCAAGTTCCTTAACTATCAAAGCCTAATTCCTGCATTTTCAATAGTTATAGAATAATATAAAAATTAACTACTTTAGCTATATTTTTCTATTATTTTATTACATTTTTTAAGTCCATGACCACTAGGTCTCTTTGACTAATATGACCAACTCAATCATAAAATCTTAACTTAATCAATCTACCTTTTAAAACACTAAATTGACTACTTAGAATTTAATTGCTAAAATGCTGCCTTACCTTTCCCTAAATTAAGGTTCAACCCTAGTTGCTAAAATTGCAAGGTCTTACACTTTTTTCCTTTTTACAAATACTATTATATGCACATCCCATTCCATTTTAGCTATCCTATAACCAAACATATAATACTAGAATGGAATAAACTAGGGACGAGTCCATCTTGACTATCTTATAACCAAAATTAAATAAAAATAGAAAATATTATATATATTATATGCATATTTTAAGAGTTTAATTTAATAAAATTTTAGTGGATAAGTAAGTTTTTATCAATATTGTAAGAACTGGACTGATCTGACTAGTTTAGCCTGATTGATCTGAAAAAGGCCATAAGAATGAGCTAATCTAAGCTCTAAACCCATTTCCACAATGCACAAAATGGACCATGTGACCCAAGCTATTCAGCCGCAACTTAATCAACCTAGCTGGGTCTTAGTGCACCAATTTTATTTAAAGAAAAAAATTGTAACAAACTAAAAATAAGAACTTAAATAAATAGATATCACTAAGGATCTAACTTTTAAAGGCCCCAACAATACAAGTCCTTAGGCATTTAATGTAATGAATGCATGGCCATTATGTCTTATATAGTACGTAAGAAGTCCTTTTAAAGGTGTTATTATCTTCAAGATATTGACAAAAAAAATATGGGACTTTCAAAAGACTATAAAGCAATGGTTATGTGAAATAAAACTCACCAATGGCAATTTACATTACGCTAACTCCCCTAATTTTTTAATCTATAATGCATTTTGCATGCTTCCACTAATCCATTTCTTTTCCACATTCACATTTCTTCTCAATCTTGTGATGTTGATATGATTTTATATTTATGTGTCTTTCTTTGATATTATTATTGTCCAATCAAGCATTTGTGCATAACACTTGAAATTTAAATTACAACAATCTTGACTTGATTTAAATACACTCTTTTACCAACAATTTTGGAATGGAAGTATAGATTTTTTTTTTTTTTTTTTTTGCCAAAGGAACGTATAGATGTTACAATAAATAAATCGATTATAGTAAAGAAGAAGATTATTGACTTATTTCATTTGCTTCTTCTTCTTCTTCTTTTTTTTTTCATTCTAAACTATAGATAGATTTTGATATAGCCCATTAACCTACATACATATTCAAAGTTATTCAGATTTTTATGTATGATCACATGCAATGAGATTTTTATTCCTTCATCATAAATCAAACTTCTTTTACTAAGGGCTTTCAATTAATTCACATTTCTTAAAAAAAAAAAAAGTCCATAGTTTTTTTTTTATTTGAAATCAACATTACTTTTACATTTCCAATAAAAATATAAACAAATAGTAAAAATATAAAAATAAAAGTGAGATCACTAGAATTTTAATACATTTATGAATTAGTCATGGTTATTATTTGAATTGGCAATATTATTGTAATTTTATATTTCTTATCATTAACAATTAAAGCATAAGTTATTTTCTTAATATTTTTATTAACCTCAAATCGACCCTCAATTGAACCTAGATCAATTTCTTAATCCTCTCATATATCTAGATTAACCATCTAAATTGGGTTTAACAGCACTAGTTTTATATACAAGAGCTCTTCGGTTCGATTCTCATAAAAGTTATATAACTTTTTTTTTTCAAGAAGCATCTATTATTATATTATTTAAATTACATTTTCTTTTAGTTTCTTTTTTCCTTCAGAATGATTAATATTGTAAAATTCTATCCATTACAAAAATAACTGAATTGAGTTGCTATTTATTTGATATTTTTACACCATAAATAACACTTGCATCATTAATGTTATAAATTTTTTACCTTATCACATTAAGTATTAGTAAACAACAACAATATTTACTTGATATACTTTTCTTACAATTATTATAATGAAAATAAATGTAAATTATTGAATAAATAATTACCTACCATTTGTATTGAAATTGATAATTTTTGTAATATTGCTAGTAATGTAATCTCACAAAGTACATGTTTATATTTATATCATGTTGTATTTTTTCACTCTACTTATAAACTTACTATCTTGTGATACCTCAGAAATAGAAGGTTATGAAATTCTAATTATCTAGATACCTTTTAGTCTAGAAGTTTGGAATTCATTGGAATTTTCAAAGTTAAGCATACTCAAATTAGAGTAATCTTAAGTTGATGACCTTTCAAGAAACAGTTACACTAAAAGATAAAACCATGTAACGTACTGTAGCGTACCATATAAAAGTGAACGATACCTCAATAGGAGACAATCCAATCTAGTTGGTTTGGGTTTATACTTAGAATAAAGGATGTCATGGGTGTTTCCAAACACAAAAATAAATTTATTATTCTATCTTTTATGCTATCCGATTTCATTCCATTCCATTCCATTTTTTCCTATTCCATCCACCACTCAATCATGAGCCACTAGGACTATTAGTTCACTCGCACATCAATTGGTGAATCCAACTAAACCCCGCATTTTCAAGTGGAAAGGAAACTCTGGGGCCTTAGCCTTTATGTGATGGCTATATTTATAGACAATAGAGATGGGTTGTTGAGTATTTCTCTGTTTATTTTAAATTGAAGACAAATATGAGTTTATAGCAGTGATGTAAGTTTGCTAATTCCGCAAACATGACATTGATAGATCATTCGAAAATGATTACTATTCTCTAAAAATCGAAAACCATGTTAGTTTGTGTATAACTATATGGATATTATTATTGTATGGTCGCGCATGATGAAAGAAATATCTATCGATAACTTCGGTTGTTTTTTATGTGGAACTCTTGGCATAGGCAGATCCTCTTGCTTTTATAAATTAATGCTGCCGGATTGCTTTTATGGTTTTCTAAAGTTGTTTTGATGGGACAACGACATAGGTCGTGCGTCTATTAGGATAAAATGCCAACATTCTAATGGAGTATTTAATAGAGTCATTTGAAGTATTAATGTATCACAAAATGTGTTTCAAATGTGAGCACTCAAAAAGTTAGCCTATGAAAATACAAATTCATCGAGATTTGAAACGCCAAATTTAACATTAATCCTTTTTCTAGGGGTTCAAAGAAAAAAAAAAAGAAAGAAAAGCATTAACCCTTTTTTTCTTTTTCCAAATTACAACATCCAAGCTATTTCATGTTGAGACAAAGTTACTTTTCATTTAAAAAAAAAAACAAAAAAACAAAAAAGGCATAAGGCATGCATATGAAGTCCTAAAATCCATAAATCAATCACATTTTTTTTTCATTCTTCAAATAAAAAGTAAAAGAAAAAAAAAAAGAAAACATTTTATGTTAGGATGCTATTAATGTATACACATAGGTCAAGACACCAGAAAATGTACAATTAAAACACACACACACACACTTATTGTGTGTTTCTACCAACACTAGTTTATAACAAAGTCTCCATGAGATTTTGATACATATGATATCAATATTTTGGTATAGTTTATCATCGGCAAGGGTTGACTAACATGACATCAAACCCGGTCGCACATTTGTTTCCTTTGCTTGATTTCTTCAATGAACTTGGTGATACTGAGGTAGGAAGACCCTCATCTTCTACCGCCTTATTTGCCATATCTCCGAGGTCCTTAGCTCGACTCCTTCTCTTTTTTCCTTCCTCTCCATCATCCATCAACTCATTAATACCCTTCTTGATATCATCCTTTTATACAACTACCCCAATAGCTTCTTCTTGCCCCCAATTTAATGGTACTTCTACTCCGAGGCTCACACCAATTTTCAGAAATCTTCACAACTAGTTTCACATTGCGGAACTGGTCTGCAAAAAGCGGCCATGTTAACAATGGAACACTAGTAGAACCAACCTCTGCGATGGAATTCCAACCGCAACGTGTCAAGAATCCCCTCACTGCAGGGTGAGACGGGATAAGAACCGGCGGTGCCCAACCACGTATTAGGAAGCCTCTATTCTTAACTCTTTCCTCGAACTTTTCTTCTGATATCCACTTTTCCAATTCCTGCGATTTGTTGTTTCCTCTGAGCACCCAAATGAAAGACCTGTTTGAGGCTTCCAAACCTAGAGCAAGCTCCTTCAACTGAGAAGGTACAAAGTTGCATAGGGTTCCAAGGCAAACATAAACCACGGAGTTTGCACCAAAGCTTACCACCCCGGGCTTTCTTGCAGACTCAAGTTCTTCAAAACTGATGACGATTGCCCCATATGAAGCTAAATCAGCTTCTGAAATTCGGCTCATAAAATCAATCACTGGCTTCAGTTGCATCAGTTGTGGCTTTGTAAACTCGAGCTTATGAGACAAGCCAGGAAGTACAATGTACTCGGAATCAGACATTTCAGTGCCAGAAATGTTAGACGTGTGCACAGAACGCGTGCAAAGTAGAGAAAAGCAGCCAAATACAGTGAAGATGATTCTAGGAATGTTGAACTTCTTCGCAATATCAATGGTGAACGAGATCCCCAACTTGGCTTAGGATTTAGCCCTTCAAATAGTTTTTCCACTGGCTCTTGAAGCATCGCAATCGCATCAAATAATTCTAATTAAGACCCAGTCCCAGATCCGCCTCCAAAGGCAGCATGTCGAAATTTCCACACCCTTGAGGTAGTCCTGCCTGCACAGATGGAAACGGAACCTCTACCACCTGAATGTCGAGTCCGGAACTGGTGGATCGATCCATTACAGTTCTAAAACGATTCGCATTCAGTGGTGTAGTGAATACGGTGATTATCAAGCCTTGCCGTGCAAATAGCCGAGCAATATCGATCCGGGGAATCATATGGCGTTGAGCCATGAAAGGAAATAATAAAAAATGAAGCTCACCTGCTTGGGAGGCCATTCCAAAAGGATGATAAGAAATGGTAATAATAATACCATTAAATAAGACTTGTGGATATTAGAGCATAAAATGTTAAACTTTCGGAACAAACCTTAAAACGTGCACAAACCTATAGACGCCTTTTATGTTCCAATACGCTTGTTCATTTTCCATACAAGAGCACATTTTGAACTTTTGATGGACTGTTTGTAGACATATCCACAGATAATGCCTTTTAGGTGTTGCCGTGGAATATATGGTGGCTGATCCTTAAATTTGCAACCTGTAATTAATCGGATTTAAGTTTCATCCATGAAAGTTTTCCTTGTGGTACAAATAAATTATTTTAGAGAATCTTAAATCAACGTTTGAATTTACAAATTTTTTTCATCATATATGTATCACTTAATCCAAATTTCTCTAAGAAAAATAGGAAATCTCTATAAATCGATAGCCACTGTCCTAATTTATCTTTTCAATTTTGCATTTATAAGTTTAAAGTTACACGAACTTTAAAATTGCTTAATTTAGCACATAACTAATTAATTGCTCATCAAGATTATATCTATGAAGGACTGAGAATCTAATTGTAACTTTTGATAAAACAGTAATGAGTAAAAATTAAAAGGTATAATAAAAAAAATAGTGATACTGAAAAGGTACTAAAATAAAAAAAAATTGAAATTATATATTACAAATAATAATTTCAAAATTATATCTATAAAAAAAATAGTTGTAATTTTTAAGGAAACAATAATTACTAGAAGCTAAAACTAAATAGATACCCAGTAATTACCAAAGGGTATTGTAGCAAAAAGGTTTCAAAAATTATATTTATAATAGATTTAGTCCACTCACTTAAAGATAACAAATTAGATTTCAGCAAAAGTATGAACCAAAGTGCATTCTAAATAAAGAGAACAATAAATCATTCTTTTTTCTTGCATCTTGCATAAATTAAAACAAGCCATGAATTGATGTGATATTATTTCTATTATAGAAAAAAAAATTCACAATATTCTTTCTTAGCATTCTAAGAGAGATCATGAAAGAGCTAATAGTAGAAAAAATCATTAAAAATAACTTTAAATTAGTGTTGAAAAGATTAATGAAAATATTTTATCATCCTCTTCAACCTCATCTAGCATTTCCATATTATCAAAGTCAAGCAACTATTTTCAAAGTTTATCGAACACAAAGGCACATGTAAATAATTCAAATCCATAAGCATAGATGTGCCTAGGTCGATTTTACTCAATCACAATCATAATGAGATTTCTAAACATAACAATCAATATTTCGTGTTTTATGGTAATATAGATACAAATGACCATACTTTAGATATGGCTCTTCAAAAGTAACGTTGAGCTAGAGTGTTACCGAATTGGTGTTATACATAATCAAATAACATTGGGTCATTTTCATGATCTAAGATGGGTAAGAACAAGAATAGAGAGCAAAATAGTCAATAATGGTCTTAAAATGGTTAAAAGAGGTCTAATCCGTTTTTTAGGCCCCTCTTTGTAAAGATTAAGATAAGGTAAAAGGTTAAATAAGCCATTTGACAGTAAAAATTAGGTAAAAGGAAAAGTACTAAATTGGGTTACCAATCCATTGTAAAGATAACAATGAACAGCAACAAGAAACAAGAATAAATACAAGTACACACACACGCAGGAGAGTTGTTTTTCTTCAATCACTCATTATCTTTGCAGTATCCACTAAACACTATTTTGTTACACTAACATACTATTTCTTGCACTACACACATAAACTTTGTTTTGTATTTACACACACTACTACACTCACATTCATAGACCTTCCTTTTTTTAATCCTTCACTTAAAGTCTCTCTCACACACACGCACTACCCTGTTATATATATCACTGGGTTCATACCTAACCAACTTAACTACCTTCTGATTTTATACAAGCCAACCAATCAAAATTAAACACTATAACCTACCCCCGTAATGCTGATTGGTTTTCATCAAACTAAAAGACCTTAATCCAAACATGAATCTTAATTTTTTAAATGTGTCTACTCTCAAAGGCTTGGTTAAAATATCAGCTAGTTGCTCTTCAGTTTTATAGTATTTAAGCACCAGCTTATCCTTATTGACTTGATCTCGCAAGAAATGAAACCGAGTCTCAATATGTTTACTTCTACCATGTGCAGTCGGATGTTGAGCTAAGTTAATTGCTGATTGTTATCAACCTTTAACACTGTTAGACCCTTCACTTGAATCTTCAATTGATCAACTAATGTTCATAACCAAGCAGCTTCATACGCAACAACAGATGCAACAACATACTCAGCTTCACACGAGGAAAGTGCAACAATTTATTGCTTCTTTAAGCTCCAGGCAAAGGTTGAATTACATAGCTGAAACAAACACCCTATTGTGCTCTACCTATCGGATTTATCACCTCACCAATCTGAATCTAAATACCCTATCAACATGTCCATTTCCTCATCTATGTCTTCACATCTTTAAAACAATAAGCCATAATCCATAATCCCCTTAATGTATCTCAAAACTCTTTTAGTAGCTATCATATGTGACAATCTAGGATTTTCCATTAATCTACTTAAAACACCTACTCCATATGCAATATCCAGTCTACTGTTACACAAGTATCTCAAGGAACCAACTATTTGCTTATACATAGTTGAATCAACCAACGCATCAATACCATCTCGTATTAGCTTTACACTACTGTCAACTAGTATTGAAACTTCATTACAATTCATCATATTTAATCTTCTTAAAATGTCCTTTACATACTTCGTCTGGTGTAGTAATAATCCTTCTTCAACTTTAGTAAACTCCAATCTAGGAAAATAAGACAGTCTACCAAGATCTGACATTTCAAATTCTAATTTCATAACCTCCTTAAAAGGGATAATATCATGCTCATCACTTCCAATAACCAGTAAATCATCAACATACAAACATACTATCATCAAATCACTTCCATTCTTTTTCACATAAACTCCATCCTCACTACCGCACTTATCAAACCCATGCTATGTAAGAAATGCATCAATTCGCTTATTCTAAGCCCGAGGTGCTTACCTTAAACCATAAAGAGCCTTCTGAAGCTTGTACACTTTATCCTCACTACCTTTAACTACTAACATCCATACGATACATAGACCAAGACTTCAAAGTTGCAAATGCAACAACAAGTCTAATAGTCTCTATTCTTGCAACTAGAGAAAACACTTCTTGAAAATCAAGGCTAAGTTATTGCAAAAACCTTTTGCTACTAACCTTGCTTTATACTTTGAAACAATTCCATCTAGCTTCATTTTTACCTTGAACACCAATTTAACATCAATAGGCTTCTTATACTTTGGTAAAGTCATTAATTCCCATGTTTGATTTCTTTCAATAGCTTGCAACACTTCTTCCATTGAAGCAATCTACTTTGAGTCAATCATTGCTTGTTCAAAAGTCATAGGCTCAACATCTATAAATAATGCCACGTGAACCAAATTACCCTCTTCAGTAATGGCACTATTTGGAAACACTTAATAATCATCCAATCTTCTTAGCCTCTAGTGTAATCTTCATTTTCTGAGTTCAACCTGCTAACTAGCCTTATTTCTACCACAATCAGGTGATGTTTCACATGTTACCACTTCTTCACTCACATCTATATCCCTCAGCTACACTAAGCTATCTATTACATTACTCTCCCATTGTTATGCCTTTTCTTCATTAAAGACATCTCTACTTATAAATACCTTCTTAGTAAGCGGATTGTACAACTTATATGCACCAGTTAGATGATAGCCAAGAAAAATAGCACACATACTTTTTATCATCCAATTTCTTTCTCTTCTCATCTGTTACATGACTAAAACACATGCTACCGAATACTCTTAAATGCTATATACTCAGTTTCTTACCTGACCATGCCTCCTCTGGAGTCATATTAGTCAACTTCTTAGTTGGGACTCTATTGAGAACATATGCTGATGTAGCAATTGCTTCTCCCTAAAAATGTTTAGGCACATTCCTTGTTCTTAACATATTGCACACCATATTCATCAAGGTTCTGTTTCTTCTCTCAGCCACTCCATTATGTTGTGGTGTATAAGGTGCTATCACCTCATGCATAATACCATTATCTTCACAAAAACTCTTAAACTCTATTGAAGTATACTCTCCTCCTCCATCGGTTTGCAAGATCTTAATTGTCCTCTTACTTTGTTTTTTAGCATAAACTTTAAATTTCTTAAAAACTTCAAAGACTTCACTCTTATTTTGGATCAAATATACCTACAATCTCCTATTGAAGTCATCAATAAATGTAGCAAAATATCGATTACCTCTAAGAGAAGAAGGACCGATAGTCCACACACATTAGAGTATACTACTTCAAACAAGCTTAAAGCTTGAATCGATCCCTAGTTTGTTTACCTAACAGACATTCTTCACATACCCTATCTTGTATTCAAATATGAGTTAAACCATCCACCATATTGGCATTCTTCAGTTGACTCAAACTTCAAAAATTCAAATGACAAAAATGTTAATGACAAAGCCAACTAGTTTTATCTACAACAGTTACCAAACACTCACCAACACTTGTTTGAATATCAATTTTGAATGTTCTGTTCTTAGTAAGAGGAGACTTCAAGATCATTCTATTTTTGTTATCATACACAGTTAACAACTTATCTCGTAACTCCATACTATAACCCTTTTCCAACAATTGCCCTAAACTCAACAGGTTATTTTTCATCTCAAGCACATATAAAACCTTAGAGATAAATGAGTATTCTTCATTCTTTTGTCAAATTAAAATCTTACTGAGTCCTTTAGCCATTACCACACTGTTATCAGCAAACGTAATGTCACTTCTAATATGTTCATCAAGATCCACAAACCACTCTCTATTACCCGACATATGATTAGAACATCCGGTGTCAAGGTACCAAGAATTTGCCATTGTAGTGTCATGCTCTATAATCAGCATTAAGAGTACATGATCAGACTCTCCTTCATCTTATTGTACATATGCAGCCGCCTCATCATGATTCTTTAGAGGTACCTTTTGTCCCCTACAGTCATCAACAAAGTGTCCATAGTTATGACAATTATAACGTTGTATATTTCTTTTATCAAATCCTCTTCTACCCCCTTGACCACGTATACTTCCACACCTTAGATAATTTGAATTTTAATCAGCACAATTTTGAGTTTAACTTCCTATGGTATCTTGTTCTCACACTTGAGCATTATAATTCTTCCTCGACCTCAAAATCTTCCTCAACCTCTACCTCTCTTGTTTCTTGAACAATCAAGAGTGCCTTTCTTTATCTAGGATTATAAGGCTTGTTCAGCTATCTTATCAAGGCCTCTTTCATTCATTCTCTACTTGTAAGCTTCCAAAGAACTCTAAAGTTCTTCCAATTTCAACTCATTAAGATCTTTGGACTCTTCAATTACCACTACAACGTAGTCAAATCTTGGGGTTAAAGTTCGAAGGATTTTCTTGATCAGCATCACTTATGTCATTGTCTCACCATTAGACTTCATACGGTTAGACAATGAAACAACCCTGGTATAGTATTCACTAATATTGTCCTTCGAATCCATCTAACGTAACTGGTACTATCTGCTTAAGGTCTACAATCTAACCTTCTTCAACTAGTCTACTCCTTTATAGCGCTTCTCAAGAATGCCCCATGCTTCTTTACATGTTTTAGCCGTAGCAATCTTCTCGAAATTAGAGGAGTCCATACACTAATGAATGTAGGAGAAGGCCTTACAGTTGTTCTTTTTTGCATCATTATAAGCTACGCACTAAGTGTCAAAAGGAGCATCAGCCAATTCTTATGAACCCTTGTCAACAATTTTTGAAACTTCTTGAAATCCAAAGATAATCCACCATTTATCATAGTTTTTACCATCTAACACAAGAAGCGAAGCCGCAATATTACTTGCACCACTTGGCATGACTTCTTGCACTAAGATTACAAAGATTGATCAACATTCCTCATAATCTTGATGTCTTTGATACCACTGTAAAGACAGCAATGAATAGCAACAAGAAACAAGAATAACTACAAGTATACACACACACACAAGAGAGTCATTTTTCTTCAATCACTCATTATCTTTACATTATTCACTAAACGCTATTTTGTTACAATAACACATTGTTTCTTGCACTATACACACACACTTTGTTTTGTATTCGCACATAATAATATACTCACATTCATAGACCCTTTTTTTTTTTATCCTTCAATTAATGTCTCTCTCACACACACACTACCTTGCTATTTATACCACTGTGTTCATACTTAACCAACTTAACTACCTTCTGATTTTACATAAGCCACTCGATCTGAATTAAATATTGCAACATCCATACACCTAGAAGTACCATCCAACACCCTTGAAATGCTACTAAGGTTAGTGGTAGATCATCTCCTATTTGGTTGTTTAAGGCATGTCATCCACATGGGAGGTCCCTTGTTCGGACAGTTGCATGATGGCATACAAATAGAGAAGAAAACCTTTCATGGGTAGATACTAGAAGGGATGGGCTTACCATCTGTATGACCTAGCTTTGCCATACAAATGGCATGGCAGACCTAAGCTCTGAGGTTCTAGACCTAAAGATGATGTGATGCTTAAGGTGAGGAAGAAGGCTTGCCTTTGGCTTCCAACACAACTTAGATAACAACCTCTAATTCCGTACCTCCATTAATCCTTTTCTTTTTTTATATTACTTTTTTAATTTTTATATAAGGATAATTGTACTACCTTATTTATTTTATGCACTAGCATTGTACTACTCCATGAGAAGAGTAGTATTTCTCTATTTATTGTTGTTCTTAATCAATAAGATGCATCTACAGAGTTAAGGTTTCATACCCCCTTTATTCTTTTGTAATTATCAAAATCATTACAATGAAATTATGGGGTCTTTTGCCATCAAAATAAATAAAGCACCATGTAACCATCAACATTGACTTATACTATTACATTCTCATAAACGTTAGACAAGGAATAAGACAAGGGACTCAAAAGGGGAAACAATAATTAATTGAAGAAAAAAGTTAACATTATGCCCATAATACATACCCAAGACCCATAAAGCAACATAATTTAATTGATGGATCCACAGGACTTCCAGATGGGTCAATCATGATTCAATCATTTTAAGACTCATACCCCTCAAGTTCTTAGTGAATCGGCTCAAGCAAGAGCCTTATGCCCATGTCCCAATCCTATTCCACCGTATTAGGTTTGAAGAGGTTCTAAATTCCCTTGGTTTCAAAGATCACCCTACAGGTTGTTTATTTCATACTAAGAAGGGTACTCTCACCATTCTAGATATCATACTTAGAAGTTTATATGATCTCATCTAATAATAACTTGTTTGTTCTTAGAGTGGTCATTTATGTCTACCTATCATGTCTTATATTCTTATCTAAATCGATCCATGTCTTGAAAACATTGATCTGTATGGTTTATTAATCATTTATGAAAAAATAACCCCGTGCTGTACTCATTTTATAAATGTGTTTTGTGTTTATATCAATCCTATTTATTGATTAAAAGTTTTAATTAGATCTATAAAATAGTTATAAATACTTAGAAAAATTAATAAAAATCAACATTTACAAATAAATGGCATAATCTTAACACCTAAAGATAAACTTATAATCCAACAAAAGTTTAATAAAGTAAAGTCTCATTAAACATAACAAATATAAAATATTGATTGGTTATATAACATCATGGTATTGAGTTGAATCATAGTTTGATGATATATTAACATTAGTGATAATTTCCAACTTACTTACATTCTCCGTTAGTTCTTCCAAAGAGACAATAAGAAAATCTAAATATAAAAAAATTTATTAATTGAAAAATGATGTTGAAATATTAATAAAAGTAATTAGCTTATTACTGGATCCATAAAGTTAACCTTTCATACATAAAAGAGTTCTCTTAATTACTGGCTTCAATAAGCTCTGGTATTGATCAAGAATTTCACCTTCAATACTAAATGCAGATTCCAAAGCTACCATAAACATCTATATGCTTAAGATATCATGCACTATTTTTGCAAATTGAGAATATAGAAATTGATTAGTTTTCTGATAACTCAATATCCAATTCAACTATCACGTACTACTCTTCATCAAATTCAACCCATCTTCATCAATGTAGCTTTGCTCTTCATCTAATTCAAACTTGTCATTACCTAGCCTTTCTCTACAAATAAAAGTCATCTATATCATTTCATCATTTATTATTTAGATTAGCTTTATAAACTATTAATATAGGATTTATTTTTTAGATAAACTAGATAATTATTGTATATTATTAATATAAAAGATAGTATATATGTAGTCATTTACCTTAAGTTCCAGAAACAATACCAATGCAAAATTAAATATATAGGAAATAGAAATATCAATTGAGATTTGTTTTCATCCCCAAGGAAGAAAAAAGTAACTTGCCTTAGAAATCTGAACATGAAATTGAAATGAAGATTGAAGTGTTGAAGAATGGAGTATGGAGCTTAAGCTTTAGGTGTTAAATGCACACAAAAAAAAAAAAGACTAAAGTTAAATGACACAAATCTTAGTATTAAATTAAAAAAATGAAAATATTAAACCACGAAACGTATAAGAAGCAAGTGTATGCCAAGTGTTTTTGTAAGAAAGAGTTACCAATAGAGATTCTTGATTTGAGCCTCGATTATGAACTCATGTCTACAAAACAATACATCATGAGGAGATATTAGAGGATTTTAAGTCAGCAATATGTGAGGTTTAGTATGAGAGCAAGAAGGCTACGTAGTGTAAAGTGCCCTTTACCTTTTTAGGTTAAATCCCTATTCATGGCATTTAGGGGAGAGATGCATTCGAAAAGTAGATATATCCATACGTTACTTAAATAAGAAAGGATATCTTCTTTATTTAGATATGATTTTAGATCTCCAAATATAACATGGCAAGTCAATAGTTCCTACAAGTAGATTTTGTCCATGGTATGCCCATGGATGTCCATCATCTAAGCTTCCTAGTTGGATCTCCAATCTTTGGTCACCTCACCTCCACCATGGATGCCATAAGCAAGACCAAGCTAATGAACCATGATTACTACCCATAGTAGGTTGAGCATACAGTACAAGTTGATCTCAAGCTAGAGATTTTAAATAAGATTTAGACTTAAGATCTAATGAATTGGCCATGGGTCAAGGTCCTTATAGGTTGGAATGAGCCTTGAGAGCCTATTGTCCATAAGTTTAAAAGTTTCACTTAGGTATATGTTTATAGGATTTATTTAATAAATAAGTTCATAAATAAGTTTATAAGAGCATGAATTTTATCATTTTTTTTATATACAAACCTATTTATTATTATATCATATTGTATCTAGATTTGTAAATCGTGTCCCAAATTGCTATTCCTATTTATTCCATACTATAAAGGTTATTATGAGGATTCTAGATGTCATACTTAGAAGTCTATATGATACCAGCTCGTCTAATTATGAATTTTTTGTTTTCCTAAATAATTTTTCAATGAAAATTACCTAACATCCCGTGTTCGTTCCTGTCTATATGTTTAAAATCAGAATACCTGTTATACCTTGCTGTTGTAGAGGAGTCATAAATCCTATTTTGTCATTTTCAACCAAGCAGATCAAACCCACCTCGTAATTTTGGCCTGAGTCGGCAAGCATGCCTACTTTAAGCATTATACTGTGGAAAATTATCGATTTGGTCATCGAAGTGTCAGGAGTTCATTAATGTTGGCGATCATTTTGCGGAAATTTGCACTTCCACGTATTCACAAAAGGAAGGAATTTTGTGGCGTGGACGTTACTTTAGTAAAATCTACCCACTAATACCCTACAAGCATATAATCCCTATTGCTATAAAATGAAAAATTATAATTTATTTGCAATATGAAAAGATTAACTATTTATTTATGTTTTAAAGCATATTTTCATATCAACTATGAGATAAAAAAAAAAAGAAAAAACTATACAAAATAATTATTATTTTTCTATTTTTTTTCTTTTCAATCATTATAATAAGATAAAGAATTCGAACTCAATCTGGTACATTAAAAGAACAATGTTCATGTTATTGAATTATAAGGGTCTTGATATTATTTTTTTATTCTATTCTTTATGAATTATAATTTTATTGTTATTTTATTTGATTCTGCAAACTTATCGTGTCATAAATTCACCACTGAATTTATACATAACCTAGCATTGTATGGAGATTAGCTTTTTGGTTTGGATTTATTAATTATGTTCTTACTTAAACATATTCCATTCACTACATATGCATAACATAAATGTGAAGTAATCATCGGTCATTTTAAACTACGGTATAACCTAAAGCTCTAATATTCATTCCACAAAGCAAGTACCTTGAGGAATCATCAAAGACAATGGTAGTTCGAGTAATTTGCTCATATATCCTTTTATATATGCTTTATGTACCCTTAACCTTTATTTGTGAAATTATGTGTCCAGAGCCTAAATATTTAAAAAGGTATTTTAAACTATATGCACCATTTTTTCCTAAAATGGAAAGTTACATATTGAAAAAAAAATTAATTATAAATAAATATAAAACACTAAAACGATTTCTCTCTATATATTTTTTTTTATTTTTTGTAAGTTGTCATTTTAAATTTTTAAATTATTTTATTTAAGGGGAAAAATCATAGACATGTCTAATTTTATAAAGATTTGGAAGTTTAGACGCTTGACTTCAAAGAAAGGGAAGTTACGTGCACATTAAACAAGTACAGAGAGATGTAGTTTTTAACTATTTTTAAATAAATTATTCTATATAATCTATCTAATAATATGTTGTAGACCTATAATAAACCGTCATGTATCTCTTGAGTAGCAATAAGACAAAATGATGAAACATAGGTCATATTTATCAAATGAAATAAATAAAGATCATAAGTTTGAAGAAATGGCTTACTAACATGTCAGATTTTTATAATTTTCCCTTTACAATACAATTACCGTAGAAATATAAAATAAGGTAGATGTTTAATCTTGAAGGAAAAACCTGTTTAGAGAACCATTCAACATCTCTTCCACTCTTAAAGACGCACTAATCATCCACTATCGATTGAATTCACAATGAGATTGAATACCCATCATATGAAACGGGCTCGATGTCCAATTATGAAACCCTTGGAAAAAGAGGATGAAGCGAAAGATAGCTGCTACACCAAAACTAGGTGCAAAGAACCAACTAAACTGACCTAGCGGATAAATCAGGAATACAAAAAGAATGCAATTGCATTATAAGGTTGTAATTGAACAGATCGAGTAAGTTCAAATTGACGTAATATGAAACCTATTAGTCCGAAAGCACCGTGGAGAGCAACAAAAGTCCACAGGCCGCCTAATTGACACCAATGAGTAAAATGTCCTTATGCTTCAGGATCCCATAGTAACAACAAAGAATGTGCTATACTATTAGCAGGAGTAGAAACTGCAGCGATTAAAAAGTTGCATCCTTCCAAATAGGAACTAGCTAATATGTGGGTATACCATGAAGTTACAAAGGTTGTACTAGGGAACCAACCCCCTAAAGTGAAATAGGCACAAGGACATAATACACTATCAATTAAAGACATAGGTAGCATTTAATTATAAGCACTAAACTCGACAAAAAGAATAGGATAAAACAAGTATAAAAAAGATTGGACAATACAGACTCATTGTACTATATTTAGTTTATATAGTATTAGATACAAAATTTATATTAAAAAATTCATTATTTATATTATAGAATAAATAATTTTTTGTAATATTTGATAAAAAATAAAATTAATTAACTCAGTATTATAATATAGAAGGATATTTTTGAGATTACAAAACATTTTTTTTATTTTTGACCAGTGAATTTTAGTTTTGTCCCATAGTGTAGATAGGATAAATTTAGACATTTTATGCAAATTATTAGCCTAATTTTTATCCAATCACCAAATGAAATTACAAACCAAACATAAGATAAAATTTTTTGTCCAATCAATTCTAATCCAGTATTACAAAAACTATGCAATCAAACGTTACCATAATCTTACGCTAATATAATGATTTAATTGACATACCTTACTTATCATTTTAAAATAATTCCCTAATGAAGTATTAAAATCTCTCTTTCTTCACCCCCCGGTAAAGTTTAGTCTTTAGCCTATAAAGATTACTATCTACAAGGAGCTTGGATTATTATCCACCTGCCCATCAAGAACATAGCTCCTAGTTATTTGATTTATTAATTGTGGTCTTAAATCTTACCTAACCATAGGTCATTAGCATGCATTTCCATTCGATGCATATTGATTTAAAATAAATATGTATTAATCAAGGGCCTTTATAAACTCTTACGTAGCTTTAAGCTAATGCTCATGCTGCGAAATGGTAAGCAAATTAACTACTTAACACAATTATCGGTTTGTTTCTTACAAAAGAAAAGATTAAGTAAAGCTAAATATTTAACAACTAGAAAAAAATGGAAAAATGAGTTCTCTTTCTTTTTCTGAATTTATGTATTTTTTCATAATTTAATTATTTTTAATTACTTTATCTGAGGGAAAAAATCATAAGATAGGGCCCAGATGCACTCTTTGTAAAGATTTAAGGCTTAAACACTCAATTTAAAAGATAGGAAAATTAAGTGTACCCAAAGTAAATGTAGCAAGTATTTGCAATTCACTTATCAGCTTTTTCTAAATATTACACTTTTGTGTTCTTGAGTGGCTTCAATTTAGAGGTGAGCGGGTAACCCTGTCATCTAGGGTACACACCCGAACTCTACTTGACCAAGTAAGTTTTTGGTGAATAATTAAGGCCATAGGATAGGTTTCATGAAATAATTTAAGGAACTTGTTCTCTTAAGGTAAGGTACGAGTAAAAAATCAAGATACCATACACATACCCCATAACAAATACTTTGAAGCATATAAGGTACGGATCCCCACCCTATAATAGTAATTATATAAAATTAATAAATAAATAATACCATCACTTTAAAATAAAATGCAACATATTGAAAACGTTAAACTAAATGCTTGTTAGTTATTTTCATTCCATCTTTCATCTTTAGTCTTTACTCGATTATCTTTTCTTTCCACTCTTTCCTCTTATGCTAAATTCATCATCTGGTAAAGTTTGAAAAAGGGAATCTGAGTTCTTAGTTTCTACTTTTAGAGATACTTACAAGTCATAAGATACGTCCATTATTTATTTTCTATAATGGAATAGTTTCTTTATTTTATATCTAACGAAAGATTTAATAATATTACTAAAACGAAATCTAATTTTCTCAAAGTATAGGGAGATTATTTTACTAATATATGTATCTTGAGGAAGAAAAATATTTTAGTTTAGATTAATGTTTTGTTCCATTTTCCATGTTATGTCTTCATTTTCCTATAGTTAATTATTTGATCATATATTATCGTCACATCCATAATTATTGAATTATATAATCTTATGAATATTTTATTCATATTTTAATAAACTTTGTAAATCTTGCTTTAAATACAATATCTACCACTTTCATTTTTTAAAATGGTGTGCTTACTCTCTTAAATATCTTTGTAATATGATTATTACAAAATGAATGTTTTATTTACACAAAGAATGTTTTGCATGATACTTCCTTAAAAATTCATCCATAATATCAATGGTTAAAGAACTATTTAAGGAAAAAAATTGGTCAAAATCTCAATAGACTCCCATTCATCAATATCATTTGAAAGATAGGTTAAATTGAGCAGTTGTTTTTAAATAAAAAAAGAAAGGAAAAGAAAAAAGAGGATCAAGTCTGTTTTATATTTTGAAAAAATAGTCTTATTGAAATTTAAAAAGAAAATAAAAAAATTATAAGTTTTATAAGGTACCTATACTCAGTACAATCTACAGGATACATGATACAAAGTCGATATAAGCTGCCGTAAGATAGCATACGAGTAGTAAATTTTCGAAATATGTATACATCGGGAAGGATTCAGATAAGACCTCATACCATACCCACTCATCCTACTTCAATCTTCCATTCTCCTATTCTACTAGCACTTATGTTTGGAAAAAAGTCAAAATTGCTACTTCAATTTTTTGTATATATATATATTTTTTTAATTTTATGCCTAAAGTTTAAAATTACTAAATACTATACCCAATTAAACTTTTTCTATTAAATTTTACACCCAATGTTTGAATTTGTTAAATGTCATATGTAATGAAATTTTTACTTATCAAAATCACTATCTCATTGTATAACATAACAAATATTCATTGGTTAAAGAGTACAAATTAGAGGTAAATTAGTAAATTTGATAAGAAAAAAAAGTTTAATTAAATATAATATTTAGCAATTATAAATTGTGGATGCAAATTAAAAAGCATCCAAAATTCATATAGTAATTTTAACATTGTCCATTTACATTTCTATTATACTAATGCTTTTTTATTTTAATCTACAATTACAATAGAAATATAAACTAAAAGTGATCTAGATGTTCCATCCACGACGAAAGCCATGCCATGCAAACCCTACTTACAAAACCGTTTAACACCTCATCTACACTTTAGCCTCACCAATCACCCACTACAATGTAATAACATACATTTGTCAATCAAACAAACATTAATTTAACTAGGACTAGTTGCATGGTCTACCATCAATTAAACACACAATGTGATTGATCTAGTTAAGCCCAACTCCAGGTTCTACTATTAACCACAACTATTGTACATTGAGTCTCTCAAGTCTACTAGCATACTCTTAATATTAATCGATCAACCAAATTTACTTATTATTTAAAAAAATATTAGGTATCATGATCACATTTATAGAGTTTAGACATCCACGAGGTATTTGGACTATAAGTCTACTTACCCATCAAGAGCGTATCTCTTAGTCAATTGAAGTGAGCGGCTATAATATTTAGCATTAGTAACTATTTCATTAACTAAGTTCATTATCTTGATATGAATACTAGGACATTAGTTTAAAATCAACCAATCTACAAATTTTTCAAGAATTAGGCCTCAGTCAATTCTAACTTAGTCCACTAATTTTAACAAAATAAGTTAAACCCATCTAAGTCCATTTATTTATCAAATTATTCAAGGAAACAACCTAATCTGAAGAACCAAGGGTTGAAATCTTACCTATCTAATGACCAATTTAATGAACTTCGTAGATTAAGCCTTATAAATATATATTTAGATACTTTAACATATTAAATATATGCAAAATCAATTAGTTGTCCAACTATGCATCTAAAATCAATTAAATTCATTACTTAATTAGCTTAGCTTAGCAATTTTAAGACTCAACTACTCTTAAATTTGCACAAAGCTACTAAGTTTAGGTTTGTAGATGGGGTGCAACCAAGGCAATTCCAAATGGGTTTTATAAAACCCATGCCCATATGATATTTTGTAAGGTTTCTCAAGAACCTAGAAAAATCCTATAAAACTTTTCATTATGTACCTTAACTTATCCTAAAATCTTATAGAAAATTACCATATAGAGCAATTATTAGGTCAAATGAGTTGGGTACATACAACCCCATCTACTTGCATCTCTAAATGTACTGTCTCTGGGTATTAATATTAATTTATCTTATTATCTTTTATCGGGTTCATGCTTTTCAATGGGTCCATTTTATCCACTAAACCTAATCCAAAATTAAATTAGGTTTTAAAATAAAATCCAAAATCCATAAGATAATTATTAGCTTACGTAAATCAAATGTTTTACACGAAGCTGCTCGCTTACATCTCATTTGAAGTTCACACTTTATGAAAACATGCACAATTTCCACATCTAGAAATGTACATTGAAGTTGCTTCGGCAATAACAACTTTTTCTATTGTGATTTTTTTTTTTTTTTTTTTTGGTTTTAGTCAGGAGAGACAAAAAAGGAGATGCTTTTCATCAGTCAAAAGCAAATACTACCCTCACCATCCTCACTCAGTCCTCCCTTTCTATTCTTAGGTAACTGGATCAAAGGTCAGAGGAAGTAGGGTTGGGGATATAGAGCCAAAATTCTAATTATAATCGACATTGAGTTTTTTTTTTTTTTTTAATTGTGTCATAAAATTCTTACTTGAAATAGCACCTATAAAACAATTTTTTTAAAGCTTACCAAGTAAAAAGTTATGTTCTGATTTTCAGACATGGCATCAATTTATTTACTCTTTTTTTTTTCAATTTTATACCTATTGAATAACAAGAAATTCGGCTTGAAAGTAGCTTAATTAAATTAATCTGAATTCTATTAATTTTATAATTCCATGATATAAGTACACTTTCATAAAATGTAGTATATATCATTTAGACACATTTATGACATTAACAACATTAAACCCCACAACTTATATCACATTTAGAATCATCAAAACTCACAAAAATGGCATTAAATAATCTGGGACATCATGATAAAATTACAAGAGGTTATAATATTATTGCTGGGTCGTCTGGTTAGCTACGAAATGCTAATATATCCACTACTCTCAGAGTCTGATAATAGAAAGCCTGGATATGGATCTTATCTCAGAGTCCCTATTTAAGATTCATATAGAATCCTCAATTAGCAAACATTACACCTCGTACGTGATAATTCTATAACATGTTCATACTATAAATGAGAAGGGAGGTTCAAAAACCTGTTAAAATCCATAAATACTTATATTATCTACCAAACTCTCTTAATCGGACTCATATAATTGTAATTTTGAATAATAGCTTACACAAGTCATACTCTAAGCAACACATTACATCTAGGAACAACTCATAAGGTGAACTAAGTATATCATTAGCAACCGTCTAATTGTCACAATAATTTTTTATTTTTAATGAAACGAAATGTTATGCAAGATAAAAGGAAAGGGTTCATATCGAGAATCTAACCCAGATTTAGTACATCATGAAGTTTTATCCTCTAGAAGATAATTAACAATTATATCAAGAACATAAAAAATCAATAAGTTTTCATAAGAGTCATGGCTTGTTTTGCCAAAAGATAAAAAAATTGTTTGCTTCATAGTAAGTATTGAAAAAAAAAAGTAGATAAATAAATAAATAAATAATTGCAAGCAATTCTTGACATAGATGCATAAGATGAGTACACAAAGTGGGATCAAGCTTACTTCTTGAGATATAGTCTATAGCCATAGATGAGTCAGATTCAACAATAACTTTTTGTCACATCCTGAATAGAAGGAGTCATAATAATTCTACCGTGTAAACTATCCTAAGATAGAAGTTAACCTCACATCTGCTATCGTAGATACAGTTCACATAAAGTATATACAACTCAACCAGTTTATAACGTCCCTTTTGATACTTGTTATTAACTAAACTTATGATAGCTTTACAAAATACATGTTCTATATAACTTGTTGTCTCGTACCATAACAATATTATACAAACATTTCACATCCAAAGTAAAAGTTTACAATCAGAGTTTATTAAAAACCATAGGTTTTGCAATGTAAATATATAATAAGTTAGGAAACTAGTAGGTGTGCCAAAGAATTCCTAGTTAGTTTCTTCAAAAACTCAAAAAAAGTCAAAATCCTAGGTTGAGTTGATTCCTTGTTCTTCACCTTCCCAAATAGCAGCACACTAACTTGAGAACAATGTTATCGAAACATCATAACCTCACTCAGCACTTGCAAAAGAGTCTATAAGCGTGTGAGCACAACTAGCTTAATAAGTAGGGCGTCGTCAAAAGAGTACCATACAATCACAACCAAAATTATTAATAATGATGAGATGCAAGGCAATCAATCAAATGAAACATCACATAATGTTATTCGATCCACTGTAAAGTTAGAGAAATTTCATCTGCTTCAACCCGAATTGAGGAGTTTCATCGCGACTCGAGTCAGACCAAACTAAGGCTTGTGCAATGGAGAATACCCTCCTCCCGTGACCACTTTTGAACCACAGCCCCCAACCTTGTTGCGAACTCCTCGCCTGTCACTTAGTTCAACTAAAGGTGGAGAAAAGACCATTTCAACTATTCTCATAAAAAAAAGTCGATATTTGGCCTGACACTCTTAATCGTTTCCCTTAATGAATGTTATGCATGTCTAGTTTCATTTTAGTTAAATAAATGTTAGTTTTATTTAAGGGTAGCCAAGCAAGTTCATATAATACAGAAATAATGCAAAAATGCAGAACAATACACTAAGAAGTTAAACTCCTATCGCAACTGAGTATCATCCACACACACGGCATGCGTACAATCAACTAACTATAAACACAACCAGAAATACTCTTAATTCTCCGGATACTTTAAAACAATATCCCACAAGCGATGAAGCCACAATCCTAAGTTACTTGTTTAAATGCTCACTATTACTGACTCAAGTCGTTAACCATCTTTGTACTGGAAGATCCTATTTACACAAAAAACTCAAATTCAATTTTCATAATAATTACAAAAATATTAGGGTTTAATCTAAAACGATTATATATATATATATTATTTCTACAATATATTGACGTATTATCATTATATATCGAATTAAGTTATTAATTGTTGATACTATACGTCATATATACTATTACGTATTATATATCGTATCAAAATGTACTTTTAATTTATTAAATCACGTTTTAATTCCGATAAGGTTACCAAAATATGTGCATTCTAGAATATAATGGAGTTATAAGTTATATTACTTAAGATTGTGTAATTTTAACAAAATGAGTGTCATTGAGTTCATACATACCCAACGACACATTTTATGAGTCTTGATTCTAGATACAACTTTTAACGGGTAATTCAACTTTTTAATACAGTTATACTTAACTATGTAAATATTATCGTATTATACGTAATTTACGTCATCAAATTGTATTTTATTTAATTTGTCCATATAACGTTACAGTATAAGTATTATTCAACCTTAATATACCTAAAGTATATCTCAATCAGAAAATATCAATAAATATAATAAAAATACCCATTTAATCCAATCTAATCAGCAATCATATATATAGTTTTTATTTAACTATTTAATTCATTTTAGCTTATTAATATCAAAAATACGCCCCAACTTATAATTTAAGCCATTTTATTAAGTAAATTCGTAATAAATAGTCCGGGTTACCAAATAATTCCCTAAAAATTTCTATATATGCCTAAAAATATATAGAATTCAGTTATCACTTGGTTTTAAGTTTTCAACCAATCGCATATATATTCGTATTTACGATTTTACTCTTAAATTATCCTAAATTACTCAATTATGATTCTTTTTATACCAAATAAATATCATTCTAATCTCACATTGTTATTATTCACCAGAGATCAGTATATGTCAATTTCATCAATTAATTTCATAATTTCCTATGTAATTCATATTTTCAACCTATTTTTAACCTATTTTTAGGCCAAAAAATTCAATAAATATTAAAAATATTCAAATAAAAATTCAAGCTATATAGAAATTATCTATATATTATATACATCCTACAAAAAATTTTCAGCTAGAAATAACATCATTTAGTGTATTTATTTTACAATTGTAAATTCGGATTACCAATATATTTCTTAAAAAAGTATTTTAAATATTAAAAATTTTTAAAAAATAAAAATATCACATAAAATTATATTCAAAATAACCTAAGTACAAATTTTTTCAAAATTTTCTAAGAGATTTGATATTTTTTACAAATTATTGAAAAACAAGACAAAAATTTAACCTCGTTGTTCTTGGTGTCTACGGCAACCGTGGGGTGGTGGGGTTGTGTCAGCTAGCTTACGCGGTGGTTAGACCATCTGGGGTTGGTTGGGTTTGTTGTTAGGTGGTCGTTTGGGTTTGGTACAACTAGGGTACGGTAGTTGCTCTGTTTTTTCTATTTTCTTTCTAATTTCCCATGATTTTTTTTTATTTTTCTTCTAAGTGTTTCTAATTTGTAAAGTTAGGAAATGAAGTCGAGAGGCTTATTTAAAGCTGTGGGAGTCAGTTTCTACCCCTTTTGATTTTTTTTTTTTACTTTTTCTTCATAAAAGCAAGTAGGAGGTGGTCAAATCCTACCAACTTACTATTGAATCATCATCCTTAAGCTTTCCCAACTTGCTACGGTGATTTCCAAGAGTTCTAGCCACAATTGAAGCTAATTTGGATCACTTTGGCACATATTTTAATTAAATAATAATAATATATATTATGTTCACATTAGTTATTTAATTAGTATATAAGTATACACCCTATGTAAATATCACATGTAATATATAACTTTACTCATATAATTAAGTTGCTAACATATCTTTTATTTATATGATATATTCTCTTAATAGATTTCATGATTTCAACGCAATATATATAATTACGTAATTTATGGTTAATTTACGGATATATTTATTATTTATACTAGCTATACTCATAAAAATATATGTATATTCATATAGTAAATTATATTATATTATCTCATTTTATAACTCAATTAACTTATCTCTAAGTTCTCGTCGCAATCTGAGCTCGATTTTAGGGGTTCCAAGCATTTTAGTACTATATTGAATAATCTTACTTTTAAGGGAAAATTTAGGATTTTGAGTCATTATTTCTAAAATCTAACTTTACTTTGTCACTTTGTCAACTTTTCTATCTTCGTCGTATAGTTTGGACTTAATTGGTTAATTTTTCCTAAAAACTCTAAATTTAGGCTCAGTTGTATTAAACTCAACTTTAGGGGCTCACACATTTCACAAGCCTAAAGTTTTTGCCAAATTCAATGATTCAAAAATCACCCATATTTCTACTTTAAGAGATGAGGAAGGTGCAATTTTCTTTGAGAAACCAACAACTACCAAACCTTCCTTATCTCTATAAATTCTCATGATACTAGCTTTCTTACCTTTTTTTCATAATTGCACCATTACAATTAATTTTTAGAACATCACTTTCTAATGGTTGTCGATTGAGCTTTTCGCATTCCATTTCCACTTTGGCTTTGACATACTTGTTATTAGCCTACCATTTTGAAACTTTAGATCCAATCCTCCCAACCCAATCACCTGTATCTATACCTTTATTAAAAGCTTTTCAATTGCTTTCTCTCTAAATTCCTCATAAGACAAAAAGGAAGTCCATTGCTTTTGATTTACTTCATATCAAGGAATTAACTTGGATTTAGTACATCATCTCATTAAAACAAGAAGGTTTATCCTCTAAAACATAATTAACAATGATATCAGGAAAAACATCAAAAATCAATAAGTTTTCATAAGAGTCAAGGCTTGTTTTTGCCAAAAAAAACCAACAACTTGTTTGCTTCATAGTAAGTCTTACAAATAAATAAATAAAAATAAAACTTATAACCATGTCTTCACACAGATGCATAGGATGAGCACATAAAGTTCGATTAAGCTCATTTCTTGAGATATAGTCTACTACCACAAATAAGTTGGATTTAACAACGACTTTTCACAGGCCTAAAGTTTTTGCCAAATTCAATGATTAAAAAATCACCCATACTTTTGCTTTAAGAGATGAGGAAGGTGCAATTTTCTTTGAGAAACCAACATCATTGAACCTTCCTTATCTCTACAAATTCCCATGATACTGACTTTCTTACCTTTTTCATAACTGCACCATTATAGTTAATTTTTAGAACATCACTTTCTAATGGTTGTCAATTAAGTTTTTTGTATTCCAATTCCATTTCGACTTTAACATATTTGTTATTAGCCAACTGTTTGCAGGTTCAAATCCAATCCTCCTAACCTAATTACCTGCATCACTGGACGAGAGGTTCACCCCCCCTTATGTGTCCATATGGCACTCGACCATCTTTTGCCTCATATATCTGCTCATATTATAGATGGCAAGCTAGCATTTTCTCTTCCTATCTTTTCAAAATATTCCAAACCACTTTAGCTTTAGAAGTGCCGACCGATATTTTCATCGCCCTCTATATGATTGGGAGGCCCAACTTCTTTATTAGTAATGGCCTGCTATGGTCATCACCATAAGAACGGCATCAACTCCTGACTAGTTTGCTCACGAAAGGCCAACCCCACCTTAAGAGACCATCCTACCTCACTAATAAACCATCTATTAATGCCACTTACTTCACATTAAGTATAAGTTGAACCCCTCAATTCCCTTCCAAAACATAGAACATAACATTCTCCCCTACCTAAATATATAATGCCCTCATTGTGAGGCCAACTCTTCACCTCTAACCTTCCCCTTAAGATCACCAACTTTACTCCCCTATTATCCAATTCTACACCAAGATCATCTCCGCTAAGACCTAAGGCTTCACAAGCATTCCCTTGCCATCTGAAATTGCCTCTTAATGAGTGGTTCAATGGCAAGGTCTATCTTTTGAAGTTTACTTTTTCATTTTTTAAGATTCCGGTAGAGTCTTGTTAAAATATTGCTCACAACACAACTTCCCCCTTTGGCAACGATGTCTTTCATCTAGTGGTCGCTTCTTCTCTCGAGCTTCATCTACATAAGCCTAATTGTCAATAAGAGCTACAATTTTTGTTCAGTACATCGAGTAGTATTTAAATAGCTCGTCTAAGCTGGAACTTCTTGACTTTGATTTCACTTGTCATGGAACAAGAGGTTTACCCCCTCCTTATGTGCCCACGTGGCACTAGTCCATCTTTTGCCTCATATATCTTCTCATATTATGAATGGCGAGCTAGTCTTTTCTCTTCTTATCTTCCCAAAACTGTTTCAAATCTCTTTAACTTTAGGAGTGCCAGCTGGCATTGTTACTATTCTCTACATGATTGAGAGGCCTAACTTCTCTACTAGTTTCGGCCTGCCATAGCCATCATTAGGAGAGCAACATTAGCTCTCAATTAGTTTGCTTAAGGGAAGCCAACTTCGCCTTGTGAGTCTACCCCATCCTATGAACAAACTACGTACTAAAGACACTCACTTCACATTAAGCTCCAAGTTAACCACCCCTACTTCCTTTTCAAAACACAAACTGTACCACCTACATTTATACCCTTATTAAAAGCTTTTCAATTGATTTCTCTCTAAATTCCTCTTAAAGAAAAAAGGAAGTCTATTGCTTTCAATTTACTTCCTTTCCAATTAATTCTTTTGGTATAATAACATCTTTTGATCCATACCTCTAAATCGTCATTCTCCACTCTTATGATGTTTAGCCCCATCATATCTATTAATCATTTCGCTATTCTGCAATATAGAAAAACATATTTCACCATTTCCTCCTCTTCTCCACGTAAAAGGAAAATAAGTTCCAGCTACATTCCTCACTTTCTTAGATTATCTTTAGTTAGAAGGCCATTTTCAAATCCTCGAAACAAGAAGTTGAATAAACGGTAAGGTTAGAAGATTCTAGATCCAACTCTTGTTTTTACTAACATGGCTTCCATTTACTTCTTTATTTAGATAAAAGTAGGCTAACTTAGAGGCTACTTCTCCATTTGGTTCTAAGATCTTGATATAAGTATCCTCCATATCATCCGCTTTATCTAGAAAGATATTACCCAATCGAGCTACAATAATGCTATCTATTGGATATCTAATCTCTTCTTCCTTCCATCTTCCTAGTCCACCCCATCCATGATTAATGGTGATTAAATCTATAGTTCTTATCAAAGGCCCTTTTAACCATTGCTACACTTTACCATCAATAGACCAATTATCCATCTAAAAACTAACATTTCTCCCATTTGTAAGATAATCTTCAAGCCATTCTTATATTTCCCATATGAGCTTGAAATTTTTCGATTTAGCATCAATTTAAAAACCACTATGAGAATATTTGTATTTGTCCTTAATGAGTTGAGTCTAAGTAAATTTTATTTTTTAATTGCCTAACCCAATTTAATAAAGTTGGAATGATCACATCATGTAACCTTGGGCCACCCTCTTCTTTCAATCTCTTTAGTTTGTTTATGCAGTCCAATGGATCTTTCTCTTGCTTTCGTAGATCCCCAAATGAAATTTCTATGAATAGTCACTCATTACCGATTAAGCTTACTAGCATAGGGAGAACTTAGGAGTACTAGTTCCCAATGCTTTCTAATATAAAAGAAGCCAAGAGTTTTGTTCTTGCCATACTAAGTAAATTAGCTTTCCAACAAGCTAATTTTCTCCTAACTTTTTCTAAGATGCAGTTTAAATCTCCTCTTAAATTCCCTAACTCCTTGACTGAGTTACCTAAGTATTTTCCCTCGTCTCTTCTTGGATTAAATTGAAAATATCACAAATTTCAACCTCTAAATGCTCTTCTGTATTATTAAAGAAAATAATACAAGGTTTTTGGTAATATACTCTTTGGCTAGAATGCTTACCAAATTCTTCTATAGTGAGCTTCCTAATTCAAGCACTTTTCTTGAAGCTTCCCTAAAAAGAAGGATATCATCTACAAAGAATAAGTAAAGAGAATTTAACTTTAGTTCCTCTTAGTTTTAGAGGCTTCCAAAGACCTTCCCAAACTAGGTCATGAACAATTCTACTCAAAACATCCATGATAAGAATAAAGACGTAAAAGAATATTAGGTCATCTTACCAAATGCCTCTATTAGTAGGGATGTTATCTTGCAAAGATTCGTTCTTGATTTCTTTGAAACCAAGAAAGTCAATTTGATCCACATTTCTAGATACTTAAGACTGGTAAGAATATGCTTAACAAAGTCCCATTCCATTATGTCAAAAATCTTCTTCAAATCCATTTTTACAATCACTCATTTTGCTTTACCTTTCTTCTTAGCCAAAGGGTAAAGCAATTATTTAAAAGGAATGATGTTATACTAAGTAGATCTCCGTAGGATAAAATGAGAGTGCTTTGGACTAATATTATTATCCAAAAAAAGGCTTAAGTCTATGCACTGAGATCTTTCCTATAACTTTATAAATGGTGTTGCATAGACTTATAGGTTTACACCTAACATTTTTAGTATTAAGACAATTAGAGTCTTACTTAAATCAGCTAAGATCAACTCTTCTCCAAAATTTCTTTCACCATATTACAAAGAATTCAACTTGCAATGTCCAATCATATTAAAGAAACTAACATGAACCCTATTTCTACCGGAGTTTTGTATTTCAAATTCTCCATATGACTTTTTTAATTCCTCCATTAGAAACATTTTAGCTAAGAGAAACTATTACTTCATCTTTCAAATCTTCAAGTGCTAACATCTAATCTAGGGGTTTGGAGGTATTAACAATTTCTTTAAGGAATATAAAGTAGTAAAATGCCTTATTAATTGATTCTATCAATTAAGAAACAATTGTGGTCCATCTACCTAAAGTATCATGTGAACCCTTTATTCTCACTTTAGATCTTCTTGCAATAGTTGATCTACGAAAAAAAAATCGTATCTTTCTATCACCATTAAGGGTCCATTTTAACCTCGCCTTTGCTACCCATAGCTTTTCTTCCTAGTCGAGAATGATATTCAACTCCTTTTACAAGAAGCATTCTCTATCAAGCAATTCCTGGATGGGCGCACGCTTAATTACACTTTTAACTTCATCTAGATGTTGAATAATGGTCTTCTTTTTTTCATAAATGATACCAAAATCTTTAATTGTCCATTTGTAATTTATCTGCGATGAAAGGAAGGCTATTTGGTATCCTAAAATCAAGTCCAGTTCATACATGTTTAACAAAATTCTTAAAATCAGGATGGTCCAACCACATGGGTTTGAATCATAATGGCCTTTTCTTCTTTGGTCCACCTCTAAAACTAGGAAAAATGTTTAATAACAGTAAGCAATGGTCAAAATGAGTTGTTTTCAAGGGAAACACTTTTGTTTCGAGAGAGAGATTCCTCCAGGGAGAATTTGCCCACACTCTATCCAGCCCAATTTGGACTAATTCTGCAATATTTTTATTCTTTTTTTCCACATGAACCAACATGACGATATAAGATACTTAAATAAAATGATTCCTTTTGAAAATATTGATTTTAAAAACTTATCGTGTTAACTAATTAGGTTAACAAGTTAGGTACAATAATAAAACTAGTGAATATTCACTAGGTCATTTCCGCAAATAGAAGGGCCCATCTAAGTACCGAATTCCACCTACTTCTCTAATCTAAGCTAATTAGATAAGGAGTTGAGAAATTACAATTAAAAGTAAATATGGGAACAAAATGCAACAATTAACAGTAATAAAAAGGCTTAAGCTTGTGATAAGCTTCCCATGAAGCAGTGAGGTCATATTATTAAGATATGGGGTATGGTTTTTAAGTGGATTTTGATAGAATGCACTTAAGTTTAATCCCAAGTAGGGCACCTCATTCAACTATGTAGTAAAAAGTCTCTCCTTAGTTTCATTTTCCTATACGATTGGCTAAACACTTAATTCTTGTCACAATAGTTCTAGAAACTAGGGCCAATCTCCTCTTGATATCATAACCAATCCTAATCCACTAGAATCGCATAAAACAATGTGAATTCAATGGGGTCTCTACTCCTAATCTCCTCTCAGTATTATTAACACTCTACAATCTAATAAATGTATAAAATTGCACATTTATCTTTACTTACTTCTGCATTTCATGATGTTTTTATTATGAGCTATGCTTAGAAATCATGAAAATTTTAATTTTCTTGGTCAATTGCATAAATATTGAGAAAAAGGATCAAAATATGACTCAAATAGCTCTTATAAACTCATGTATTCCTATCATAATTGTATATTTTTTTTTATGTGAGTTTGTGCAATTCATAAAAGAAAGAGTCATTCAGTTAGCTATTTAGCCACGTTCTCAAGGGCATACACTTATATCAGTTGCTTATACTTGGTTTTCATTAATATGAGCACAATGGTTCTCTCCATGTTGCTATTTTTGTAGCAAATTTTCACAGCAAACTCGAGTTCTTATTCTCCAACCAATACGCACAGCTGCACATTAAAGTCTAATTTGAGCACCAAATAGAGTAGAAATGAAACAAGATATAATATTGAGTGGTTTGGATCCCATCTTATAGATGAAAAGATTTACACATATGGCCTCACTTGAGGTTCTCTACTTGAACAAACAACAACAGCTCATAACCTTTGCTTGAGCTGAAAATAAATTAACAGTGGCCCCAGAACTTTAAGCCCATGTTAGATCTTCTTGTTGGGAAGCAAGAAGCAGGGTATTTCATGCAACGAACAAGTCATCGATAGCTCCTTGACCTTAAGATTGATAGTCTTGGTCTGGAGCTCTCAATTTGTATCAAGTTCAGCTCGAAACAAAGGGTAACAACAACAAAGACTTGCTGCAATTTAAACTAGAGCTGCTGTTGAGAACCGAGAGCACCAAGCCAAGCAACTTTTCTTCTCTTCAAACCAAGATCAAGCAGCTCCTCTTGTGTGACAACTTCAATACAACTGCAACAACTCATTTCAGACCAGAATTTTTAGGCAGAACACTTCAAAAACACAATTTGCATTCTTCACTATCAAGGACATGGAAAACCCAGTCTATTAGTCATCCTACAATTTCTTGTTGAAGCCAACTTAACGTATTTTAGTTTATATAACCATATAAGCTCATCACTTGCTTTTGGTTTATCTGACAGATAAACCACCCATTCAAGCTTCTGGTTGGGTTCAATCCATTCGAGCTGCTGAACTTCAATTACAGCAATTACAAGTCTGAGAAGAGCAACTCTCTTGGTACTCTCTAAATTGTACATTCTACAATAGCTTCTTGAGCTGCAATTTTCAGCAGCAAGTTCATCAAGAACCAAGCTATGTTGAATAGCAACTCCTCATATCCAAGCAAGAGTCAAGGGATCTATGAGATGCAAATTTCTACTCAATTGCAACAGCAGTTGAGACTTCATGTTGAGTTCCCAAAGTGTATCAACTTCTATCCAGACCAAACCAAGATGAATCAAGCCGAGAACCAAACCAAGCAACATTCCAAGCCTAAATGATTGAACAGCAAGGATTGGAGTCCATTTACTTCACAAGCGAAATTAGTCCATGATGTGTAGCAAAGTTGAGTTGTTATCCTCAATGTGCTAAGAATTAATTTCATTTTTTTTTATTGCATCTTCAACTAAGTTACTCCCTGCAGCAGGGCACTATACTAGGCCGAGAACTCAAAAATTGAGGACTTCTTGGTTACTCAAAGACTGAAACCAAGCAGCTTTATCTCTGTTCGAGGCAAGACCAAACAAGCCGAAGGCACTACAACAGCCACTGAACAGTAGTATGCTTGAGAAGCTTCAGCAGCAAATCCGAACGAGACATCACACGATAGCAACCAGCCACTGATGGACCTAAAGACGTGTAGCAGCTATTGTCCACTCACGCCTAAGCAACTCCTAGACGAGAACCAAGTTCCAAACTGCAAGAACAAGGCTTTGCCAAGCACTTCAAGTAGCAAACATGATGTTACTTCATCCAATCAAGCGTACCAGTATGAACGATAACAGCAACTGTACATGAACAAGAACAGAAGCTCCTTCTTTTCTTGAGTTAAAAGCTGAGCACGAACTCTAATCAAGCAGGCAATTTTCATTTGAACTGCAATAGAACACTTCAATTCAGCTGAGAACCAAGCACTAACAATAACTGCAACAGTCCTAGCCGAGAAGCTCTAAGCTGCAACCGAGAGCTCCAAATGACAACAACTGCAGCACGCCAAATCCAATTAACCAAGCACAGCAGCCAATGAGAACCGAGAACTGAGTACTCTAAACATCAATTAGCTAAACAAATTACAGCAGCACGTAACATCAGCGCAGCATTCAATTTCCAACAAGCAGCAGCAGCTCACGAAATTGAATCCAGTAGCCATGACATCCAACTCCAAAGCAGCAACTGATAGCAACCAGCAGTAGTCGTGGCCATGAACTCCATTCAATGAACAGTAGCTACAACGAACTACAATAGCAGCATGCGAGTTCCATGACTTGCAGTAGGCCTTGGATACATACTGATCTGTAGTGCTAAGAATAAAAATTCATGAAGAATCCAACTCCAAGAGCAGTACTTAGGCTTGATTATTTATTTACTTCAGAAAAATAAGCCCACGTTAAGTACACTTAGGAAGCAAAGACACCTAGCAGCTAATTAATTTTGTCGTGAACTGCTGTATCACGTTGAAAAGCCCATTGTCATAGCTAAATTACACATGCCCACATGGAGAAAAAATAGCAACCATTTCAGAATATTAAATAAGGTCTAGTAGCATTCAGTTTTAGAAGAATATCAGGACGAAGTGGACATCGGCTAGATTGAGTGACCTTATTTTGAAAATCTTACTTCCAGTATGGGGATATTCTCTTCTTGGGCTATTACTAATTAAAGTCCACACTAACAAAAAGGGAAGGACACGTTCGCTGTGGGATGTTCAGCAAGGAGAAAAATACAACAATAGAGAGAATAAAAGCGAAAAAGAAAAAGACAGCAAAGGAAGAATACAGCAATCGAAAAGAAAAAAAGAAGACAAAGGACGAGAAGAAAAATTTAACAGCTTAGGGATTTTTATTATTATTTTTTTTTAGTTTAGTAAAGACCAAAAACTTTATTTAGCAATTTATTAATTTGATTATATTGTGTTTAATTTCAGGACTCTAAATTATTTTGTTCTAGCTCACTAGAAAACCACATCGAGTTCTAAATGAATCAAGATATCACAAGTATTGTATCCAGTTTCAGGATTGAATATACCGATTGAGATATTTTCTTTTCCTGGTTATTTCAATTTAGATATATATTAATTCATTTAAGTTTTACGATATGATTTAGTACTTTTAATTAGGTTTTATATTGAAGGATTTGATGAATTGAAGTGTTTGTATATTATTCCGATGTTGATATTGAGTGTTTGGATATTTTTCTATCATGTTCACGTCTAGTTTCTTAGTACATAGCCATTACTTAGTACAAAGCCATTACTTAGTACGTGGCCATTATTTTTTAGCTAGATAAAGTTATAAGATATCTGGAGGGTTTCAATAACTGGTGTTGAATATAGCTTGATTTTTTTGAAAAAGCTCGTCATAAGAATATACTGGTTTTAATTAAATTCATGACCTCACGCACTTAATGCGGTTAGAAGTATGGTTCAGGTCATGGACACATGCTTAAACCATATTTCTAACTAGAATAATAAATTTGGTATGAACGGATTATTATTTACCCGAAAATTATAAATAAATTGTCTTAACGGGTGAATTTATACTAAATTAGAATTCCACTACTTCGAGAGGTGAGCAAGTTCTAATGAGTCTAGTTAAATCCCTTGCAGTCAATTTCGAATATCGATTTAAAACATCACGTCAATTCAAATGAGAATAGATTTATGAATCTCAGTTTGATCTTTTCTTATCCCTAAGACGCGAGACCCTCATAGTGCAGCTAGAACATTTAGTGTAGTATTCATCTTGTTATTTAGTTTTCACGTACTTTTAATTCAATTATTGATAGCTTAAGTTAAGGAAAAACTCAGATAATTTAACAACTAGCTCCTAGCTCCCTCTGGAATACGACCTTGACTCATCGTTTATACTACTTCCACTACCCGATACACTTATCGGTTAACACACTTACATTTTCAGCAAGTCACAAGCTCATTGACATAAGTTAGAATTACATAACTAATTTCATTTCAGTCTCATAATCATACAAATCCATTCTTCTCTCAAGGATTCCTATGACTAATTTCCTCTCGATCTCATAATTATATAAACCCAGCTAAGAGGATCATCTTCCATTACCTTAACAAGCTTTTAGTATAGTATCAAACACTAAAATCCCTACTAAACACACTAAACACACAAACCCATATCCATACTACAAAATTTCATCAACTACATCTTTCACATTATCACAAACCTACAAAAACATACTTAGCCACTCATGGTTTTAGTTATAACGCCAAAAACATAAGTAAATGCAACAACAACTTCCATAATGATAACAAGAGTATATTCGAGATTAAGGGAGTATACAAGATAAAATCTACTTCAAACAACAACAAATATGCCTATAAATCTCAAGAACAAGTGTTAAATGCCTAGGAAATAATAATAAAATAGTAAAAACAAGTAAGGGCTTGCAAAACTACACTAAACCTTAGGTAAATCCTAATTGCGGCTAGCGAAATCTGTAGAAAATAAGAGTATTTATAGATTTATATAGATTTATGCTACCAATCAATTGGTAAACACATACCAACCCCTTGTTCTCTCCTTATTTTATGAAATGTAGCATTTTAAGGTTGAGGTTTTAAGTCAGACAAATCCTAACCCTAATCTCTTTTATTAATCAATCGATAAGGTAGGTACCAATCTATTCGTATGATCAAATCCCGACTATAAGCTTCTATACACATACCGTCCCTTCCATCGATTGGTTGCTTAAGAAATTTGCTTACCCTGACACTTTAAGACATGTCAATCGGTCAATAACAAAGCTACCAGTTGATTGGTTAGCTAAATTCCACCTAGCCTTCACTTCTTGGCTCCCTTAATTAAACAATAGAGGCTACCAAGACTATAGTAGCCCCCATACAGCTGTACACATAAGATAAAATTCAATTAAAAGTAAGTTTTTTTCATGTATTCTTATCGATTTTGTGCAAGTTGGTCCATCTTGTGCATAAATTCCATTCTTATATGAAATTTACTAGTTTCTCTCGAATTTATACACAAATGTGGGTTTTAAAGTAAGAAAAATTTGTGTATTTTAAGTTATGATCACCACCCCCAAGTTTAGTTTCTCGCTTATCCTTAAGCAAGCATTAAAAATTGATTTATATAAAATGAAGGGATAAGCATGCACTTCCTCTACACTCAATTATAATTGGGAGTATGCCATTTCATTAAAATTCCAAAGTTTGCATGCATCCATTTTGACTAAAATATTTAAGAAGTGACGTTGAATTTATTCTACTTAAGACCAATCAAAGGCACATAGATCAAAAACCATATAATTAACTTAGAAATCAATGCATTGAAAGGTTGACATTTCCATTTAAGTTAATCTTAGGGAATTTGAAGTCAAGTCTAACATTCTAAACTAAATGAGAGGTCTTAATATTTAATTGACTGGCCCATATATATACTTCTTCCTTATTAGGCACATGAATATGCCAATGCCATGCAAAAAAGAGTGACTATTGAATCATGTCTTACTTAACCTCCCTAACATTGGTATAAATTTCATTTCTTACCCCTTTTTTATTTTCAATTTTTTATATTTCTTTCATTTTTCTTCTTTTTCTTTACTTTTCTCTTCCTCCTTTCTTTTTATGATTAGATCACAACTTTTCTTTGTAATGACTTTTGCTTAATCCCATCATTTCTGTTCATTCATCTTTTCTTTTCGGGCATTCATTGTACATTTGGCAAGGAACATTCAAGCAAAATCCAATATGCACTTTAGTTCACAAGACACTAATGGACTACTAGATTCCTCTAAAGAATGGTGTATATAAATAAGTTAACTTCCAAAAACATAAAAACTAATACAAAGTTAGAACATTTCCTTAACTTCAAATCTCTAAACTACACTTATATTAAGCATAACAAAACAAAGCAAAGATGCCATGAATTGATTTCAAGGTATTGAAAAGTATTGATGACTAATTCATAAGGGAATTTATTCAAAATTTCAAACCTTAATTACTTCTTTGTACTTTCATTCATACAAAATTTATAAGAATGATGACATACTTGAGATGAAAAGCATTGAGTATAAGAGAATGTGGATCTAACTTTCAGAAAAAGATTATCATTTCAAGTGAATAGAAGGGAAACTTTACATAAATTTACATGAATAAATTCAATCATTAAAGCCCAATCAGAACCATACAACTTCATATTTCATGTCTAACCTTCACCACCCCTAACATTAAGTTCAAGAAACATATTTAGTAATTCAACACATGTATGCTTAATAAGTAAAAGAGCAGCATAACTCCCCTGGTTTCTTGATATGTTATGAGTCCTTGATTCCCCTCCAAAATTTCTTTGACAATGTATTTGGATGATGGATTCGACCTTCCTTTATTTATTTAAAAGTGCTTGTGTAACACAAAAGAAACATAACTAAATAAACTTTAAAATGGAAAGACTTGACATAAACTGAATAGAAAGATAAGGAACAGATGATGGGTCGGGTAACCTCCCGCCAAGCGCTTGTTCTTAAGTGTTCAACTTAGCTTCTTAATGTTTGCCTCATGGTGGATCCTCATCCATTCTCAAGGGCTCATATCGTATAACTTACCAACCTTTGCTTGATTCTCCCTATTTGTCATAACCTCTTCTCTTTCTTACATGACTTATCTTTTCAAATTCTACCTCTAAATCCAAATCTTTATATTCTTCCCTTAATCGTTGAGTTCATTCTTTAGCATAGAGCATCACCTTTCACTCTCCACTTTCAAAAATGATCACGCTCTCTCTCATATCTAAGATAGCTCTAGAAGTGGTCAAGAACAATCTCCCAAAAACTAACTGTTGATATTCATCTTTTATTTCCATCACGATGAAGTCAATAGAGATGTGATATGGTCCTACACTCATCGATATAAAGTGAAGCTCTCCGAGCAGTTTTGTCTAACCCCTATTAATAGTCCTTATGTAATATGGGTTTTCCTTCATGAAACTTTCCAACTCCAATTCTCACATAGCTATTTTCAATATAAAATTGTCTGATGCACCTATATCCAAAAGACCTCTCAAAAGAAAAAGAAAATAAAAAAAAGCTTATCCATAATGGTACATGGCACAATAAATTAGCCCAAATCATCTAACCCATGTGCAAACTGAAAACCATTGGCACCTCTCTCTTCAAGCACCATATCTACAATTTTGAACTCATCAACATTAGGTTTCACCTCTAGATTAGCCCCAATCTCATTCTCTAATTCAGGCTTCTCAAGATTTTCTTTCTTAATTTTATAAGAATCCCCTTCTTTCAGGTCATCACAATCCATTTTTTCACATTCACTAAGATCCTCTTCAACCTCCTCTTCACTTAGATTCTCCTCTATCTCACTTGAATCAATTTCTTCCTTAACTCCTCTCATTCCATTCATTTTCTCTATGTTATATACCTCATTATCACTTGAGGCCTCTTCTTTAACTTCTTATTCTTCTTCAAATTCCTCTTCCATCTCATTATGTATATCCCCCTCGAGTTTAGTTATCAATTCCTATTCTAATAGTGTAATCATGTATTCTAATAGTGTAAACATGTCCTCATCCGTAGTCTCAATCTATTCTTCAATAAGATCTTCGAGCCTCATATATTAACCTCCAAATATTTGCTTCCTACTATAGCATAGCTCCTTCTCTCCTACACTAGCTTCTTTACCATTCCCCTTGGATGTTCTAGCTTAATTTCTTAGGCTTTGCTCAGTATTTCTAGACAAATTTCCTAAGAGTCTCTTAGTCATGTTTTAATTATATCAAGCCAGCATTTTCTATAAATCTTGTAGTGAGGCCTCTTGTACATTCATCCTCATGTCATACTTCTGAATAAAACTTCTCATTAATTCCTCAATGGTCTCACCCTTCAATTTCTGTATCGATGGAAGCAAAGATGGTGATTGGCATTAGCCAGATTGCATCTTAAGTATTTGAAAACCTCTATCAAATCCTCCTCCTTAATTAACTCATCATAATAAGTTTGTTTGGTCTCCAATCTTGGTTATATGTGTTTGAGTAGGGGTTGTAGTTCCATCACCCTTGATTGAAATCCCCTACCGCATTAATTTGCTCCTCTCAAATTTCACTTGATGGGATAAACGAGTTCCCATTTTAAAAACTAGTGCTCACATGACCTACTCCTCCACACATATAACAATACCCATATGGTTACTTACAAGCATTAGAACTACTAGTTTAGCTAGCTTTTTGTATCTAAGCGAGCCAGACGGCAAGTGCAGAAACTTGTTCCTTAAGCCAATTTTATTCTTCTTCTTCCAATATACTTGCCACCCTTCTTGGTTATGCTCTCTCAAAATACCAACAATTAGCATGGGCTAACATTTGTTCAAACATATCATAGGCCTCATCTTAAGTACTTGTTCATGATCATGCCTCTAGTAGTTACATCAATCATCATCATCAATTGATATCCAAAACCATTATAGAAAGTACTCACAAATACTCCATATAAGTAAGCCATGATGGGGATACTTCCTTAATAACTCCTTAAATCTCTCCTAGCTTTCAAATAGTGACTCCCCATCAATTTGCCTAAATATAGTAATAGCATTTCTCATTTTTTTAGTCTTACCTGTGGAAAAATTATGACAAGAATTTCTACCATATTGTGATGGAGTTAGGTGGTTGGAAATTTAGCCAACTTCTTGTCTTATCTCTTAGCGAAAATGGGAATAACCTTGGGCGAATAACATCATCAAACACCCCATTTGTTTTTATTGTAGTACATAATTGCAAAAAGTTTTGAATATGTTCATGGGGGTCCTCGGATGATGATCCACCAAATCGATAAAGTTGCACCATTTGGATCAAAGTTGGTTTTAGTTTGAAACTATTTGCTTAAATAGTTAGTCAAGTGATCAATGGTGCAACTTAATTGAAATTCAAAACATAATATTCCCAAAGGGCTTAATCATTACCATTTCTGTTTTCATGAGCTACATCCCCATTATTTCCATTCTCGTTAACTCCATTCCTATTTCCTCCATGAAAGGGTCTTTGCTGATTATCCATATCACTTTATTGCTCTCCTTTCCTTTCTCTTATCATACAATGAAATGTTCAGTCTATCTCAAGGTCAAATTCCTCAAGTACTTATCCTATTCCCTTTGCATACAAACCAATAAACCCTAAATCTACTCCTTCCAATTCCAACCAAATTGCCAAACTACAACCTATAAATATTAATGCAAATATCTAAATAACGCTTTTCCTAGCTCAATAACAAACTGGCTAAGGATAATTGGGCACTCACATAACAAATCCAACATCAACGTTTCAAACATTATATTCAAAGTAGCTCAAATTAATGACGAAATAGCAAAATAAGCTCAGCCAAACAAGAAAATAAATAAAGATTATAACGCTAACAACTAAACTATTCAAAATTAATAGAAATTACACTAAGTTACCAACAACAACTAAAGCATAGTCTTAGAGTCCTTCATTTATCTAATATTAGATTAATTACCTTCTCCCTGACAACAACGCCAAAAGCTGGCATGACAACATGGGATACTTAAATGAAATGATTTCTTTTGAAAATATTGATTTTGAAAATGTTGGATGCTAACTGACTAGTGTACCAGGTCATATGTAGTAACAAAACTGATGAATATTCACTAAGTCATTTCGATGAAGAGAAGGGCCCATCTAAGTACTAGATTCTACTTGCTACTCTAATCTAAGCTAATCAGATAAGGATTTGAGAAATTGCAATTAAAGTAAATTTAGGAACAAAAATATAACAATTGACATTAATAATAAAGGCTAGGCTTGAAGTCATGCTTCGAATGAAGCAATCAAATCATGTTATTAAGATATTGGGTATGGCCTTTAAGTGGGTAGAGCATTTTACTCAACTATGTAGCAAAAAAACTCCTCTTCATCTCATTTTCCCATACGATTAACTAAATACTTAATTTCTATTATGAATTAAGTGTTACAATTCTAGATAGTAGGGGATTAATCTACTTTTGGTCTCATAACCTATTCTAATGCACTAGAACCTCATCAAACAATGTGAATTCAATGGGGTCTCTACTCCCAATCTCCACTTGGTCTCATGGTTGTAATAATTCATTCATTAATACTATACAAACTCATTGACACATATTGGAATTTACATAACTAATTTCCTCTCAGTCTCATAATCATGCAAATCTATTCAACTCTTAAAAGATTCCTATGTCTAATCTCCTCTAGATCTCATAATCATAAAAAACCAATTAAGATGATCAATTTCCAATACCTCAACAAGCTTTCAATAAAGTATCAAACACTAAAATCCCACTAAACACACAAACCCATATCTAAACTGCAAAATTCCACCAGCTACGTCTTCCTTTTTATCACAAACCCATAAAAACACACTTAGCCACTTATGATTTTAGTAATAATAGCAAAAACATAAGTAAATGCAACAGCAACCTCTACGAATAAATAAGATAACGGAATACCCAAATGATAATAAGAGTATATGGAAGATTAAGGGAGTAAACAAGCTAAAATCTACTTCAAATAATAAGAAATATGCATCTAAATCTCAAGAACAAATATTAAACATCTAAGAAATAAAAATAGAATAGTAAAAATAAGCAAGAGTTTACAAAACTACACTAAACCCTATGCAAATCCTAATTGCAACTTGCAAAATCTATAGTAAATGAGAGTATTTATAGATTTTTACTACCGATCAATCAGTGATAGGGTCTACTGATCGATCAGTAGACATGTATTGGCCCATTATTCTCTCCATGTTTTATGTAAGGCAATGTTTTAAGGTTAGGGTTTTTGGTTGGATAAACCATAACCCTAATCTCTTCTATCAATCGATCGATAAGGTAGGTATTGATCGATTGATCAATATGGTTCAATTCCTACTACAAGCTTCTATACACACGTCATCCCTTCTACGAATCGATCACCTAAGAAATCGACTTACCCCTAACACTTCAAGGCATACAGACCAATAGCATGCCTACCAATTAATCAGTAGGCTAACTTCCACCCAGCCTTCACTTCTTTGCTCCTTTGATTGAACAACAGGAGCTACCAACTATAGTAGGCCCTATGCACTTGGATACGTAAAATAAATTAACAAAATTTAGTTAAAGGTAAGTCTTTTTCATGTATTTTTATCAATTTTATTCAAGTTGGTCCATATTAAGTAGAAACTCCATTTTTATATAAAATTCACTAGTTTCTCTCAAATTTATGCAAAAATGCAGGTTTTAAAGTAGGAAAATTTTTGTATTTTAAGTTGCAATCATGAACCTTAGCCCAATAAAGCCAAGATCAACCATGCTATAGTCATCCATACATTGTTGGTAAGCTCTAGCCCTTCCTTCCTATAAATCTTAACCACCCTATTTTTCTTCCTGATAAAACACCTCATTGAAGTCACCCATCGCCATCCAAGGGTTACTAATATCCTATACTACTTCTCTTAACCGATCCTAAAGGAGTACTTTATATAGAAAGCAAGGACTAACATATATTATTTAAAAATAAAACAAAAAACAACACAAAGTAAGTTTAGTACCTCAATTTTCATAAGAATATGTTGATGAGGAATTTCTTGCTTATTCATCGTAACTTCATCAAAACCCTACAAAACAATGATACCACCACTAAAATCATCAGCTTTTGTACATATTATGTTCTAAAACCTAAGGAAGATTTTCTTATTCTTAGCTCCTTCTTATCTTAACCACATCTCTATCAACACCACTATTTGAAGTTCATAAGCCACAACAAGATCTATACTGGCATTCTTTCTCACTACAGATGTAGCACCTCTAGCATTCCATGCTAGAATTTTAAATGGTTTTTATATCATGTCAAGCAAGAAAGTATCCATAGTATCATCTTTAATAGGAGAAAATGAAATGAAACTAGAGGTAATCCAAGTTATTTTGCTATACTCTTGCTACCTCTATTTTCCATACATATGGATTGAATTCTGTTCTCATTATTAATGATTTCACTATCCATGATGCATCAATATCTAGTAGGATTGTCCCATTTGCATTGCTAGTACATACATAGAGTATTTTTCAAATCTCTATTGAAATTAGTCCTCTCATCATGATCTCCCTTACCATTGTCCCATATGTCCAGTCCAAGCTCTTTAGTATCTTCCTAGCTTCATCCTTTTCCAACCTTAATAGTAATATTTAGACCAAAAGTGTTGTTTAACATGCCATATCTACTATTCTTCAAAATTATTAGCCAAGACACCATTTTGATACCCTCTGCGTTAGCGAACTTACTCCTCTCTTTTCCCTGGATACTATTTCTATAATTACTTTCATTTTTTATGGATCAATTTGGAGTGATAGGATAGAAGCATTGGGGAAATCATGAACTCTATTTTGATCGTGATTCTTCCAAGCTAACTTTTTTAGGGAAACTTTTTATCTTAGTCGCACTTTATGAGAACACTTGGAATGTAAAGGGTTGAACTAGATTTCCTTCAAAGTTTTTTTTTTCTTATGTCTATTTATTCTCGAGTATTATTATTTATTAACTTGTCATTATTTTTTTACTCCATGAGATGAACTTTCATCTTCCTCATGTTTGAATTGATAGCCATCTTTTCAACATTATTAGCTATTAATTTGCCATTATTGTTTAATTCTTGAGATGAACTTTCATCTTCCCTCATGTTTAAAGTGATAACCATCCTATCACCATTTTCGTCTTTTCTTTAAGCTTGAATTTCATGTCTTTTCAATGGGGTAATTCACTTTCTTATTTGCTTGTAATTTGCTTTTCCCTTTACTATATAATCATCATAATAATTGAAACTATCATTGGCTTGCCCATTCCCACTATATAAATCAAATTCAGGATCATTTTAAGGTTCCAAATCACCCATAACACTTGTACCTAAAAAACATATCCTATAACTTGTGAGTTAGAGCCTATTACATAGTCATTATATACATACGAAAACCATGCAATCATAAAGCATACAACTTAATACAAATGCACAAACAATCAAATTATTATCTTATTTTAAAAGTATCAAGTAGTATAATCTTTGCATCTCAAGATCTAGAGTAACTTATGACTCCCCAATGTACATGTAACCATGATGTAGCCATATTGGTACTCTTCAATATTATTTAACTAAAATCAAAATCAATAATCATAACCACAACCATGGTAAGGGTATTCCCATCACTTCTAATCTGATGTAAATTACATCGTTATAAATTTGCAAGTGGTATCAACCATTGCCCTTAACTAGTTTGTTGCAACCATCCATAAATGCACTACATTCCACCAATATGACTCAATTATAGCATTACTCATATCATAGCAACTAATTGATCAAAAAGTTACATACCATTTGTAGCAGCATTAATACCAAAACTATATGTCATATCACCTCGGATCACTGTCCATCAAGGCAATACAGCTACAAATCCCATGATTCCCAATTTTGATACCCTAATAATTCGCCAAACACAAGCACAAATAGAATTCAATTTATGTTTTGATAATTTAGGTTCTTTTATTACTTAGCCTATATGTACAAACAATAAGCTCTTAATTGACAATATTTATTATAATGATTTTTAGCATATTTTCTTGGAATTTTGGTTTATTTTAAGAAAATAATGCTTAATTGAGTAAAATTTTACTTTTTTAGGTTTTAAAATGGTTCTTTAGAAGAAAACAAGAAAATAGAAACCAGTTTCACGCAATTTGGAATTAAAATGAAGAAGTTATGAAGTTTGAAAATGATATAAGTAGCAAATGACTATGTCAGTTGTAAGGAAGATTGTCGAGTTGAACAAAGCAATATACAAAAAGTAATATGACCTGGGAGACACGACCATGTCCCAAGTTGTGTTAATAACAGATTTGAAAAGATTCATTGAAGATTTGGGAAATCAAGGGACACAATTAGTGATGCAACCGTATCATTTGGCCGTATCACTTATAGTAAAGAAGAAAAATCTACACACATTATAAAAGGCCTTCACAAGGATTTTTGACACACTTTTCCATAAAAATTTTAGAAGCTCTAAAGACAAAAATGCATAAGAGAGTGAAACACTTCAAGCTTCAAAATTCAAGAGATTTTCTTTGATTTCATTGCCTTTAATTACATGTTTCCATTAGATTTGCTTTAAGATTACTCTTTTACCATGATTTACATGTAATTTCATCATATCTAGATTTTATGAAACCTAAGAATGCCGTGTGACACTGAGTTTATTAGATCTAACGAAATCTTTATTTTCTTTAATTCAATTATGTGTTCTTTAATTGTTTTAGATTAATATTTTTAGGGTATTAATCTAATATTTGATATTATATGATAAAATCAAGAGATTGCTTGTATGATTAAATCTACGCATAATTGATCAAGATTATTGTAAGTTTAAAGATAAGTTGTAAAGTCTTTCCAGGTCTTAATTGATATTTCTACAAGAATTCATTGCTCTTTAATACAATCTTTAATTATACTATTGAGAAAGAATTCTTTGTTCTTTAATGCGATATTTAATTATGCTATTGAGAAAAGATAATAGGTAATTCAAATATTAAGGTTAATAGACTTGAGAAACTTATTAACTTTATTAGAGAATTCTCTCGGTCAAAAAAATTAGAAATTGAATTAGATTATCTTTTGTAAAAGTCATATGTGTAATTCTAGGAGAAGCAAGATCTAGACACATAGTTGCATCTTGAAATTAATTTTCCGAATTAATCGCTTTCTTATTTAATTTCTTTAGTCAAGTCTTAATTAGTTGTTAATTTAGTCATTAGTAGTAATTTAGTTCTTCTAATTTCTTGAAATCAAAATTCATCAATTAGATAATAAAGAAATAGTTAGCCTTATTATGGGAACAATATCTATTTTTAATTAAACTATACTACTATTGATAGGTGCACTTACCTTATACCAACAAGTTACAGACAAAGCGAGTACATACCTAAACTGCACTTAACCATCTTAGAATACTCAAGAAATAATCAATTCCTTAAAAAAAAAAAAGATATAACACAAACATCTAAAACATTATCCAAACTCAAAGATTATAAATCCTAGATTCACACCTCAATTCTTAACTTAAGTAGACTATTAACACTTAAAACAAATTAATTAGGGCCTCCTTTTAGCGATACTCGATTGACCAATAAGAATGCAAATTAACTAAGACAAAAGGGGGTAGTAAAGCAACGATTAAGGTACAACTAACCGATATTATTTAAAGTAGGGGGTATATTGGGTCTATCGGTAGCAATTAACCAATTAAAGAAGTTTGATCAATTGATACCAACTAAAGTTGGTCCCTTCTAAAAATGGCCTTATTGATCAATGGAAGGTAAGATTGATCAATATCTAACCTTGGTCATCTTATTATGCGAGAAGAACCTTAAACACTTCAAAAAAACATAATTTTTCATGAATTAGACCATGTAATTTATTAATTCTTCAAAGAAAGCAATATCATACATCAAAATAACTCCAATAATTAATATGAATCCTAGAGTTTAACTTCATTCTGGACTAATTAATTAACCTTTATAGAAACTCTTAAATTCATGGATTATGTCTTCTTTCAACCTTAGTTTTAGGAGATCAAGCCTAGATTAAGACTATTAGAAGGATAATAACATAAGAAAAGGAATAAGATCCATACTTGAATCATGCTTCCTCATAAACAAGCTTTAAACCATAGTATAAATAACAACAACTCAGATACTTCCACTTGATTTAACAATTTCCTTCAATAATTAAAAAGTTTTGATTAAAACATGTCAATAACCTACAACTTTAGTCTAAAACCATCACTTATTGAATTCATAAGGTTGCTCTTCTACACACTCCGATACCCTTTAATTAACAACACCATTTGATTAAAATATGCTAAAGGGAATCTAAGGAGTAAAAACCAAAAAGGGAATAAAAGCTTATCTTAAATTTAAACAAATGTAAAATTTTAGGGAAAATAGAGACAAAGTAACACTAAAAAGAGAGAAGAAAGAAGGAGAGAGTCTCTTCTTTTTTTTTTTCTTTTTAACTACTTATGAGAAGGAAATGGGATTAGATTTTACCTTAAAAGGTGTTGTTCGACTCATTCTACATAAAGAAAAAAGACCAAATCAGACTTATTTCTAAAGAGACTAAGGAAGGAAAATTATAAAAATATCCTTACCTTCAATTTATTTTTTGGGCATTAATACAAAATTTGCTAAATTTTTCTTTTATTTCATTAAAATTGTTATCCCTCTTTATGTCATAAATGGGACTATTACAATGTTTCACTCGACATGAATAGCTATTCAATTATGGAAAAAATAAAACTAAATATTGAAGAGATATTATAGAAGAGGACCTTATGGGTAGCCATTAATCATCCATATTCCTTAGCTATCCCTCTTACGTCTTCTTCCTATCTTTTTATTTGTTTCAACAACTGGAAAACAACCATCAGCTATATAATCAGATCTACATACTACAACTACTAACCTATACATCGTACCCATGAAACCTATACACCATGCTTACTATAACTAGGTACCAAACTCATACACCAAGTCATTAAACTTAACCACCATACCTACGCACCATACATACTAAATCCCTGCCATAGACCACAATCACCAAACCTATAATCGTTCTTTCTTTTTGTTCTTCTTAGGCTAGAATGACTTCTAATTTGTAGTGACCTAAAATATAAAAGGAAAGAAAGAGGGAAGAGGAGGGAGCTAATGGAGGTATGGGTAAAAGAAGATAGAGGCATTAGAAGCATCGATATAATAACAACAATAGTGATTTGAGTTCAATAAAAAGGGAGAAATATAGTCAGTTATGTTCTATTACTAGTATATAACACTTTTTTGTCCAACTGAACAATATAATAATCTATCATAACCTCATTTCATTCCTAATGGAGAGGAATTCAATTATAGGCCTATTTTATTTAGTAAAGTGAAAATGTTGTGAGTAAATAATTAGCTACCCTAAATCAATTAACAATATTCTAAGAATATCCTCAAATAAGTCCAAAAGTAAACTAAATATAATCATGGAATCAGAATTTTAAAGACATTGAATACCAAGACTAAAAGAGCTAAAGCATAAATCGTTGCAATTTCAATTTAAAAACATATATAAGCATAGTCTACCACTCAAACTTATAGAAAAATTCAATGTAAGTTAAATAGCCATATATGAATATATTATTATTCGTGATTGCAAAAATCTCAAAAATAACCATGTAAATGTACAATACAAAGTACTTTTTTCCCTTTCTTCTCTATAGTCACATCATCTCATTCACCTCTAAATTAAATTAATCAATTGTCCTCTCTCACATCCTCTCAAGCATTAAAGAACAAATCCTTAACAATCAATGCCTTCCATCATCATCACCTCACGCAAACCACTTTGAACCACCACTACATATTAGGGGTAAGTAGTAACCTTATCATAAAGGGTACCCACTTGTGCCCTACTTGATCAAATAGATTCTAAGTTGGTAATTAAGATTACAGGATAGGTTTCAAATATTATTTTCTCGGAGCCTATTCCCATAAGGTAGGATGTGGGTATAAAGTTAAGGTATCTTATACCCACTTAGAACCTGTACTTTGATGTATATAAGTATAAGTTCCAAGATACCTTATACCCACCCTTTAATAATAATTAAATAAAATTAATAAATAGAAAAGAATACCATCTCATTAAAATAAAATAAGGTCCATTCCATAGAAAACCCTAAACTAAATGCATGTCTATACCTTCCCTTCCATCTTTAATCTTTAGCCTTTACTCCATGTTCATTTTTTTTCTACTTCTTCCTTCTTTGCGATATCCATCTAGTAAGGTTTGAAAAAGGGAATATGAGTTTTAAGTTTCTACTTCTAATGCCACCTAAAAGCCACAAATTACGTCCATTACTTATTTTCTATAATGGAATAGTTTTTTTGTTTTATATTTGACGAAAAATTTGATATTATTACTAAATCATAATGTGATTTAATTAATACATATACCTTATAGAAGAAGAATATTTTAGTTTGAAAGATTAGTTAAATTGAGTAATTTCTTTTGAAAAAAAAAAATAAGGCTTGTTTCTATTTTACTAGCCATATTGAAATTTATAACGGGAAAAAAATCTATAGATTCTGTAGGATACTTTATAATATATACAATTTATAGTGTACAAAGTAGTTCTAGTGTATCATAAGGTAGGATATGGGTAACAAAATTTTAGAACCTATACTCACAAGTTAAAATACGGGTAAGATTCCAAACCTTACCCACTCTGTACTTGTTCACCCTAGTATATACTCAAACATTGCATAGTCCCCTTTAACCTACATCAAAATTTAGGTTTAAAATTCCTCCTAAACCGAACTAATAATATGTTAAACACATCATCAAACTCTATCCCCTACCACTCATCTTGTCATTCGCTTTTTCAATAAATTATGATAAAAGAATATGTTAGATACTTGTTAATGCCTAACTATGAATTTGCTCTACAAGAACTAATTCTTAGGTGGTTGAACAAGTAACTTGAAGTAACATTCCTTACTTAGTTCCAACAACTCAATCAAGATTAAGAAAATCAAACTTATTTACTAAACTTATTAATTTTAACTTTGATAGAAAATAGAATAAAGTAGTATTCAATCAATCTGATATAAATAAAAAAATGAATATTTTTATCCCATTAATTTTCTTTCATTACACTCGACTTTTCCTTTAAGTGCTATGCAACAAAAAATGTTTATATATCAACAAATTTTGTGTGTTTTAAGCTCATTATAAACCTCATCTACAATTTCAATATATTACAAGTTAAAACATAATTTGTACTCTACTCCAATGTACAATAGAAAGTATAAGACTACCAATCATAAATACTATTTTTTGGCTAAATTTTTTAATATACTATTAAAACACGTAAATTATCATAATTTTCTAGGGAAAAAGAAAGGAAATACATTTTAATTCACATCACTTATTTTGAGAAATTGATTTTAAACATAAGGACTTTCCCCAACGAAACAATTAGCTAAATGAACCAAGACTATACCTGCAACTAGGCTTCAAAAAATAATATTTGTATTGGTAAATTATTATGGTAATAACTTTTAGAACTATTAAAACTAAGGCAATTGAAATCCGAAAATATCATTATTATATCCAGTAAATAATCCGATACCAATTTTTTCTCCACTATAATATCAACTTAATATTTTATGTTAAGTATACATTTCCAATTACTTGTTTAGTTGTCTTAACTCAACTTACTCGATTTGATGTAGAGGACTAAAATGATTTATGGGTTTTAAGTCCAGTAACAATCTAAGCTTAACTCTATGGGTTAAAGTGATAGAACCTAAAGAGTCAAGTTCATAAATTTATGATGACTTAGGGAGATGTGACATGGTAGGCTTGGATTAGAGACCGTTAGACTAGCTTGTTCACTCTCAACCTTTCTTAATGAAGCTCATGCACATAAAGAGGCTTGCCGTGGGCTTAGATTCAATAGGAGCCTGAGCCCATGAAAGAATCTACCAATAAGGAGACTCATCTTGCCCGTTGATTGCCACCATGATCTAATGAACATTGTTAAGAGACTAATTCTATAAATACTTAAGAGCTCTTCTTCATTTGACAATTTTAGCTATCTAGAGAAATGGCGTCATGCTATTACAATGTTACCACATAAGATCAATAGAGCTCAAATTAAAGAAGATACCACCTCTCATTTAGAATAGTGGGGTTAATGCTTTATTGCTCCTCCACATGTCACACATCCATTTGAAGCTCTCTGGGACTACCTACTCATCTTCCCTGCCTCTTCTTCTCCAAGTCATCCTTTATGTGTCATTCCACGCCACTCCTCTAAAGCTACATGTAACATAAGACGTACACTGCATACATGTAACTATGCAACTAGATACCCTCATTTACATTTTGGTGACTCCATTAGAGACAAAGGACATTGACAATTTGATAATGACACCTAGTAGGAAGAGGATAGTTAACCCTACTAATGGTACTACTTAAGACTAGTAAGAGAATCATGACGTTGTAGAGACAACCATGCTGCCACCAAAAGATGCCAATTAAGCAAAAAACTCACAAGAAGATGCATCTAATAACACTCAAGTGATGCATGAGTTTTGAGAAGCTACTCGAGCATTGAATCAATTCATGATAATGTTTGCTCAATGTGCACCTAAGCTGGCTACTATAGCTACAATGCAACAAGGTGTAGTTCCCTCAAATCCTGTTAATGCTATGAAACAGTATGCTACCTATGCAGTGCAGCCATCTAATCCTCCTACTATTATTGAGGATGCCACTCATGGAAATGATGAGCAAGCTTTTACACTAGAGCCTGTACCTATGCAAAACCTGATGCTTGAGGCAAGAGATACAAGGGTCCAAATTGGAGGCTCTTCACCCTCCATGCCATTCTACATATTATGCGAGGTGGGTCTACTAGCCATCCCAATCTCACCTCAGCCATATAAGTTGAAGCCACTACATCTACTCCAAGAGGTTCATTTGTGACCAATGAAGACTTAGATGTATTTATGAAGGAGATACAAATAAAATCAACTGCAAAAGTGTTTAATCTCAAACTCCCATACAAGCAGCGTATTGCTGACAAACCATATCCCAAGGATTATGTGATTCTTAAGTTTTCACTATTCGACCAGAAGAAAGGAAATGCTCTAGATCGTTTGATGAAGTTTATTGAGATTTTAATTATCTACAAGTTAGATGACAATTTGAAACTGAAGGAATTCTTAGTCTCTTATAGAGAAAGCCTGCACATGGTACATTACTCACCCTCTCGGATCAGTCGATTCATAAGGGAGCATATGTAAGATGTTCCTGGAGAAATTTTTCTCCACCAAAGAGAAGGTCACTTTGATCGATATGGGGCGAATTCAACAAAAACCCAAAGAAGATTTGATGATGTATATTAAGTAATTCAAAGAATGCTCCTTGGACATTCAAGAAGTTTGCGATGAGAAAGAGTTAGTGAAGATCTACATTCAAGGGATGGTTAGTGAGTATGCTATACATCTGGAAAACATCTCCTTAGTCTCATTTTCCACTTTGGTCGAAAAAGAATGAAGAACTAATAACTTTGTCACATGATAGAAAGGAGAGAATGGGAAATTTAGTAGGCAAGCATCATTTGTAAGTTCAGCTTAAGGTGAAAATTCCAATCGAAGCAAGAAACTAAGGAATGAGAAACCTAGGAGCTCTAAATCATCATTATCATTCCCGTGCCCAATGGGAAATGTACGTGCAATACTCGACTAGTGGTTGCAAGACGAGAATATAAAGCTCCCAAAAGTTGAACGATTACCTACTATACAAGAGAAGAACAACCCCAATTTTTGTAAGCTCCAAAGAATTGTAGGTCATCCTACCAAAGAATGCTAGACCATGAAGAGAACATTCAATGAAAGGGTCAAGAGTAGGGATCTTATCATTAAAAATAATGATGTCAGAAACAATCCATTGCTTGCTCATAATAACAAACGTAGTACTATAAACATTGTTAGTCATGATCTTGTGGTAATATAGGAAATCAATATGTTACTCACTAAAGCACAATAAGATAAAGGAAAGTCAACGAAAATTGAACAAGATGAATGTTCCCATGTAGTCACAACGCTTAAAAGACTCCCAATATTTGGAACTTCTTCAACTTACTAAGGTTTGATGAGAAGGCACAACTAGCAATAATGACTACACTCATGCAGATCTTTAAAGGTTAGTATGCAAAGTACAACGCAACTTAGCCTATGAAGAGGATGGTGACCACACATGAGAACACAATTTTGTCTAATGTTGTTATGTACATGAAGAATCCAAACCACAACCGTCCTTTATACATAAAAGGCATAGTCAATGGCTATCCAATCAAAAGAACGTTTATAAACAATGGGTTTTCTTTGAACATTATACCTATTTCTACATTTAAAGCTATTTAGATTGATATGCAACATTTGTAAAGCAGTTTATGTCAATAAATGGTTTCAGTAACTCAACCACAAATAAAGTAAGGTATGTCAATGTGGATTTGAAGATTGAACCTATCTAAGGCTCCATTACTTTTCATATGATAGATCCACATGCACCCTACCACTTGCTCATTGGTAGGAAATGGTTATACAATCATAATTTAATACCCTTAAGGTCGCACCAATGCATTATATGCTACTAGAAGGGCAAGGGTGTATTTATCCCTGCCATTAAAAACCCCTTCAAGTATAATGAATCATACTTCACTGAGTTAGCTCACTTTGACCAATAAACGGAAGATAGAGAGATGGCCATTGTGAAACCCTCCAGCATTCCACTACGTGCTTAGGAGGAAGCCTAGAAGGGTCAGCAAAAGAAGAGAAGGATGTGTGGCTCTCATAGAGGTAAGAAGAATAGAAAACAAACTGAGGAAATAGAAAATTTTGTTAGGAAAGATAGGCAGAGAATATACTGCTTATGATGGTTGTAAGGTCCGCAAATCAGACTTTCCAAATTCGATTCGTAAAATTTAAGTTGATTGCATAAATTATCCAATCAAAGCATAATTTTACGATAGAGCTAAGACTGTTAGTAGAAGTGACTCCACAAGTTTGGATTTAGGAAAAATAAAATAATTAAATAATTTCTATTTAAATTATACGTATATTATCATTCAATTATCGAAAACGTATAAAATGGGTTCTGATAATTAATAAGTCCCTAAAGAAAAAAATTTATGCATACTAAAAATTATAAAATAACTTAAATGATATTTAGGAATACTTATTTGTATTATATATGAATTTACAAATGGGTTTAAATACCTAAAATTCCTTAAAACACCTAATATATACTAAATAATACTAAAAAAATTAAAGAAAATCAATAAAAAAAATTATGTGTCTCTAGGAATGGTCTATAATATGGCATCCCAACTTAGGATGGTGGTTTGGCACTTTAGTTGGGTAATTTGGCATACATTAAGACACTAAATATAAGAGTGTAGTACACTTGGCATTGGAACAAAATATCAACCGACCCTCACTGTTGTTTATAAATTCAAAGTACCCTACTTTAGATCAATTTGGACTCCTAACATACTGGGAAAAATACAGAAAGGGCAGAGAGACAGAAGTGGGTTTTTATAGAAAAATTTACAAATTATAATGCATTTAAAGTTAAATTAAAGTACGCTAACCAAACCAAGACCTAGGAAGCAACCTAGACCACTACCCTACAATCGACCCCATGCTTAGTTAGGTCGATAACCATAAAGTGGTCAGAGGTAGCTACAAGGTGGTTTTCCAGTAAGTTCAATTTTGACCTTAATTTTTACAAAAATAATTAAAAATATCAAATCTTTGTGGGAAATTCTAAAAAATGGTATTCTAACATATTTTTATATGTGGTTTTAGAGAAAAATATTATTTTTATGAAATTGACTCCTGAAATATATCACTTCTAACAAATTTTTAAAATTGAGCCGATTTCAAATTTATTTTCGATAACACTATCGATGTCGTTTCGGCTTCAAAATTTTGCTGTAAAACATTTATTATGTATATTAAATTACTATAAAAAGTTTTCGATGAAAATTATTTTTCATATTTTTATTTGTATTTTAGGCCTTAAAATCCTATTAAAGTAGTTATTTATCAACATATATTTAATGATTTTTCAAGAAATTGATCTAGATTTTGATTTGAGGTGAATCCTAACAATATGTAATGTTGAATAATGTTGAGTGATGAGTTTTGTGGTGTAGACACCCAATTTTTGCCCTATTTATTTTATTTTACTTTTATTTCCTCAATAAGCCTTAAATTAGAAAAAAATACAAAAAAATGGAAAAAAAAAATTAAATAAGAATTTTAGAAAAGTACAAAAAAAATACAAAAAACGGGAAAAGCACAAAAAATGAGAAATTTGGAAAAATATAAAAAAAAATAGGAAATCTAGAGAGAAATACAAGAAAATAAGAAATTTAGAAAATAAATAAAATAAGGAATTTAAAAAATAATAAATTTTTAGGTTGTTTAAATAGAATTGAATTTTAATTTAAATAAATTTGAATAAAAGGTCATCGAGCCTAGGCTTAAATTTGAATTTAGCCTAAACTAACTTGGTCTAATTGCATATATGGACAAGATACAAGCCAACAGCTTAATAGATAAAGCATTGAGTTTACTTGGAGTTCAGAGGTTCAAAACTCACTGGAGCTATAAAAGTTGTTTTTGACCCACTGTAGAAAAAACCCTCTCTCTTTCGACCAACACTCTCTCTCTCTCGGCTTAAGTCACTCTTTCTCCCACTAACTTTCTCTCTTCCCATTGACTCTCACTGTCTCCAATGTCTCTCTCTCTCTCTCTCGATTTGTTCTCTCTCAAACTCACGCACACACTGAGCCTACATACGATACATTACTCTCACTCACAGATACTGACCCAGCCACGTATAGTCGTAACCTCAGACTCCAACTCCCCCACTCTCAACCTCTCTCGCTCTCTCAACACTCTCGGCCCGACCCTCTTTCTCTTTCATTGTGCACCACACCCTAGCGACCCACTGTACTCCATCTAGACCAACCAAACCCCTGACCACTTTCTCTTAACCTCTCTCACTCTCTCAACACTTTTGGTGTTATCTATACAGACTAATTGCACAAACCACCCTCTCATATGCACCAACTCTATACATCCACTCTCAACTAATACAACCTCTACCTCAACAAGCACCACCAACCACCACTGACGATCAAGTTAAGCTACGACGTCATCCCTAGACCCCTAAAGTCCAATAAATCCAACACAAAGCCACCTTCACCCCCTTCAAGAACCCATCAAAACACTTTAGATCACCTCCGTTCATTAGTTGTTTGGTGACCCAACCCGTAACCTACTAGCTGACCTGAAGTCCGAACCCGAACCAGATCCGAGCCATACCCACTGACCCGACACAGTTTGTTCCATTTCCCTATTTCCAATTTTGGTTTTGGTGTTGCATTATTTTATATATTTGTTTTTTATCATTTTATTTGTTTATAAAGAGAATGTAATTGTAATTAACAAAAAAAAAGAAGAAAAAAAAAAGAGAGAAAAACCAAAAAATGGAAAGACAAAAGAGAAAAAGGAAGTAGTATTTAGCTTAGTTTTATTTATTTATTTTCATATTTTATCCAAAAAAATAAAAATAAAAAGTAGAGAAGTAAATAATAATAATAAAATTGTTTTATCACTTAGAGAATTTATTTTCCAAAAAATAAAATAAAAATAAATTAACCATTTTTCAAACTAAGGCGTTTTATAATTTTCAAAAATAAAATTCAATTTAGGAACCTTTAGGAAATTTCATTAAATAAATCAAAGCAGGTAAAGAACACAAACCCGACATTTTTCTAAAATTAAATTTCACTCAACCCGTTATGTTTTTGGTAAATGAACTACGGAAGTCTGATCCCGAATAATGGGTATGTAGGCACCCTTATATAAGTACAAGACAACATAAAATATGGAAAGTTTTATTTTTCCATTTTCGTAGATATTTGTGTAAATTAATTAATTTAGTCACGTGTAATATGATTAACTATTTTAGAAATTAAAAAGGGTATAGTTGAAAAGCGAAATCAATTTTAGAAAATTAAAAAGTGGTACCCATTTAGGATTTAATAAATTAACCCCTGAATCTAGATCTCTAATTTAAAAAAAAAAAAAAAAACGTTTTCTAAAATGGTTTAATTGATAGACCGGTATATAAGTTATAACGGTTATAACTTAAGTCTTTTTCCCAACTCCAATTGGGTGGCGACTCCAAAGTACTTTGAAAATGTAAAAAACCTATTTTCTTTAAATCTTAGTCAAGAATCAGTACTAAACAGGTAAGGGTTTAGTATTGATCGGTTTAGAGAAGACTTAATTTTTAAGAAAGAATTGGGAGATAAAAAACCAGGCTCAACATGTAGTATTGGGAGCATTGGGTTAAATATTATGGATTTGGGGTGTATATATACGTAATATGTGAGATATTCTAATGAGAAAGTCAAGAAGAATTGGTTCAAACTGATGTGGAAATAGGCTATATGATGAATTTTGAATCTAATTGTGAACCGACCTTATGAGTGTTTAAGCTAAAATATGGAGTACCCTCGAATAAGAAGCAAATTCAAAAGCTGAATCAAGAATAAGGTATATAGGGTAAACTAAGATGTTGACTAGAAACTAAATCAAAGACCTATTATACTTGAAATATAGTTTAGACTTTACAAAATAGATCAGGGAAAGTTTCTAGGCTTATGTGTAAAACTATAATCAAAAGTTGAATCAAAGTTTGATTCAGAAACTAATTCAAAACTTAAATCAGAGACTAAATTCACCTAATTTAAAGTTAGTTAAACTCTGTATAATAAGTTAGAGAATTATGCATAAAGTGTAATCGAGAGCTGAATTAGAACATGATTCAGAGACTGAATTAGAGATGAAATCAGAAGTTACATTAGAACTAGTTAAAAGCAAGAATACACACAAGAGACAAAAAATCTAAATAATTAAGTATTGTAATACCTTAAATTAAGGATAATAATCTATATTACAAAATGGATTATTTATACAAAATTGTCTGAATACTAAAATAATATTTTATGTTATAGCGACGAGTAACAATATTGTACCATAAGTACACCTTAAGTGAGCAAGTGCAAGAATTTAAGTAAGTTTAGGATTAATATGTTACTATATTTTGGAGTACTGTTTTATAATACTTAGAGGACTAAAATTATACTTGGTTATGATTGTAGGAAGTTTGAATGTGTGCTGTACTATTTTGAACTTAATTATGTACTGCTGATTTGCTGTTCTAAAATGTAATTGTTTGTAATGCAAGAAATTGAGTGATCACCTTAAAATGGACTTAACTATATTAGACTTGAAGCGATAAACTAGGCATGCATTGCAACCCACTAAAGGACGTTTAGGATTCTCTAACCAAATACTAACCCCTTCAAAAGGGATAGCGTTGTAACATATTGATCCCTTCTTGACACTTAGTCGAATTAAGTAATAGGAAGGAAGGTCACAACAAGGGTGAAGATAGTGGATCAAAGGTAGTCACGGGAGAAGTGGTATTTCCATTGCACAAGCCTGGGTTTGGTACTAAATTATCACATTTGTGTTGAAATTCCTCAACTCGAATCAGAGCTGGTAAAATCCTTTAATCTTATAACGGACCAAACAATATTTTACGATGGCATTTGCGTGTTGCATTGCATCTAAATAATTGTTTGATAACCCTATTCATGTTTATGTATAGTCTTATGTCACCGTCCCTAGTTACTGAGCAATTGGTTGCTCACATCCCTATAGATTTTCTTGTAAATGTTGATTAGAATACCGCATTACAACTACCCTGAGGTTAGTCACTGCTTAATTCTAAGGAGTAAGATCATAAATGGATGAATCATCAGACTTTTGAAACTTTTACCTTTATGTTTTGATCTTTTGTAAATAGACTATGTGAATGTTTTTTGGCACAAATTACAGAGTTATGTAAATTTTTATGAACTGTCAAAGCTCTTAATATAAGTTTAAAGTCCTTCACATAGAAAATAATTATATTTTCATGTGAATTGTTTACTTTAAGGTGGATTGGTCATTGATGCCTTATGTGAATCAAGCCTATGATGGCAATTAGGATGTTAGCTTCTATGCTGATTGGTTTACATACTGAGACTGTTACAAATATACTACTTCGAGGTATAAAATAGTACAGGGGTTTGGGGAAGTTTGATTTTCTTCTTCAGATTCTATACTAATTCAAGAACTACGATCCCCAAAAAAGAAAAGCAAGTTCAAATGAAACCTCAAGTGGAGGAAGTCGAAGAATTAGATCTACAGTGATCTAGATAGTCATCGCAGCTAATCTTTGCAAGTAAAGGTCTCCCACAAGAGATAAAGATCCCACCTGTCACACTATTAAAGGAGTATATAGATGTATTTGTCTAGACATACAAGGGGATGTCAGGATTAGATCCCAGCCAAGTGGTGCATCAATTAAACATGCACCAGGAGTTAAACCAATTAAACAAAGATAACGGGTCTTTCGCCTTGAGGTGGAAGTTTAAATTAAAGAGGAAATTGAAGAGCTACTCAAAGCCATTTTATCAAGCTAATTGAGCAACCTACTTAGCTTGCAAATGTAGTCCTAGTAAGGAAGAAAAAAGGCTAAATACATGTATGTGTAGCCTTTTAGGATCTCAAAAAGGTTTACCTAAAGGATGATTTCCTACTTTCGAACATCAACACCTTAGTTGACAAAATGATAGGACCCGAATTCTACTAACGAGTAGTGGGTAATATCCCCTAAACTCACAATGCAACAGTTTTAGAATAATCAACACATATCACTCTCGCCTTTACTACATTCTTACAAAAGATCATCACATGAGAGCATTGCTCTAACACGCAAATTCTACTAAGGAAAAATAAACTACAAACATAAAGCATGTTTGGTTCTCCATTTAAAGACATATACGTATTGAAAGGCTAAGTAGTGGGTAATACCCCCTTAGCTATCATACTATTGTCTTTCATCATAAGTAACATATGTATTTCCCTTTGTAAAACAAATCTAATATGCCATTAGACCTATGTAAGGATCAGTTCCAAACCATGAACTTGCCCTATAGGCCTTCGAATCAGGCCAACCTAGATAGAAATGAGCTTGAACCAGCTGACAAACCACCAAGCCTTAAAGGTCTAAGCGGTTCGACCTTAGAAAACCATCAACCTGGTGGGCCTTTAACCAGACAATTCGATTGCTTATTCGAGTTTGCCCAACTTCAATTATTTTTTAATGAAAAAAAAATTCAACCAAAAATAAAAATAAACCATTCACGCATCACTACATGTCCACATAAAAGTATATTAAAATTATTTGGGAAAGAAAATAGAAATATGGGAGTAAATGATAAATTATCAATAGTAATTAATGGAAATGCGGAAAATTAAATTTGAAAAAAAAAATTAAAAAAAAGAGGCATGGTTTAAGGGCCCTTAAACCTCCAATTCACATAAATAAGCCTGAGCCCGTAGCTTTAAGAGCTAGGCTCAATTTAACTAATTATCTGCCTATGAACCAACTGTTCAAGGCTAATTCAAGGTTGATTTAGCATAGTACATACCTTTATGAGGCATCCAGCCAAAAGCTAGCCATGAAAGGATATTTCAATGTTTTTACGTACATTTCAGTTTGTTGTAGCTAAGTGAGAATAATATCTCCTAAGAGCACAATGAAACGAATATTGGCACAAAAAAAAAAAATCATATTAACCCTTGCGGATCTAATTTATTCAACATTTCGGTAAATAGAAGATGATTAAAAAAATGTTATTCATTCAAATACTCCATGTTTGCATAAAAGTATCATAAAAAAACAAAAGAAAGAGCACAAGAGAAATGAAAAGTAAATTCAATGACTACCATCAAACTTTGCAGTAGAATGGCACCCATCACAACCTCCAAGGAGCCTCCTAACCTCAAGCTCAACTTCCTTTAACTTAACCTTAAGTTTACTGCGTTACTACATGGCTTCATATAATTTCTTGGCTTTACAAAGAATACACTCAAGACTTCCAACCTTGAAATTGAGGCTACAAGCCTTAGTGATACTTTCATTAGAAGCTTCAACTTTTCTACTAATAATGAATCCAAGGAGATGAATAGCCTACCCTAACAATACCACCATAGCACTAGCTACATTAATACCCAAAACAAGGCATTTAGACCAACAGTCTCCTTCTTGAGAATGCAACTACTCCAATGCCTTAATAAAGTGGGAAGGCACTGTAAACCCATGAAAAGAAGTAGTATCGGTTGGTATTACAGTTATATCACGAGCTAGCATGTGACTTTATTATGGCAATTCAATAATTGGGGGAGGATCAACACTAACAAGCACTATAAGTTAATAAGCATGAGTGGAAGAAGAAATAGTATCGATAGTTTAAACAACATTTTCACCAACATCATTACATACACCACCCATGTCATCACCTTGAATGCCAACATGAAGTAAATCATCAATATATGTATGCATCTCACCTTCTGGAAAATGCTAAGGTTAACTATCATAATCATCACTACCATTATCGTCATCATAATCATTTTCATTCATGTCACCAGAACCAGTATTAGATTAGGACTCCTAATTATCATCACTATTTACCTATGCTATCAAGTCCTCCCTATCATCTTCTTCTTCTTCTTCTTCATTATTGTTTGCTATAAAGAAATCTCCACTCTCATCTACAGGTCCTAAGAAGTTTACCACATTATCATCATGTCTTAGTAATTCCCAATAATCAACCAACTCCTCATCTTCACCTTCATCTATAGTCCTAAGAGATGCAAGTTGATCTTCAACACAAAGCTACTTCCCACTACCGTATGAGTGGTAGTTGGCATAGAGCTTGATGCACCAACATGTTTTACTTCCATTTAGCTATAACCTAAGTTGTATTACCTTTTTATGTATCCTATAAAGGAAGACATACAATAGTTTATACAATTATATATACATGCAAAATACATATGGGAAAAAAAAAAAGAAAAAGAAGAAAAGCAAAACTAGACAAAAGAGATGGAAAGTTTGTTAAATGGTACATGATGGATGTGTGTATGCTTAACATGTTCAGTAGTTAGTAGTACGGGCAACAAAGATTTGCCCCTCTTCTTCGTTTAGGACTTTCTTGGTGGTTTAGGAACTCGCAAATAAAACTTACATCTATGGATGACAACCTCTTTTGCCTCTTCAACTACTTCAGCAATGGCATAGTTACGAAACACCTTTAGATAATTAATCTAGTATGTCAACCACCTAGTAAAAGCTACCCTATAGCAAGCAGGAGATGGAAAATATACATATCAATCAGCTAAATAAATGTCTTTGAAGTTCATTGGTGTAAGTGCTTTGTAATATGCATCAAAATCATTGTTAATATTGATGCGAGGAAGGATACCTTGGTTAAACCCTAATTGATGTGCAACTTCATGAAGTGCATACACCATCTCCTTTCACTCAAGGAAACAATAGAATCATTCTAGTCATGCAGTGAAGGAAGACTTCCAAGTATATACCAAAGAAGGAATCTGACCTCAATATGTGTAAGTCTCACAAGTTCCTAATATGTCCATCAAGTCTTTGGAGCCTAAAGGATAGAAATGAAGACACTCTTCATACCCAGCCAACATATTTGTATAAGGTCAAAAAGTAGCCTCGCTAGCAATGTAAGCCCCAAAGTTCAGCCAAGTAACCGTAGGATTGAATTTAGAACCCAAGGTTTAGAGCGATCGGCTAAAGGATCCGATCACACCCAAATTATAAACTATTGAGAGAAATATTAGTAAAAATGACCTCGTAAACTTAAATTTAAGAAAATAAATAGCAAAATAGGAGACTATAAAATTTTCAAATTTTAAGCATAATAACTGCTAATTACCGAAAAGGCAAAAAGTGTAATATAATAATCAATAAATTATTAGAGATAGATTATATGTATACTAAAAATTTTAGAATGACCAAAATAATATTTAGGAATGTTCACGTGTACCCTACATGTATTTACGTGTAGATAAAAATTCCCGTAATTACTAAAATTGGCCGAAAACTAAGCAAATAATTAAAGAAAAATATAAAATAATTATGGAAAAATAAGAAAAAAATCAGAAGATGATAAGATGAATCAAGATAAGGTCGTGGCAGGTCCAAAGCTGCAAAATAAAAATTAGCCAATAAAAATTGAACAACACAAAAGCCAAAAATTAAGGAATTTGGACAAAGTCTTGTCAAATTAATGCATATTAATTACAGAAAATGTCTATAAATAGGGAAAAAATTTACAGAGCTCATTTGGACAGTTTGGAAAGTGAGAAAATTAGGTAGAGTCGAAAATTCGAGAGAAAATCCAGAAAATAAAAAAAATAAGAAAAACTGTGCAGTTAAGGGTTTTAAAAGGAACCCACACCAGAAGAGGGGCTGGAAGTGGACGGCCACCACCACCACACGGTGGTGGCAGCGCCCAGGCCAGCCGATAAGGCCATGGTGGCCCGCGGTGGCCGGAGCCACCAAAACCGGTGAGTCCAAATTCTAGCCCGATTCTTGTGAAATTTTGTAAAAATAGTAAATATAATTATAAAATTATGAATTTTGTTATTCTGGGATATTTTTGTATGTAGTTTGTAGTAAAAATATTATTTATATGAAAACATGTCCCGTAAGATAGGGTCCTTAAGAAATCATGCAAAACCGAGCACATTTCGGTTTAGAAATAAATGACCTTAGGAGTGTAGTTTGGAGCTCAATTTTTTTCTGTAGGATTCTCATGTGATATAGAACAGTGCTATGAAGCCATTTTTTTTAAATTAATTTTATAAATTTTTAAGTTAATTTTTAGCCCTAAAATGATGGAAAAATTGGGTGATTTAGGGTTAATTAGGTGATTAGGATGTTAATTACTGATTGAGATAGTAATTAGATGTTTAGGGATGTTAATATCTGATGTGGAAACCTAATCCTAGTGTATGGAGTGTTAAGTATAAGTAATGAAGGTGTTATGTGGTAAATGTAGAAAATTAAGAATATGTAGAATTAAAAATTAATAAATATGGAAAAATTAGGTTTAATTAGATAATAATATAATGAAAATTAGAACATAACAAATCTGAAACAAAATTCAATTTTAGGTAATTATATGAAAAATGTAAAAATTTCTCACAACATGAGTAAATTCGGTACACTAATACGGATTTAAGTGTACCGCATGGAATAAAATGCGAACTAGGGGTAGTAATCGTATTTAGGAGATCGGGAAGTAATGTGATTAATTTCACATTATGGGTTGAAACGGATTTCGAGGGTTGGAATCTAAAACATTACTTAGAAATCGAACTAAAAACCTAATTTAGAAATCGATGCGAAAACCGAACCTGAACCTAACCCCAAACCTAAAATAATTATAAAAGACTTAATACCTAAATAATTAGGTATATTTAACCTTAAACAAAACCTAACAATAAGCGTTATCGGATAAAATGAACTTATAATATTATATGCAATACTGAAACCACGTTCGTGTTATAGGGATGATCGGCGATGGCCTGAGCAAATCGGACCTCGAGTGAGTGAGCGAGGAGTTGAGGTAAGTTGGGATTAATACGATGCTGTATTTTGGAGGCTTAAGATTATGCTTGGTTGTGCTTGTTAGATAGAGAATGTGTGCATGTGCTTGATTATGCGTGATGCTATGATTCTGTTTGTTGCTCTAGCACATATTATATGACTTGTATGAAAGGATTGATCACCCTAAACTGGACTTAATTAAATATCCGACCAGTAATCATAATCGGACATGCATGGCAACCCGTTAGGGGAACTTAGGACTCTCCGGCCAAATACCGACTCCTTCGGAAGGGATAGCGCAGGATTGCAAAATGGTCCCTTCTTCATCCTCAGTCGAACTAAGTGACAGGAGAGGAGGTCGCGGCGAGGGTGAAGGCAGTGGTTCGAAGGTAGTCGCGGGAGGAGCAAGGTCTCTATTACACAAGCCTGGGTTTGGTCGTGAGCTGTTGCATTAACGGCAACTCCTCAACCCGGATTAGAGCGGGCGCAATTTCTCTAATCTCACGACGGGCCGGACAACGTCGTGCGATGGCATTTGCTTGCACATGCATTGCACCTAATAAGTGATTGAAAACCTTGTTGTGTGTATGGTATAGTTTTAAGTCCTCCGTCCTAACTTACTGAGCTGTGGTTGCTCACATCCCTATAGACATCGTGCAGGTGCTGGCTAAGAAGCGGCAACAACTACTCTGAAGCTAGCAACTGCTGGATCCTGGGGAGTGAGGAAAAACATTGAAGAATCAAAACATGTTTTACTTTTCATTTCTGATTAATGTAATAACTGAATTATAGTGACTATATATAACTTTTCTCACTTTCTTAAATGATTTGTTTAAATTACAAATTGTCTACTTCAAAGCGGGTTAGTCGTGGACGCCTTGTGTAGATCAGGTCTAAGATAGCGGTTGTAAGGACAACTTCTATCTTAGGGCGGTTTACACGGCGGGGGCTGTTACGACTCTACCGCTTCGGGGCGTGACAGTTCTAAATTGGTATCAGAGCGTAGTTTTACTGAACTCGCTTTGAAATGAACAATTAAAAGAATTAGGCACTTTAGGAGTACATTGAGAGTGGGTAGAAATAAAGGGATATTAAAGTAACGAACTACAAATTATAGGATAAGTAGTAACTGTAACGTTACATTAAGATAGGCGTTAATCGAAGTTAACTCTGGTGATGGGATCATGTAAAGAAATTGGTGATTAGTTGAAGTGAGTAGTTGAGATGATTCAAGTGGAATGAAGAAGAATCCATGATGAAATCCAGAATTGAGATATGGAGAACAATATGATAATTGATTAAGTCGGAATATGTTATTCAGGAGTTTGTTACCGAAGTTACGTTGTAATTGATGAAACTTATGGATGATAATAGAGATTAATCTGAGTTTTAACATAATAGAGATCATGTGATATGACTTGATGAATAAGGATGGTTTGGAAGTGAAAGATTGTAACTTAGATGACGTTAATGAGATATGTGTAATAAAGATAGAAGAGAGATACTCTATTCTACTTGTACAACTTATACTTCGATTAACACATCATATATCCTTGGACGATTAATCCCAAAAGATTTATTGAATGGTTATTACATTTTCTTGAATCAGTTGGAGTAGATTAAAATTATATGCAGTATGAGAATACAGTATATGAGGTGACAATTGATAATAGTATTGAGGAGTTTAGTAATAATAAGATATATGGAATGGTTAATACTTTTGATTTTCTTATTGAAGTACGACGTCCTGAATCACCAAATGGAAAATGATACTCAAGGAATGGGAAGATAAATGTGGTGGAAATTGGAATGATGAATACAATGTACTAGATGGTTATATTTTTGTTAGAAGTTAGAATTGATCATATGATTAGCTATTCATATAAGTTAGGATCCTATTGATATTTTAATAGATACAGTAGTACTCATTAATGGATATATATTCTTTAAATATGTACATATGCTATGATGTATTATACACTTGTGAGTAAGAATGTGAAAAAGGATTGGATGCATCTTAGGTGACCGATTTTGGAAGTGTTTTGTATATGTAAAAATTGGTGGTTTATTGAAGTGATTTAGGCTGAATGAAGTGTAATCTTTGAGTTAATATAAAGTGGAGGTGTAAAGAAATTTGATAGATACGATCGGTGGGATATGCTAATATTGTGGATGAAATTCCTAAGAAGTTTGTTGATGAATTTGTGTTGTAATCAATGTGATGCAATGAAGTGACGAGATACTTGAACAATGGTGGAAATCGATTTGAGTTTTGGAACAAGAGAGATGTGGTGATATGTATAAAAAAATTTAGGTGAATCTGAAACTCATAGGATTTGTGAGATGATATTAGCTTGGTGCTTGGTATAAATATGAGGTAGTATAAATTGAAATGAAATAAAGAATGGTATAGAAACGGATTCTAAGAAGACAAAACATTGAGAGGGAAAAGTTAGAAACCAATTCAGAAATGAATCAAAACCTATACTAGAGGTATAATCAAAACCCAATTCAAGAATAAATCTTATATAAAATAAGAATGCAGTATAAGAGATGATAAATGATGATAATAATAAGAAGTCTAATGATGAAAGGTATATGAAGTGATCGTTATTTCTGATTTTGTTCCATGGAAATATAAAGGATCAAATCAACAAGTGGAAATGATATTGAATTAATTAGAAGACAAATGTAGTGGAATTCTTTTGAATGAATAGTTGTTATAAGTAATTTGAATTTTGGATATGGTATGATAGTTGATCGTGTTTTCTTAAAAATTAGGATTGACCCTACATTAGTTATTTATATACGTAGATAGCCAAACGATCTTTTAATGGATGTAACAGTGCTTCTTGATGAAGTGTAAACTTTTGGACATGTGCAAATGTAATGATGATTGACATATTTGTGGCTGGGAGTATAAAAAGATCAAATGTATTTTGGTAGACAATCTTGGAAGTCTTTTATATATGTAAGAACAGTAGAAGGAATAATGTTATGAGGTTACAGTCAAATTAAGAATTCTTAGGTTTTTAATGAATCATGAATTAAAGAATTATAAGTTGGAGTGATGATTAAGTATGAGTAAAGCCAAATGAATAAGAAATGGATCATGAGATTTTTATGTAGTGCTGAGGCAAGTACAATGATATCATTATATAGTACTTATAATTGGTAAATAAGATAGATAGTTATTAAATGATATCTAAGAAATAAAATAAAATTGCTACGTAAACTACAACTGAGTAAGTATTCCCTAAAATATTAGTAGGATGAGTAACAAGCAATGGTAGAGATGGAATTAAAGTAACAATTTGGAGATGATTAGGACTTTTAATCCACAGTTACTTAGTTATTTGAAGGATCAATCTGAAAAGGCATAACTCTCCAGAGAGTAAATTTTATGAGACAGTCATCTATTAGTAAACTACTTAGGATAAGAAATGTTAATCACGGATAGAATTTAAGGATCCAAGCTTAAAGGGATTAGAAAATAAGCAGTGATTTCATTGAACAAAAAGATTTGTTGATGAGTACCCTCACCATAGAATATACAAATGAATAAAATGTAAGTACAATGATGATATTAAGGTATTCATTCCGTATAAGTTAGAAACTAGTAAATGGACAAGGATTTTAAGATAATTGAGATTTTTGTTACCTATTAGTTTAGAATATATATTGGAGAAGGGATATTGATCCATAGAATCGTAGGATATGACGGAAATGGAAGTTAAAAAGAAAGTTACTGATGGTGGGTTATGAGAAGTTTGTCTATATCCATAAAGAGAAGATTGAGGAAAATATCAATAAGTATTGATCTACTAGTAACATATAAGGGTTCAAATGTATCACTGAAGATCATTTTGTGGATATTTGAATTTCATGATTTAGTTAATTAAGAATTAAACCCATGATCAAAACTCTATATTGAATATTGTAAATGATGCCTTAAGAGTTTGAGGAGTAACTGTCAATTTTTAGAATAATATGAGATTAGAAGGGCATCAAGATCAGTACATAAATTGTAGTAACAGAATTAGGAGAAACAAATGTATGCCAACTATATATGAAAACACTTATTGTGGTATCCTTCAATAGTATTTTGATATACAAAGTATTTGTGGACAGCATTTGAATGATCATAAGTGATATATTGAAATGGAAGACATGTGATTTCCAGAGGAGATAGTACGTTTCCATCAAGCTCGTTATATTTAGAGAAGGGATTTCAGTGGATATTAAAAATGTTGAATTGATGATTAGAGGAAAAATCCATTGAAGTAATCCAGTATACGAAGAAGATTTAAAGATACAATGTACTTCATATTAGCAATTGCAATAGGTAATCCAACAGGAACATGGCAAATCTGAATTGTCCAATTGTTGTTGTTAAGTCTCATGTCTTGTCGATCTGGTCAGTGTATCTCGTTGTGTCATGTTTTGTTCAGTAATAATCTTAATACTGTTTCTTTTGCTGAGTCTGTCAGTCAAAAGTTATATTCATCTCGAGTCGAGTCAAGTCAAGTCAAATTGAGTTGTTAACCATCTCATTTGAATCCGAGATGGAGAAGCGTCAAGATTTGCCAATTGCTTCTGTTGATCCTATGCTAAGCTTCATGAAGAACAAATGAGAAGCTAAGATAGTAATATCATCATTTTGAATAGAAGATTATGGATGAGAGGAAAGGATGAGAGGAAAGGTGATGATATGAAGTAAATGTAGAATCGCTAATGATCATAAATAAAACTTAAGAAACAATCAAATAAGGAATAAATGGAGAATAAACCAATAAGAAAATTTGCAAAATCATAAAGCTAAGTTATAAGATAATATGATTAAGAGACTACAGCGATGAAATAAGCCCTAATCGATGCTAAGATAAGGAATGCAAACGAAGGAAATTAAGAGATCGGGCAAAGGATCAAATAGAGAAGAAATGAAATGTTACTTAGAAAGCAATTAAGGAACTTAATCAGTAGACTACACAGATGTTTCACTTGAAGATAGTTCGGTAGAATGGAAAGTGGGTTTTAAAGGATATGAAGTAACCCAAAAAAATACTGGATAATTAGGTTCAGAAGTTCAAGAGTTGAGACACGGAGTAGGTAAAGATACAACCTGATGAAGGCATAGACTTAGAAACTAAAGTAGAGCTAAATGTAATGAAGACAAAGTAATACTTATAGGTTGTTCGATTTTTAGAATAATAATAATAATATATAAACTATCAATCCTAGCAAGTAAACAATACATGGATATACAGTAGTTTCGAGGACGAAACTATTTTAAAGGGGGGTAGAATGTAAGCCCCAAAATTCAGCCAAGTAACCGTAGGATTGAATTTAGAACCCAATGTTTAGGGCGATCGGCTAAAGGATCCGATCACACCCAAATTATAAACTATTGAGAGAAATATTAGTAAAAATGACCCCGTAAACTTAAATTTAAGAAAATAAATAGCAAAATAGGAGACTATAAAATTTTCAAATTTTAAGCATAATAACTGCTAATTACCGAAAAGGCAAAAAGTGTAATATAATAATCAATAAATTATTAGAGATAGATTATATGTATACTAAAAATTTTAGAATGACCAAAATAATATTTAGGAATGTTCACGTGTACCCTACATGTATTTACGTGTAGATAAAAATTCCCGTAATTACTAAAATTGGCCGAAAACTAAGCAAATAATTAAAGAAAAATATAAAATAATTATGGAAAAATAAGAAAAAAATCAGAAGATGATAAGATGAATCAAGATAAGGTCGTGGCAGGTCCAAAGCTGCAAAATAAAAATTAGCCAATAAAAATTGAACAACACAAAAGCCAAAAATTAAGGAATTTGGACAAAGTCTTGTCAAATTAATGCATATTAATTACAGAAAATGTCTATAAATAGGGAAAAAATTTACAGAGCTCATTTGGACAGTTTGGAAAGTGAGAAAATTAGGTAGAGTCGAAAATTCGAGAGAAAATCCAGAAAATAAAAAAAATAAGAAAAACTGTGCAGTTAAGGGTTTTAAAAGGAACCCACACCAGAAGAGGGGCTGGAAGTGGACGGCCACCACCACCACACGGTGGTGGCAGCGCCCAGGCCAGCCGATAAGGCCATGGTGGCCCGCGGTGGCCGGAGCCACCAAAACCGGTGAGTCCAAATTCTAGCCCGATTCTTGTGAAATTTTGTAAAAATAGTAAATATAATTATAAAATTATGAATTTTGTTATTCTGGGATATTTTTGTATGTAGTTTGTAGTAAAAATATTATTTATATGAAAACATGTCCCGTAAGATAGGGTCCTTAAGAAATCATGCAAAACCGAGCACATTTCGGTTTAGAAATAAATGACCTTAGGAGTGTAGTTTGGAGCTCAATTTTTTTCTGTAGGATTCTCATGTGATATAGAACAGTGCTATGAAGCCATTTTTTTTAAATTAATTTTATAAATTTTTAAGTTAATTTTTAGCCCTAAAATGATGGAAAAATTGGGTGATTTAGGGTTAATTAGGTGATTAGGATGTTAATTACTGATTGAGATAGTAATTAGATGTTTAGGGATGTTAATATCTGATGTGGAAACCTAATCCTAGTGTATGGAGTGTTAAGTATAAGTAATGAAGGTGTTATGTGGTAAATGTAGAAAATTAAGAATATGTAGAATTAAAAATTAATAAATATGGAAAAATTAGGTTTAATTAGATAATAATATAATGAAAATTAGAACATAACAAATCTGAAACAAAATTCAATTTTAGGTAATTATATGAAAAATGTAAAAATTTCTCACAACATGAGTAAATTCGGTACACTAATACGGATTTAAGTGTACCGCATGGAATAAAATGCGAACTAGGGGTAGTAATCGTATTTAGGAGATCGGGAAGTAATGTGATTAATTTCACATTATGGGTTGAAACGGATTTCGAGGGTTGGAATCTAAAACATTACTTAGAAATCGAACTAAAAACCTAATTTAGAAATCGATGCGAAAACCGAACCTGAACCTAACCCCAAACCTAAAATAATTATAAAAGACTTAATACCTAAATAATTAGGTATATTTAACCTTAAACAAAACCTAACAATAAGCGTTATCGGATAAAATGAACTTATAATATTATATGCAATACTGAAACCACGTTCGTGTTATAGGGATGATCGGCGATGGCCTGAGCAAATCGGACCTCGAGTGAGTGAGCGAGGAGTTGAGGTAAGTTGGGATTAATACGATGCTGTATTTTGGAGGCTTAAGATTATGCTTGGTTGTGCTTGTTAGATAGAGAATGTGTGCATGTGCTTGATTATGCGTGATGCTATGATTCTGTTTGTTGCTCTGGCACATATTATATGACTTGTATGAAAGGATTGATCACCCTAAACTGGACTTAATTAAATATCCGACCAGTAATCATAATCGGACATGCATGGCAACCCGTTAGGGGAACTTAGGACTCTCCGGCCAAATACCGACTCCTTCGGAAGGGATAGCGCAGGATTGCAAAATGGTCCCTTCTTCATCCTCAGTCGAACTAAGTGACAGGAGAGGAGGTCGCGGCGAGGGTGAAGGCAGTGGTTCGAAGGTAGTCGCGGGAGGAGCAAGGTCTCCATTACACAAGCCTGGGTTTGGTCGTGAGCTGTTGCATTAACGGCAACTCCTCAACCCGGATTAGAGCGGGCGCAATTTCTCTAATCTCACGACGGGCCGGACAACGTCGTGCGATGGCATTTGCTTGCACATGCATTGCACCTAATAAGTGATTGAAAACCTTGTTGTGTGTATGGTATAGTTTTAAGTCCTCCGTCCTAACTTACTGAGCTGTGGTTGCTCACATCCCTATAGACATCGTGCAGGTGCTGGCTAAGAAGCGGCAACAACTACTCTGAAGCTAGCAACTGCTGGATCCTGGGGAGTGAGGAAAAACATTGAAGAATCAAAACATGTTTTACTTTTCATTTCTGATTAATGTAATAACTGAATTATAGTGACTATATATAACTTTTCTCACTTTCTTAAATGATTTGTTTAAATTACAAATTGTCTACTTCAAAGCGGGTTAGTCGTGGACGCCTTGTGTAGATCAGGTCTAAGATAGCGGTTGTAAGGACAACTTCTATCTTAGGGCGGTTTACACGGCGGGGGCTGTTACGACTCTACCGCTTCGTAGCGTGACAAGCAACATCTATCACATTAAGTAGTGACTGTGTAGGTTTTATGCGGTCCATTACCGAGCTTGAGAATGTGTACAATTAGGCTTTCTATTAAGAGGATTAGAATCATTCCTGTATCACTAAGAGAAGAACAATTGTAAGAATACCAACTCTGAATGTGATAATACTATATAACGCCCCTTTAGGCACATTGAAGCTTCATGATAAAGATCTAAGCGTCCATATAGTGAGCCTAAGTAAAAGGACCATAATGAGAAACATTCGCCTTAGGTAATGCAAATTGCCAAAAGAAAAATTCACAACCTAACACCATCCTTTGGTCCATTAGGAAATACATATAATGATATCAAAATGCAAGAAAAGCCTCCAACTCATACTTGAAACAAAAACACATAAGTTACGATAGTCTAACAGTATAAATGACTTACTCACACCAACGACAAGGCCCCACGACCCATTTATCATTTTCCCCCAAACTTTCAAAGAAATAGCTGAGCCATGAAGTGAAAGTGAATTTCCTGCTATTTCCCCTAATTATATGTGCTTTATCCATGATTGCCAGTTAACCATCGTTTTTCTGGCATATAAGAATTGAGTATGTGAGAGAGTAAGCTCCTTCCTCTCATTTCTAAAACACAACATCGACTCCCCCTGTATAGGCTATCTTTCTTATGCTTAAGGCTTTGGCTCTACGAAGCACCATCCCCTATTAGGAACAAGGTCTAAACAATAGTTGTGCTTCTTCATGTCTTTCCAAAAGAAGTCCTTAACGATGGTCCTATTTGGCAACTTTTCTCGAGGAGAAGGTACCTCTAGTGCTCGACCATCTATATGTACTCTCAAGCATTTCTTATTATCGACATAGGTATCATGTGACTGACTCCTTCTAGACTTCTTACTAATCTTCAAGATAATTGATTCATCAATTGTAATAGCCAGGATATCAGAAGTGGTACATGAAAACAAGGATATTATCACTACCACCTAAGGGAGGAAAGGAAGACTAAACAGATTTCAATAATGGTGATACTCGAAGTTGCTTGCAAGAAAAAAAATAAAGCAAAAAAAATTGCTAGATGAGTTAAGTGTTGGTGAATCTCAAAAATCAAGGAATACTAGATGAAAAAGTGGGAAAAATGAATATTTAAAGTAACAAGAAGTACAAGCCCAAGCTCTTAACAAAGATAGGAGCAATCGGATGAAGGAGCAACATGAAGGGACACCGTAGACCTTACTATAATTTTGAGGTTGATTTTCAATCTTTTTTTAAGAGACTCATGTAGGCCCAAAGCATGATAATTGGCATCTTTCTATGGAAGCATGATCAAGAAGCTAGACTTGTTAGATTAAAAAAGAAAAAAAAGGAAAAGAAATTTTATGTTTGAAGTCCGTGCAAAACGAGGTCAGCCCATCCCGTGCGCGTAATTTCAATACAGTTGGAAGCATAGTCACTCAATTTGCAAGCATCCATGGACATTCATCATTCTTTAATGTATGGAAACACGATGTCAACCACATGAGGATTTGTTAATATCGAAAAGTGGGAGAATTGCTTCTATATATTGAGTAAGCATTGGATATTTATTCAAGCAAGATCCCAAAATAATAGCGTAGTTTACAATATCGAGCATAATTGATGATGACTAGGAAACCATCCTTAATATACATTGTGGTGATGGACAAAAGACATGATACTTAGGAAAGTACCATTAGTATATGACTATCATAAGTACCCGTTACGCAATAACTAAAAAACTATCATGGGTATTTAGTCACCATTAATCACAATAACTAAAAAACTGTCGTGTTCTTTCATTCTTACATGACCTCAAAGGAATACAATATCAGAATTTATGGAGCAAAACCCTTACAGTCATAGAAAAAGCAAACAATAAATTCCATGATGGCATTGGACCATGCATGATTGAATTTATAACACGTCATTGCCACTGCTTTAAGTTTACGCCCAGATTCACTAATTTATAAAAAATAAAAAGAAAAACAATGACAAGCGTTCAGCTTACGAAGCCCATACAATATCCTATAATGGTAAATCTAAGTCATACATCCAAGAATTAGAAAAGGGAAAGCAAATATACATTGATATATTATGGTTTGGACGAAGAATTATGGGTCCATATATGAATTCACAACAGGAAAATATATTGGACCTTTAGACAAAGCACGTGTGAGAATGGATGTTTGATGAAACAGCCAATCGAAATAGGTGAACAACTAATCCTGGTCGAATTTCAATCCGACATTTTACGAGGATCGAGCATATAAAACAAAGTGGCCAACATGGTGATAAGTCAAAGGTGGTGTTCAGTGGACTAAACGCAAGCCTCATATGATTCGTGTATTCAAATCTCAAGAGGCAATAGATGCACGTTGTAGAGCAGCAAGAATGGAAAGAAAAAAACGATTTAAAGAAAATATATATATATATATAATAACGAAGGTACTCCATAGGCTTGGATCAATTCGGAGCTAGAAGGAATATGAAAATACTATAAGAACGACAGATTGTTGTGCCCGTTTGCTACCTTAAGTTTACGCATATCTGTTGCTTTCAATTGTTCCGATGGACTAAGGAATGGAATAAGATCCTGCGAACATTAACACGGTTAGTGTTCCAAAAACATAAAAAGGAGAATGAAAAAGAAAAAGTAGAGGAAAATTTAAAAAAAAAAAAAAGAAAGGAAAACGAGCAGCTTGTGATCACGGATGTTACAATGGCGGTAGAGGAAGGAGATATTGGCCAAGTCGCATGAGAATAAGATTTCAATACGACAAGAAGTCTGGTGTAACGCGAATGCGGTTGTCCACGTTTCTGTAGTCATTGACTTTTTCTTTTTATAATCACGAAATAATTAGGCGAGACTGAAATTATGCAAGAGTCAAAGGCGAGTTAGAAATAGCGATAACGGTAGAATGCGACTATCACGACACGCTCAACCCGCGAAGCGTATCCAAGAACGATTTTTTTTTAAATAAAATGGGGATGTATTGATTTTTCAAGAGACTGGGAAGAGCAATTTATGGAGTAGAGGGTAAGAATATGTGGAAACGAGAAAGAAGGTTGTCAATCGTATCTTATGGGTTGGATGGTGTATCAAGTTCGGGAACAAAGAGTACACACTTTCCGATTTTCTTTTTCTATTTTTTTTTTTTAAGAGCTTTCCAGTTTGGATGACTTTCGCAAATATCCGGTCGAATAGACAACCTTGGCAAATTTTCGTTTCAATAAAAAGTAGTGGAGTGTGAAAGATTTAGCCAAATCACATGCAGTATAATTATGGAAAGGAGATAAAAGGATGGATGAAGATGAGCCCCATTTGGTATTTGAAATACGGAAAGAAGAAATTTCTTTTTCCAAATACGTTCAAATTTAAAAAAAAAAAAAAAAAAAAAGAAAGAAAAAAGGGAAAGATTCGGTTCGGAATTTAACGTATAAGAGTGGATGCGTGCGTATTATGATAACTAGATAGGAAAGAGGGGTCTGATTACGAATTTGCTAAGGAATATTACTTTATGAGGATGGACTGCTTAGCAAGTGATAGATGAGGAAAAAGGAAAAATAAAAAAAAAAAAAGAAAGAGAGAAATTCAAAACCATTTTTTGAGGGGTTTTTAATGTTAGCAAAGTAGTGTTACTCTAATACTAGCTGATCTAAATAATTAATTTATAGAAACTTAATCTACGATATTCATCCTATTAAAATAACATAACATGTTATATGGACAATAGGTCAACTAATTAATTAAATGAGAAAAAAAGTTAACATGCTAACATTCTATGGCAGGTTACCATGATCGGCATTATAGTAATACTATATTGCTAGCGTTACATTAGAAAAATCTCTATTTTTTAATAATAATGGAGCAACAAGGAAGAAATTTGGTGGAAAAGATATGAATCTATGAAATGAAGTTGCATTCAGAAATGAGAGTAATTACTACGAGATTAAATCAAGTGCAAATGTATTTGTATACAACCCATTGAAAACAAGAGTGAAAACATATATGTAGATTTATGGAGATTTTACATGCAAGATCGGCTTACATAAAGGAAGCCCGCATAGTATTACAGATTTATTTAATATACTACTATGGAGGCAATGTCATCCTAAAAAGCCTAAGGCAACACATGCAATTAGAAGATTCTATAAACTTACGCATTGAAATATGTAATAAGTGAATTTGCGGCGTTGACATTAGGCTCATATGCCATGATCCATCAATAAAATAAAAATCTTAGCTATGTGAGCATGTGTAGCTACGATGTAGTTCCCATTAGTGCATATGTGCCAGGTAATAGCCCTAGCTATCTTAAAGAATACTTTTAATGTCCAAACCCCTTCAACTTCATCCGAAAGACTTTGGTTAGAAAGCAAAATGTAAAGAGCTAAAACAATTTACAAGCTTTAAGTCCATTAACGATATGGGCTTAACTCTATGAGTTGGCTTGGAGTAGGGACTATTAGACCAACCCGTACGATCTTAACCTTTCTTAGGGAAGCTCATGTATATAAAAAAACTCGCCATGGGCTTAGATTCAATAGGAGCCCATGGAAGAATCCATCAATAAGAGGACTCATCTTGGCCATTGATTGCAACCATCATCTAACGAACGTTGTTGATATACTAATTGTATAAATACTCAAGAGCTCCTCCTCATTTGACAATTTTAACTATGTAGAGAAACAGCGTTATGCTGTCACACTGTTACTACATAAGATCAATAGAGCTCAAATTGAAGAACATACCATTTCTCATCTAGAATAGTGGGGTTGATGTTTTATAGCTCCTCCACTTGTCACGCATATGTTTGAAGCTTTGAGACTACCTCTTCTTCTCGAAGTCATCCTTCGTGTGTTATTCCGCGACACTCCTCTAAAGCTATGTGTAGCGCAAGACACATGTTACATGCATATGACTACTACAGTCAAATCCCCTCTTCTATATTAATCAATGAAATATTAAATCAAGAAAATACCCATCCATTTTTATACCCTCTCCACCTCCTGTTTCCCTCTTGATCTAGAGTGCAAAATTGACAACTTTAATTCTATCCAATCTATTATATGAATTTATCTCGTTTTTATACATTATTTCTTCAAGATTTATTTTCAACTTTAGCTTAATAGTTAGTTCATAATATATTTTCTATTTTCCTTCATTTTTATATTTTCACCCATTTTGTGTAAACATCATGATCTTTTTTATCGTTCTTTAGGTGAAAAACAAAATATCAACTTTGTTTTTCAAATTCACTCCCGTAATAGGAATTATTATACTTTATTACATGTATATTGTCTTCTTTCTATAGGTGCTAAAGGAATCTTAGATAAAGGAACCTTATGTTAAGGCACATGGACAAAGACGAATCCAAAGACTCACTAAATTCAAAGACTTTGTATCACACAATCAGAAAGTATAGATGGTATATAGAATACTTAAGGATCGTAACAAACCTAGTTTGCACACATTAGATGGTGCATGTAACAACAATAGTAGAAAAATAATAGATCTTAATATATTGTAACAAGTATAAAAAGAATAAATAAGAATAGAGAGGGTATGATCCCCTTTACGAAGAAAAGAAGTGCTAAACTTTTGAGGATTCGCAAATCCACTGGAAGTGATCTACTATAACACCTACAAAGACTAAATAAAGAGCAAGTTAGCATTTGTCATTAATTTCAATTGATATTCAGAGTGAAGAAGAGAAATGAAAGAGAGAGTTAGGTTTCAAAGGCTTATCTCAAAAGTCTTTAGATTTGGAGTAAGAAAGAAAGTATGAGTCTTTTCATTTAGAAGAGTACCGAATATTTTAGTACTAGTGAACTTAGCAATTAGTGGGCTAAGCTATTCATAAAACATTGGTGCTCTCATCATAACGACAAATTCTACTAGAGTTGCTGTTCTTGATGATAAGATTGAGTTTTTGCAAAACAATCAACAAAAGTTACAAGTTGATATAAATAACAAGTTTAACAACATTGATGCAAAGTTTGAAATGTTAGTGTAGTATATTTCTACTTTACAAACTATGATAATGGAAAAACATGGGAATTGGAGTGCTAGTGGGTGCCTAGATGGCACATCATCATTTTCAAGCAACAATTCTATTCCAATAGATTCTATCTTAAAGGAAATTGAGCTAGAAATACCAAAGTTTAATGGCAGTGATCCGGATGTTTGGATCTTCAAGACCAACAAATTTTTTGAGTTCATCTTATCTTAGATAGTAAATGTGTCACTATTGCATCTTTTGCAATGAAGGACAAAGCATTGAGTTGGTACTAGTGGGTAGATCATAATGAGAAGTTGCAATCTTGGGGTCAATTTACCAATGCCTTACAATCACAGTTTGGCATATCAAAATTTAAAGATGTATAAGGCTTATTAGCTAAAATAACTTAGAAAGGTTCAGTTGCAGATTACAAAAGCCAATTTGAAGAATTGTCTAATAGAGTACATGGGCTATTAGAAAGCTTATGCATTAGTTGCTTTATTTCAAGCCTCAAATCTTATATTAGGAAAGATGTCCGAATTGCTAGACCTTCTACCATTTCTAAAGCTATTTAGCTTGCTAAAATGAGTTAAACCAAATACTCTAACCACTTTCCTTTTTCGAAACCTTTTTCTTCTTTCACCAAATCTTCTTCTACCATTCAATTTTGTAAACCTGCATTTGATACTTCTAAACTCACAAAACCAACATCCATTCATTCCTTTGACCCTGTTTCCAAACCTATCCTACCAATTAAGAAGAAGACCTAAGAAAAAATGAATGTATGATAGGAAAAGGGGTTATGCTATATTTGTGATGAGAAGTACCATAGAGGATACAAGTGTAAAGCTAAATTCTTACTTTTGTTATAGGAGGATGAAGAAGAGCATTTTGAGAGTATAGTCGGGGATTATGTGGAAGAGCAGGCTCTTGAGCAGTTAGAGGATTCTGTTGCTATTGCCTACCATGCTTTGTTAGGTGAGTCAATTCCTCGTACTTTACGTTTTAAGGGCAATATTGGAGGTCAAGAAGTTATAGTACTAATAGACTCAGCTAGTACCCATAATTTTGGTTCAAAGTCATATTACTAAGCATTTAGGACTTGCTATTTGTCTATCCCTACATTCCAAGTCATTATTGACTTAAGCATTTGATAGACTTAAGCATACTTTGGTCTCAATTCCAATACTTACTTTACCTGATTTTAGCAAGCAATTTGTGGCAGAAACTGATGCTCTAGGGATAAGGATTGTTGCAATACTTTTACAAGATGGGCATCATATTTCTTATTTTAGCAAAAAACTTCCTCAACATATGCTTAAGGCTTCAACTTATGTGAGGGAATTACTTACTATTATTGAAGCGATGAAGAAGTGGAGACAATATTTGTTGGAGCCACACTTTATCATCAAAAGTTATCATAGAAGCATTAAGGAACAATTGATACGGGTCATTTCCACTCTTAAGTAACATAAATACTTGACTAAGTTATTAGGTTACGATTATACTATCATGTATAAGTCAGGTCAAGAGAATACAATAGCTGATGTACTTTCTAGGCAAAATGATGCCTCTTTTTTTAGCATTATCTATGCCTAGTTTTTCTATCATTACTCGGTTGAAGAGTGAATATAAGCAATTACCAGCTTTTCAAAGGATTATACAGGAGTTATAGGAGGGTAAGCCTTTGAAATGGCCATTAAGGTGGTACAATAGATTATTATATTATACCCATAGATTTTTTTGGTGCTTAAATCCAGACTTACTCCTCAATTATTGATTGACTACCATTGTACCCCTACTTCTAGTTATTTTGGCATATCAAAGACTTCTAAGAAACTTACCATAGATTTCTACTGGAAGGCTATGAAACATGATGTGGAGGTTTTTATTAAAGGTTATGTTGTGTATTAGCAATCAAATACATAACCTAACATCTAACAAGTCCATTACACCCTCTACCAATACCAGAGCAAGTATGGGAGGATGTATCTACGAACTTTATAACATGCCTACCAAAGTCTTAAGGAAACATAATTATTTTAATAATAATGGATAGACTCTCTAAGTACTACCATTTTAGAGCTTTGGAGACATACTATACTGCTACACGAGTTACTTAGTTATTCCTTCACATTATGGTTAAGCATCATGGCTTTCCATATTCCATTGTATTTAATAGAGATACAATTTTTCTTAGCAAATAATAGAAGGAATTATTTTCCTTGAGTGGAACTAAATTATCAATGAGTACTGCCTATCATCCCCAATGTAATGGGAAAACAAAGGTTCTAAACAAGGTGATTCAGTAATACTTAAGAGATTTTGTTATGGATCAACTAAAGGATAGGTTAAAGTTTTTGGTATAGGATGAGTTAGCTTACAACACCTCTTATCATCAAGGAACCGGGTGCATACCCTTTGAGGTAGTTAATGGTTGAAAGCCACCAACAATGGTACATTATATTAGGGGAAGAACTTCAACTTTGGAAGCAGTTGATCTGGATATGACTACCAAAGAAGAAATTTTGAGTACATTACGTGGGAATTTAGAAAAAGGCCTAAAGATGTATGAAGAAGTATGCAGATCAGTCAAGGATATAAGTTAACTATGACATTGGTGATTTGATGTTTGTCAAACTTTAACCCTATAAGCAGTTGTCTTTGACAAAACAAGGTCATCACAAGCTTTCTAAAAGATACTATGGGCCTTTCCCTATCATTAAACGAATAGGAGACTATACATATGAGCTACAATTACCACCATATGTACGTATATACAATGTATTCCTTGTTTCACTACTCAAGAAGGCACAAGGGTCTCATATTCCTTTATTAAACCTACCACCAAATGCTATACACAATCATCCACTTATTCAATCATTGATTATTTTGAACTCTAGACTCATACACATGCAGGGTTATTAGGTGCCTCAGAATCTGGTATAGTAGCAAGGGCCAGTACCAGAGGATGCCTCATGGGAAGATTTCAAGAGTTTCAAGACTTTATATTCCGATTATGAACTTAAGAGCAGGGTCATTTTTCAAGAATTGAAGGAAAATGTTAAGACCCATGAATAGAGACGGATTCGAAGACCCATTAAATTCGGAGACTTTGTATTACACAATCAAAAAGTATAGATTGTATACATTAGAGATTGTAATAGGCCTAGTTGTACACATCAGATAATGCATGTAACAATAATAGTAGAAAAATAGTAAATCTTGATAGATCTAACTAAGGGAATAACAGATTTTAACAAATAGTAACAAGTACAAAAAGAATAAACAGGAATAGAGAGGGTATGATCCCCTTTATGAAGAACAGAAATGCCAAACTTTTGAGGAGTCTTAAATCCACTCAAAGTGATCTACCATAACACCTACAAACATCAAACAAAGAGCAAGTTAGTATATGTCTACAATTTCAAATCTTTATTTTATTATACTCATATGCATCATGAGTGCACATTACTTCGTATTCAAAAATTATGAGTAAGAAATAATTAAAAAAGAAATAAAATAATTATTATCCCAAAAAATCACTCAACTTAAATCAGAAAACCCCATTCCCTTAAAGTTTACTCTTTATTGTTACGAAAAAGCACTAGAAATATGAGTAAGTATTGAAAGTTACTTTAGAAGATGCTTCCATCAATTTCGTAAAATAATTTATGCATATTAAATTAAAATTATTTTGAACTGTTTTTTCTATATAGATTATTTTACCACCTCAATATATGATACTAGCTTGTAATGTTTATAAACATGTTGCTCCATTATATATGCTTTGAAATGGAAAAAGTCTTGAGTTGCTAAAGGCGTGTAGACAATTCGCTTCATAAGCTAAAACACACAGTTAGACATGTTGTATATATTAAAATTAAAAATTAAATACAATTATCATATATTCAATGTATTTTAATATTTTTATGATGCCTTGATGCAATTGTATATTCATATATTTACATGCATTTTTCATACTATCTATGCATTCTTCTTCTTCTTTTTCTTAAATCCTTAATTATGTATATAGCTTGATTTAATAATTGTATTATGTTTTGTATTGTATCATTTGCAATATTTGTTTGTTGAACACACATCGTAGGTGTATCATTTTCTAGTTTCATTAAATGTGATTATTAATCTTATCCACTATTGTTGCGTCTAAAATAGATTGTTAAAAAAATTCATAATTTGTCATTAATACTCAATTTACCCCCTCTTAAGTATTAATCTAGTGTTCCTCCACTGTAGAGTGACCTATGATAGGATGAACAGAGGTGTCTAATAGTAGAAAATAAAGATGTTTATATAAATTTTATAATTTTAGAGGTACCATTATAATACAACCCATATATAAGCACAACCATTATAATAACCAGATAGTTGTAACAAATGCTTAACAAATGACATAAAAATATTATAACAATTGAGATTTACAAATACTTTCCTTTTCACATACATCATAATTATATATTTTAGTTATATTAATATAACATATGATAATGTTATAAACAATGCGTATAGATGGATATTATTAAGAAAAAATAAATTTCCTTAAAATTACATTCTTTTGCATTAAGTTAAAAAAAGCATCCTTTATGAACATCGAAACATCATTTTCTCATCTCAAAACAATCGAAACCAGTCAAAACAACCCCCTTCCTCACTGATTTCAACCAATATCATCACCAAACAAAATAAATCTTAAAGAATCAAGCCAAAGGAGAGAACTTACATGTAATCTTGATGAAGTCACTCCACTTAAACATTTAAAACTAACCTTTCAACTTTACAACAACAAGGTTTTACACGTTTTACACAACTCCTAACAAATCAAAAGAGGTTCCAACCAAAAATGAACAAAGAACTTATTAAGAACTGGCTTTCTTCAAGCTTTTCTTGAAAAAGATGACCTAAACCCGTCCAAAGGTAGAACACTCGCTAGAAATCCTGCTTCCTTGCGTTTCCTTAGCTTCCCTTCATTGTTTGGCGTTTGTAACTCACAAAACTGAGGTTTGGCTTAGGCTTATGAGTAGTTTGGGTTAGTTTTTATGTTTGGAGAAAAGAAAATGTTGTTAGATGAGATAAATATGTAAGAGATATGGGGAGAAAATTGTAGGTTATGAGGAGATATGAGGGAGGGTAAGATACGTAGAGATAGGGGTGGGAAAGTGGGAACTCAATATCTTCCAATGACCAAAATACCCTTAGAATCCCTTAAATTCTCAAGCCATATCAATGTCTACAATCTAATAAACCATTTATTTCCTTTCATTTCCTTAGTTAATTTATTTATTTGACTTAGGTTTTGCAATATTTATTCCCCAATAGTAGCCCAACCCTAACTTGACTCTCAGTGCTAAAGTGTACATGTTCTTTCTGCATAAAGAATCCTAGCAATAGATCCAGGGTATATAGATTTGACAGCTTCAAATCCAACTGGATTTGTCTTACAACTCTAGAGTATGTTAGCTTCTATGCAGGTATAGCGATCTATCTACATTCCCAAGAAAGGGAAAATTAAATCATCACTTGATCAATAGAGCAAGAAGCGAGCAAAAAAAAGTAAAGTCTTGTGATTCTCATTACAAATACACACGACAAAGTGTAAATTCATATGGTACGAGAAAGAAATAAATATGAAGGCATTTGAATTATGAACGTAAAGATAGGCCATAGATTATACTTGTATGATTAAGAGGCATAGAGAATTAAGATCAGAACGAAAACTATTGAAGAAATTAACTAAATTTTCTTTGTAAGTTTCGACATCCTCTTTCCATTTAGAATTGGGTCCTCCTTGCCACCAAAGGAGTCCCTTTAGTTCCCTACTGTTTTTAATGGATGCCTTTGCCCTTTTTATCAGCTATTCATAAAGATAGGTTCCCGGTTACCACTCGACAATCTTGCTGCCTCCATATGCACATGGGACCAAACCAATAACTCCAAATCTCACGGTTTTTTCCAGCAATATGTAAGCAAATGGCATTATAGATCCAATTCCATTAGTCTTCTTATAATCAAAGACTCAATGGAGTGGTTCTTGGGCAATAACTTAAGTGAGCTTTGCATTAAGCATAAGAATGTCTTTTCGTGGTTGGCATTCAGTTAGGATGATGCCATCTTATTTTATCCAATGAGTGTCGGTGTTCTCATCGATACCTCTGTGACCAAGCATGTTACTTTGGCCTGCAAAAAGGAATATATTTTTGGGCTACTTTTCTAGGTTTCTAGGCCTTGCAAATACAATTTTGGCAAGGAACCAAAGGAGACACAATCAAATGTACATCTTGATGTGCTTGATGTTTGTGAAGATTGAAATGAAAAATTAACTATTCATAAAAAAAGGAATTACTATTTTATACATTTCATGCTAACTAGATAATTGATGGTGGTTCCACAAGCTTTTGTATGCTTGGGCCTTCTTTTGATTTGCTTTGCTATCATAATAGAATACTTGTTATAGGATGTGGGGAAGAGAAAAATCTGTTTCATAACATAAATTGTTCTAGAAGCTATAGATATTTTGCATCCGTACATCATTGCCTGCAATGTTAATGACTTAGTAGTTAATATCTTTCTACATTAAAAACACCTTATATTTATAGGAAAATATATTACAATTGATAAACAGAGACATCACAAAGGTTGCAAAAAGTTTTGAGTGTTACCTTTTATTTTTGACCCCATATATTATATATTCGTAAAAACTTATTACAATATTATATTTGCATTTTATACACATATACACTTATACGGTTGTATTAAACATATATATATATATAATACGAAATATAACTAATAATATAATACATACATATAACGTCCAACCTAATACATATATAAATATATACAAAAATTCTTGTAAAAAGGAAAATACCAAGTATAAGTACACATACATATACCTACTATTATACATGTACTTGTATATGTACAATAAATACTATGTTTATATATACATGTGTATATATTCACGCCACCCTTATATATATATATATATCATATACGTATACTTATACTTATATATCATATAAATAAATAAATATCATGTACATATATACTCATACATGTTTACGCGTACACATGCATATATCAACACCTAAATAGTGAAAATACTAAATACATACCATATGTATTCTTCTTTATACATACATACATATATATACATAAAGATATACGTAGCATATCTATATTATATACATACATGTACATATTTTAGACCATATACACAAAATACATATACCTTTGTGCATACATACATGTAATACATGAAAAAGAAAAATAACAAATACCCAATATATATGTATGTACATAGGATAAAGTATATATACATATATAAAAATTAAATGCTAACTTACCTAGATCCTTTATTAATTTTAATCAATCCTCTTGGTCTTCTTCTTCTTCTTCTTCTTCTTCTTCTTCTTCTTCTTCTTCTTCTTCTCCGGATTTTTGCAACTTCCAGACATATATAATGGAGAGGTATAAAGCAATTAAAATGAAAAAAAAAAATCAAGGAACAAATCTTAGCATATCACATATTAATGAAGATAAGACATATGCTTTAAAGGATTTGTCCTTGTTCCATAAATTCGTGACGCTTGTAAATTATTTTTTTATACATGGGCTACTGTATTCAAGTGTTAGAATTCACCTAGGAATAAGAGAAAAATTGGGAAGAAAGAAAAAGAAAAGAAAAAAGGAAGAAAAAGAAAAATAAAATCAAATATATATAAATTTTCTAAACGCAAAAATAATTATTATAAATTAATTTTGGGTCGGGTTTGTTCTCGAGTAATTGCGCGTACATCAAATTTAGGGATTTTGTACGCGATTTAAGTTTCGATCAATTTATAGAGTTTCTATTATCGATACTACATTTAATTTCTAAATTCAATGAAAATTTTATCGTTGCTAGCCTTATTGACTCATGATATAGTCTAGGACACTCGGACTTAAATTAGGGTTAGGATTACTGATTGTATAGGGTTTTATAAGTCGTGCTTTTGCTGCATTTTCTAGATGAAATTTAGGCCAATCCAATTCTTCCATGGATTGAATGCCTTTTGTGCATGGACATTGACCTTTCATCCATGGCTATTTGTTTAACTTGTTATAAACATATCTTTAACTCCTTCGTATATTGATTTTTTTTTTTCTTATGTACATACTTGAATGGAAACAATTTGCGCAATGGTAAGCATTCCTAGAAGTAATATCACGGAACGCTTTCTTTGTTTTGAAAGGTAGAGATACAAATAAGGGTGGAGGGTTTTTGCGATAAGCCAACATTTACGATGCATAGTATTTTTCATATTTTTTTTCTTATAAGTGATGCTTACATGTAATGTCTATGAAATTTTCATTTCTATATATCCTATCATCATCTTTTCGAGCTCGGGTAAGTTGTTGAACATACAAATTGAGAGGAAAGATGAATATGCCAACAGAAAGACAGTCGCATCATCCTTTATGCACACAATTCGTTCTAATCAAAATAATGTTTACAATTTCCTTGAGATCTTGATTTGATGATGGGCTAAAAGTGGATATTCAAGGCAGATTTCCAAAGGGGAAATCATAATCGAAAGAAAACAAGAAATATTTCGATTTCATTGTCGAAATTCGACTACAATAAGCAACTTCCTCTAAGTTATTATGTATTCCGTTGACACTTTTGCATATATAATCATAGGATGAAACCATTCCATTTAATTTTTGTTTTCCAAAGCACGATAACGAGAAACCGAATCCTCTACACTGAAGCAACAACTTTTAAATAACTTATTAGATCATACGAAAAGCAACATTACATCCTTCACGGTGATCATAGAGCAATTATGCATGCTTCCCAATCGAAGAATATTTATCCGCCAATAGTTGCCCAACCTTGACTTGACTCTCAGTGCTAAAGTGTCTGTAGTCTTTTTGCACAGAGAGTCCTAGCGGTAGATCCAGGGTATATAGATTTGGTAGCTTCAACTCCAACTGGATTTGTCTTACAACTCTAGAGTATGTTAGCTTCCTCTCCGGTATAGCGATCTGTCCACATTTCCAAGAAAGGGGATGAAATTAAATCATTACCTCATCAACAGAGCTAAAAGCGAGAAAAAAAAAAGGTAAAGTCTTGGGATTCTCGTTTCGAATACATATGGTGACATGTAAATTAATACGCTACGAGAAACAAATAAGGACAAAGGTATTTGAATTATGAAAGTTGAGATAGGCTATACCTGTATGATTAAGAGGTTGGGAGAATTAAGATCGGAGCGGACCCTGTTGAAGAAATTAACTAAATTTGCTTTGTAAGATTCAGCATCCTCTTTCCTTTCAGAATCGGCTCCTCCTTGCCACCAAAGGAGTCCCTTTAGCTCCCCACCATTTTTAATGGATGCCTTTGCCCTTTTTATCAGTTGTTCATAAAGATAGGTTCCCGGTTGCCAATCGGCGATCTTACTGCCTCCATATGCACATGGGACCAAGCCAATAACTCCAAGGCTCGTGTTTTTTTCCAGCAGTCCATGAGCAAATGGCATTGCAGGTCCAATTCCATTAGTCTTCTTGTGATCAAAGACTCGATGGAGTGGTTCTTGGGCAGTAACCCAAGTAAGCTTTGCATCGAGCATAAGAATGCCTTTCCGCGGTTGGCATTCAGCAGGGATGACACCATCCCATTCTGTCCTATGAGTGCTGGTGTTCTCATCAACACCTCCGCGACCGGCCATGTTACTTTGGCCTGCAAGAAGGAATACATTTTTGGGCTGCTCTTCTAGGTTTCTCGGCCTTGCAAACACAACGTTAGCAAGGAACAAAAGGAGACACAATCGGATGTACATCTTGAGGTGCTTTTCTTCTCCCCTCTTTTATTAATGTAGGGTTGTGAAGATCGAAATGAAAAATCAACTACTTATAAGAAAAGGAGTTACTATTTTTGTACATTTCAAGTTAACTAGATAACTTATGGTGGTTCCGTAAGCTTCTATATGCTTAGGCCTTCTTTTGGTTTGCTTTGCTATCATAACAAGATACTTGTTATAGGATGTGAGGAGGAGATGAATCTGTTTCATAATATTAATTGTTCTAGAAGCTCTAAACATTTTGTATCCATATGTTTTTGCCTGCAATGTTAACGACTTAGTAGTTAATATCATTCTGCATTGAGAACACCTTCTGTTTATACGAAAATATATTATGATTGATAAACATAGACATCTCAACAGGTGTAAACTGTTTTGAATATAACCTTTTATTCCCGTCCTCCTTACATATTATATATTCGTGAAAACTTATTACAATACTATATCTTCTCGCCAGTACTGAAAAATATTCTATCCATACTAAATTATGTTGGCAATTTTATATACGTAAAAGGTTATCTTAGATGGTTAGTTGTTGTATACCACTAAGTAAATAAATCAACTTTTGTTATATAAAGTATCGTAATACGCGCATTTACACATATATTTGTTTTCAAAAATCTTTTTTATAGACTGCATCGTCTCTATTTTCCTCTATTTGATGAAACCAAAAAATCAATAGGTGACATTTTCCCCTTATGAATGAAAAGCCTCTAGCCTTTTCTATGTAAATTATATATGGCTTTCAACATTAGAATTTCACTTTCTAAATCAGATTCGCGGGTCTTCTAAATCTATGAAAAAGGTGTCTTTTTGCTTTTTATTTTTATTGATCACATAGACGTAATATTTCAAACCAAAAGAAGATACTTTGTTTGGCTTTTTGGGGAAAAAAATGCATTTTAAATGGTGATAAACTTGAACGTTAAAAGCTTATCGTTACTTTATATTTTATTTTCCCAAATATTCTTAAAAGTAAAGACCCAATAAGAATCGCTACATATAATTTCTAAGAAAATGTTTTTTATTTAAACTGTGCTATAAAGAAATGAATTTCGATTTAATGGAACGATATCGCGATATTTCTTTCTTCTTCTTCTTTTTTTTCTCATTGACATGTACCAATAAACTTTTAGATATATGATTTGCAAAAAGGAGATTTGATTCTGAAGTTCATTCCCTCCATAATATTTACATCCCTAAGGTTGTTAAAGGAAAACTAAGGTATTAAACTCGTATAAAATTATTTTATACCCTTGTTTCGAATGTATTTTTGTAGGAAAAATAACAGTAGAGTCCTAAATGTTTTTTGTTCGTATGTGTGTGTAGATATATAAAGGATTAAAATGGCCAATGACATATGGAAAACTTTTTTTTTTATGGAAATAAAATGAAATAGGAGAAAAAAAAAAACTAAATGGAATGATCTCATGAGATTTTTTTTTATTTTTATTCACTAACATGTAACAATGAAGTTTTAGATTTATGATGTACATAAAGGAGATATGGTTATCATATTCATTCCCTTCGTAATATTTACGTTCCCAATCTTGTCAAAAGAAAGCTAAGGTGTTAGATTCATATAATCTTATTTTATACCATTATTTCGAGCTTATTTTTATGCGAAAATGATCAGTAAAGTTCTATATGTTTTATGTGTATATGTATTTAGATATGTAAAGAATTTAAATGGATAACTTGGCGTATGCAAAACTTATTTCTTTTTTCATGGAAATAAAATTAAGCAAACAAAACTAAATGTAACGTTATCGGGAGATTTTTTTTTTCTTTTTGGTTCATTAACGTGTAAGAATAAACTTTTTGATTTATTTTTGTATAAAGGAGATGTGATTCTTATATTCATTCCCTATATAATATTTACATTTCTAAGCTCGTTAAATGAAAGTTGAGGTGTTAAGACTCATACAAGATTATTTTATACTATTATTTGCAACGTATTTTTTTAGCAAGAAAGAACATTAGTCCTTTATGCTTTTTTGTGTGTTTGTAGATATAAAAAGGATTTAAATGGCTAACTTGATATATGGAAAACTTTTTTTTTTCAAGGAAATAAAATTTAATTAAAAAAAAACTATATTAACTTGTGGCATATTGTGCCTAACTTCATTTTTTATCCTCCATATATGTGAGATTATGTATATGTGCATAGATATATAGAGGATTAAAATGGTTAATAAAAATGCAGAAAACATTATTGACTTTTGTCATAATGTACCTAACTTCATTTTTTTAGAAACACAAAACATGATTATTTGACATGAAATTTTTCGTCTAACGAAAAGTTTGACAATTTCTTAGTTCTAATGAAGATAAATTTTTTGGTTTGGTGATTTGGGGAAGGGCAAATGTCATGCTAGCTACCTAAAATTTACAACTTTTTATAACTTTATACTTTGAATTTTCAACTTCTTATATTACATATTGAAACGAAACTTACTAGAATGCCCTTGGTAACAAGCGGTTAGTAACCAATCCAACAAAAACTAATGGACCAAATTTAATCACTTAATCCAAAAGTTTCAACCCATGTCGATACTTAGGCCGCCATTCAATCTCGTGTAAAACTACTTAACATCCTCTATAATCCATGTATACCTTAATTCACATGGTGAATCACAACATTCCTCTTGCTCCAAAACACACAAAGTCCACATTACGAAACTATATAATTGGGTTCCCTCTTTTTTGTTGTCCCCACATTGGACATCTACTTATCGTTGATAGGCTCTAAAACCATTCACAATCTCCAAGCTAAAGCACTTAATAATAAAGCAAACAAACATAATATGCTCACTTAAACCACCTAGCCTAATAAAAGTTTTTAGTTAGTGACGACACGGTATCCATTGCTTGGCATCGTACATAACTACTCAACATCTCCTACAATAACGCTGCATGGTTTTGTCCCTCGACGCAATGGCCTTCTTCAAGAGGTTACCCATCCTAAAATTGACCTAACTTTTGTATGCTTAATTTCAGAGTTTCAATGTACTCTAAGTCATTGTACCGAAAGGTACCTTAACAACTTAGAGTTCAATCATCTAGCATTTAAGGGGTACCACAATCCATCCTCCTTATAGATCTAACATCTTCGTCAGTTTCATTATATAAGTCTAAGACTACCATTAGGTAAGGAGTTTGCCCTTTCATTTTGTGAACTGCTCTGATACTACCCTGTAATGACTCGATCGAACCTCCTCTTATCGAGGTATTGTCCCCTTGTAGGTTTTATCTCTCGGTATAGCAACTTCTTAGAAGATCACCCATCTTAAGATTGACCTTACTGGAGCACGATTAACTTCGAAGTTTCACTATACTCTAAGCAGCTGCACTAAAAGGTGCCATAATGATGTAGATTTTAGTCATCTAGCATTTAAGGGGTACTACATTTACAACCTCTTATTTTTCAATTTGGCATCCATTAACCCAATTACCATTAATAGCTATTGTTATTTTCTAATCGATCTCATTAAGCCACCCATTTCTTAGTCATATCATAAATTCATGGCGCCTCAAGGTTTAATAAAGGTATAGTGAGAAACAAAACCCATAACAACAAAACACTATGTTTTTAATGTAGTTGTAGGCTATGGCAGATTTTACTATGTTTTCTTTATGTTGTTTGGAATTCCTTGATCATATGCTAAGGTTTGAGCTATTTTATTTTAGTAAAGAATCTAGTGAGAGCATAGATTATTTCTAGAATAACAAATGTTTTTTTTATTATTATTATTTAAATAAGGTTTATGACTCTTGAAAGTTTCTACTTTGTGTGGGAATAAGCACTGCGTTCATACCTTTCTGGAAGTTACAAGCAAAAACAAAGAGGATATGTTCGACTTAGATTCGATACTTTGATTGGATTTTAGCCACTCCTCAACTTTTACCTTTATCCTTATTTACATACTTTAGCCTTACAGGACGTCACGACGCATGCATACCTGAAGTTAATTTAGCCATTTCGAGCTTTTCGAAGCCCATATACGACATATAGTATAACAAGGTCTTTGTTTTTAAATGAGGAGACAAACCTACATTCTCCTATGTATACTATTCTCCTATGTATACTAGACCCCATGGATCTATGGACTTCCAATGGTCATGCTTTTATGGCATTTTCCAAATGAAAATTTAGGCCAATCCAATTCTTCCATGGATTACATGCCTTTTTTGTGTAGACATTAATTTTTCATCCATGGCTATTTTAGGCATTGTCTAACTTGTTATAAACATATCTTTAACTCCTTTGTATATTGATCGTTTTTTTATATGTTTACTCAATTGAAAACAATTTACGTAACACAAGTAATATTAAGGAATGTTTCTTTGTATTGTAAGGTAGAGATATAAATAAGGATGGAGGCTTTTTATGATGAGCTAAGATTTAATATGCATAGTACTCTTCATATTTTTTTTTTTTTATGAAGCGATGCTTGCACGTAATATCTATGAAATTTTCATTTCTAAATATCCTATCATCACCTTTTCGAGCTTGGGCAAGTTGTCGAACTACAAAGTGAAAAGGAAAGATGGATTTGGTAATAGCAAGATAGTTGCATCATCCTTTATGCACTCTATTTGCTCTAATCAAAATAACATTTACAATTTCCTTAAAATCTTAATTTAATGATGGGCTAAAAGTGGATATTCGAGACAAATTTCTAAAAGGAAAATCATAATCAAAAGTAAACAAGAAAAATGCCAATTTCATTATCGGAATTCAACTATGATAAGCAACTTCCTCTAAATTTGTATCAATTCCGTTAACACTTTTACATATATAATCATAGGATGATACCATTCCATTTAATTTTTCTTTTTCAAAGCACAACAACAAGAAAGGAGATGTTTTTCTCATAATCATTCCCTTCATAATATTTACATTTCTAAGCTTGTTAAATGAAAGATAAGATGTCAGACTCATATAAGATTATTTTATACCCTTAATTTAAACATATTTTTATAGGAAAAAGAACCGTAGAGTCCTATATGTTTTTGTCAGGGTGTGTGTGTAGATATATGAAGGATTTAAATGACTAACTTGACATATGGAAAACTTATTATTTTTCATGAAAATAAAATTAAATAAAAAAAAAACTAAATGGAGCGATCTGGTGAGATTTTTTTGGTTCATTAACGTGTAACAATGAACTTTTAGATTTATGATTTGTAGAAAGGAGATGTGGTTCTCATATTCATTCCCTTCATAATATTTACATTCCGAACCTTATTAAAAGAATGCTAAGGTGGTAGACTCATATAAGCTTATTTTATACCATTATTTCCAACATATTTTTATAGGAAAAAAATTTGGAGTCCGATATGTTTTTTCTTTATATGTGTGCGTGTGTAGATATATAAAGGATTAAATGGCCAACTTGACTTATGGAAAAATAATTTTTTTTTCATGGAAATAAAATGAAATAAAAAAAATAAATGGAATGACCTCATGAGATTTTTTTTTTTTTTTGTTCAAGAACATGTAAAAAGGAACGTTTAGATTTATGACTCACAAAAAGGAGATGTGGTTCTCATATTCATTCCCTTCGTAATATTTACATTCCTGAGCTTGTTAAAAGAAAGTTAAGGTGTTAGACTCATGTAAGTGTATTTTCTACCTTTATTTCCAACATATTATTAAAGGAAAAAAAAATAGTAAAGTCCTATATGTTTTGTGTATGTGTATCTGTAGATATGTAAAAGATTCAAAAGATTCAAATGGCTAACTTGACATACACAAAACTTTTTTTTTTTTAAGGAAATAAAATTAAACAAAAAAGAACTAAATGTAATGATCTCATGAGATTTTTTATTTTGTTCATTAACATGTAAGAATAAACTTTTAAATTTATGTTTTTCATAAAGGAGATGTGATTCTCATATTCATTCCATATATTATATTTACATCCCTAAGATTGTTAAATAAAAAAAACTAAATGGAACAATCTCATGAGATTTTTTTTTTCTTCACTAACATGTTATAATGAAATTTTAGGTTTATGATTTGTAAAAAGAGATGTGGTTCTTATATTCATTCCCTTCATAATGTTTACATTCCTAAGCTTATTAAAAGATAGGAAAGGTCTTAGACTCATATAATCTTACTTTATACCATTATTTCTTACTTTATACCATTATTTCTTACTTTATACCATTATTTTGAATATATTTTTATAGAAAAAAGAACAGTAGAATCCTATGTGTTTTGTGTATGTGTTTATGTGGATATATAAAGGATTTAAATGGCTATCTTGACATATGAAAAACTTAATTTTTTTTCATGGAAATAAAATTAAACAAAAAAAAACTAAATACAAGGATCTCGTGAGATTTTTTTTTTTTTTTTTGTTCATTAACATGTAAGAATAAACTTTTAGATTTATGTTTTGCAAAAAGGAGATATGATTCTCATGTTTATTCCCTGTATAATATTTACATTCCCAAACTTATTAAAAGAAAGCTGAGGTATTAGACTCAAATAAGATTATTTTATACTCTTATTTCCAACATGTTTTTATAGAAAAAAAGAACAATAGAGTCCTATATGCCTTTTTTGTATGTGTATGTGTGTAGATATATAAAGGATTTAAATGGCTAACTTGACATATGGAAAACTTTCTTTTTTTTAAAGGAAATAAAATTTAATAAAAAAACTAAATTGACTTGTGGCATATTGTGCCTAACTTCATTTTTATCCTCTGTATATGTTAAAATGTATATGTTAAAATGTGTGTGTGTGCAAAGATATATACAGGATTAAAATGGCTAATACAAAATGTAAAAAACATGATTAACTTCTATCATAATGTACCTAACTTCATTTTTGTAAAAGCTCAAAACATGATTATTTGACCTAAAATTTTTCTTCTAGCAAAAAGTTTAACAATTTCTTAGTTTTGATGAAGATAAATTTTCTAGTTTGGTGATCTAGGGAAGGGCAAATGTCATGCTAGCAACCTGAAATTTCATTTTTTGTAATTTTACACTTGAATTTTTAACTTCTTAAATTACACATCGAAATGAAACTTACTAGAACACCCCTAGCAAAAAGTAGTTAATCCAACAAAAACTAATGGACCAATTTCAACCACTTAGTCCAAAAGTTTCAGTCCGTGATACATAGGTCACTATTCAATCTTGTATAAAACTACTCAACATCCTCCACAATCCATTTATACCTTAATCACATAGTGTATCACAACCTCCCTCCCTCTTGCTTTAAAACGCACAAATTCGATGTTGCGAAACCATGCAAGCTTCCATCTTTTTTGTTGTCCCCGCATCAGACATCTACTTCTTGGTGATAGGCTCTAAAACCATTCATAATGGCCAAGTTAAAGTACTTAATAATTAGGCTAACAAAAATAATATGTCTACTTAAACTATTTAGCTTAATAAAAGTTTTTAGTTAGTGATGACATGGTATCTACTGCCTGGCATCATACATTACTACTCAACATCTCCTACAATAACATCGTACGTTTTTATCCCTTGGCATAACCACTTCTCTAAGAGATCACCCATCCTAAGATTGACCTAGCTTAAGCATGCTTAACTTCAAAGTTTCAACATATTCTAAGCCATTGTACTAAAAGACGCCTAGATAACTTAGATTTCAATCACCTAGCATTTAAAGGGTACCATAATCCACCCTACTTATCGACCTGATGTCCTCCACATTAGAGTTTGGTAGTTGAGATTTCAAATTTTATCAAAATACATATAAAATTATCCACATAGATGAAAGTTGAGTAGAAAATGTATCTTTTTTAGGAATAATCACCTCTTTCATTCATCTTTTCTGTATCTTTTTAGTTTAGTTTTAACCTCACTTTGAAATCATGTATTTGTCAAAATAATATAATAAAAGGCTGAAAGTATAACTGTCACGTCCTGAGCACATAACCATATCGCTTCGCCATGTATTTACTTTTGAACATAAATATGTAAAGGTTAAACTACTATATACCGAAAACATTTAATAGTCTCCAAAATTTCAATCATTAAAAATCTCCAAAATCATATAGTATGATTATTCCATGAAATTCCCTAAATAAAATTTTATAAGCTATAGAAACTTGTTATCCTCATTTTGTTCAAACTTATAAAAACTGTCAGCGTGAATATCATCACTTAGTTGAGTATATTTTAAAAATGTTTTCATGATAATAAAATACTATGTCAAATTTACTAATGAGTTCATATAGTACACGGTTGCAAGAATAGAAGTATAACTTTTTAAGTGATGAAGGTTATGAAGTAAAAGTAGAAGTTTTATAGAAGAAATAAAAATAAGTTAAGTCAAAGTACAAGTTAGAAGTTAAACATAAGTCAAAAGTTAGAAGCTTAGTCGAAAGCATAAGCATGGATAAAAGTTAAATTACGACTAGAAGCAAAAGTAAGTAATCTGAGGTAAAAGCAATGTAAAAGGAAACTATAGATACAACTTATTTGATGAAACAGGGTTAGAAGTAGAGGGGAAACAAAAAAGTTAGTAGTAGATGCAAAGTCAAAAGTAGAAGCTCAAAATGGAAGAAGCATATTTATGTAATTGAAGGTACAGCTTTGTAAGCTATATGTATTTGGGTAATATATTTAACTAAACAGTATGACAAAGTTTTTATTCTATAAAATTCTACATTTATCATGATATTTAAAGTATAAAGTACAATATCTATTATAGAAGAGGGCATAAAGCAACAGACAATTGAGATATTCATGGAAAGAAGCAAATACAAAGAAATATTATTTATGAAAGCAACTAGTATTACAATAGCTACTTTCATATCAAAGAATTGGAGATCTACCATATAAAGGAGATAAATAAGACCTAATGAGATACAATCAATATAATGAAAAGAGAATTTATACTAAAGTGTATTTTCAATATTATTTTATAGAGATATTATGCTAAAATCATGAGGAATCCTAATTGTCATCCTCAACAAAGTTACTATACTCTTAACAACATAGTGAAATAGCTGTTTGAGAGAATTGTGAGAGAAATTCTTTAAACCTGTCTAATTCATAAGGAAAGGAATGTAAGATAAGGCAGGATCATGAAAATTGTATACCTTAATTGAATCTTTTCTCAAATAGTGGAACGTGCCAATGTGGAGAGACTAGTTCCCCAACGCAAAGTCAAAAGTAAGCATTGACCTACTAGGAGGAATCTCTATACATCGATGCCTAATCTTCTCTATCTCTATATTTAATTTCTCACATATTTACATTCTGTTTTATGTTTATGTGCTTTCTCTCGCAACTTTGATATTAATAATTAAACTTGATAATTGCCATTAGTTGAACAAGTAAGAGGGATTATGTTTCATTTTGCGAAAAATGTTTAAGTTTGATAACAATCAATTCTATCACCCATCTTAATTGTTCGATTGGGACCAACAAACTTCCACTCTTATCCAATGTCCAACACCAACAAATACTTGAAATTTAAAATCCCAATAGGTTGAGTTGTGAAACTCATTATGAACTATTGCATAAATACACATACATCTGCAACACTTGTAAATGAACCTATAATAACTAAATGCAACAAGCAATCGATTAATTATTGTAGTAATATAATTCAATCAACTAACACAATTTTGATAACCAATTAATAGAATACATAGGTTCCAATTTCACACAAATGATGAATTACAATTCAATATCATATCAATGATTAAAGTTGGAGCGAGCCTATATCAACAATTACATAGATCATAGTTAGAACATTGACTATATCAATAATTACAATTAGATTGCAACCCATGATAATAAGATGAACAACATATCAATTAATTATTAAAACATTCAATAGTCGATTTTAAACTATCTTACCATACATAAGTAAGAAAAAATAGGAGCTATATACCTGTAATGTAGTTAAAGCCTTGATACCACTATATATTAATATCAACACTTGATTTAATATATCAATACTTAACATATATTAAAGATTTTAAACTTAATATCAAAGCTTATTTCCTTCATTTATCTAAGTGATTAAGAGCCTATTTGGTATAGGATTAGCTTTCCACCTAAGAGGATCTAATTATAAGCTTAAAAAGATGAAGACGAGGTAAAGGGAGGGTAGGCCGATTGACTAACATTCAATTGATTGGAGGTAGTCCTCTAAGGTGAGTTGAACATTGATCTAGCGGCTGGCTGACGTAATTAATTGTGTTTTTGTCCTATCAAGAACAGTTTCAAAGGGATTTTTGCTAAGGTTCCAATCTAAGTTGTTTTTTTTTTTTTTTTGCATGGTTTTTAACGGTCTAAATGCTCGAACTTTCATAGTTACTCATCTTCAAACTTTAAAGTACGAATTTACACTAAAGATTTCTACCTATGTGTTAGTGATTCAGTTCCTTAGTTCTACGTAAATTCATAATTAGTTAAATCTTACAAATATCTCGGTTTTAAGAACAAGTGATAACTTACTCAATAAGCAAGATAAAGAAAGGAGTATGTATTAGCACAAAACAACTAGGGTTTCTACTTAAATTAGTTAAATGCAATGTTTATACAAGCAAGTGTCATCGTATGATGTTATTCGGTTTGTTGTAAGATTAAAGAAATTGTACTCACTGTAATCCAAGTTGAGGAGTTTGGTATTTTACGCATAAATCAAAACCAAACCAAGGCTTGGGTAATAGAGAATACCTTCCATCCGAGACTACCTTCGAATTATGGTCTCCAACCTTGCTATGACCTCCTCTTCTATCACTTAGTTCGACTAAAGGAATAGAAAGAACTAATTCAACTATCCTCATCGAAAGGTCCGTGTTTGGCCTAAGAATCATTGACATTCCCTTAGTGGGTTGTGATGCATGTCAGGTTAGAGTTTAATCTAAATTTAAGTTAAATCATTTTCAAGGTAGCCAATCGATTCTAGACAATCCAATCAAAGCAATAATAAAAGAACAAAAAATACATAGACTGTAGCATCCCACAGTAATAAAATAATATTCAATCACATATCCCGCAGACGCGCGATCAGTAACTTACAACCAGAAACAAATATATACTAAAGCCTCCAAGTATTATAAAAAAATACTTCAAAATTTAGTGAGGCATTGATCCCACTTACTTGAAAGTCTTATTGCCTATGTTGGTTGCAATTATTAGACTCCCTTCATTGGTATTTCCTATATTATAAATGAGATCTTTAGTGTTTATAGAGTATTAAAAATGCATTCATCATTTCCACAATCAATCAAGTCTATTAATCTTATTTTAAGAAGTTATGTATGCTTATATGTTTAAGTTTCAGAATCATCTTAGGTAAGATAGCCTCTGACTTATTCTCTGGATCGACCTTTGAATCTTCCTCTAGATCAGATGTTCTTAATGAGGTATCTTCTGTCCTACTGTTTGAGTTCTGTCCTGCTATTTGAGTCCATTTTAGTTTTGGATTCTCATATAAGCACCCTTTGGTTTAACCTTGGAATGGATTCCAATATGAAATTTGACCTACCAAAGCTTCTAATTTAACCTCTAAATTAAGTTGGTTTATAATTCTGAACCATGGTATCCTCTGAATTATCCTTTGAGTGAAACACTCGAAGTCTATCCTTATTATGACTTGAATATATACATTCTCTACCTTAACTCCTAAGTAGCTTCTTCTATGTAATTTTAATTAATAATGCCTCTGATTTATCTTTTAACCTAATCATAATATCTTATGCCTCTGATTTATCTTTTAACCTAATCATAATATCTTACGACTTGCTAGACTTGCTAAATGTCCACATTCTTTGTAACTTCTAGATAGAATTAGAGATCTTCACACTTCTTAGCTACTATTTATTTAACACTTTATAACAAAATTTCATTTAGTTCCCTACTATTTATTTAACACTTTATAACAAAATTTCATTTAGTTCCCTATTTAGGTAAAACAATAAGACTGCATAGTTGAAGAATTACAATTTCAGCTCCATGAGTTGTGTATTCAATAAGTTAACCACCCCAATTACAAAATTCAATCCAACTCCTCTCTAAATTACCCTTATTTCATTCTAATTTATCAAGAAGAGAAAACAAACCGTTTTCTTTAAAAAAAAAATCAATCAATCTATTTCCAATAAGGCCATTATCTAAAAGCTACAAATTAAGAAAATTCGGATGAATAGTTTTAGTAAAAAAATTTACATACATTAAACTAGTTATTATATGTAGCTCCTAGAAAGAAAAATTTGAAGCCGAAACTGCACCGTTTAAGGCTTGAAAATTGAAATGAATATCCATCTGACTTTGCAATTTCTTTAAGAGCAATACATATAAAGCCAATTATTTTTTTTTTTCAAAATGATATTTATTATTATTTATATTTTTTTAATCGACACACAAAATAACTTACGTAGACACTTTTGATACAAGGCAAAGTTTATAAGATATAATTTTTAAACCGTCATATATATATATATTTATATTTATATAAACTTATAAAGAATATAAAGTATACTTGATAGGTAAAAATAAGTTTCTAACTCATAAAGAAACAAGTACCTTTATATGTTTCCAGACAAAGTTCAAGAGAACTTTTGATGCACTAAACAGATATGATACACCAAGTAAATATGGTATGTTGTTTTGAACATATTGAAACATAAAATCTATTTGTTAAATAATGTTAGTTTGAAAAAAAAAAAATCGTGGAAAGATAATATCTTCCATAAATATTGTGAAATTATCCATCCCTTAGTATGATTATTAGTAAAGTTAGTAACATTCAGTTTGTAAAAATGCAACGTGACATGATATGGATTCTATTTATAGATATTATTTTATTTTATGAGATATATAGATATATGTATATATATATTATGTACATATATACTATTTTAAAGTCAAGAAACGTCATACCAACCACGGTATACTCTTTGGAAATTCAAATTTATAATATGACAATTCCTATGTTATATTTATTAGCTCAAACTCCTAATTTATGTGTGTCTCATCATGGGTGTACTCTGCTGCGAAATCACCTAAAACACTTTATAACCAGATGTGGTCAGCAACCATTCTAACCAGCAGTTTGCATGGGAAAGATGGCATCATTAATTAAACCCGTAATTGTACACTCTGTGCCATCCTCACTTGCTGTTTACATAATGGCTACTAAAAATCAGCATTTAAACATATGGGGGTAGGAATACACTCGGAATATTATATGAAAAACTCAGCGTACATTAATTTGCAAAAGTAATACCTTACTTACCATGCATGGTTTCTTTTCTATCCTCGCAATAAGAGTTACTCATACAATTAATTTAATCCATTAACAAAACTAAATCGAATCATTTATCACATCAATTTGACAAAAACCGATTAATGGAATTTTTTTATTTTTTTTTTCATACTCCATTATTTCGATAATAAAGAAAATATATTAAGTAGTGAGCGTATAATTTTACTAAAAACTCCGTTTCATTTATACAAAATAGATATTGTAAGTGGACTACAATAAAGAAAGTAGGATGAAGCAACATCAGTTAGATATTTAAAAATCAAATATAAATTCGTGATAATAGAGCAGGTTGTTAAAGACGTAATATACACATAATAATTTTATCAAAAAAAAAAATATTATTATATATGATTCTATAGGTAAAATAATTCCCAAATAGTTTTCCATGTTTAGTCACATTAATTCAATATTCTCGTAGAATTTAAGTAAAATTTGGGTAGATAACATAACATACCGGTATCCGGAGCTCAAGTGGTTTCTATTTTCTTCAAGAACCCGGCAGCAAAAGCGTAGATTGCAAGTAGCTTGAACAGCAAGTGAACAGATTTCCAGTCTATTATTTGCATAGTATGCTTGGTGAATTTGGTTATATATATACATGTATGTATAAGTACGTATAATTTTCCTAATCTTCTCTTTTGGTTCTGTTGCTAAATGGAGTGAAAGTTGCTATCTTCATGAGATTTATACTTGTTTCCACCTATGACACCTACCTCTATGGATTCCACGTGTTAATGGCTAGTAAAATCTACTGGTACATGTCTTATTTCGAGGTTAACACATCATTTACAATTCACTAATATTAAATACCCAACTGCCATGGCATCAAGAGACTATTTGAACATTCTACGAGTCATCTAGTAGAACCGCTAATAATTCAGGGTGATTTAACTTATATCTATGTCTTATGTCAACACTTGTGTAAATATATTATTATACCCTGTATATTTATAGGATAGTATGTATATCATTTGAATGTCATATTTTGAAATATTATCTACCTTATAAACTTTCTAATTTATCTCTATGATACCGTTATGTTATGAAGCTTGACTTCCGAATTTGGGAAAAAATAATAAATGATAACTATGATTTAAGCCTTTATCTATAATAACAATTTGATAAATTCATTTTAAAAGTTCAAGTTGTATGAAGTCATCTTATTAAATTCTTATCACCTCACCGCAACTTCATTCAAATTAAAGAGAATCTGCAGGAAATAATCCAGGCTTACATATGCCCGCCATAGATAGCAATTTGCTTAGATAATCCTTAATCGCTAATTTGCTAGGTCTCATACTATACTTAGTATTACAAAGAGAAAGATTTTGATATGATATATCTTAAATTATCTAATAGATCTAATGGCATTAAAGGAAATCTACAACCTTAATGTTTTTATTATAATCCCTCCGGAGGATGATTTTGTTGAGACTAATAATTTTACTTATCCAAAAAGACTTCAGTAAAAATCTATAAATTAACAACCTTTTGGAGAAAATGAATGAGTCATGTGGACTCTTACCACCCTATTGATAACCTAGTCATTTCTTACAATTATTCTCCACAAACACATGGTAAGAGAGGTTTTATATTTCAACAATTATCGATTCCTAACCAATAATTAAATGAAACAAGAACTCGAGAAGGTTTTACTTTTTTAGGATAATCACGCGTTGGTATCATGGCGTCATGCGCGGAGCGAGGGAAAAGAAATGTTGGCATCTTCATGGAAAGGTGGCAATGGCGATTTGCTTTTGGGGAGAGGTTTATGGCGAAGCCCTAGATGTGAGAGAAGGAGAGAAGATATAGAGAGCTAGGGTTTTAGTTGTCTTGCTATGAGAGTCTAGAAATAATTGAGTACAAGGTTTAGAGTATTTATCTTGAGGGGAAAGAAATCGTGGAAGTTTATTTACTTTATTACCCTTGGTTTTCAAAATATGTTTAGGGGTATTTCAGTAAGTTCATACATATTCCTCTTACAAAGTTAAATACTTAAGATTCCTACACAAATATACATATTTACCCTTAAAAAGAAAAAAATACTTACACAATATACATTTTCTATTGAATAAACTATCGTTATTGAATCTTTTATCTCAAAAATACATTATTATCTTTCATTTCCCAAATCCCATTCTTGCACTATGTTTAGCAATATTTTATTAAGGACAAAAATGGATAGAAATGAGTCGGAGAAAAATGGAAGGAACTATAATTTCCACTTTATGTTTGGAATACAGGAAGGAAATAGAGAGAAAGGTTTTATTTTCTTTTGTTTGGTGGGATTTAGATAGAAAGAATAGAGAGAAATGAAGTTATTTACTGAAGGACAAAGTTATCCCCAATTTATTTTGATGAATCTTAATACAATGGGTAATTTTGTGATTGTCATCTTATTTCAAACCATTTCTCTTCAATTCTAGAGAAAAATAAATGGATTTCAAGGTAAAGCCTTTTCCCTCATTTCCTTTTTTGTTTTTTCCACCCATTTCCACTTGGCAATTTTTGTTAGGAAAGAAATGGATGGAAATAAGTTTGAAAAGAAAATAAATAAGTGGAAATGGAGTGAAATCTTATTTTAATTTTACATTTGATAATATATGAAGGAAATCGGGAGAAATGTTTCCATTTCTTTATTTTGATTTATCTTAGAAGATAAAATAAATAAAATAAAGTTAGTATAAGATAGCATTGTTTCTGTTTTTATTTTGATGAACTTTATAATAAAAAGATAATTTTGTAATGGTTCTTTATTTCTACCGATTTCCACTTATTTCGCTAGGAAGAAATGTTTCCACTTATTTATGTTCTTTCCTAGTCATTTCCTATTTCCAACCTTTCTTTTGATTTGCTTTTGTTTTGGCCGGTCTCCATTGAATACTTCCTTCAATTTTTCCCAATTTTTTCTTTTAACTTCCACCATCTCACCCTTATTGAAATACAACATTAGCCATTATCTTAATCATAATTATAATTATAATGATAGAATGGAAAACACTCATCTAAATATTAGATTTGAAAACAATATAAATCAAATATTAATGAGTTTTCCAAACCTGAGGCGGTAGAGTACGTGCTTAATAGGTAACATCACTAGGTTTTTGACTAGCCTGTTAAAGCTGTAAGATGCTTCTTGAACGGACAAAAATAATAAAGAAACATAGAAACTAAAAACTTGACTAAAATCGTGGACGTGGACGTGGACGGATGGATCAACATAAAATAGAAATAAACCTGATCACACAATCTCCAATGTCTTTGTATATTTTATCTCCCGACATAGATCAGTGTCATGACTTCCATGCTCCAAAAAGGTGGAGTTGAACCTCCTTAAAATATCAATCGTCTTACTTTGACAACAACAACCACTTTCACTTTGAAGAGAGAGAGAGAGAGAAGAATGGAGTTTGAAGAGCTAAAAGCGGCCGTCGAGAGAGTGGAACTGGTTGACGCACACGCGCACAACCTCGTGGCACTTGATTCGACCTTTCCGTTCATCAAATGTTTGACTGAAGCCGAAGGTGAAGCCTTATCCGATGCACCCCACTCTCTCTCCTTCAAGGTAAGCATTCCTATCTATATTGCCCCTTAAAATTATGGGATAAGATTTCTATGCCTGATTCAGTATCCCGTTCGTTTCCACTTCAATCACATCCTGGCAGAAGTATAAGTATAGCACGTCCTGCCAGTGCAAGGAATGTTTATTCCATATACGTAATACGTGATCGATATGATAGTACATGAAAAGGAAACTTAATTTTTGCACGTGATTGGGTGGGTTTGATGCCTAGTGTCTATTTGTGACTTTGACTGTGACAGTGAGATAATGTGAATGATGTATAAGACGAGAAGAAAGGCTGGTATAACCCCTTATTAACACATCGGATCTTGGGCCATACATAGAAAAATGGGACCATGTAAATCGGTTTTACATTAAATCGGTAAATCAGTGAAAAATGCATCTATTCTATGTATAATCTGTCCTACTGTTTTTTACCTGAATGCAAGACTTGCCGCGGGTAATGTTTACATTCAAGTCAATGATCAGTGTTTTTTGGAATAAGTGCAGGCTTTATGTGGACCGGCTTGGTTCCCCTTCCAGTCATAAAAGATTGACAGAGATGTTTAGCTATAATATTTTATGACAAACTTAAAGGAAGGTTGCTGTACTTTCTTGTCACAAGTATTGGATCAATCCTTAGTTTGGGGAGAAAAAAACTCATTGTTTATACTGAAACATACAACTGGTCTTTCAAAAATCATAAATCCATCCATTTAAATGAAGTTTTAAAAAAATAATGTAGAACTTATGGGTTTGTAAAATAATATGCTGATCAAAGATTCATATGAACCTGTTGTAGTAACTCCTGCTTGAGTTTAAACGTAGGAAGTTTGGTGATATTTGATCACATGATTACTTATGTTCCATGTCAGTATAGAAATGCAACCTTATATGGGTGGCAAAAGAGGATATCTATGGACATCGGATAAACTAATAATCAGTTTCGAGTTTACCACTGGTTTATGTTTATCATGTTATGCTGTTCACATTAAGGTCACAATGACATGTTGATAGTGAATTCGTTCAAGATCATAACCATTTTGTGTAAAAGGTGTCATGAAGAATTGGATCTTATAGAAGCTTGGCCCTGGAGTTTGTAAAGACATTAATACACAATATGTTCTGCATGATGTTGTAGAAACACATTAATCAACCGTACATGTGTGAGCATTGCATTATCAAATTGCAACTGTAACGGAATGCATAGAGGTGCCCCTATAATTTTCCGGTGGTATGGTTAATATCGTAAATCAGAGTTTTATTAATGTTTGTACAAGCTATTTTGAAGAATGTTAAATAAATGGAAATTGAGTTTGGCCTGGACAGGTTTCAAAAAAATGAGCATAGCGCTTTTCACATGTGACAAATATGATATATCGTCATTATAGAATCATCAAGGAGGTATTTTGTGAGTAAAAACGATGTTTCAGCAATCCATCCTATGACTACAAGGTAGGAAAACGAAAAATGAGAAGGCATTATTAAAATTAACACCATGGCCATATGATCAAAAGCATAAGCTTGTAAATTTGGTGTGGGTTTGATATTTATTATTTGACATTCTCTCTCATTTGTGGGTTGGATGGCTTATGAAATAAACACTTAATTAGATTGGAGTTGAATGACCATATAAGGTTTGAGCCCAAAACCATCTGCCCTAATAACATATTAAGCTTAGCACCACCACCATTTGATTTAATAATTTAAATTTGTAGATTCAGTAAGGACTTTATATTTATTACTTAACTGGCATTAACTAAGTAATAGGTATGTTTGCTCCTTCGGAGCAAACTATTTCTTAAAAATGGGGTTCTGTGAAATTAATGTGTGAAATACGGTCTGAAAATTACATTTTGAAAATACGATTTCGCTTATAAACTATATTCGGCCATGTATTAGGGAAAGGTAGAGGAAAAGCTGAAAATCGCATAACAAAAATGCGATTTGCAAATCGCATGATAATTATGCGATTTTGAAATTGCATTATGAACATGCGATTTATACGTTGCCCCTACCTTACTTCCAACACATCCTGATAGAGCATCCTATAAAAAATAAACATAGTACAGGCAAGTTAAAAAAGACTATTCTAATCTATAACTCTAAACACAAGCCTGAAGTATAACTCCAATGCCAAAACCAAACTCCGATGCCAAAACATAACTCTAAACACAAACCTATACTCTAATTCCAAAATTCAAAAAAGTAACTCCAAGTGCTAAACAACCTTCCATACTTCAAACAAGTAACCCCAAGTGCTAAATAATCAAGGTAACAATAAAGGATTTATTGAAACAATTATAAGGAAAGAAATGGCTAACTATATATTTTTGCAAACAGTATTTACATAGCTTCAAAGTTTTAGCACTATTCTCATTGTCATACAACATGCTACAATCCAATAGAGCAAACATGTGATCTCTCTCTCTATCCTCTAGTGCCACACCTCTACCTATATTGTGCTCTCCTATACTACGTTGAGGCCTCTGCAACATGTGAAGACGAGCCCGGTCTCCCCTCCCATGAAATATGATAGGGACCAACCTGTATGATGTCCTCGCCTATGTTATAGCTCACCAAGTGTTTGTCAAAATAAGGCGCACCTGAAGTAATCATCAATGAAGGGATCGGATTAGTGGTAAGAGTAAAGAATGCCATGACATTTGACTATAGCTAGGAATAGTCTATCGAAAGTGGACTCCCATGTTAGGTTGACCCATGATATATGGAGAGTAGCCTAGCTCTAGCTGGTCTAGAGTAGGAGTGGGAGATTAAGCGGGTGGTTAAAAAGGAAACCTATCTGCAACTACAGCTATAACCATGACCCCATCCTCTAAGACGTACTAGTCGAGAAGGAAGATCCATGACCTCCTCTTAATAAGTTGAAGGGTACAATGTGACACTATCGTATCCGCTAAGGATATGCAAAGAAAATATATGACGCGTTATTTGTCTTGTAAGCAAATAAATAAGTAGAAATATATAAAATGTCTATGAAGATTTTACCATCGCTCTTAGTAGGGCTCTAGTGTGCCTTATGTTATCTCGAATATGTACCCAAAACTATCGATAGTACTGAGTAGCAACTCCATTTAGAAAAAACTCATCGTAGTCTAGCTTGATAAGCATTGACCTCTACTCCTCCTACAAACAAATCCATGTTGCATGACACCATCTCTAATCCTCAGCTGTCTTCCCCCTCAAGTCAATCATATGAATAGTGTGTAAGGTGTCTGGGTCATCTAAGATCCCTTGCACTCCATCAAACCGTTGTAGCAAACAATCTAGGAGGTGTCACTCACCAATATAAAAGCACATCAAAAGCACCCAACTAAGCTAAATGCTGTGTCTAGCCAAACAATATGCTAGCAATGGCTCTAGGATACGTAATGAGCAAGGGCTCTAAATGATCTACAAATTAGGTAAATAAAACAATTGAGATAAAAAAACATACGTAATAACAATGAATAGTTAAGATAAATGATTTATTGCCTGCTTCGAGCTTTGCCTATCAAACGCATCTCAGTACTGAGATATGGCATGAGTAGAAATTTTTGAAGCGTCAAAGTTAGCATGCCATTGCCGTGTTAATGATCCCTTATCGGGGATGTACACTTAGAGACGATGAGGTGCGATGTGTAGAAACCAATAAACTATTTTAGTCAATCTCCTCTTGCCATCCCATACTCGTCTCTTTGTTACCAAGTACCCAAAACCATATAGAATAGTTCTTCTCAACATTAACGCATTTATACCAAGTTCATTTCTCACCTGACCAAGAAAATACTAAGTTATGAAGCTATAGTCTAACTGTAGATGTTTTTAGTTTAATACGGGATTGATGCCAATGTGTAGCCCTTCTACAATTGTGGCCACAAAGTCCATGGTCATCCGTCTCTGACAAATCCGGAGTCTCTACTTGCTACCCTTCTCTCTATCACTGCAGACGACATGCCATAACTTTGTACTCGACTCGTCAACATGAAAGTTATAGTGATACTTCATATGAAAGGACTTATTTGCATATATCAAGTCAACTTTCCTCTCAAACCACATCCCTTTCTTCAACTCATCACCAATACTTAACTCCTCTAATGGAATTGCATCCTCCTCAAATGTAATATAACCATTGCCTCTAGGCACTCTGTTGAAGAACAGAGTCGGCTCAATAGTGGAGGTAGTGAGATAACTAGCTGATGGAGCACTTTGCTACATGATAGAAGCAATAGCAACTGCTTCATTTGTTGTATCAATTGGATCATCTGTTGTTTCTATTCCATTATTTATTGCAGCTTCTTCTGCATCATAGCCACCTCCATTCTCATTTTCAACCTCTTTAATCTCTCTAGCGAAATTGTCGCTAAAGAATAAATCCACCTACTCCATATAAAGCTCTTTAACATCAACACTTTTTTCAAATGAAATAAGAGGGTCAATGCTACCTTGAAAAGCCGTTGCAGCATTAATTGATTGTTGGGAAAATGTGTTAGGAGGTGTAACAGCTAACAGGACACTATGGACATTCCCATTTCCCTCATTTGTCAAAGCTGAGCTACCTTCCAACTTCACAAATAGTTCCTGAATAAATAGACAATCTACTTTTTTAGCAAATTCAATCAACCTATCCGCATCATTATCATTATTTACGAGGCTAGCAGAATAATATGGTTGCATAAAGTTACTCGACACTATGCTGTGAAACACCTCAGTTGTGTATATGTTAGGATCAATTCTAATTGTTTCATAAATTTTCTCTAAGAATTCCACATAATTCACATCCACCCTCACCTTAATTTTCCTAATTAGAAGCCTATCATAATGAACCCCATCTACATCGTCTAGTATACTACCATGAGCATAAATTGAAAACCTCACATGATCCCCCATTCTATACAACTACAAAAATCACATAACACTATAAAGTAAGATAATAACCTTGTTCAATGATTTGTATGTTGTAATAAAAACCACAGCCATAATGGAACTTGCAAGAACTTACAGTTACGGAACAAATTACATACTACTTAGAGAAAGAAAGTGGCTAGGGCTTAGTTTATACATGTATAATTTGAAATGCAAATATGAGGGAAAAAAAAAAAGAAACTTACTTTGTCAATGTGCACCGAAAGCGTATAATCCACTTGCGATTTGTCAATTTAAGAGAGAAAAGCCTTGCAAAATCATGTTTTCGTACATGGAGGTTGCATTAAACTCATGCTGCAATTTTTTTTAGAGTGACAAGTATCAAGTTGAGACTGGGAATAAGCTGTTGTGGGAGACATATGAATGCAGAAAATTTCATCTCCATCATACGATTTTAGGCCCTTATACACACCGTTTGGATAAGTAGCATAAATCGTATAATGAAAATGCGATTTCTAGCTTTTGCCACTACCTTTCATAACATATGACCAACTATGGATTAAAAACAAAATCGCATTCTGAAAATGCAATTTTACAACCGTATCTCACAAATTAGTTTCATCCAAACCTTTTTCTAAGAAATAGTTTGCCCTAAAGAGGCAAACATGCCTATTACTCGGCATGAACTTGTATTTAGTGTGCTTTGAGTAACTTCATAATTAATGTATTTCTTGATGGTTCTTCACGGTATCCTTTCTTCTCTAATCATCTTGTTAAAAGTATTTTTCATGCTGAATTGACTAAAAATAGGCTTTTGCAGAGATTCTTTATTTGATACCTGTGGTGTACATGTGATGTTCATGTCCATTAACTTATATTACCTTACCTTTTGTGGATTTGGTGCTTCTTTTTGTGTTATCCCAAGGTATATTCGAGAAGTGATTTTTGTTTGCAATATTTTGACTGAAAGCCCATACTGCAAACTTAGTATTTTAACATCACATTCATCTGTGGCAGAGGAACTTAAGGGATATTGCTGAAGCTTATGGTGTGAAGCCAGATTTGCATAGTGTTGAAGAATATCGGATGAAAGTGGGACTACAATCCATCAGCTCAATATGCTTCAGATCTGCAAGGATTTCTGCCCTGCTAATTGATGATGGACTATTGTTGGACAAGAAGCTTGCTACTGAATGGCATAGTACAAGTGTTCCAGTTGTGGGCAGAATATTAAGAATTGAACGCTTGGCTGAAACTATAATCGATGAAGTAAGGCATCCACTTTATCAAAACTTGTGCATAGCTTTGTATTCCATCTGTGGTTTTAATAATTAATCATAGTTATTTCATTGCTTCTTGTAAGTAAGTTTCTTAAATCCAAGATCAATATTTCGGTCCTTCAGCTTAAATTAAGACAAAAACAAATCAAGACCAAGAGATGGATGTTTATGCCTGATTCGATGGCTTTCATGGTGCATTTCCTTATAAACATGAAGGGAATCATACAAGTTTTAGTGATAAGTTTCTATTCAATGTGGAAAGAGGGGTATTCTAATGGTTCTACTGTATCGACCTGGCTTCAAAACATATGCAACTTTAATTGTTTAACCTATCTTGGCCTCACATCATTGGAACTAAATGATGGTATAGTAGCATGAGGTGTCTAATATTGGACACAATTCTACTATGGTTGATTTCGTATTTAAGCTAGTGATCAAGGTTGTCATTATTCATCTAAGTGCACTTGTTGAAATTATAAATACTTACTACTTGATCTTTTTCCTTTATTTTGAAATGGTTTTTCTGAGAGAAATTTGTTTTAGCATGTGTGGTTTGAAAAGTTTGGGAATGATCACTGAAGAAGAATAATTCTGTTATTTCTTGGCTTTTTCTCTTTCTTTATCAGTACACCTAGTGCATTTGTGTATGTTTAGATGGGTTTTTTCCTGGCTTTCATTCTCATAGGGTGCACAAGCTGGATCTGTTTGGACTCTGGATGCTTTTACCAAAACCTTTGAAGAAAAACTCATGTCATATCCTTTTGTTAATTTTTGGATTTTTTTACTCACTTTTTGTACCTGTTGTATGTATGTTTCCTTTCATTTCCTTAACGCGATCTTTACAGTTGCTGGTAAGATATATGGCTTGAAGTCCATAGCAGCTTACCGCAGTGGTCTAGATATCAATCCAAACACCAGCAAAGAAGATGCCGAAGATGGTCTCATAAATACTCTTCTAAGTGAGTAGAATGGCTTCATCTGTTTTGCTTGGTCCATGGGTGGATATATTGATTATTTTCTCTTTGTAGATGGAAGTCCTGTCCGAATTGCAGACAAGAGCTTTATTGACTATATTTTCACTCTTAGTTTGAAGATAGCTCTGCAGTTTGACCTACCCATCCAGATACACACAGGGTAATGGGAAATATTGAATTCTTTACTGTTATCATTTATGTTCCTACTGTTGGATAGTAGGTAAAGTGGAGACTTGGAATGCCAAATGCTATTTAATATGTACATCCAGATCAGGAGCATTCCTCTCGCAATATGAGATACATGGATTAATGATATTTATTATCATATGCCGCTCTTACGTTCAGAACTACCTGTAACCTTTTGATGTGTATTAAAGTAGCATTTCTATTGTATTCTAGGCCTTCTTGTAGATTTTGATAGATCATACCTTATGGTACACTTCTAGATTTGGTGACAAAGATTTGGATTTGCGCCTGGCAAATCCCCTTCACCTGCGAAATGTGCTTGACGATGAGAGATTTTCCAAGAGCCGCATTGTGCTATTACATGCATCATACCCGTTCTCCAAGGAGGCTTCATATTTAGCCTTGGTTTATCATCAGGTTATATGCTTAAAAGATGGAATGTATCTAGTCTTGCTTCTGATGATACACTTGCTTTTCCCTAGCTGATAATGTAGTACAATGTGCTTTCAGGTGTACCTTGATTTTGGATTAGCTGTTCCCCAACTGAGCGTGCACGGAATGAGATCTTCCATCAAAGAACTTTTGGATCTAGCTCCAGTAAACAAGGTGATTACTTAGGCATGTGATTGCTTGATATGACAACTATTGAACCTTGTATCATGGTGGATGCATATTTTCAGATGTGTCTGCAAACTAATTTACATTCTTGGGCTCTTCCAAAATAGTTGTGTGCTCTCTCATTAATATGCACATTGAATTAGCTAATTAGTTTGCAGATATGTGATTCATTTCTTTTCTTCTTTTCTGTTTTCTGTTGTTGATTCTGTTTTAGATAATAAGATATCTGACTTCCATATTGTGTAGGTCATGTTCAGCACCGATGGTTATGCTTTTCCAGAGACTTTCTACCTAGGTCTGTTTGGATGATTTCACCTCAGTTAGACTCATGTTCTTGGCTGTTTCATGTCTATAGACACTAGTGCAATTTCCATGCTTCATTTTGGTTTAAATAAACATCGATTCACATGGAATATAAAGGAACGAAAGTAGAAAATTAATCATAAATCTGACACATTGGTTTAGGTAAACATCAGCTTTATGTTTAATTTTCTACTTTCATTTTATCTTATGGTGAGGCTGATGTTATCTATAAGACGGTGCATCGGATGCATTATTAATCACTTAAATATATTTCTTTTTGATCCCTGCAGGGGCAAAGAAAGCACGTGAAGTTGTCTTCTCTGTTCTACATGATGCCTGTATTGATGGTGACTTATCAGTTCCAGAAGCAATTGAAGCAGTGCAAGGCATTTTCGCAGAAAATGCAATTAGATTCTATAAGATTTATTTAACCCCTAATTGTTTAAGCAGTGCTGTAAAACCTTACGCAATGAAGACAGAAGTTGCTGCCTCAGAGAAGGATGTTTCCCTAGTTCGAATAATTTGGGTTGATGCTTCTGGACAGCAGCGATGCCGTGTCAGTCTCTCTACCTCTCTCTCTTTCTTCCCCCCTCTTGACCCAGAACTGCACGCATTAATGATACAATTATTTTTGCACATATATAATCATTTGGGGATAGCTTCCTTCACTTTTTGCCTACATAGTTATGGGAACTGCAGTTATTTTGACTTTCAACGTAGTAAAGAAAAGTGAGGATCCAGGCAGGTTGAACATTGTGGTGAGATTTTCCATTTGGCTAGTTCTTCTGTTTAAGAGTTCTGCCTAAATGACTGGCAGGCAAAACAAAGTGAAATTAGTGAATTTATTTGATGCAGGGGCTTCCAAGATTTTATGGACTGCCTGGCGCATGCATTCCATACTGCTTCCTTCTTTTATTTTCTCATGCTGTACATAGAATGGATATTGATATATAATCGTTTCAGAGAGATGTCCTAGATTGAGAAATTTTAGTAGCAACAACTAATTGAAGTTCAGATTTGCATTAAACAGCGTTAGCACACAATTTCCATCTGACAAGAGTCATCTAAATTATGTGTCTGATACATCATTCCTTTGAGCCTTAAAAATGGAACTGTTGCCTGACTTTTAAACAGAGTACTTTGCCATATTTGATGTTTATCACATGTCTAACGAGTCATGGTCCTGTTTGATTTTTCTTGGATGTCCATCCTTAGACTGCTTGCCTGGAACTTGATTTCTCCCATTCAATGCCCTGTTTTCTCAAGGGACTGGACGAAAAGCCATATGCTGAATGTACAATGGCTTATACTATTTTTTTTAGGTAATTAGTATGGCTTATATTCTTCCTTCTTCCAAAATAAAATATTTCTGTAATTGAAATATTAAACTGAAATTCCGGGGCAAGGATATAAAGCAACTTGATGAGGGCCAGATTTGACCTTCCAATATTAAGGGAAAGGATATCAGTCAAATTGATTTTTCATTTGCATCATGAGAATTATATATGTCCCTTTTATTTCTTGGTGATCATCTGATTAAAGAAAATCTAAGTCATGATGTTGCCTGAAAGTGCAACAAGTGGAATGACTGCCTTAGAATATGAAGTGTATTGAAAAGCATTCTTAATCTGACACCTTCTAAGAGTTTCATAGTAGAATAGGTACTTTATTTTCAATAGATCTTTATTTCTAGTTATTTGTAGTTTAGTATTCATGTTTGTTTTTTTCTATTTTTCTTTTGGATTTTCTTTTTTCATGTTCTGCTTTTTGCAAATTGTGCAAATCAATTCTACCTCATCTTAATTAGAGCCACTTTTCTAGTTTGATTTGTGCTAATCATTAACAAAACTAATTGGATTTATAAAAGGACAACAATATCGCTTGGGAAATGCTTCAAAATATCATCACTTGCTGTATTTTCTACCATATTATGCTCACAACAATCTAGAACTAGTTCTTTTTGGTGCAACTCCTTTCATTGTTGTGCTCATTTTCTTGTTCTATGAATTTGAAGATAGCTATTTTTCACTAATGACTGCTGCTGCTTTGATTGATTGCAATTTCTCACCAAACCCTTTTTCTGCGTATTTCAGGTAGTTCCCCGCAAACGCTTCAATGATATCATCTTGAAGCATGGTGTTGGTTTGACTTTTGCTTCTATGGGAATGACATCATTTGTTGATGGTCCAGCTGATGAGACTAATCTGACTGGCACTGGGGAGATCAGACTTATTCCTGATTTATCTACAAGGAGGCAAATCCCATGGTATTTTCTATTGTCGTGTTTAGTTTATTTTTAGAAAGTCCTACTGCACTTGGTGGTTTTAGTTTTTCTGTTCTCTGTATTGGTTGGTTTCATATCCTCCTCCCTGTCAAAATATTCTTACCATGGCTGCCTGAAATTATTAAGGAAAAAAAAAGGCCCATAGCAAGTGGGTTTTCTTAAGTGTCACGGCAGGAACTTTGGTGCTAAATTTGTGTCTTGAACCTAGTAACTAAGGTTTGCAATAAGAAACATGTAAGGTTTGAGAGCCCTTTAACAGAAAAAGCTGAGATTTAAAAACAAGGAAATTGTAATTTTTTTTCTTTTGCATGGTTTGGGTTGTTTTGCGCGGGGGATTTTTCTTTTTGGGGGGGGGGGGGGGGGGGGGGGTGGGGGGTGTGCGCGCCGCGCGGGTTGGGGTTGTGGTGGGTTGGTTTGCACGGGGTAAAGAGAGATATTTACTTTCCTTTGAGAAAATTACTAGGATATTGTAATAATTTTTTTCTTTCTGAAGAGAAACACTTTTGAGGTCTATAGGCCATTTTATCGGCCTAAGCATACTTTTGTTTTTCCCTGATGCTTAGTTTGATATTATAGGTTTCTTCTGTGTTTTACCTCTTTTGCTTTATTCAATGAAAATACATGGAAAATCTCACCTTACGCAAGAAAGTTTGTTACAGTTTAGTTACTTTTAGTAAATGCCTAAAGTGTTTCACTTTCAAGAAGGTATTGATATCTTTTATATGCATTGAGCAAGTAGCCTATGGCTATTTTCTCCTGCACAAAGAATGAAAGTTATGATTCAATGACCAATGATCAGATTCTAGCAAAACAATAAAGATGACCCCAGTTGGGCACTTGACCATCATTTTCTTTATCTCTGGATGCTCTTATTAAGCATTTCCATTTGATAAATGCAAAGTGCAGATATCATAAATATAAGTCTCTATATTGGTGAGTCAAAGCCCTGTGAAGTTGTGGCAAATTCTAAAGCTTGTTGATATGCTATTATCATAATGCACTGGATGCTGTGATGTAGAACATCTACATATATTTGACAGAGTTGACCCTTTACATACGGAAACCTTTCAATTTTTATAGATTCTTCACACCATGTACTTTTCTGAAACATTTGTGTCAACTTTTCTCTATAGGAGGTAAGGTTGAGTGTGTTTTCTGCATGTTTCACTGAATGCATATATATGTTGATGGGTTGCTTTCTGATTTGTTCTTCATCTTCGTTATTTATGTCATCTGGCTTCCATTGTGTGTAAGTGTTTATTTCCCATTTATGCATACCTTGTACATGCTTTGTTGTTCTTGCATCCTAAGAGGATTGTTATATGTGCTTACAACTTTTGGCATACTCCTTTTGTAGCTACAACAGTTGCAGTTATTTTCCTGGAAGCAAATTGTCATTTTGCTGGTTGTGTCTGTGTTTCATGATTCAATTCTTCTGAAATATCTAAGTACTATTTACATATGGTCATCGTACTTAATCAACAGGGAAAAGCAAGAGGAAATGGTTTTGGCAGATATGCATCTTAAACCTGGAGAAGTTTGGGAATATTGTCCAAGAGATGCCCTACAGAAAGTTTTAAGAGTTCTAAAAGATGAATTTGATTTGGTATGGCCGAAAAATTTCTCCTATTAGATGCTTTAATAAATTGCTCATTAATCTCCATGTTTTCAGGTAATGAATGCGGGGTTTGAAAATGAATTCTACCTTTTGAAAAGTGTCACAAGGTAATTTATTTATGGGTAAGTGTTTTGTAGCACTGAAAGAAAAAGAAGAATATAATATTATTTGAAGTTACCAAATTATGCAGGGATGGAAAAGAACAGTGGCTTCCAATTGATAATTCTCCTTACTGCTCTAGCTCTGCATATGATGCAGCAAGTACTATTATTCGTGAAATTTTTCATACACTGGATTCCATAGATATCCCAGTAGAACAGGTACTTGATGAATCTCAAAGCATTCATAACTGATGGGAACATTTAGGGCAACTATTTTTGCCAACACTTAACACATTATAATCGGGAATAGTTTTCATTTGTTATTATTTGTTCAAAGACAGCAAGCGCTAGGCCAATTTTATATCTTCCTGCTAATGAATTCAGATCATTCATAAATGAAGAGTACTCTTACCTCATTATTACTGGGAATAGCATTCTGCCTTTTATTTCTTTGAAAAAAGTGTTTGACCAATTTTATATTTCCTGCCACAATTTTTTAGGTTCACTGTATTTTACTGTTATCTTTATGTTTACATCCTTGTTTTTATTATGAGTAGAGCCACAACCATTTTATCTAAAAATTTAAGTTTATAGATAGAGGTGAACTATTGTATTTGTTATATTATCTTCCACTCGCTTGTGGGCCAGACTTGGCTAAAGCCTATCAAGTAAAAAACTTAATCAATTGGGGGTTGGTTGATATGTAGGAATTCAAGTTCATGACCTCCTTCTCTGATATCATGTTATGAGTTATAGCACAACTATCTTATCTAGAAGTATAAGTTTGTAAATATGGTGTGAACTATTATATTTATTACATAACAATTTTAGCTACATAGATTAGGAAAAGAAAAGGTTTCTGAAGAAAGTTCAAGAATTGTAGTTAACTATAGTAATTTAGCCTGTCTTTGGACTTCTCTATGGCACAAACCTTTGTACAGTTATTTTATCTCAATGCTCAACATCAAATGGATTCTTTGTTCAGGTTTTTATTATATTTACTTAGTTGGACAAAATTGTTAGTCTTTCATGAATGTTAGTTGTTCCATTTTAAATGTCACTAGTTTTCTGCTATGTAATGCCATCCTGCTTTTCTTTTAAAAATTAAATTGTTTAATTTGTTATGGCCTGTGGTTGCTCCTTGGTTTGATTAGTATGCATGGGCATGCTTCCTTCTGGATGTATTTTAGTCCTGTGCAGATGTAATGTTAATTTCTTCTTTTACTTCACTCTGTAAATATTGCAGTTACATGCAGAGGCTGGGAAAGGGCAATTTGAATTTGCTCTTGGCCATAGAGCCTGCAACATTGCTGCAGACAACTTGATTTTCACCCGCGAGGCTGTAAGAGCTGTTGCAAGGAGACATGGGATATTAGCAACCTTTTTGCCCAAGTTGGTACCATTTTGTTAATTGGATTTTGAAGAGCAAAGTGTGGGTTTTGGAAAGTGTTTGTGCTTCATTTTTAAATTAGAGATATAATGCTACATTCCTCCCTTAGATTAATAGTGTCTATTTTTGTTTTCTAGGGAAAAACATAATGACTACAAGAGTTCAGCAAAATTATAAAGCGACAACATTTCTCATCCAAAATTTAATTTTAACACCACCTTATTTTTTGAGCTTTGACCTCACAAAAAATATGAAAGTTAATCAATTGCTTCTTGTTGTGTAGATATGATCTCAATGACATCGGTTCTGGATCCCATGTGCACATCAGTCTTTGGAGAAATGGAGAAAATGTTTTCATGGCTTCTGATAAGTCTTCCGATTATGGAATGGCTCCTCTAGGGCAACAGTTCATGGCAGGAGTCTTAGATCATCTTCCTTCCATTTTGGCTTTTTCAGCTCCTATACCCAATAGGTTGTCCCTTTAACCCTCCATACTCTTTTTGGTTCCTTACATGTTTGTTTAATAGCTCATTCATATTTTGCAATTCTTAACAAGGCTATTATTTGTTCTCCTTGTTGCTTGATTTGTTTTAGGTCAGTACAACTGTCTTACATATATTTATATATTCTGTCTTGGTTGCTTGTTTCTGCATTTAAAGAAGATACTCAAGAATCTGTATGGTCTTCCTGCCTCTAAATCATATTATTTTACTTATTCAGTTGAGATGGCAGTCAACATGAGTTAAATGGTGCTTTGACCTTATATCCTTATAAAAGAGATTCTCTTGGTAATAAAATTTTCACCGTATTGTCTATTTAACTTTCCTTTGAGCAATTCCAGCTATGATTGAAATCGTGTGTATGGAAAAGTTAAAATTCATCCTACTATTTCACTGGTATGGCTCGATCACTTATTGCATGTGTGAAATTTTGTTCCTAGTCTCTGTCATTCCATTATAATCTGACAGAGGTCTTCTAACAATGAAATTTGTGTCTTTCAAGAGCCAACCTTGATTCTAACCTTATATATGCAACATCAGGAGACTTAGATATCTTGAAATATGAAGCACTATGTGTCTTTGTTATGGGGGTGAGAGTTGATAGATGCTTGTAAATATAGTCTCTGTCTTAATACCTTCAACAGCCACAATTTCTCTCTTTATACAAACTAATGGGTGCTGTATTATATAGCTAAGCTCAAGCATATCGAGAGGGTTGCTACATTTTCTTGAGCTTCTATGCTTCTTAACAATTTTTGCAATAGTTTTGCTTATTATAAAGCATTGTGCCAACAATAGGATGACTAATTGTTGATAATTTGGTGGTAGAGAAGAATCTGTTACCAAGGCACTAAGAGCTGAGAAATCACGAGGGTCAAATTGGAGTTCAATTAAACAATCAACTGTTTAAACATTTAACGTGATATGCTCCTTAGCACTGTGGTGGACCCCCAAGTCAGGGCAGGTTGTTAAGTGCATCCTGTCTAGTAAATTTTTGCATATGTTGCCAACCGATGGCAATACTGTGATTTGGAGATTGGCTATTGCTTGTACCAACATATTTTATATGTGTGCAAATTACAGTAAGTGTATACTTTTTCTAAATTCAAAGCCGATATGCTCTTTAACATTGGGGTGTGTGTGTGTGTGTGAATTTATTTGTACGTGCGTGTATCAACATGATGACAATCAATTTTATTCTGAGGTTTGTTGCTGTGCATAGTTATGATCGAATTCAACCTAATACTTGGAGTGGCGCATACAAATGCTGGGGGAGGGAAAATAGGGAAGCTCCAATCAGAACAGCATGCCCACCTGGAATATCGCATGATCTGGTCAGCAATTTTGAGATCAAGTCATTTGATGGGTGTGCAAATCCACATTTGGCCTTAGCTGCTGTAGTTGCTGCTGGAATTGATGGTCTCAGAAGGCAACTTCGTTTGCCTGAACCTATTGGTAAGAAGTGAATTGTCGGTTAGTACCTAAAAGTCATAAGCATGTACTCCATGATCAACATATTTGAATCTCCTCTTCAGGATGTCATACTGCTGACAGAGATTTGGCTGAATCTTAGTCCTTTTGGGTGTTAAGTCCTCTCTTTTGGTTAATTATTGCCAATTAACTTTGAAATATCCATTGATGGAACAGATGCAAACCCCTCCAGCCTTGAGGGGAATCTTGAGAGGCTGCCTACTAAACTTGATGATTCCTTAGAAGCCCTCCGAAAAGACAATGTCATCAAAGAATTTCTTGGTGAGAAGCTTTGGATAGCCATCACTGGGGTGCGAAAGGTATGCATTCGAATTAACCCATCTTGAACATTCTAAGTTTGAGACATAGCTATTGATACATACATCTGTACACACCACCATGCTTGAATATCTAGCTAATTTAGGTTTCCTGCTTAAAGCTTGTTGACCAGAGTAAATATAATCTTATAGCATTGCCTGTTGATCGAAGTTATTTTGAAAGGTTATAGCAAATAGTGGTGTTTAGTGGTAGTTGATGATGGGACAAAATTGTAGAGGCTGGTTGGTGATGGTGCTTAACTTGAAGGCATAAATAATGGTTGAGAAAAATGATCTCGGCTTTTCAAAAGTGGAAATCGTTCTTCTTTGGCATTTTCGTTTTCATCATATACCACTACTTTCCACGTAAGGCTATACGTAGCTGCAACTACTTTTAATAGCTAAAGTGATAATAGAGCATTATAAATAGCTAAATTATAATAAATGTTAGAAAAAGTTCAGAAAACATTGTCTATGAAATAAACACGCTTCGTTTTCTTATTTGAGAAAAACTAAACTAACCGAACCAGTCAAATCTGTACCATATTCCACGCATAGCCCCTTTCTTGTCTTTCTCCATGCAACCATCTGGGCTTAGTCACAATGCTTCAGTTTATGTCCAGTCATAGGTGCTTCACTATGCCTTCCCTAACTTATCCACTGTAATGCATCTGGAAATCTAATTTCTTAGTAGGGTGTAGGATTGAGGTAGTGTTATACAGTCAAAGTGGAATTAACGATTGTTTCATTGGTGTGAGGATATACATGCATGCCATAACTTTGAACAACCATTTAGCTTTACTTGTATGCTTTTCTTCTCCCACATTCTATCTTGAAGACAGAGCCAATAGGTCTTGCTCTTGTTCCGGTTGAGCATATGCTATATATTATACTTAACAAAAACTGAAGTCTGCCTTTGGATTTTGCAGGCTGAGATTGAGCACTATTCTAAGAACAAGGACGCTTACAAGCAGCTCATACACCGATATTGAGCTAATTGAATGTACTCAAGAAAATTAACAATGCTTTGGCATGGTGAGTGCTTTCTTATCCCTTCTTATGATATGGGATGTTTGCTAGGACAATGAAATAGCCAGAAAGTGCCTATCCATTTATCTTTTGTAGTGTTTTTTCTTAAGTTCCTAGCAAGAAGGGATTAACAACTTTGGTTATTATTCATTGAAACAAGAAAGGGCTTGTATTTCATGTATATTATTCTTATGACTGTGGTGCTGGTAATGCTGTGATGGGCGAGCCAGTGTTCTTTTACATGGTGCTTGTCTAGGATTTTGATTCTTTTTCTACTTGTCAATAGCCGGATTTCTCCTTTCGGCCATGTTCTGTTTCCTTCAAGAATGAATTTCTACAATCCTATTCCTATATTTCATTTTTGAGACATTAGGTTGTCATTCCATTATTTGTTAATTGTCAAGGAGTAGAAGCGGAATCCTATTCTATTATCAACTGTAATCATGAAGAAGAAGCAGATGAAGGGGAGAGAGAGAGGAGTGTATGTAAAAAAAATCCTCATCGAGTGAAAGGGAGAGGGAGGGAAGGAGGAGGAGAAAAAGAAATCCTATTTAGGGTAAGTATAAGAGAGGTTACCAAATGAAGTTCAATTAATGGAGTTTTTGTTTCCACAAATTGGAAATACTTGCTTTAAACTATTGGCTATGTGCAAATAAATCACTTAAGCATCTATGTACAACTTCGCCTTCCATAATTTATGAAAATACATATAAAATGCCTCAAAGTGCTACTAAAACTCTAAAACTGTTATTACTTATGATTCTTTTAGTATCGAATTTGGAGTTCCAGCAATGGTTTAGGAATTGTTCATATATTTTAAAAAATCATGAAGAGGTGAAGTTACATTTGAGGGTATAGCATTTCTCTCTTGCATGTCGAGGGAGTTTTAAAAATTCACACCTCATCAATAATTTAGAGAGTATTTGCAACTGTCTCTTTACCTCTTGTAACACTTAAATATGCAAATAAGTAATAAAATCATTGCTAAATTGGCCATTAATAGGTAACAATTCTGATGCTTTATTGATAGTTTAGGGGAGATAGCGTGTTTTTATAAGTTACAATAAAATAAAATCACACTTTACGAGTTTAAGGGTTCATAATACCTAATCAACGATAATAGTTTCATAAACATAAACATAATCTGCTTTATCTTCTTCTGTATCGATCCAAATTACTCGGACAATGCATATCCTTTATAGCGAAACCGAATGATAAAATTATTGTATAGATGGCCTAGGAAATCATTATGGACAAGACACCATAACAAGGCTTCATAACGTTGGTTGAGGTTGAAGACACCTGTAAATGATGGAAATGTAGCTGGTAGGACTCATGACATGATGTGTTCGACTGAGCATGGAATGCTGGGGGGACCTTCTAGTGTTCTTCTTGGGTAATTATTTCGAGAAATTTTCTGGTGGCTCAGAATTTATTTCAAGATACCTGGCTTGATTTTAAAATTTGAATGAATAAAATTATTAAATAACAAAGCATACTACAAAGCAAGACGAGACAATAAAATGATTGAAAATACTAGATGTGGGAACTTGCGACCATTGCCCTTGCTAGGCGTTTTGACTAGTTATGGCAATAATTGGAGTGTTTTGGGGGAATCTAATGTTAACTTGCTTACCCAATGAAAAGTCTAATCTAGCCAGATGCTATCATTGAAGAGGATTCTTCTTCAGTGCATTTTTTTAGGTTGACCCCTTCTAGTATAGAGGAATTTATTTTTGCAAGAGTGGATTAGGTAATGATATGAAAGGAATAAAACCTCTTCCTTCTCTTTTGTTTTTATTTGTTCATTTCTCTACTCTAATAGCAAAATCAATAATGCTAGATAGATTGTTCCTTTCTTTTGCTTAATGGGTTAACCACTAGAGAAGAACAACCCCTTGACAAGGGGAACTCACTCAGAACTTGGAAAACAAGGTACCTAAATAGTTAAAAGGCCTACAACTACCTGGTCTAGCAAGACGCAAGACTAAAAATGTAACCTGAACAATTACTCCTAATACTTGGTCGGCCTGAAATCTTTCCTACTGACTTAAGATCGCCTCTGCTTCTTTTTTTTTTTTTTTTTACATAATATAATAAACGTTTCAATCGAGGGGCCTTTGAGAAAAAACTACTTAAACCTAAACCATCCAAAAGAAGCACGAAAGGTGATAAATCAAAATAGTTGAACCCATGATTTTCAAAGAATTGTATGGACTAATTGCTTATAGTTTCATAAAGGCACATTTGTTAACGGGATTTTGGGACCTACATAATTAGTTTGCACCCAAAAAAAAAAAAATGTGAAGCTGTGAAGGGACCTAGAAATGCCTACTAATGCACCACACTACACTTAGCTTTGCACATTTATAGAGATAATCTTCATTTAGTGCTTAGCAAGTTAAGGGTCCTCAATCGTTATTCATGATCCTCATCTTTGCCTAGGCTATACTTTCTTTCACAATACTTGATAAGGTCTAGATTCAATGTTGAAGCTGAGTGTAATGGCTTCAACAATAAAAACACTTACACAAGTTAGATATCTCCTAATTAATATGGGGATTTTGATCACAAAACCCTAAGGACATCTTTTGAGAATTAGAATGCTATCTACTACCTAATGAATTAATAATCGTGATATCCAGGAACAGATTGATATCAAAGTTTGTGAAGGAACATACTAAACCTTCATAAAAGGAATATTTTCATTTTAATATCCCAAGAAGGACCTTTGACAAGTGCTTTTAAGGACAATAGATGCCAAAAGCAGCTAAATGTTTTAATTTTGTTATCCTAACCATTCTAATGCTCTGTCTTCTAAATGTCTGCTTAAAAATTTTTCTCATACTTTTGATACCTAAAGACGGTTTATTACTATCATCTTTGCATTAAGGATAAGACAAAAATATGTATCCAACCTGCTATACCATTTCATAAAATATTTGATTCCAAATCACTTCTTATTCAATATAATAAATGATAATTCGTACTGAGAGTATCACAGTTGTATACTTTTATACAAAGTAGAAATCCTTTACACATATGCACTTTTGATTATAACTACTATATTAAATCTCTAGTAAGATATCACTAATTTCTTCCTTAAGGAATTGCCCTGATATACTCAAATGTATCTCGAAGCCAATTGCTTCTTTCATGAGCTCTCCTTCAACTAGTAGTCTAAAGTCTCGTTGCCTCTATTATGTAATGCTTTGACTTCTCATCCTTGACCTAAGGATAACACAACTTATCCTCTTAGCTACTATTATGTTAAGAGAGAGTGGATAAACACATAACATAAGCAATACCATGTCATGGTCACACAATAAGTTATTAGTCTAATCATGATATTCTTAAGCCTAGCCAAGCAATGCAAATGTAATAAACGCATGCCATGCTTATAGACATGACATACATTAATACCAACATCCTAGCTAGCCTAGCTAATCATCTATTTTGGTCAACTTCAAACTGGACATCTAGATAATATATCCAGTAATAGGAATCAAGGGTCGATCACAAAATCCTGAGCACGTAACCTTGCTTGCCTAATATGTTGAGCAATTGAAAAACAACTCACTCCTAAAGAACTATTCATTCGAACTAATCTAACATGTCTTCTAAGTTCCTTTGAACTGCTTACTATCTCACAAGTAAAAGAGGAAGAAACCACCAACATTACTAAGCCCAATCCAAGCCAAACAACGCTCCTCCATGATGTTGAGCTAAAATATTCCCAAGTTCGAGTTGTTGCATTGTCGAGTTCGAGCAAACCATGAGATCCTTTGTTAAATTTACCCTCCCCAGTTCCCAAACTGCCAAGTTACCGACCTACCAAGTTGCTGACTTACCAAGCTACTGACCTGATCAGCTTTGCTCAACAAGCAGTATCATTAAGACCACATAATGAACAGTTGGCACACGCTTCATTTTTTTTTATATCCGTACTTTCTTTCTTTTTTAACGGAATATTCTTTTTATCTATTTATGACTTTACCCTTGTAATCTATTCCCCTTTCCTTTTCTACAAGGGATCCTTTTTTGTAATTTACATATACTTATGACTTGCCCTAATTAGGCCAAATAAATACTTGTATGTAACAACCATAAGTAAGTAAGATTGAATTTCAAACATTATGTTTTCTTGTTGAGAAATTGAGTCCTTAGAGAGCTCTTATCTAAACCATTGAGCATGAACTAGTAGTGAGCAATCTTGTACTATACTTATGCATCATATCAAGTACAACTCGAGCTCATATAAGGTGTTAGTGCGTTATATCCACCGTTGGTACACAAAAACTTCTGCTCAACCTTTGACTACCATTTATCCTTCAAGTCATCCTACGGTTTGAACCCACCTTAGTTCACATGATATCAATAGCCATGTATCAATCTTCATGGTGATCCATATCATCTTGGTATCAAAGCTTGGCTACGGTCGAGCAAATTTCTATTACTTTATGCTCTAAGTGACTTGCTATAGTATGTTGAAGAAATTGTATATCATTGTCATAAGTATTTAAAGAGTGTTTAGTGTTAAAGAAATCTAGTGCTCTGTTTTGCCCTAATTTTGTTCACAAAACAAAGTATAAGTGTTCAATTGTTTTATCATGTGCTGGTTGTAGTAGCTATTAGTATGTTAAGTATTATTTTGTTGTTCTTCGAGGATAGAATTTCAAATTGTGTTTCAGCAATTAATCTATTATAATAGACAACAATGTTCAACTCTAATGTTTAAGGAACCCTAAGTAACCAAGGGAATGGTGCCCATAATGGTCAAGGTTAACAAGAAAGTTTCACACCCCAATCTACAAATGAATGACTAGATAAGCTTACTAAACTAATAACTAGCCCAATAGCTGCCATAAACAAAGATAGACAACAAGCTAGAAATAACCCCTATAGAGGCCAAGTCAATGAGCTACCCAAGAAAGGCGATGGCCAATTTAATCGAGCCAGCATCCTAATTCGACTACCTAAAACTAGAGAGGTGAACAGAGTTGCTCAAAGCAGGTTAGTGTTAGACGAGATTGAAGAAGAAGATGAGAAAGTAAGTGATGAAGAGGAAGAGTATTATGAACCCAAGAAGAGGAATATCTAAGCTTCTAAAGTAGAAGGATTAAGGATGCATATCCCTAGTTTTTTTTTACAGTAGTGATGCTAAAGGCTACCTAAACTAGGTAAATAAAATTGAAAAGCAGTTTAAGCGTCATGAAGTGCCTGGGAATGCTAAAGTTAGACTTGTCGTACTAGAGTTTACTAGCTATGTTACCTTATGGTGAAAAAATCTGCATGCCACACGAAGAAAAGAAGGAGAACACAAGGTAAAGGATTGAGATAAAGTGAAGATAGTCAATAAAAGGAGATTTGCTCTAAGCTACTATCTGTAAGCTACATTTAAGAGGTTACGGGAATTGAGGCAAGGAGGATCAAGTGTTGAATCGTATGTAAAGGAATTTCAAATGTTAGTGATCTATTGTGAAGTAGTCGAATCCGAGGACATCATATCTCGATTCATCAGTAGATTAAAGTATGAGATTGGAGATATAGAAACTATGAACATCAATATACTTGATGAGGCGATCCTAACTACCCAAAGGAAGATTCCGAGCTCCTATCAAATGGCCTACCCCTACCTAACATATTCTAAGTAGACCTGTGTAATCGGAACCATGTGAAATTACTGAAATTCGACCTACTCTAATTACCTAAGTAGAGGAGAAAGAAATCTCGAGGAAATTTAAGAAGGGACAAAGCTTTGGTCAGAAGACAAGTGAGATCAAATGCTTCAAGTGTTATGGATTTGGATACATGGCCACACAATATCCAAATAGACGAGTAATGGTAATTAAAGGAGAGATGTCGACCATCGAGATCAATAGTACTGATGAAGAGATTGAGGAGTCTAAAGAATTTGGAAACCTAGAACAATCTGATGAGGAGGAGATCATTTATAGCGAAGAGGATAATTTTATGCTTGCAACCATGGTATTAAGGAGAGTAGTAAGTGTGAGTCCTATGCCAAAGGGCAAGCAACGCGAGACCCTGTTCTACGTTGGTTGTAAGGTCAATGGGTCATTTTATGCATTAATTATTGATAATAACAGTTACGCTAATGCAATATCTACTTTTATGGTCCAGCAATTGAAGTTGCTGACCTCACCCTACCTTAAACCATACAAACCTCATTAGCTCAATGATAAAGGAGTCTTACAGATAACTAAGCAAGTTACTATTCCAATTTTTATTGGAAACTACCAAGGCAAAGTGCTCTATAACGTATTGCCTATGAATGCATCTCATATCCTTCTTAGTAGACCATGGATGTTTAATAAGAAGGTCACGTATGATGGTAGGAAAAACACATGCTCATTAGATCATGAAGGGAAGAAGGTAAAGCTAAGCCCTATGATAACCAAGCAAGTTAAGACCATGTAAACTCAATTGAGCCGATTTCTAAAGAAGGAGGCTTTCGTAATTTCAAAGGGCGGGTAAAAGGTCATACTTCAACCTATGACACCTCAACAAGTTAGTGGAACCTAATTACAGCTTGCTTGAGCCCTTAAGAAGAAATCATTGATTCAATCTTGACGCAAGCTAACCGAGACGTTAAAGTTGGAGGAGCCACTATTTTTACTAGAAACAATTATTGGAACTCAAAAACTTAGATTTCATACCCAAAGTTCCTAAGGAGTTAGCTAAAGGATTACCACCAACCCGAGGGATTAAACATGGTATTGACTAATAAACTAAAGTTGCTCTCCCAAACCAACCTTCATATAGAATAAATCCAAAGAAAATAGCCGAGCTTAGAAAACAGGTTGACAAACTAATAGAGCATGTATATGTGAGAGAAAGCATAAGTCCATGTATAATACTAGCTTTACTTGTCCCTAAGAATGATGGTTCATGGGGCATATGCATCAATAGTTGAGGTATTATAGTGAGAAGCTAGGTAAAGCTACATTAAATTACTCTATTTACGAGAAGGAGCTCTACCTGTTATTTGAAGCTCTTACAATATGGCAACACTATCTCTTCCCCCAAGAGTTTGATATCTATATGGACCGTGAGTCTTTAAAACACCTTAGCAACTAGCAGAAACTCTTGATGAGATAAGTTAAATGGTTGGAATTTATGGAGGGTTTTTCTTATGCCATTCAGCATAAGAAAGAAAGTGCTAATGTTGTTGTAGATGCTCCATCACTTTGACATACTTATTGACTACTCTCTAAACTAACCTTTTTGAATTCTCACTCATTACCCAACTATATCATCAAGACCCTCCGTCACACCCCAAACAAAGTAATAAAGCGCAACAGAACATCATACACTACTTAGAAACTAATAATCAACATTGACATTATCTCACCAATTTCACCATAATATACAAGGCTCTTTACACGAACTACTAAAGTAGGAAAATACATGCAGCATTTATAAGCAAGAACAAGTATACTTCATGATTCATATATTTACTTCAAATAAGTCTAACCAATGTAATAATCTAACATCATTAATACATATAATTAATGGCAGTAAGTGTGTCTATCCTATATGTAAGTAAGTATTAAGGTATGTATGGCCCAACTCTATGTAATATGGAGAGTGGTTCATTAAAAGATTTTACAAACATATTAAATCTATTAATTTATAAATTATCTACATGCCTTTCATTTGTTACCTCACTAAACTCCCATCCCTTCCAAAAGTTGCTAAACAATACATTACCCAAGGCATAGTGTGGCTTAGAGAAACCTAATAAAGATCCTGTAAAATACTATAAGGATATAAACTACATCTAACTTAGTGAGAACCAAATCATATTACTCACAGACAAGTTATCAAACGTATAAGCCCCTAAAAATTGAATTCAGGACAACCAAGTCTAAATTTAAGGCTTTTAGGAAAAGTTAATCGATTAAATCCAAATTTTATGATTAAAATAAAAAAGTTAGATGAAGTGACAAAGTGAAGTTAGATTTTAGAAATAATAACCCAAAATCTCAATTTTGCCCTTAGAAGTAGGAATAATCAATATAGCACTAAAATGTTCGAAACTCCTAAAATCGAACTTAGATTGCGACAAAAATTTAGAGATAAGTTAATTGAGCTATAAAATAAAATAATATAGTATAATTTACTATATAAATATACACCTATTTTTATGAGTATACCTGGTATAAATAATAATTATACCCATAAATTAATTCTAAATTACGTAATTATATATATAATGCGTTGAATTCAAAAAATTAATTAAGAGAACATATCCTAAAAATAAAAGATATGTTAGAAACTAAATCATATGAGTATAGTTATATATTACGCGTGATATATACATGGGATATATACTTGTATATTGCTAAATAACTAAATATTAATAAAATACACCTAAAATACTAAAATAATTGAAAATCCTATCCTAATAAATCAATTTGCGGCTGGAAATTTTGGAGAATCACCATAGCAAGCCTTGGAGTCAAATAGTTGCTGATTCAAAAGTAAATGGATCTATTTAGGACACCTTTTACTTCAAATATTGGGGAGAAAAACAAAAAAAAAATTCCTAAGCAATGGAAAAGGCCTATAAATACTATATCCTCAGTAGAGCAACAATAGATTAGCAATTAGGAACTGAGAATAGAGAGAAAAAAATCTGGAAAATAGAACAATTTAGAAAAATTAGACAAAAACAGGGGAAAATTCGTGCTAGGATAGGAACCTAACCTAAAGTGATTCTACTATAGAGCCTGACCAGACACCACCAATTAGTAAATCCACCCAAAAAAATTATGAAAAAAAAATTACTTAGGCTATTTTGAACATGTTTTCACGTGATATTTTTATTTTTGAAAAATTCGTAATATGTAATATACTTAAAAAATTTATTATTCGTCCGAATTTAGAATTGTAAAATAAATATACTAAATGATGTTTTTTCTAGTTGAAAATTTTTTTGTAAGATGTGTATGATATATAGATAATTGCTATATAGCCTAAATTTTTATTGGAATATTTTTAATATTTATTGTATTTTTTGGCCTAAAAATGGCTCGAAAATAGGTTGAAATTATGAATTAAATAGGAAATTATGAAATTAATTGATGAAATGGACATGTACTGATTTATAATAAATAATAACAAAATTGAGTCAGATTGAAATTAATTTGGTGTAGAAAGAATCATAATTGAGTAATTTATGATAATTTAGGGGTAAAATCATCAATACAAATATATAAGCAATAGGTTAGAAACTTCAAACCAAGTAATTACTGAATTCCCTATATTTTTAGGAGTTTATAGAAGTTTTCACGGAATTATTTGGAAACCTAGACTATTTATTATGAATTTACCTAATAAAATGGCTTAAATTACAAATCGAGGTATATTTTTAATATTAATAAGCTAAAATGAATTAAATGGTTAAATAAAAAATATATATGTGATTGCTAATTAGATTAGATTAAATGAATATTTTTATTATATTTATTAATATTTTCTGATTGGGATACACTTTAGGTATGTTAGAATTGGATAATACTTATATTATAACGATATATGGACAAATTAGGTAAGATACAATTTAATAACGTAAATTGTGTATAATACAATCATATTTATATAATTACGTATAATTGTATTAAAAACTCTAACTGCCTATTAAAAGTCGTCTTTAGAAATAAGATTCGTAAAACATATCGTTAGGTCTATACGAACTCAACGATACTAATTTTGTTAAAATCAAACAACCTTAAATAATATAGCCTATAATTTTATCATATTCAAGAATGTACGTATTTCGGTAACTTTACCGGAATTAAAATGTGAATTGATAAATTAAAAGTACGTTTCGATACAATCGAAACGATATATAATACATAATAGTATATATAATGTACAGTATCAACAATTAATAACTTAATTCGATATGTAGTGATAATACGACTATATATTATAGAAATAATAATAATAATAATAATAATAATAATAATAATAATAATAATAATAATAATAATAATAATAATAATAATAATATATCTATAACTGTTTTAGATTAAACCCTAATATTTTCGTAATTATTACGAAAACTAAATTTGGATCTTTTGTGTAAATAGGATCTTCCAGTAAAAAGACAGTTAACGATTCGAGTCAGCAGTAGTAAACATTTAAATAAATAAGTTAGGATTATGGCTTCACCACTTGTTAGGATACTGTTTAAAGTATCCGGAAAACCAAGAGTACTTCTAGCTGTGTTTGTAATTAGTTGACTATACTTATGCTGTATGTGTAGATGATAATCAGTTATGATAGGAGTTCAACTCTTTGGTGTGTTGTTCTACATGTTTGCATTGATTCTATATTGTATGAACTTATCAGCTACCCCTAATTAAAACTAACGTTTATTCGACTAAAATGAAACTGGACATGGATAACACTCATTAGGGGAAACGATTAAGAGTATAAGGCCAAATACCGACTTTCTTCTATGAGAATAGCTGAAATAGTCCTTTCTCTATTCTTAGTCGAATTAAGTGATAGGTGAGGGGGTTATGGCAAGGTTGGGGGCCGTGATTTGAAGGTGGTTATAGGATGAGGGTGTTCTCCATTACATTAGCTCGAGTTTGGTTAGACTTGAGTCGCGATGAAACTCCTCAATCCAGGTTGGAGCGGATGTAATTTCTCTAACCTCACAGTGGATTAGATAACATTATGCAATGTTTCATTTGATTGATCGCATTGCAATTCATCATAATTATTAACCTTATTTATGTTTATACAAGACTCCATCCCACTTACTAAGCTAGTTGTGCTCACATCCCTATAGACTCTTTTGCAGGTGTTGAGTGATTTCAGGATGTCCAGATACCATCGTTCCTAGGTTAGTGTGCTACTGTTTGGCAAAGTGAGAATCGATGAATCAACTAAACTTGGGCTTTCCACTTTGTTTTTTTCTTTAGTTTTTGAGGAAACTAATTAAGAATTCCCTAGGAGCCTACTAGTTTCCTAATTTATTGTATTTAAACTGCAAAACTTATGGATTTTAATAAACTCTGATTGTAAACTATACCTTTAGATGTAAAACGTTTATGTAAATACTATTGTAGTACTAGACAACAAGTTATATAGAATAAGTATTTTGTAAAGCTCTACCGCAAGTTTTGTTATTAACAGGTGTCAAAACAGACGTTTCAAGCTGGTTGAGTTATATACACCTTGTGTGAACTGTATCTATGATAGCAGCTTTGAGATCAGTTTCTATCTTAGATTAGTTTATATGGTGGGACTGTTATAACTTTTCCTATTCGGAGCATGACAAAACATATGAATGCATGAACAAGCAAATGAATACAACATCACATGTAGTCTACCTGAAACTACATAAAGAAAAAGGTTTACACCCCCTTTTGACCAAGACTTAATGGTTATAGTTCCACCAATGCCTAGGCCAACCCAATTATCGTATATCTCTTAGCATATATCCTTGGTCACTATACATCATTTATTCTTTTAAATACCTCAGCAATAAATTCCTTGACTATATACACCTCTAGATACATGTATGCCCATAACAACATAATGAACTCGACTCATTTAATTACATGACTACCCTCTTTGTTTACTTAGTTTGCAATTAAATGAGAGAACCTTGACTCAAGACATTCTTTCATTATGTATGTGACAGTTGGTAGCCATTTACATGACAAATACCATGTACATGCGACTTTACTTCTCACTGTCAATCAAGTCATCTTGCCTTAACATAAACAAACAAACAAACACATATATAATCCTAATACCCTATACATCTAATTGTTATTTTCTTTTAAATGCAACAACTATACAACCACAAATAAAGTAATAGTTATCAAAGTACTCACCCGTCCATTTGATTCAGTCAAAATAATTCTCATGATATTCCAAGGATTCATTCGCACCACCTATAGCATAATTAATCGATAGTAAAATAACTATATCAGTAACTATAATTACGAAATTCCTAAATTGTTCTTTCCTATTTATATAGCTATATCCATATCTCACTTCCTTATATATGGTGCAATTATTTCTTAATTAATAAATCCTCTTTTTGTATTATGCTCTTATTCATATTTTTAAAATGTAACACTTTAAAATTGATTATAATTTGATCAAATTAACTTCTTATTATTCAATAGAATTTTTCCTATTTATCTTTATAAGTGGTACATGTAATGTAGTATTTTGTCACCTTTAAATTATTTTACTTATTTTGTAATCTCTCATTTTTACTACATGTTTATGTTATTAGTATGTTGGTATTATAATATGAATGATTTCATAATCATTTTACCTTAATTGTAATTAGAGCCTTAATCACTTCCTTAATGATTTCACATACTTTAATCATGTCAATCATGAAAGTCACGATTTAAACACTAACATTGTCTTTTATTATCCCTTAATCAAAATTTAAAATTAATCAATCCCCTAAACCATATGTTGGCCAAAACCTTAAAGACACACTTCATTATTTTGATCATCTTACTATTCTTCTTTCAATATTAATCCTCTAAGACATCTTGTATACATACCATGACACGTGATTTAAAGTTCATAAAATAAGAGGAAACATATATGCTTCTCTCTCTCTCTCTCTCTCTCTCTCTCTCTCTCTCTCTCTCTCTCTCTCTCTCTCTCTCTCTCTCTCTCTCTCTCTCTCTCTCTCTCTCTCTCTCTCTCTCTCTCTATATATATATATAATATATATATATATATATATATAACACTAACCTAAAGTGTAAGAATAAAAGTGTCTAACTTAATATTTTCTTAATTCTAAACAAGATGTACTAACTTATTATACTATTATATTAGAATAATCATTAAGTATTAATTAATAATGTATATATAAATAACAGCATAATGTCTTATGCATTAACTTATATGTAATCTAAAATCCTTTCTAAAGTATTATTTACATATGCATTAACTTTAAGTAGGTGATAATACTTGCTAAATTTAAATGACCTTGTTAAATCCTTAAAGTCTACTAAATGGAAAATGAATGGGGAATGGATGGAGTAAAGTAACGATAAGAAAAGAGAGGATTTGGGAGTACAATGAAAGTGAAACATAAATGAAATGGAAGAAGAAAAGTTTGTTGGGAAAGTTAAAAGAAACCAAAAAGTTAAAACTTACATGTCAAGAGATTAATAACTTAAAATGGAAAATGATTACTAATACTTCCTTAACAAGACTTGCATAGTGTTGTTGACTTTGCCACTTCTTTATTTATGTATGTGCTTACGACAAAGAAGGAAAAATTGCTTCAATTGTTTTGTCTTTCTTATATTTTATTTTATTCATTTCAATTAAGATGTAAAAAAGTTGTAAATATTTTTTTTATCCCTATTCATTTACGGCATGGATGGGGTGTAACACCTATATCTATCAATTAAGATATCAATTCCTTTAGTAATTTATAATTTGCACAATATTTAGTTCTACTTATAATTTTATAAATAGCCTATTTATTTTATCAACCTAACATCTCATATATAGTTTATCTAGAATTCTTATTTTATTGTACTATGAAAATTCAATTTATAAAACTTACCTAGTCTACTAAATAAAATTTTAATATGCTAAACTTCTATAATCTATTTCTAAAATTGTAGGTGTTACGCCCTCAATTTGGTGCCATTGTAAATAGATGCAAGAATGGAATTACAATAGGTAAATATATTTAGTTGATGGATGCATATTTCGTAAGAAGTAGTTATGCATCCCAAGCTCTTCTATTCAAGAACTACTAATCAAAGATGCCTATAATGGAGCCCTATCCATGCATTTTAGGGGAACCAATTGACCAATCTATTGAAGGAAAGGTTTTACTTGCTAGGAATGACCAACGATATTCATAAAGAGGTTGGAAGGTATGAGGTATGCATAAGAGCTAATGGGAGGCAAGAACCCCATAGAGAATATATGTCTTAAAAAAAAACTATCACAATGACAATTTTTTGAAGGAAAAAAAAACACCATTCTATTGTATGTTTGGTTTATAAAATTGATTTGGTAGTAGATAAAGTTCACCTATAGTATTAGACAAATCTTAAATCTGTATCCACAAAATTTGGTAATATAAAAATCTTAAAACAAATAAGATAAAACCTTTTAATAAGAACCAAAACTTAACATTTGTTTTCAATAATCACCTTATTGTCAACTTATTACCACCATCGCCACCACCATCAATTCCATTATTGTCACCATCACAACACCATTACTATCGTCATCTCTACCATTACCAATATCACTCAATATTATGATCAATATAACACCAGCGCCATGTCATTATTCACTATCATATTATTACTACCACCACTCGTACTACTACTAGTACACCATCTTCACTACTATTATTACCACATTTATATAGCACGATTACCAACAATACAGTTTTACTACTTTATTACTAGTATCACAACTACTCCATCACCATTTCACCACCAACACATCTGCCCCATTTGCTATGGTCGCTTTTATATTATTAACATCTCCACAGTACTATTTGTTAGACTCCAAAGCGGTGAAATCATAACAATCCCACCGTGTAAACCAACCTATAAGAATAACTGACCTTACAATCATTATTGTAAATACAATTTATATAAAGCATCAATGATTTCTCACTTTGAAGTAAACAGTTTATATAATATTATTAATGAAATTAAATACAGAATTATAAACTTTAAGTCATATTTTCATATGTGTACGTGTGTGTGTGTGTGTGTGTGTACATATTATCTTACGATTCTAAGAAATATTTATAGAAGAAAATAGTCTAAAACAATTAAACATTACATGATTACTCTCTTTCTTATCCATGAGTCACTAGCAAGACTCTCAAGACACTATTTGTCTTCCATTTTATCCTCACCACCTACCCCCAAAGATCTTTAAAAGAGTATTAACCTTTGGATAATTATAACGTGGCATATTAATTGTTACCCATAAAAAATTTATAAAGGTATGAGCAACTAACAGCTTAGTAAACCGAGATAAAGACATAAGACTACATAACAAATACAAACAAGGTTTTCAAATAGTTAATTAAATCCAATGAAACACGCAAATGTCATAACACAATGTAGTCTGGTCCATTATGAAATTAGAGAAATTTCACCCGCTCTAATTTAGGTTGATGAGTTTCAACGTTAATGCAACAACTCATGACCAAACCCAAGTTTGTGCAATGGAGGCACTACTCCCCTCATGATTATCCTTCAAACAATTTCCTTCATTCTTACTGTAACCTCTTCTCTTGTCATTTAGTTCAACTAAAGATGAAGAAGAGACCCTTATGCTATCCAGTGATATCCCTTTCAATAGGGTCGGTATCTAGCCAGAGAACCCTAAATGTCCCTTAAAGGTTAACAATGCATGTCTAATTAAAGTATTAGATCAAATATGGTTAAACTCGGTTTAGGGTGATCAAACAACTTTACTCCATACCATTTGCAATAAACAACTACAACAAAGCATTAGAAATCAACTACATAGTCAAAGATACACAAGTATGCATACAAACATCTATCTACAAGCACAACTAATTATAGTCCTAAGTCTTTGAGCACCATAATACAATTCTCTAAAATACTACAATATATTGATCCCAACTTACTTAAGATCTTTAACTTACTTACTCAAGTCACTGCAGGTTCAACTCATCTCTTCTTGTCTCTATAATATAAATACTCTTTTAGTATTTATACCCTTATGATGTATATAGGCTTTTAAATCATGGTTTTTACCCAATTATCCAAGTTATATACTTTACTTATTACCGATCTATTCTAAGCTCGGATTTAGTTCCTGAATCAGATTTTGATTTGGCTTTTAATTCAACTTCTGATTATAGTTTTTTACTTGTAAACTTTAAGAATTTCTTTTGAATTAATATGTAAATTTCATCTAACTATATTTAAGTATCTTAAATCTCCTATTTAGCTCCTAACCAGTGTTTTAGTCCACACGATACATTCTGCTCCTAATTTAACCACCAAATTTGCTCTCGATATAAAAATAACCTACATTTTTCAAATAATTTCCTAAATTTAATTTTCAAATCAGATTTTAATATATTCCTAACATTATAATATCATAAATTTTTACCTAATATTTTCTACTCATTTAATTTCATATTTCACATATTATTCATTTACACATAATTACTTTCTAATATACATAATACATACATGTAACACCTCAAACATCACAAACACCATCCTACATTAGCAATCGATATCCCATAATAAATACTAAATCAATATTTATACCAACTTAACCCTAAATCACAAAATTAACTTAAATATAGCTTTTTATCTATAATTTTAAGGCCTAAAAATTAAGTAAAATTTTAGAAAATGAATTTTTAGAAAATCTCTTCATAGAACTATCATATATATCCTAAATATTCTATACAAAAATTTTGAAGTCAAAACTATAACTATTAAGGTTATTTAAATCAAAATCAAAAACTTGCCCAAGTTAAGGGATTTCTTATGCACTGTATAGCCCAGGACCTAATTTTATCAAATTGAAAATTTTCACTAATTCTACATATAAAAATACTTTAACATACCAAATTTCATAATTTTCTATATATATTTGGTGTCTTTAACAAATTACACAAAATTAGAGGGAGAAATTAGACTCACTGTTTGATCGACTCTCAGCCACTAGCGATGGCTACCACTATGTTGACAACTTTAGGTGGTGGGTTTGCTGTCTAGCAATAGTAGTGGTGGCGGCGACCATCTCTCCTCATGTGGTCGTCGAACGTGTGTTCCCTTACATTGTCCTAATTGCATACTAATTTTTCTATTTTTGGTAAATTAATTCTCTCATCTCTACTTACCTCTCCAATTTTTTTATGGATGCTAAACTAACCAAAATGAGGTTTAGCAAGTGTTTTTTGAATTTATAGAAGAGTTAAGGGTGTTCTTACACTTCTTTTTTTTTTTTTGACAAGTGTCCCATTTACTTTTTCTTTTTGCTTTCTATTTGGCCTATCCTTATTTGTTGAATTTCTATCCTCCATTTCCAGCTTGCTATGCCTCTTGTCCAGGACATTCCACATTTTATAACAATTTTATTGATTTTTATTTTATTTTTTAAGAATTTTTCTTAATTATTTAATATTATTTTAGCATATTCTAAGCATTTTAAGTAATTTCAAGTATTTTTACCTACACGTAAATACATACATAGTACAATTAAATTCCTCTAAATATTATTTATATTATTTTATGATTTTTAGTTTACATATAATTTATTTATATCAATTCGTTAATTATTGAAACTCGTTTTAAGCATTTCTGATAATTAACTAGTAATACACTTATAGTTCAACATTAGAATATTTAATTAGTTATTTTCCTAAATTCAAACTTACGAAATCACTCTTATTAACATTCCTAACTTCATCATAAAATTTAGGCTCGATCGAACAACTTACCTAATCGCCCTCGATTTTACGTGTCAACTCCAAACACTTAATTGTAAGGCTTAAATTTCCACCTCTCTTCGAAAAAGTTTTGTCCTCAAAATTTCTATATACTTATATTCTACTCGGTTAACTAAAGTTGACAACTAAACTTCTTTTACTAAATCGAAAATCAAAAGAGCTACGGATATTGTTTCATCATTGCTACTTTCGACTCCTAAGTGATCTCTAAATCTGGACCTTCTTTCAATTGTACTTTCACATATTTCATATCTCAATTCCTTAACTTCTAAACCCGATTATCCAGTATCTTTATAGATTACTTCACAAATTGAAAATTCCTCTTCAATTCCACTGGTTTAATCCCCACTATTACATTTGGGTTCTTAACAAACCTCCTTAACATCGAAACATAAAATATATAATGGTAGCCCGATAAACTTAGGGGTAAGGCTATTCTATAGGACACATTTCGTACTCTTTCTAATACTTCATATGGACCAATATATCAAGACTCAACTTTCCTTTTAAACCAAATCATCTAAGTCTCTTAAATGGACTTATTTAAACATAAACATGATCTTCAACTTCGAACTCCAATGGCCTTCTCTTCAAATTTGCCTAACTCTTATAACGGTCCTAAGCTTCCTCCATTCTTTGTCATATAATCTCAACTTTTTCATTTGTTTGATTAATCACGTCAAGTCTAATCATTACATATTCCTCATGATCCTAATACAATAGCGATCTATATTTTCTTCTATATAACGCTTCATAAGGTGCCATTTGTATAGTTGCTCGGTAGCTATTATTATAATCAAACTTTATTAATAGAAAATATTTATCCCAATCGCCACCAAAATCTAAAACACATATGCGCAACATATCTTCTAAAGTCTAAATCTTTCACTCAAATTTTCCATTTGTTTATGGATGATAAGTTGTACCAAATTGTAACTTCGTAGCTAAAGCTCTATGTAAACTTTCCCAAAATTTGGATACAAATCGGCTATCTCGATTAGAAACAATGCTTTTAGGCACACCAAGTAATCTTACTATTTCTTGAATATACAATCTAGCCATCTTTTCCATCGAATCTCTTATTCGATAAAGTAAGAAATGTGCATTTTTGGTTAATCTATCTACGATTACCCAAATTGAATCATAACCAGCTTATGTCCTAAGAAGTGCCACTACAAAATCCATAGTAATATGATCCCATTTCCATTTCGATATCTCTAAAGGTTGCAATGGTTTACCCAGTCTATGCTATTCTCCTTTAACTCGTTGGCACGTAATACGTTCCGCCACATACTGTACCACATCTTTTTTCATTTCATTCCACTAAAATATTGATTTTAAATCTTAATGCATTTTATTTCCTCTCAAATGCATGGTATAACCCGTGATGTGTGCTTTATCTAAAATTTCTCTCTTTATATTAAGATCCTATAGCACACATATCTTTCCTCTAAATTTTAATATACCTCTTTCATCCACTTAGAAATCAGGATCATTTCCCTTGCTTAAATTCTCTTTCATTTCTGCCATGTCTTTACCTTCCTCTTGCTTTTACTTAATCCTCTCCAATAAAGTAGGTAGCTTACGGCTCTAAATTCATTATTTGACTATTAGGTTCACACTAATCAAATTCAATTTTCAACTTTTCAAATTTTTTTCCCAACTCACGTTGGGAAGTCAACAATAATGCAATATGTTTATAATTCTTCCGACTCAAAGCATATGCTACAAGATTGGCTTTTCCAAGATCGGCTTTTCCAAGATCGGCTTTTCCAAGATCATAATTTATATTCATATTATAATCCTTAATTAACTCCAACCATCACCTTTGTCTTAAATTCAATTCCTTCTAAATGAAGAACTACTTTAAACTCTTATGATCAGTATATATTTCACATTATTATCCATATAGGTAATGTCTTCAAATTTTCAAAGCAAACACCACAGCCGTAAGTTCTAAATCATGGGTTGGACAATTTCTTTTATGTGGCCTTAATTATCTCAATGCATATGCTACAACTTTTCTATCCTACATCAGCACAAAACTCAATCCATTCTTAGAAGCATCGCTATATACACTATACGGCTTATCTAGATCAAGTAATATTAATACCAATGCCATAACTAGTTGTTTCTTCAACTCTTGAAAACTCGACTCATATTCCTTACTCTATCTGAATTTTACATCTTTCTGGGCCAATCAAGTCAATAATCTGGCAATATTAAAGAAATCCTTGATAAATAATTAATAATATCCGGTCATACCTAGAAAACTTCTCACTTCTAAAATAATGGTTGGCTGCATCCATTCCATTACTGCTTTCACCTTTTCATTATCTATAGAAATTCCTTCACTAGATACCATGTGACCTAGAAAAGAAATCTTATCCAACAAAAAATCACATTTACTTAACTTAACATATAATTTATTTTCTCTTAACTTCTGCAACACTAACTATAAATGCTCTACATGCTCCTTCTCAATTTTTGAATAAATTAGAACATCATCAATAAATACCACAGCAAATTTGTTCAAATATGGTTGATATATATGATTCATTAGGTGCATGAATACATCTAAGGCATTTGTTAAATCGAAAGGCACCACCGAGAACTTATAATGACCATATCGCGCCCTAAATGTCATTTTAGGTACATCATCCGGCTTAACTTGCAATTGATGATACCCCAATTTTAAGTTAATTCTAGAAAATACAGCTGCACCCTGTAGTTGATCAAACAAATCGCTAATGTAAGGTAATGGATACTTATTCTTAATAGCAACCTTATTTATTTCCTAATAGTCTATACACAATCTCATGGCACCATCTTTCTTCTTTACAAACAATACCGGTACTTCCTACGGTGAAATACTTAAATAAATAAATCATTTATCTAATAATTTTTTAAGTTGCTTCTTTAGCTCCTGAAGTTCCATGGGTGACATTTGATATGGAGCTTTAGAAATAGATTTAGTTCTAAGGACTAACTCGATGGTAAAGTCCAACTTTCAATGCAAAGCTAGACTAGGTAAATCCTTCAGAAACACAATTGAAAATTCACATACAACTGGTATATCTGCTATTTTGGGTGTCTCTTTCTTTACTTTATTAGCAAATACCCAACAAAACTTCTAATCATTCTCTTTTACTTTTGTTTCATACGTTTCATCACATATCTTCACAATAGCTAATTTCAATTTGCTTCCACCTGCTTTTCCTTGAAACACCATTTCTCCATCATTTAAAATAACAATTTTGCCACTACACTCTATATTTGCTTTATGTTTAGATAACCAATTTATTCCCACAATTACATCATAACCCTGTAAAGGTAATATTACAAAACTTATAGGGTATTCTTTCTCCTGAATTTTAATTCTATTATTATCTACCACTTCTTAAGTCGTTACTTTCTCTCCAATAGGTGTTCTAACTCTATAAGTAGTATTAATCTTAATCATGTAAATCTCCTTCTCATTCATAATTTTTTTACTTGCAAAGGAGTGAGATGCACTAGTATCAAATAATGTAAAAATAGGTTGTCCATTTATAAGCACATTTTCTAGAATATACTAATACTATAATTACTAACTAGACTTACATTCATAGATCTCAAAATTTAAGCGTCTAAATTTAACTTACACTTAAATTATCATCAAAATAAGTAGTCTAAGCATGTACCTATCACAAGTCCCTCGTCATTTTCTTCCTCAACTCCGATAATCTCCTCAGCATCATCATAATAATACTCCTCCATCCAATCCACAAAATCTTCATCTTCCTCATTTCTCATATGCTCTATAGCAAAGACATAAGCAGGTGTAGTCGTGTTATCAAAACCTCTAGTCTTCCTAGCTCCTTGTCCAAATTGTGGACAATACCTAGAGAAATATCCCTTCCTACCATATTTATTACACTTCATAAGTTTCATTTGAGGGAACACTTGTAGTATATGGTTCTAATCTCCACATGTAAAACATTTTCCTATAAGTTCAGTATAATTTCTAAGGAAATAGTTTGTTCCACATTTCCAGTGCTTAACATTACCCTCCTTATCACAAAAATTCAAACCAGGCACTGATTGCGCTCGGTTACTAGCTAAATTTGCTAGTTTCCTTCTTTTCTGCCTAGAACTACTAGTTGCATCAAGATATAAGCTCTTAAATGATGAACTGGTTCAATAACCTTTGCTGATCTTTTGACCCCACATTTCCTACATCCTCACATGGTTATTTTTCAATTTCCTTGCCTTATCTACCACTTCATTATAAGTACTAAAACCATAATCCTCCAATTTACAACACATTGTAGGGTCAAACCTAGTAAGAAACAAATCCCTCTTTAACTTAGGATTATCTCGATAAGAATCAGGTGCATAGCAATCTATTAAACTCAATTTCATACTTAGTTAGACTTATACCTCCCTTATTAAGTTTAAATAAATCTCTCACCATCTTGTTTTGGATAATATGAGAGAGTATTCCTTCTTAAATTCTTCTATAAACCTCTGCCTGGAAATATTATTCCCCATTATCTCACTTTCGATTCCTACCAAACTCGAGTAGCTAACTTTAACATAAATATACCATATGTTAATTTTTGGGATTCCAAGATTCTAAAGGCCTCAAAACTTCGTTTAATTCAAGCCAACCAATCATTAGCCAAGGCTAGTTTACTCATTTCTCCTTCAAAGTACCAATTTGCTTTTATGAAGTTCAGAAGCTTATTTACATCTTGTAGTCATTCCACTCTTTGTTTAGCCTCTTGTGACCTCTTATTACCCATATTACCACCAGTAATAAGATGTTGAATCAATATTCCTTATTGTCATATCACTGTATGCCTATTGGCAAGTAATTACCCAATGGGTATAGCCTCTTATGGTGGTAAGGGTATATTATGTTTGGGTTGTTCCCTTGAGGGTGATGGTACTTATAATGCAAAATTCTAATTTCATTTTATTCCTTCATTGTGACTTCCCTCTTCAACTTTAACCATACTTATTTAATATCTATATCTTACAATACCTACACACATATCTGATCATAAGTCCACCAATTATTATTTTTATAAATATTTTAGAAATTACCGAATTCCTGTAATTTGCACTTATATAAAATAATAACAATAACAATATCATTTCAGTCAATATGTATAATATATATGACTTTCTCTATTAGCTTAATTCTTGCTTTACATCATCATAGTTGATTACAACTCCAAAAAATAAAATGGACAACTCGATAGACTTTAGATTACATACATAAGATTTACAACATGACTACATCATTATTTATATTAACTTGTACATACTCGATATTTACAACTGTACATCATAAAAAATTACATTAGACTTAGTTACATCGGCTATCTACAACATCTAGACGTAATTTAGGAGCTACAAAATACATTAGAAGGTCAGTAAAATACATCAAAAGGTCAAAGATACATCAGATTAGCCAAAAGTGCTACTAGATCAAACCTAGAGATCTAACTAAACAAAATCAGTCAATTGTAACTAATTCTCATCAAAAGAACTATCTATAACAGCAACCTAATCAAAAGTAATCTACTCCATATGTCCATCCACTATATTATCTTCTGCTTCACTTGCAAATTTGAAACTTATGGATATTATCTCAGGACTTTCGGGAATTGGAATCACATCATACACTTTATCATCCTCAAACTCATTAATATAACGATTTCCTACTCCATCTATCCCAGTACTACAGCATGCATAGCTGTACTTAATTCATCCTCACTATCCATCCCTTTTTCCTCCTCTTTAGGTCCTTCAGGTTCTTCCTCTTCGTAATCCTCTTTTTTCAAATCCTCTTCAATATTAGCCTCGTTCTCTTAACAACTACTATATGTATCTAAATGAGCTGCCTCTTATGGTTCTACGAGTGGTGGATTTCCTTGTAATAATCCTAGCATCATAGGCCCATGGTTTAATTCATTAGGTTCTAAGGGTATCTCTATATCATCTTCGGTTGGTTTAGGAAAACAAGGAAACTAATCAATTATCCCTAATGGATAATGCCTTGGAATATATAGTACACCAGCAGGAATATGAGTGATGCTAGCTAAGTAAGATCTTCCTTCTTCTATTCTCATTGGGAAATATCTTACAAGTATCATCAAAGTCATAATTCCTTCTCTATGCAGCCATCTCTACTCAAAAGTCACTATTGCAATATATCTATTGTATTAGGGTCCTAGATTAATCTCCATCAACGCTCACTAATCTTGCCAAGTATAATACATTATGTCATAAAATTTACCAATAATCTCATCAACAGTCTTAAACATATTCCAATTCGCCATCTCTAGTAACAATCGCTACATTTTAACCTTGTAGTCAATAAGGGACTGTAAGCCCCAAAACTAGCTATTCAAGGTTTCGATCGGTTGAAAGACCCGATTGAACCTAAATTATAAAGTAAAACTAAAAATATTGGTAAAATGATCCTGTAAGTTTGAATTTAAGAAAATAAGAAATAAAAAAAAAAGAATATAAAAATTCCAAATTTTAAGTATATAACTCATTATTTATCGAAAATGCGTAAAATGCATTCCGATAATTAACGAATCGCTAGAGATAAATTATATGTAAACTAAAAATCACAAAACAACCTAAATAATATTTAGGAATATTTATTTGTCCTATATATGAATTTACATATATGTAGAAATACGCGTAATGTGCTAAAATTATACTAAATACTTAAATAAAATTCATAATTAATTAAGAAAATATCAAGAAAAATCAGGAAAAATAAGGAATGATTCAAAATTGGGTCATGGAAGCTGGGAAAAAATAGAAAAAAATCAGCCAATTAAATTAGGACAACTCAAAAACCAAAAATTAAGAGATTTGGACAATGTTTTATCCAATTTAATGCACAATAATTTTCCTAAACGTCTATAAATAGGAAAAAAATTCAGAGAACTCCTTTGGACAGTTAAGGATTTGAGAAAAATAGAGAGACTCGAAAATTTAAGGGAAAAACTAGAGAAAAAAAAAAAAGAAAAGGAAAACTGTGTAGTTGGGGCTTGTAAGAAGAACCCAGACCCGACCTGCAGCTGGGAGTGGACAGCCACCACCACCACACGGTGGTGGCAGCGCCCAGGTGGGCCGCTACACCCATAGCCACCGGCGGTGGCCAGAGCCACTCAAATCGGTGAGTTCGATTTCTAGCCCGATTTTGTGTAATTGTGTAAAAATAGTAAATATTATTAGAAAATTATGAATTTGTTATTTTAGAATATTTTTGTACATATTTTTTAGGAAAAATATTATTTTGATGAAAATATATCTCGTGATATAGGGTCCTTAACAAATCGTGCAAAACCGGACATATTTTGGTTTAGAAATAAATGACCTTAGGAGTGTAGTTTTGAACCAAAAATTTTTTTGTATATTACTTAGATGATATAGAACAGTGCTATGAAGCCCATTTTCAAAAATTAATTTTTGAAACTTTTAGATAATTTTTAGGCCCTAAAATGAGGCATAAAATAGGTAATTTAGGGTTAATTAAGTAATTAAATGGTTAATTACTGATTTAGTGAATAAGTATGTGTTTTAGGATGTTGAAACCTGATGGATTATGATACTTGAAGCATTTAAGGTGTTAGATATAATTATTAGGTTAATTATGTAGTAAATAAGTAATATGGAAATATAATACATTTTAAGTTAATTTTGTAAATTAGGGTAATTAGGTGTAAAATCTGATTTCGAATGAATTTAGATATTTTGAAATGATAATTGATGTTGGGAGATAGTAATTAGAGTAATAAAAATATTAGATGTATATTATGTACATAATAAATGATAATACATAATACATAAGTATTAGAAATATAATAAATAGAAAATATTAGAATAAAAATTGTTATTATGATGAGAATAAAAATATACAATAAATCTAATAGGAAACTTGAATTTATGTAATTATATGAAAAATGTAAAAAAATTTCTCACATCAAGAGTGAATTTGGTACACTAATATGGATTTAAGTGTACCAGGTGAAATAAAATACTAACTAGGGGTAATGATAATATTTAGGAGATCGAGAAGTAATGCGATTAATTTCACATTATGGGTTGAAACGAATTTCTAGGATTTGAGTATAAAACAATACTCAGAAATCGAACTAGAACCTAATTTAGAAATCGATGCGGAAACCGAACCCGAACCTAACCTCAAACCTAGAATAATTGTAAAAGACTTAAGACTTAGATAATTAAGCATATTAAACCCTAAACAACACATAACAATAAGCGTTATAGGATAAAATGAACCTATAATAGTTATATGAAAAACTAAAACCACGTTTGTGTTATAGGGATGATCGGCGATGGCCCGAGCAAGTCGAACCTCGAGTGAGTGAGCGAAGATTCGAGGTAAGTTGGGATTAATACGATGCTGTATTTTAGAGGCTTAAAATTATACTTGGTTGTACTTGTTAGATAGTTGGATGTGTGCATGTGCTTGATTATGAGTGATGCTATGATTCTGTTTGTTGTCCTGGCTTGTATTGTGTGGTTTGTATGAAATGATTAATCACCCTAAACTGGACCTAATCAAATATACGACCTATAATCATAATTAGACCTATATGGCAACCCATTAGGGGAATTTAGGACTCTTCGGCCAAAGACCGACCCCTTTGAAAGGGATAGCGCAGGATTGCAATTGGTCCCTTCTTCATCTTCAATCGAACTAAGTGATAGGAGAGGAGGTCGCGGCGAGAGTGAAGTTAATGGTTCCAAGGTAGTCGCGGGAGGAGCGAGGTCTCCATTACACAAGCCTAGGTTTGGTCGTAAGCTGTTGCATTAATGGCAACTCCTCAACCCAGATTAGAGGGGGCGCAATTTCTTTAATCTCACGACCGGCCAGACAACGTCATGCGATGGCATTTGCTTGAACATGCATTGCACCTAATAAGTTGATCGATAACCTTGTTGTATTTGTGGTATAGTTTTAAGTCCTCCATCATAACTTACTAAGTTGTGGTTGCTCACATCCCTATAGACATCGTGCAGGTGCTAGCTAAGAAGCGACAAACAACTACTCTAAAGATAACAACTGCTGGATCTTGAGGAGTGAGGAAAAACATTGAAGAATAAACACATATTTTTAAGGTCTAAGTTTTTATTTTAGGACATATATTATAGAGAAATATTGTAAACTTTAATTGCAATAACTAAATTATAGTGTATATATATATTTCCTCACTTTCTTAGATAAATGATTTATTTAAATTACAAACTTTTTACTTCAAAGCGGATTAGTCGTGGACGCCTTGTGTAGATCAGATCTAAGATAGCGGTTGTAAGGCCAACTTCTATCTTAGGATAGTTTACACAGCGTGGCTGTTACGACTCTGCCACTTCGGGGTATAACAAGGACTCATTTCCATTCCAACTAAACCGTATCTAACTAACTATTAACTAGCCTTTATGGCCCTATAATTAAACTTAGGATCAATTAGCATTCAACACACGAAATATTATACTTACTTCTACTTTAGTATGCTCAATACAATCTTTTAACGACTGCTTAATACTACCTACTCTTACTCTCACTATGTTCCTATGATATCTATTTATTTCAATTATGATGCTTTAAAGCACGTTACTAAAACCACGCTCTAATACCAACTAAGAATCGTTCTCCCCAAAGTAATAGAGTTGTAATAATCTCGCCGAATAAACCAAACTATGATAGTAACTGACCTTACAGTCACTATTGTATATACGATTTACATAAGGTATCAACGACTCCTCACTTTAAAGTAAATAATTTATACAAGATTATTGATGAAATTACATACAGCATTATGAGCTTTTAGTCATATTTTCATATGTGTATGTGTGCATATTGTCTTATGGTTCTATAAAATATTTACATAACAAAATAGTCTAAAACAATTAAACATTACATGATTACTCTCTTTCTTATCCATGAGTAACTAACAAGACTCTCAAGACACTATTGGTCTTTTAGCTTATCCTCATTCCCCCAAAGATCTTCAAAAGAGTATTAACCTCCAGATAATTATAACAAAGCATTTTAATTGTCACCTACAAGAAAATCTATTAAGGTATGAGCAACTAACGGCTCAATAAACAAGGATGGAAACATAAGATTACATAACAAACACAAACAAGGTTTTCAAATAGTTAATTAAACGCAAAGCAATACGCAAATGCTATCGTACAACGTGGTCCAGTCAATTGTGAAATTAAAGAAATTTCACTCACTGTAATATGAGTTGAAGAGTTTCAACATTAATGCAATAGCTTGCAACCAAATCTAAGTTTATACAATAAAGACATCGTTCCCCTCATAATTATCCTTCAAACCATTACCCTTATCTTTACCTTAAACCCCTGTCATATCACTTAGTTTAACTAAGGATAAAGAAGGGACTCTTATATCATCCAATGCTATCTCTTTTGAATGGGTCGATATTTGGCCGGAAAACCTTATACGCCCCCTAAAAGGTAGCAATGCATGTCTAATTAAGCTGTTAGATCAAATATGTTTAAACTCAATTTAAGTTGATCAGATAACTTCACTCCACACCATTCATAATAAATAACTACAGTAAAGCATCAAAAATCAACCACATAATCATAGACATACAAGCATGTGTACAAACATCTTTCTACAAGCAAAACTAATGACAATCCTAAGTCTCTAAGTACCATAATACAATACTCCAAAATACAATGATGCATCGATCCTTACTTACCTGAGATCCTTAACTTGCTCACTTAAGCTACTATATGGTCAACTCCTCTCTACTTGTTCCTATAATATAAATACTTTTTTAGTGTTTATACTCTTATGATATATATAAGCTTTTCAATCATAATTTTTACCTAATTATCCAAGTTATATATTTTACTTATTACCGATCTATTTTAGGCTAGTTTTGGATTTAGTTCTAAAATCAATTTTCGATTTAGCTTTTAATTCAACTTTTGGTTATAGTTTTTTACTCATAAACTTTAAGAATTTCTTCTAAGTTAATGTGTAAAATTCATCTAACTATATATAAGTATCATAAGTCTCTTATTTAGCTCCTAACCAATATTTTAGTCCATATGATACATTCTCTTCCTAATTTAACCGCCGAATTTGCTCTTGGTATAAGAATAACCTGCATTTTTCATATAATTTCCTAAATTTAAGTTTCAAATCAAATTTTTTAATATTTTCCTAACATTATAATATCATGATTTTTTATCTAATATTTTCTACCTATTTAATTTTCTATTTCACATATTATTAGTTTACACATAATTACTCTATAATATACATAATACATACATTTAACACCTCAAACATCACAAATGCCATCCTACATCAGCAACTAACATCTCAAGATACCTAATAACATGCTAAATCAATATTTATTCCAACTTCACCTTAAATCACAAAATTAACTTAAATATAGCTTTTTATCTACAATTTTAAGGCTTAAAAATTAAGTAAAATTTTAGAAAATTATTTCACATGTTTGGTTTTGCATGATTTCTTAAGGACCGTATATCATGGGACATATTTTCATAAAAATAATATTTTTTCTAAAAACTACATATAAAAATATTTCAGAATAACAAGTTTCATAATTTTCTAAAAATATTTAATATTTTTACAAAATTAAACAAAATCGGGCCGGAAATCAAACTCACCGGTATGAGCAGCTCCGGCTACCGTCGATGGCCATAGGTGTATCGACCTACTTGGGCGTTGCCACCACCGTATGGTGGTGGTGACCGTCCACTCTCAACTGCTTGTCGGGTGTTAGTTCCCCTCTAAGGCCCTAATTACATAGATTTGAGTAATTTTTTTATAATTAATTCAAACACTTATTATTTCGGCCCTCTCTATTTTTCTCACTCTCTAAACTGATCAAATAAGCTTCTAAAATTTTCTTGCAATTTATAGAGGATTAGGAAAATTATTGTGTATTAATTAGATAAAACAATTGTCTTATCTCTTCTTTTTTCCACTTTCTATTTGTTGCATTTTAATTGGTTGATTTCCTTCTTTAATTTTCAAATTGTCATGCCCCACTTCTAAAATTTTCCTCATTTTTCTATATTTTTTTCCTTAATAAATTATGAATTTTATTTAATTATTTAGTATTATTTTAGCACATTTCGCATTTTTTAAGTAATTACGCATATTTCTACCAATATGTAAATTCATATATAGTACAAATAAATATTCGTAAATATTATTTAAGTTATTTTATGATTTTTAGTAGACATATAATTTATCTCTTGTAATTCATTAATTATCGGAATGCATTTTACGCATTTTCAATAAATAACGAGTTATATACTTAGAATTTTGAAATTTCATATTCTTTTATTTTATTACTTATTTTCTTAAATTCGAACTTACGGAATTATTTTTACTAGTATTTCTAATTTTATTTTATAATTTAGGCTTAATCAGATCCTTTAGCCGATTAAAACCACAAGTAGTTAGTTATGGGGCTTACAACCAAGACCTAATATTATCAAATTGAAAATTTTCCCTAATTTTACGTATAAAAATATCTCAGAATACCAGATTTCATAATTTTCCATATATATTTGGTATTTTTAACAAATTACACAAAATCGAGGGGAGAAATTAAACTCATTGTTTGATCGACTTTCAGCCATCAACGATGGCTACCACTGTCTCAATAGCTCCAAGCGGTGGGTTTTGCTGTTTAGTGGTGGTAACGACTGTTGTAAGCCCTTAAAATTGTGTTTAGGACAATCGAACCTAAATTTAAGGTCTTTAAAGAAAATTTCTGATTGAATTTAAACTTTACAACTAAGATAAAAAAAAATTAGACGAAATAAAATAGTGAAATTAGATTTTGAAAATAATGACCAAAAATCCCAATTTTACCCTTAAAAGTAAAATTATTTAATATGGTACTAAAATACTCAGAACCCCTAAAATCGAGCTCGAATTGTGACAATAACTTAAAGATAAGTTAATTAGACTCCAAAATGAGATAATATAGTATAATTTACTATATGAATATACTTGTAATTTTATGAATATATTCGGTATAAATAATAATTTTAACCCTAAATTACATAATTATATACATATTATGTTGAATTCATGAAATTAACTAAGAATCATATCTTAAAAATAAAAGATATGTTATAAACATAATTATATGAGTATACTACACGCAAGATATATACACGGGATATAACCCGTACATTAATAAATAATTAAATCTTAATAAAATATACCTAAAATGTCAAAAATAATAGCAAATCTTATCTAATTCACTCAAATTGCGGTTAGAAATCTTGGAATTCACTGTGGCAAGTTGGGAAAAACTTGAGGGTGCTGAATCAAAAGAAAGTTGATAGGATTTGGCCACCTCATACTTGCATTTATGAAGAAAAAGGAAAAAAAATAATGAGGATAGCCACCGACCCAAAAAATTATAAAAAGGACTTAAGACATGACTTTCCAACTTTAGAAACCAAAAACACTTAATGGAAATTAGGAAAAAATTGTAGGAAAAATATAAAAAAAAAAACAAAAAAAATAGGGGAACCACCGTGCCCTAACTATACCCGATCCAAACAACTACCTGACAACCAACCCGATCAGCTACCACCAATCCAGGCCATACTTAGGCCATCAGATATACCCCCAACTACTACCGATCACCGGAGAGCCCAAGAATACCAAGGTCGATTCTCTACCCTATTTTTCAATAAATTGTAAAAAAATACCTAAAGTGATAGAAAATTATGAAAAAAAATTATCCTTAGGTTATTTTGAACATACTTTCATACGATATTTTTATTTTTTAAAAATTTGTAATATTTAAAATACTTTTTTAAAAAATTTACTATTCATCCGAATTTAGAATTGTAAAATAAATGTACTAAATGATGTTTTTTCTAGCTAAAATTTTTTTTGTAAGATGTTTATGATATATAGATAAATTCTATGTAACCCGAATTTTTATTTGAATATTTTTAATATTTATTGTAATTTTTGGCCTAAAAATAACTCGAAAATAGGCTGAAATTGTGAATTAAATAGGAAATTATGAAATTAATTGATGAAATTGACATGTATTGATCTCTAGTGAATAATAATAATGTTGAGTCAAATTGAAATTAATTTGGTGTAAAAAGATTTATAATTGAGTAATTTCAAATAATTTAAAGGTAAAAACGTCAATATAAATATATAGGCGACAGGTTGAAAACTTGAAACCAAATAACAACTGAATTATCCATATTTTTAGGAGTTTTTAGAAATTTTTAGGGAATTATTTGGTGACCCGAACTATTTATTACAAATTTACTTAGTAAAATAGCTTAATTTGCAAACCATAATGTATTTTTGGTGATAATAAGTTAAAATGGATTAAATAGTTAAATAAAAACTATGAATGAGATTACTGATCAAATTGGATTAAAATTGTATTTTTATTATATTTTCTGATTGAGATGCATTGTGGGTATTTTAGAGTTCGATAATACTCATATTATAACGTTATGAAAACAAATTAGATAAAATACAATTCAATAAAGTAAATTATGTATAGTACGATAATATTTTTATAGATACATATAACTATATTAAAAACTCAAACTACCCGTTAAAAATCGTCTCTAAAAACAAGACTCGTAATACATGTCGTTAGGTTTATACAAACCTAACAATACTAATTTTATTAAAATCGAATAATCTTAAGCAATATAACCTATAATTCTATCATATTCTAGAATGTACCTATTTCAATAATCTTACCAAAATTAAAAAAGTGATTTAATAAATTAAAAATATGTTTCGATATGATCGAAATGATATATAATATGTAATAGTACAGATTACGTATATTATTGATAATTAACAACTTAACTCGACATATAATAATAATACGATTAATATATATATTATAGAAATAATATATATATAACCGTTTTAGATCAAACCTTAATGTTTTCGTAATTATTACGAAAACTGAAATTAGGTCTTTTTTGTAAATAAAATCTTCAAGTACAAAAATGGTTTACTACTCGAGTCAGCAATAGTGAATATCTAAATAAGTAAGTTAGGATTGTGACTTCATCACTTGTTGGGATACTATATTAAAGTATCTGAATACCTAAGAGTACTTCCGGTTATGTTTGTAGTTAGTTAACTATACGCATGCTATACGTGTGTATAATACTTAGTTGTGACAAGAGTTGAACTCTTTAGTATGCTACTTTGTATGTTCGCATTGTTTCTGTATTATATGAATTTGTTTGGCCACCTCTGATTAAAACTAACGTTTATTCGATTAAAATGAAACTAAACATGCATAATATTCATTATGGGAAACGACTAAGCATGTTAGGACAAAAACCAACTTCCTTCGATAAGAATAGCTGAAATGGTTCTTTCTCCATCCTTAGTCAAACTAAGTAGCAGGTGAAGAGGTCACAACAAGGGTGGGGGCCGTAGTTCGAAGGTGATCGTAAAAAAAAAGATGTTCTCCATTGCATAAGCTCAGGTTTGGTTTGACTTGAGTCGCAATAAAACTCCTCAATCCAAGTTGAAGCAGATGTAATTTCTCTAACCTCATAGTGTATCGAATAACATTGTGTAGTATTTCATTTGATTGATTGCATTGCATTTCATTATAATTAATAACCTTGTTTGTGATTGTATGGTATTCTTCTTACTCCATCTCACTTACTGAGCTAGTTGTACTCACATTCCTATAGACTCTTACAAGTGCTAAGTGAGGTTAAGATGCTCCGGTACCACCGTTTCCAAGTTAGTGTGCTGTTATTTGGGAAAGTGAGAAACGAGGAATCAACTGAATTTGGGCTTTTGACTTTTTTTGAGTTTTTAAGGAAGCTAACTGCGAATTCCTTGGGACACCTACTAGTTTCCTAACTTATTATATATATATATATATATATATTGTAAAACCTGTGGTTTTTAGTAAACTCTGATTATAAACTTTAACTTTGGATGTGAAATGTTTGTGTAAATACTGTTGTGGCACAAGACAACAGGTTGTATAGAACAGGTATTTTATAAAGCTCTACCACAAGTTTAGTTATTAACAGGTATTAGAATCGATGTTGCAAGCTAGTTGAGTTATGCACACCTTATGTAAACTGTATCTATATAGAACAGGTATTTTATAAATCTCTACCACAAGTTTAGTTATTAACAGGTATTAGAATGGATGTTGCAAGCTGGTTAAGTTATGCACACTTTATGTAAACTGTATCTATGATAGCAACTGTGAGGTTAGCTTTTATCTTAAGATAATTTACACGGTAGGACTGTTATGACTCCTTTTGTTCGGAGGATGACAACCATCCCTCCTCTGGTGGTCGTTGGACATGTGTTCCTTTATATTACCCTAATTGCACATTATTTTTTCTATTGTTAGTAAATTAATTATCTCCTCTCTTTTGACCTCTCCAAATTTTTTTTTTTGGATGCTAAACTAACCAAAATGAGGTTTGGCAAGTGTTTTCTGAATTTATAGAAATGTTAAGGGTATTCTTACATTTTTTTTTTTTTTGTTGGATAAGTGTCCCATTTACTTTTTCTTTTTGCTTTCTATTTGGCCCATCCTTATTTATTGAATTTCTATCCTCCATTTCTAGCTTACCATGCCTCATTTCCAGACCATTCCACACTTTCTAATAATTTTCTTGATTTTTTTATTTTTTATGAATTTTATTTAATTATTTAGTATTATTTTAGTATATTCTAAGTATTTTAAGTAATTTTTCATATTTTTATCTACACGTAAATACATATATAGTACAATTAAATTCCTCTAAATATTATTTATGTTATTTTATGATTTTTAGTGTGCATATAATTTATCTCCATCAATTTATTAATTATCAAAACTCATTTTATACGTTTTCGATAAATAGCAGGTAATATATATATATTATAAAATATTATATTATATTATTATTTATTTTTATAAATTCAAACTCATGAGATCACTTTTATTAACAATCTTAATTTTGTTGTATAATTTGGATTCGATTGAACAACTTATTCAATCATCCTAAATTTCGTATATCGACTCTAAACACTTAATTGCAAAACTTACACTATTACATAGCCACCACCCCGCCATCACTACGACTATCAACCATTGATTGATGCATGTCACAATCACTGCAATAGTGCTATATAAATGGTGATGAGTCAATAATATTAGTGTTATTACAATAAAGGTGGTGGTATAATAGCAACCGTGGTGATGGCAATAGTGACTATAGAGTACTAACACGAGAAATGTAGCTAATTAAAATAAATATAACATAATATAAATGGTATAATTACTATCAAAAGTGCTACACTAATATAACACTAGTAATAATTGGGAGCATTAAACAAAAAAAAAATTGTGCTGTGCTTAGCATACCAAACAATGATACAAGAAATTTGTGTTATATATTTTCTTTATGTTGTATTGTATTGTTCCTATTATCTTAGGTCATATTGGAAATAAATGCTACCTTGAAGTTAAGTATGCATCGTGCATGCCAAAGACGTTGAATTTTTCAGGTAAAGAAAGTTGATCTCAAAAAAGATGTAAGATCTAAGTATAATCTTCATATTTCCTTTAAAATGAGCCTAATGTGCCAAAAAAAAAAAGATGGAAAGAGAAAAAAGAAAGAAAAAAAGTACACCATCATCAATAACCGAAAGAGAAATAAGAGAGATGTGTAAGTTATGCATAACCTTGGCAAGCAATGTGAGAAGAAAGGAACAGCCAATGTGCTCCTTTAGAATAAAGTGCATTCCTTTCAAAGGGAATGTGCCTCTATGTAGGCACGACCTTTGTCCCTTTTTTTTTTTTTTGCTTTTTAATTGGTTGAAATATAATATCGAAACTCACAAAAATATTTTTAAAAAATGTTAGAGAACTTTTATAAAGAAACTCAGAGATAAAGTGGTAGGTTTCTTGAGGACAAAGTTTCTTTAAATATTGATATGGTATTGAAATATAAAACACGAAAGAGTGCTTGGCACAAATACCTATGACAAGTATCTGTCTCCTTTTATAATTTACACCTATGAATAAGTGCCTAACTTAAGGAAGGTGTTTTATGAAAAATCGGTTCCCCATTTTACTTTTTCTAGCACAGTTAGCAATATATCCAATATGTCAAGTGCCATAATCAAACAAAATAATGATTAGGTATAAAATAATTAAATAAAGGTAAAAAAACCTTTATTTAAAACACCCTTTTATAAAATGAATAGATACTTTAGATAAAAGGGTGCTTAGAATGTTGACGTGGCATATTAAGCACCCTTTTTAAGAACTCCTTTATAAACATGCACTTAGGGGTAATGATGCTCAATGAGTCTCAGCAATAATACATATAAAAAATTAAATGTATAGTTGTATAAAATCCTCAAAGTTTGTGTCCTATAGATATTCCATGCTATTGCCCTAAAAGAAAAGTAGGTATATAGCCAATTATATCAATTTTTACATGCAACTTTTATTGATTTTTTCTTTTCAACCAACTATGGGAAAGTGAGGGGAAGGGAGGAAGGTGTAAACCCTACTACTTTAGGTAATATTCAAGTAACCATGAGTACTTCTCAATCATTTCCAAGGATCAAATAAACTAAGAATTCAAAGTTTACCTTTAGAAATCAAACTTAGTTTTTCAATTCAAAAGTTTTGAAGTCAATAGAAAATCCTAATATGGAAATAACAAACTCTAAATCATCTAAAACCTTAAACCCTAAGATGAAGTATAGATACTTAAGAATATTGAGACCTTAAACGAACAATTAGCAATTCGAACTTAGCTAAATTTCACTCAAACAAATAGTAATATATGAATTATTATGAGAACCAAACCTTAAAGGGACCATACATGTAAAACGTCTAACTAACCAATCATATTCAATTTCAATTTGAAATTAATTGGAACTAAAGACAACAGTGAGAGTTGAATTGACTTGTCATTTGATAACTCCTAAAAGCTCATGATAAGACAACTTCCTTATCTCCTTATAAGTTATACTACAAATAGATAAGTTATCTAACTATCCCATTTATTTAATTCCAAATCAAGTTGATATGACAAGCCCATGCCCCCAGAGGACACATTCCATGCTGATTAGAAAAGGAAGGAAAGGCATGCCATAACTTGTCCATTAACCATTCATTCACTTATTTTTCACAACTACTATTTGTCCTAATATGTTTACATCATCTAATCACTATATCACTAACTTAAAAGCAATAAAAAGATATTGATTTGGAATTCATTTCCACACATACACAACCGACCATTTCCACCATTAAATCCTCTCATTCTCTTCTAAACACTTTTAGCTTACAGATTCATCACCACCCTACAATCATACATACATGATACAAAAGTGAATTTTTGTCACCTCCACTTTAATCCACTCAAAAGAGCTACGTTAGAAAACTTTGTACAACTCCATTCAAGGAAACTTTGGAACACTAAAACTACCTTAAAAAAACTTAGGCTTTGGAAACTTAAGGAGAATACAAAAAGAAATGAAAACAAAGAGCTAAGGAAGACATTATAAACACAAATCCACTATCTGTCTCACTTGAGAAGAAGTAAGTTTTAAACTTAAGTATCCTTAGAATACCATGCCTAAGAGATTATACATGTATATGAGGATGACATGATGTACATAAGGTGATATCCTAATTAAATTATACTAAGTGTTAAGCTTCATGAATCTTTCACATGAATGTTAGATTATGAGTAGACTAGATTTAGTTTCCTTATTGACTACTTGCCCATCACTTAGAATAGAAGCTTATGACTTAAGAAAATCATGAGACAATGCATGACTAACTTGGAAGCACATTGGACATGGTAAGATTTGAGTATATCTTAGTGTTGCTCTTACTTTTACTTAGCTTCACATACTTGAATTTAACTTTAGGTAAATGAAAAATCACTACATAAGGCTTTAGTATAGAAATTAACTCCCAAGGACCTAAATCCAAGTGCAGCACCTATAATAAGTGTAGGATTTATAAACTTCCCTTAGTATTATGATAAAGTAATCCTCACATAAAGAAGAAGTTAAGTAAGAATTAAAGGACAAGTAGCATAAACCCTTCATTTGTCACTTTGACTTAAGGAAATGATGAATTAAGTAGAAACACAAAGTTGGAAGCCACCAAACCAAACCAACTAAATTTGGAACCAAGGAAGTATACACTTAAAGACACAATAAAATAAAGTAAACAAGATGAAAAGACCAAACAAGGCTAGTAGAATAAGGATTAAAGGCTTAAAACTCAAAACCGGACCTAAAATACTCAAAACAAGCCCAAAACTCTTAATTTAACTCACATGAAATTTATAAACCCCACAAATTTAACTATTTAAAAGTAAAATTGAACCTTAATACTGTAGATGACTTCATGAATCATTAAAGCCGAGCAAGATAAAAATTAATAAATTATAAATTTGAATATATCATAAGTAGTAAAAACCCTAAAAAATTGATAGAAATCTAAATCGCGTATAAAAAACCCTAAATCCGATATACACAAAAATACTCAAAATCAAACCAAAATTTGATCGAAACTCTACAACTATAACTTTAAACTTATAAAATGAATAAATATCACTTAATAGTGACATAATCATAGTCGATCACGATTATCGATGAAATTGCGTAAAACTTTTAACAAAAACGTCAAAATAACTCGTAAAAATTATAATCGTAATAGGTACCAATTAAATTAATAAATTTTTATAAAATTCCAAAATTAATTTATAAATGTTATTTTATTATTTTTATGATTAGAAAAATCACACATATTTTTTTTTCTTTCCCTTTCTTCCTTTTTCTTCTTCCTATTTTTTTTTCCTTTGTTCCATGTGAATTCTAGTTGCAATGTGCAGTAGCCCATGTGCTTGATTTCTTTATACATGTGTCAAGTAATTAAAGGACGAAGGACGAAGGACAAATTTGATAAAATAATTGTATTATCTTCATTAATATTTGATTTGCTTGGATTTGTTCCTTTATTTTTCATTTTTAATTGCCTTATATCCTCCCCATTATACATGTTTGGAAGCTGAAAAATCTGGAAGGAGAAAACCAAACCAAAAAAAAAACAACAACACAAAGAGAAAAAGAAAACTAAGCAAAACACACACATACATAAACTAAGCCAACGTTAACAAGAAGGAGAAGAAGACCAAGGACATTTGATTGATTAATTTACTAAAGAATTTAGGTAGGTTGTTAATTATTTTTGTACATGTACGTATATTCTATAACATGTACATATATATTGGGTATTGTTTTATGCATGTATGCGTAAGTATATATGTATATTTTATATAGTATAAAGTATGTACATGTATGTGTATATAATATATATATGTACTATGTATTTCCTTATGTATATATATGTGCATGTGACTATGTATGTCTATATGTATACGTACATAGTATTTTTTTAAGATATATTATGCATGTATAAATGAATATATATGTATATATACTTAGCAATTATTTTAGTATATGATATGTACATACATGTACCATGTATTTCCGTATATATACGTACTTAGTATTCATTTTGAGTATATGATGTATTTATAAGGTATAAAAATAAGTATATGCATATGAGATATATATATATATATACATGTATTATTTATTTTCACATTTATGTGTAAATGCACATATTTAGTTCTTCCTTTAAGTGTGTGTATATAATATATATATATATATATATGTAGTAGGTATGGACATGTGTATATAATATACTTAATATTTCATTATATATGGTATATATATGTATATATATATACGTGTATATTATATATATAGTATATAATATATAGTTAAGATTAAGATAATTTAATACATCAAGTATACTATACGTATAAATGTACGTATATAAATAGTGTCATAGATGTAGAAATACAAGTATATTTAGATAGTACATATATAATATACTATAATAGTAATTTAATAAATATATATAAATATTTATGTATACCGTGACTTTAGGAGGAAGTTTAGTAAATAATTAATTCAAAAAATTTAATAAAATATAGTAATAAGTATTAATATATAATTATTATTATACCGTAAAAATATAAGAAATAAGAAAATAATAGGAAAAAGTATAAAAAGGACATGTGACACTTCCAAATGCTACCACATTACCACTTAAGTATAAATTTAATAATTTTCGTAATTAATAACTATTAATTAGAAAATTAATAAAGTAAAAAATTTGAATTAATAAATATTAAACCCCAAAATTAAGTTAAAATGAGTAATTATAGTAAAAGAGACCCAAAATAAGAAAGTTACAAAAATATATAATTCAAATAATTATTAAATCATAATTACATTAAGAAAAATCTAAATTGATATTTTATAACTATTTAAGTCAAAATAATGAATTTTGTGATATTTTATATCACGATCAAAATTGCGGGTCATAACATCCAAAATAGACCTCATTATAAGAAGGTACGTCCGAAAAAAAATCGAAATGGAGTATAAGGTCATAAGGATCTGAACTAGAACGAAAAATTTATGCGCGATTGAAAATTTAAGATAATCCGAGTAAAAGATTTAAGTTAAACTATATTTTCAATATACTTGGGTTATAGTGGGAAACCAGGAAAATAATGATATATATTTAGTTAATAGGGAAACCCAGTTTTTCAAAACACATAATCTTATCTTTTAGGTATTCAATTATCGAGTCCTAAACTTTTCAAATGATGGGATAGCGAGTATAAACCAGGTGAGGGAGTTCTTATGATCTACTATCTGTTTTCAGTTTGTTATTTGTACGCTGCTTATTGATTGATATTGATGGTTTGTTGAATAATTGATTGCTTTGTATGCTATCATCCGTATCATCATTTTCTTAAATTAGAAAATGTAAGTATTTGACTAAAGAAACCAGTTATATTTGTTGCATGTCTATGATCCAACTGGTACGTTAATAAAGAGTGTTAGCTTTACTAATCTTTGAGAAAAGTGTTTTGCTAAATGTTTTTCCTATCTTAAATATACTTTTAAATGATTTTTGAAAAGGCTCATAAAGCTCGTAAATGATGTTTACCCTGTTAAGGCAAAGCTAGCATTGTATCTCCAATTGTTTATAAGAGGACTCGCATATTTGTAGTTGTAAGGCCTTAGATATTTGTGGATAGCGAGATGTACTCGCTATTTGTATTCGAGGGGGCTTTGATATGTTTAGTGGGCGACCCTAGTTGGGGTCCACCTACATTAATTGTCGATTCTCAGACTAGGGTAATAGTTGAGTAATATCTTGTAAGACTGTACCCCTAAGCAGCCTCATGCGGTTAAAGTGAGGTGCTCCGTACAAGTAAGTACGAAGGAAAAATCAATGTATAGACAACGTAACTCTACACCTTCCATAGTTTCGGACTCTTATGGATGTGTTGCTACATTCATCGCACTTACATTCATTTGTATGTAGATAGCTTGCATGTTTGCTAATAATGTTTGATAACTCACTTAACGGTAGTAGTGAGGAACGAACTTATTAAGCCGTAGTTCGCTCATTCCCCCATAGTTTCTCTTGCATGTTTCTGGTAAACAGGGATTGGGATAAACTTGAGAGCAAAGTACAAATTAAAGAGAGGTTTGACAATATTAGAGGTGATTGTAAAGTATATAGTGGTACAAAACAATTTATGTAAAGTATATTCATATGATAAGATTATGTAGTATTTCTTGTAAATTAATAAGTTATTTTACCTTATCTTAACTTTTGGTAAGGGATATCGATTCTCTATAATTCTAATAGACTATGGCTTATCAGATATCCATACTCGCTTATATTTTATATCCAACTATTTAATTAAAATCGAAAATCTTAGTGTTTAATTATTTAAAGTCTTGCAATCGTTGACCTACAAAGTGATTTTCAAATCATAGATGTACACATGATATGGAAATTTTAAATAATCCTACTAAATCCCCTTTTTGCTCATGACAAAATTTTTTGCCAGCACTTTAACTCCCAAAGGAAAGGTGTTATGAGGCTTAGAGGAATCCCACATAAATTTCTAAGTCCAAGCTTAAGCCCAAATTATTACACAAAATAACAAAAAGCCAAACAACAATTTCAAGCCTAAAGAAAGACTAAAAACTAGGGGACGCTACCGTTCTAACTAGTAGGAAAAATTGCGAACCCTATCTCTAAAATCTAACTATACCATGTGAAAGCAAACTTGAAAACGATGGAAATGAACTATAAGATCATAATAATCAAATTTAAAACGAGAAAATTATACGTAATTAAAAATTTAGTACAACCAAGAAAAATATAAGGCTAAGTTAAAAGTATGACTTAAAGGATTTTAGGTTAGCACTTTATTTTATTTCAAATTCTTATAATATCGTATTTATGATATTCGGAGGACCCTACTGTTGGAGGAGATTTATCTCTAGACTACTATGACTGATCAGCTATGGCCGAATGAGTGATTCCCGATAACTTTATACTAGGTTTTGTTTGATGTGGGATATAGGAAATGCATGTATGTGACACTAAGGTTGAACTCCATGATTTTCTTATCACATAATAAATGGAGCTATATAGGATGTTAGATTTTATACTGTTGTTATGGAATGCAATTGACTGATCACAATAAAAGTAGTTTAAGCAATTATTTAATTAAGGAATTCAATGAGTCATGCACTTCTCATATTTGCATTATAATTATACCAACTGTCATCTCATGCAGAAGGTGGAAAGAGACTCATGGGAATGGAGGCTCCTAAAAGGATATAATAAGCAAAGGATATACCACTTATGTATTGTTGTTGAGTCTCTATCTTGGTTTTCGAACTTATTAAGTGCCGAAGGATGCCAACCATTAACTAAGAGCCATGTCTTGTAACTTTACTTAGGGTGTGTAATGTGGATTGAGGAAGCCACCATACCGTTAGCCTTGAGAATTTTAAAAAAGAATCTTCTTTCTTGAAAAGTCAAGTATATTTATGTATATATGTATACAAGGTATGAAAATAAGGTGGTTTTAGTACATAGGTGCAAATTGTTGAAAACTTAGTTGCTAGAACTCAGTTGCTGGTTTTTCTCAGTTAATTATCACCAAACTCGACTATAGGGGGTGTAATTCTAAGTTGCATATAGTTTTTAGGTTGCTGTATGTATTGTTTAGTATTCTAAGTATCTCATGCATTCATATGGTTGTGCATTTAAATAAATTGTTTGTATGGCGTGCAAAGAGATTAACTCACTAAACATAAGTTTACACCACAATAAATTTCTTTTGATGCAAGGCTATCTCTTTGCCAATCCGAGCTTAGGAATGCTTAAGGTAAGTCTCGTGCTGAGACGAGGCTATGTGTTTTAGAGAGCAAGAGAGGGAATTTGCAGTATTTGGCCAAGACCTGTTTTGTTTCCTTTTTAGTATGATTTAGTAGTTAAATAAGACTCATATGAATTCAGTATGTTTTATGTTATTTTTAAGTATGGATTACTCTGTCCCACGTTATTAATTTAGTATTTCTTTTCTAATTAATTAGTAAATCTCGTTAAACGGCATAATATTACATATCTACATGCCTGGTTATAACTTAGAGTGGAAAAAGCCTTATACATTGTATGAAAAGCCAATAATCAGCAAGAAAGTTGATCATAGACCTTTATATAATATACGGCGATCTATCATAATAGTGATACTATTAGGTCGTAATAAGGGGAATTCAAATCTGGGTCTATCATGATGAGAGATAAATAGCGATGCCATTAAGTTAGAACAACCTTAGCATCTTTTATTGATCTATTAATAAATAAAATTTTAAAATTCATACACATAGATAATTGGGATCGTATATAATCACCTTTCCTATTTAATTAAAAACACTAATTAAAGCCCCAATGTTATGTGTGAGCTTAAGATGAGATATTCATATATATATATATATATACATAAATATATAAACAAAAATAATTAATTTAATTATTAGATTAATGCACTTAACATATACATTTTTACTAGAAAAACCAATAAGGCTAATTGAGCATAACATGATAATCATAGAAATATAGAAAAAAAAAAGAAATATCTTTTCTAAAGTAAAGTTAGAATATTTTTAACTTAGTTTGAATTCTAAGTCATTACAACAAGTCTACTATACTTATAAATTATGATTTTTTTGTACACTTAGGATTTATGGTGATTTGTTTTTAATAATTTAAGGAACTTTTTTTTTCATGCGGTTAGGATTTATGATAATTCTATTTATAATAATGTAAGGAATTTTTTTTTTTTAATAGAAACCTTAACTAAGGTTTTGAGTGATTTTTGTTTTCATTATGTAATAAGACTTTTACTGCAATAGTATTTTTTTTTTTTTTGGTTACTTTTCTTTGAAAGGCAGATGTGGTGCTTCAGGTTAGTGGCCCTACTTCACATGCATTAAGCTTTAAATGTGCACACAAATTAATAAAAATATTGTTACAAGACTAAAATTTACACATTTTTTAAGGCATAAAAGCAATCAAAGTACCCGTACTTTTAACTTCAGGTGATTTAGTGTTTTAACTTTTATTTTTTGCAATTTATTGATTCTTTTTTAGTTTGACTTTAATTTAGTATCTATGTTAATGGTAAAGTTAATGATCATTATAACTCGCATTTTAATGTCTATACTTAAATTATGATTGCATTTTGATTTATGCACTTTTATTTTTGTGCATGTTAGTACTTGTTCACTTATTAATTTATTTAAAATCTATTTTTAATTTTGCTTAATTAATATATCATTTTCAAAATTAAAACAATTTGTTTATATCTAATAATTCCAATTATGCATGATTTTTACATGTGATGTTTAATTTTAAAAAATCTTATGATGTTAAAGTCTTAAAATCTATTTTTATTTGAAAATAAGATCTATTATATGAATTTTATAAATTGCCAAACAATCTACTTCTACATAATAATTTGTTATATATTTGATTGTGCCTAGATATTGTTTTTTATAACTCCACAATCTCATAATTTATACAAGCATCGTATAATTGAAATTACATAGTAATTGGGAAGCTTAAATTATGTGCTACCTAAATATTGTTATTTTTAAGTCAAAATTATAAGTAAACTTGTATAAATCTTTATATCTTTCATACATTACAATTAACTTACTTTTATGAATTTATTTATATTTTAAATAACCTTTATATGTTGTAGGCATGTTTTTATTATATAATTTTACTAAAAAAATTTGTAATAATATATTATTTGTAATTTTTTATACCAATTAATGTATTGGTTTACCTTAAAATTATACATTTAAAAATTATCATTTTCCTTAAGCAAACTTGTTTAAGTCTTTTATTTTTTGTATTTTTTTAAATCAATATAATTTTAAGATTATAACCATTATAAAGATGTAAGGAACATAATCTTATAGTTTTACAATCACATTAAGGGGTATAAAAATTTACAAATAATATATCCTCACCAAAATCTTTGGTAAAATTGTATAATAAAAAAACATTTATAACATATAAAGGTCATTTAAAATATAAATAAATAAATTCCTAAAAGTAAGATAAATTGTAATGTATAGAAAATGTAAAAATTTAAACAAGCACACTTACGATTTTAAGTTAAAAATAAAAACTTTTAGGTAGCACATAATTTAAGCTTTTCAATTACTATATAATTACGATTATACTATATTTGATTTGTAAATTATGAGATTGTACAATCATAAAAATCAATATCATGACACTATTAGACATACAATAAAATATTATTATATGGAGGTATATTATTTGGAAAGTCAAAAAAATCATGTTATAAGATCAATTAAGGCTCAATTTACAAATTTCACTATTTTAAAAATTTACTTAATTCATGTACCCAATACATAATAAATTTTTCAAATAAAAATAAATGTTAAGACTTCAACATTATAAAATTTACTAAAATTAATGATCACATATAAAAATTTTGCACAATTGAAATTATTAGATATATAAACAAATTTTTTTAATTTTGAATATGATATATTAATTAAGAAAAATCAAATTTTGATTTTAAATAAAGTAACAAGTGAACAAACACTAAAATACATCAAAATTAAAGTACAGATGCTAAAATACAATAATAACTATAGTATAAACATTAAAATGCAAAAAAACTATAACAATTAACTTTGCCATTAACGAAAACCCTAAATTGAAACCAAACTTAAAAAAAAAAAAAACACACAAAAATCTAATTGCCAAAAGTTCAAAGTACAAACACTTTAGACGGTAATCTACAATGCCCCCCAACAGTAACATAAATTTTGTTGTCGCTATTCTATCTCCTTTATACGATGTTGCTCCCAAACTATTGTTTGTGGGGAATATTGAAAGGAAATATATGGTGTTTAAAGCCCTTATCCATCCATCTCTTTGGTGTGATTTTTAATAAAATAGTGGCCATGCTTTTTGTTAAAATAAATAAATAATAGTGTAGGAGAACCCACAGTATATACTCTTTTATTGGAATAAAAACGTGAAGATGAAGATATTTATGAGAAAAGATAAAACAAACATAATTGAATATGGGATAGGCGGTGGAAATGGTCGGCTTGCTTGCATTATACAATTAGGGATGATGAAGTCGTAGGCGGAAGGCTAATACATCCGAAAACGACAACATGCACACCCCATTAAAAAAAAAATGATCATTTACCGACATTTGCATTATGAAATTTGATGAGAAGTTTATCAGGTTGGTCAACTCGTCCATGTCTTAATCATTAGAAGCCAACACAGTTTTACTACTACAACACATATGTAAGGAAAAGCATTATTACAACATAGGGCCAGCTACCATGTCTGTGTGCCTTGCCACTGCCAGAATCCCACCACTTCGGCGGCTTGAATGCATTAGCAGAACGATGCTCCGTACATTAGATTTGGCATCTTGATATCAGACTTTTTTGGCTGCACTACCAGAAACAATATAACCAATGTGTATTATGAAACTTGTAAAACCCTAATATCATATTCTCGAGCAAGAGAGCTTCTCCAATTATATCTTTCAAATCATCATCCATACTTATAATTCATCTTCCTCCAGTTAAAAAAAGCGGAATTTAACAAATAAGCACTAGATATGACACTTGAACATCAGGTCCTAATATAAGGGAGAATGGACGTGGTTCCATTTGGTTCGATTTTTACTTTAAACCTAATCAAACCATAAAAATGCGATTCAATTTTTATAGTCTCGAACCTATTTATATGGTTCCAATCAAGAATTTTCCCGTACATAAAATATCGATTTGCTTCAGTTGATTTAGAGATTGGATCATATATTCTAATCTAGAAAGCATCTATGCATAACATATACTCTTATATGAAAGATATTATATTTATTTAATACAAATACTCATGATAGTAAAAAATTTTAAATGTTTATTAATAATTAATTTTATTCACAAAACTTATATATAGTATAAAATATATATAATTTATAAATTAATTTAAATTCATATATATTTAAATAAACTTAAACTAAGAAATTTTTATCTACTACGTTATAACAAAAGAACTAGTTCCAACTAAAATAAACTATATTTTTCTAAAATAGTTTGATTTGGTTTAACAACGTCATTCCAAACTAACCATTAATTTTTGTTTTGGTTCGGTTGAAAATATCCTGAACTAAATTAAAAAAAAGAAAACATATTTGTAGTTTGGTTTTGGTTTAGTTTGTGGATTAGTCCAGTTTGATGAGTTCTTTTGCTAATCCCTAAATACAAGGATACGAAATGATAAAAACAAAAAAAAACAAAAGAAAAGGGTAAAAACAAAAGGATGTTTTATCTAATTAACCTTTTTGATTAGAGAAGAATGAAGCTTTCCATCATTCATTGAGTTAATCATACCAATCTCTGAAGGGCATAAGCATGTCCATCGTCATCCCTTGGACATAGAATTGGTGTTTCAACTGCTAGATGATTGAGTAATGCTAAGGACATGCCCTTATCATTAACTTTTTTTTTTGTATATTTTTCTTTTTTCCTTTTCTTTTTCTATCTAAACAGTCAGTTAGATTACAAAAAACCCTATAAAATAGTATAATGATGCAAATTTCCCCTTCAAAAACATGCACTTGTCTTGGTATTGTCAAACCCAAATTGACCTCTACCATTCAACTTTTGATCAAACACAACTTTCTTCTTAATTTTTAACCCTCTCACACATTCAAGTCAACCATCCATTTCAAATTTGACAATATTGTTTGTCTCCAATTTACTATATTAACCCCTAAAATAATATAAGGATAATGACCAAACAATGGTTGTTTTTCTTATTTTGTTATATTTAGGAGTGCAAATAAGATGAACCTATTGACGAGCTACTCGAATTTATCTTTACATTTGCCCGAATTCGACTCAACCACAATCAAGATGAATTCAAGCTTGAGCTACTCGAGTAACTTTTCGAGTCAAGCTTTGTGATGGCGACTTAATAAGCTTACGAGCTTAATAGAACTCAAGTTAAGTTTAAATGTTAGTTGAATCAAGCCAAATATAATTGTTGTTTTGTTATTTTTATTATTATTATTATTATTATTAAATTTACAACATCTTTAAAGATCACCGAACTTAATCAAGTCGAGCTTAAGATTATTGAGTTTTATTTTGAGCCAAATTCGAATTTTATAAATTAAAGCTCGATCAAGTTTAAGTTTTGAGTTTTTACATTCAGGCTGAGTTAGAGATTAACTCTATATCGTCTCGACTCAACTTATTTATAGCCTTTATTTACGATTTTTGTTTTATTGCCTAATAAAAGGCTAAAACTATCAAATTTAAAGTGCATTTTTCTTTTTAAAGTTCAAGAGATCTAAGTACTAGAAGTTTAAAATTTAAGTGAAAATCATGAATACTTTTAGCTTGAATTAAGGGGGTATTTTTCCAATTCACCCTTTAGATTTATTAGTCGTAGGTTGGACAACACAAAGTGCTGTTTAAGTACACAAAATGAAGGTGTTCTTAAATTTTAATTACTACATATATTTTTCACTCCATCGCAGTCTAGATCCAAGGCATTTGGCATAACTATTTGCTTCCCTAATGATATCACATATCACTAAGCCACATTGCATCATAAAGAAAGGGATTTGCTAAAAAGGTTGGCAATGGATGCCAAATGTTATGCACAGGTACTGTCAGATTCAACACATGAAAATAATAGAATTGTACTCAAAAACGGGGAAAAGAAAGAAATAGGGTTGTTTTATGATACAATCATCATCGGACTTGAAATCTCTGATATGTTAATTCCTACAACTACTTGAACAGTTGAATAATGAATTGAACAATCCCATCAACGTGAACATAGATATTCAAATTAAAAATAGGATGAGTTGTTTGTAAAATTATCTATATATATATATATATTCCATGGACTTTATAACATGAAAGATTAATGGAATGTATATGGAATTCCATTTTTCCTATGGAGGACCTCGAAATCTTGTATATCAATGAATCAATAGGAGACGTACCCGAAAACGGCTTTGCCTAAAAACAGCCAAAAAGGTGGTAAAGATCTTTGAACACAAAAAATGTTAAGCACCTTCACATGCATTGGCCCACTAATCGAATTTATTATACAAAAATAGTCGCATTGCAATGTATGAAGACTATAGTACTAGACTAAAGTGGTGCATGTTAACATCCATTCTCAGAAAGATAATAAATTTTGACATCAAACAAAACGAGAAGTAGTCATTATCACCTCTTAGGTTTAACCTCACGAAAACAAAAGTCAAAATGTATGGTGCAGCGTTTAATTGAGACAAATAAAAATGACCTTGCAAGCGACATCTTTATCCACTTGTTATTAAATTGTTAACAAATAGGTAGGGTTGGCAATTATTAATTAGCCACATTAGGAAAGTGACTTGATCCACCATTTTCTTTTTTTAAAAAAAATAAAATGATAAATTATAATATACTTGTCTCAGTCCATGTTTACCTTTACCTCCTCTTGGTTTTAAAATTAAGCCCCTTTAAACTTCCGAATCTTTAATAGAAGTGTGAACTCATTTTGTTGGTAAAACATATAGTTTCAAAGAAAATAAAACAAAACACATTAAGTAAAACTAAATATTTTAAAACTAAAAAGTTAGGAAAATTTACATTTTTAGTTCTCAAATTTTGTTACTGTTACTAATTGGGTCTATAATCTTTTTTCTTTTTCTTTTTTTTCTTTATTTCAATCCTTAAAATTTCAAAACATTTGCAAAAGAATCCTTAGTTTTTCTATTAGCAAAGGATTTTTATTTTAACTTTTAAAAACTTTGAGGACTAAAATAAAAAAAAAATTAAGGGCCCAATTAGAAAAGTTGACAAAGCTTGAAGACTAAAAGTGTAATTTTTTTTTTCTTTTTTATCATTTTTTAATTTTTTTAGCCAAAAATATTGATTACAACTTAATCAATCAGAATAGTTAATTGTGTTATTAGATAAAATGTAAATAAAACAATTATTTATCTTATTACAAATACAATCATTATTTATATATTTTTTTCAATTTACAAATGTATATATAGTGATATACTAACTAATTTTACATAGTATCATTAAATTAAATGTGATGATTAATTGTATCTACTATTATTTATTTAATTTAATAATTAGAATAAGTATCAAATAAGTTATACAATATATAATTAACACTAGTCTCCTAAATGGATGAATCAGGTTTAAACTCCACTTAAATTATTTTAATATGTGTTGTAGTTGGCGAGAAAAAAAAAAGAAACTACTACTATATATATATTTGAAAAATAATGAAACTAGATGTGACTTAATTATATTAAGAATGTCAAACCGAATTATTGGCTCTTAGAAGTATTTGTTAATCAGCATAGAAAAAGTACATTGAAAGGACTTAAAGTTTTTTTCTTATTTATTTACTTTTTTGTTTTAGAACTTGGTAGATTTTTTTATTTTTATTTTTAGGGTTTCTTATTATTTTATCTAATGGTAGGTAAAATAATAAAAGAGGATTCATAAATAAATTTTAGAAAAACTTGAGATTTGAATGCTCAATTTCGAAAATATGATAATTCAACTATAGAGTAACTATAAAAGGATTTATTTTCAGTTTGGTCTAGGGGCGGGAAAAAACATTTAGAATCTTTATGCTATAACAAAGATACCTTTTAAGTCTAGGCCGTTGGTTTTAGCATTGTTTAATTAACTTGTTTTGTCTTTAATCGACGATATGAAATGTAATATTATATGCAAAGGTAGGTGATAAGACTCTTGTGAATCATGCTAATTTCATTATTTAACTAATGTACCTACCTTTTGCTTTTGTATTAAAATCGAAATTGAAAGTGGTTTTCTAATTATTAATTCTTCAAAAGCTAGACCTACTTTTTCTTTTGCATGAGCAAAAGACGATACATGCAAGTACATTTCATAATTTAATAACCGGTAATAATACTTTTCACAAGGATATAATTTAATATTCTCATTTAAGCATGAATGTGGAGGAGCCAACTTTTTCTTATGAATAAATTCAAAGGTGAGCTTACTTTAGGTGTCCTTATGATGCATATTATGTCATTAACTTCATTGGTGATTAACCGATTGATTAGACTAGTAAAAGAAACTTTTTTATCACAATTGAATTGTTGTTAGTCAAATTTTACGTTTGCTAAATATCATATTCATTTAAAGTTATTAAATTTACTCTTACAATATTTTTTTCTAGCTATGAGAAAAAAGGATTTAAATCTTAATCTATCTGATAAAAAATTAGTAATAATATCATAACGTTACAACAATTTGATACTCTAACATTATATTTAGAAAGACAAAAGAATTAGGAAAGAAGAAAAGTAGGAGGATGGAATTAAAAAGAAAGGATGGTGAAAGGAAATATTATAAATTACCTTGTTTGATTAAAAAGGGAAAGAAAAAGAAAGAAAAATTGCTAATATAATTTTTTGTTGTGTCAAAATATGGAGTTTCTTTGATGTAAAAAGGTGTCTTTGTTTGAAGGGTAAAATTATTATTTTATTGAAATTCCTTTATAATTCTCTCCAAATTGAAGGAAATTACTTTTTATCATTATTGAACCTGAATTACTAAAATTCAACTTAGTTCGATTTGATCCAATCATAAGAATAATCGAGTTAAACTCTAATTAAATTATAGTTAGATTCAATTTTACTCCGCTAACTTTTAATATTCTCCTACATTTGAGTAAACCATCCAAATTGAGTTTCATAGCATTGCTTTTATGGGTTTAAGGTAAAGTATTCTTCCCTAAAATCAATCCCTTTCTCCTTTTCTTCATTTTTCAAATAAGAGACAAGTAAATTTTTTTATTTAAATTCCTCGCTCTTCAATTGCTTCCCTCAATTGCTTCCCTCAATCCAAACATAGTGCAAAATTATAGTCTATGAGGATAATGATTACCAAAGATGATAATGAGAATGACGGTAGATTCCACAGGCGAAAGTTCAAACAAAATACGTTGATATTTAAAATTGGGAAAATACGTGTTTAAGGTTATCATAACATTTATATTGTAATCTTGGACACAATCTCATGGGTAGAACGGTCATTTCATAACTTTGGAGTGTGTCCACTATGAAGTATAAACTATAAAGAAACCAAGCAAGAGTCCGAGACCAAAGAATATGGTATTAGATTTTATTCTGCAAGCTCTTCACTTTTTTAAAAGCTTTTAGAGCCTACATGGCCATAGATCCATTTGTTTTCTCTCTTATCTGGCCAAGCAACTTTTTGGTATTTAGGTAGATAGATTTTCTTGGGATTCGATCCATTTCCAATCCTCTAAACAAATTTAGACACATAAAAAGCAAAAAGAAAGTCAAACCTTTTTTCTTCAACTTCTTAGTATTCATATTCAGGTATTCTACTGTTCTATACAATGTTTACCAGTTTCTACAGTACTTTAGTTTCTGAATTTCTAATGTTTAATGGGTATGTTTTAGTTTCATATTTTATGTTCCTTTGAATTGTTTTGGGGTGCTTATTAATGAGTTAATGAGATAAAAGTCTCAGCTTTTTGGTTGTGTTAAGATATGCGATGCTTCAAATTGCTTGAGATTGATGCAAGTTCAATTTTTTAAACCCATTTAATGGCTTTAGCTTTAACTGGACGCTTAAAGTAGACGAATAACGAGATTAAGTCCCATTGTTTATTATATGTTGTGTGATTGAGAATATTGTCATGGTTCTTTTTTTCTTTTAAATTCTTTTTCTTAATGGGTTTCTTTCAGTATTTATTCTCTTTTTAAATTATTTGTAAGTTACCGTTCTTAAGGAATTTGCATTGGACTTGTAGCTTACATGACTTGCTTTGCTAAATACCATATGTGCTCAAAGAAACTTAGGCATTTTCTTTATATGGTGATGTTCATATTAGTTGCTAATCTTTTTGTGATTATAGGGTAGTAGAATGCATATTTATTTTTTCTAAGATCCAACGGTCTGAATCAGTGGGAGTTTCTTTCTCTCTGTCAACGGTCAACTCTGGCATCTAATCCCAGTGTGGCTTGATGATATTATTGTGATAGGAGGGAGTAATCTGCAACAAACTGTTACCTCTTGGGCATTATGCATGTCTGGTCCTGTGGCCACTGTTGCGGTGGTGGGAGGGGCACTTTCATTGGCAGATAGAACGAAATCTCTCGATGCAATCACTCTGAGTGACAAGGATCGCCTATCAATCTCAACCAATGGTGAAGCGGTTCACTCTTTTTCAGAAGCTGGTGGATTTAGAATTGGGGATATTTTACTTCCCAATGGAGACTCTTATTCAGGTTCGCTGCTCGGGAACTCACCAGATGGTTTTGGTAAGTATATTTGGTCAGACGGATGCATATATGAGGGGGAGTGGAGACGTGGGATGAGACATGGAAATGGAAAAATTAGTTGGCCTTCTGGAGCTTTTTATGAAGGAGAATATTCTGGTGGTTATGTGCATGGTACAGGTACATATGTTGGGCCTGACAAGTTAACATACAAGGGAAGATGGAGATTGAATTTGAAACATGGCTTGGGATATCAAGTATATCCTAATGGAGACGTCTTTGAAGGCTCTTGGATCCAGGGAATTGAGGAGGGCCCCGGCAAATATACCTGGGCTAATGGCAATATGTACATTGGAAATATGAAAGGAGGTAAAATGTCAGGTAAGGGGACTCTCACTTGGATAAATAGCGATTCCTTTGAGGGAAGCTGGTTAAATGGCATGATGCATGGATTTGGAGTTTATACTTGGAGTGATGGTGGTTGTTATGTTGGGACTTGGACTCGAGGTTTGAAGGATGGGAAGGGATCATATTATCCAAAAGGCGGTCATCTACCTGCAGGACAAGAGCTTTATCTCAATGCTCTCAGGAAAAGAGGGTTATTGCCAGATTTGAAAAGGCAGAACCATGCACACATTCATAATGCCTCATCCATCGATATGGGAAATGTAAAGGTGGGTGGTGGTCGGAATTCTCGTCGGAACTCAACTGATACTGATAAGATATCTAAGAGAAACCTTTTGAACTTAGAACAATCCCGTGGCAAAAATGTTTCCCTAGAAAGGCGATGGAGTCTTGAGGTGTCCATAGAAAAAGTGATAGGACATGATATCCCTGATTCTATCCTGGATGGTGAAGAAGATGCTGAAGTTCCGATATTGGAACGGGAATATATGCAAGGTGTTTTGATCAGTGAAGTTGTGATAAATAATAGGTTTTCACCCTCATCCAGGAGGGCTAGGCGGCGAGAAAGGAAGCTTGCTAAAGAAGTTAAGAGGCTGGGTGAAGCAATCATCAAAGGTCACAGAAGCTATGATTTGATGCTGAGTTTGCAGCTTGGTATTAGGTAAAATTAGATCCCCAACCACCCTCTTTTTCTTGATTTTATTTGTATCTGCATGGTCGATTTTCATGGACTAGACATGCAGTTGATGCATGGCAGTAACATCTGGTTTAAGTTTTAGATTTCCCTTCAAGTACTTCCTCAGGGAGGGAAAGGATCTCAGTTAAGCATGTGTGTTTTCTTTTCCCCCAAACGAAAGGGCAAATAGCTGAATAGAAATAAATTGCATATTGTAAGCAACAATGCTACCATAGAATTGCAATAGTATTGCATCCTACCAGAATATCTGCATTGAGTAAAAACTTGCTATATCAATAGCACAAGTTTTCTTGCAAACTCTCATTAGAAACCTAGTAAATGATCCTGTTTACCATTTCATTGTTTTCTTGAACACTAGTGCTGATAGTTTAGAAGAATAATGTCAGGTATACTGTGGGGAAGATTACCCCAATACAAAAACGGGAAGTTCGACAATCAGATTTTGGTTCTCAAGCAAGCTTTTGGATGAACTTTCCTAAAGATGGTTCCCAACTGACACTACCTCATCAGTCAGATGATTTCAGATGGAAGGACTACTGCCCCATGGTTTTCAGGTTTGTCACCAAATGCCTGGTCAAATTCATAATAAACTGATTTCCAATTTATGAAGCTTCATTCATTTTCGGCAAGAAACTCCTATATTCCTGGAAAGATGCCCAATTTGACACAAGCCATTGTTTGGTTTCTGCTGATGTAGTGTGCCCTATCAAAATTTGACCAATCAATGTCTTCTTTCCTGTCCATAGGAATGTAGTCAGTCCAAGACCTATAATGGACTGATTTTATATTGTTTCTTCTCCATGCAAAAAACCATGATAGTTCTTGTTGATCTGTACGATGTCTAGCTATGGAGAGTTTGGCATGATTTTACCATGTCCTTTACTACTAGTGTATTACCACTTTTTTCATGTTGGCTTACCTATAAATTGGAAGAGCATTTTGTGTAATTGTGCATAAAGGCGTTTTATGGCCAAGTAAAGAAAGAGACAAGAAAGTTCTTTTTTCATTCTTTTGCCACAACATTGAAGATATTTATTACAAGTTTTGATATCTGTAACTATTTGGTTCCCCTAGTGTAAATAGAATCAGGTGGAAAAATATCACACCATTGAGATGATAGCCTGGATAATGGATATCCTATGCAGCTGGCCGGTAACAGTTTCTCCCTCAATGACATGTTTAATTCCTGGTGTAAGTCAGACCCAAGACTTATTAAGTTGAAATGGGCACAATTCCTTAACCATTGTTGCAAGAGCTGCTGCATAAGAAAGTGTGCCTGCTCAAGTGCTATTGGGAATAGTCTCTGGATGATATAGCTTCATACTGATCCAGATATGCCATAATACAGCAGAGTACTGAGGAGGTACAGCAGTGACTAAGCATCATTCAGTGTAAAGGCAAAGAAAAAGGGACAGAACATAATTGGCCTGTAGCAGGGTGGTGTAGATAATTTCGATGTTTGGCACTGTTGAAGTTATACATACATACATATATATATACACACACACTGATAGATACTTGAAAAAGGAAACTAAAGGACAATCTTGTCAAGATATTTCTTAGAGATTGTTAGACTTTGAGATTGGAGCTTTCACCTTTATCAAAAGTTTCTTACCTATTTTATGTTTTCAAAAGAAATTTTAGTTCTCTGCTTTGCAGTATCTATGGAACTACTGAAAACTAGTATTTTATTTGTTACTCAGCATAGATTTCGTATAAAATGGACAGTTATTGGTTAATCTATTTAGTATCTCTATTGACAAGTACTGGCAATGTCAACATAGATTTATGGGAGATGGCTGACATATATTATTTGCCAGAGTTGAGAATTCTACCATCCTGCAGAGACTTGAATCAGTAGTAAAGTTGGTGATTTTGAGCATGAACAAGAAAAGAGGGTAAATGGATTTCTAATGAAGGGAAATAAGTGCAAAATAGAGCTCAGCTGCAATATATCTATTTGAATGACTGCTGCAATTGGTGCTCCAAATGATTGATGGTTATTTCAAGTAAAGCTTCAAATTGCAAGCTTCAAAATCAACTTTTGTTAAGGGTTGCTTTTGGTGATTAGGGTTTATGAATGAACCGTGGGATTTGTAGGCATGTAGCTTTAGGGTGTTTATTTTGTTTACCTAATTTTCTTTTATTTTTCTTATCATTGTCTTTTCCATGTAGGACATCCACATAGATAATAATTGCTAACTGGTAAGTTTTTTAAGAATCCTTAGAGTTCCTTTAACATCATTTTCTATTTGGTGCATGCTATGAAGCACATCCATCCTTTATGTTGGAACATCGATTAAAGTATTACCGATATGTAAATGACCTGTGTTTTTCTCTTGAAACAATTTAAAGTAGAATTGTTGGCTCCTCTTTTAGTTTGCTTTTGATTCACATTAATGGATTTTCTCTTATAACTTTGTATAATGTTTTTTGGGCATCGAACTATAACTGATAAATTTATTGACCTTCCTTCTTACTTCCAACAGGAACCTGAGGGAGATGTTCAAAATAGATGCAGCTGATTACATGATGTCTATCTGTGGAAATGATGCCCTGAGAGAACTGTCTTCTCCTGGGAAAAGTGGCAGCGTATTTTTCTTGTCTCAAGATGATCGTTTCATGATAAAAACACTCCGCAAATCTGAAGTAAAGGTCTGTCCTCTGTCCTAAAGCAATTCCATTAACATCGAGACTCTTCTATCCTCTATCCTATGACTAGATTTTCAGAAATGAAAGCTAACTGGAAAAGATTTCAGGGTTAGCAATTTAGGGAATTTTTGCTTATTCAATCACTGGATGACTTACCTTCTTAGATGCCAGCATAGATATGTTCATGTCTTTTTTTCCCCTTTCAAATCTTCATTTTCCTTTGATCTGTCTGTGATGTTGTTCTTTATTTATTTATTTTAAAGACGCGAGCCCTTAGGGGTTCTTATATTTGATAACATGAACTAATAAGACATATGAAATATCTTCTCACCTGCTCCTGCCTCCTTTTGTAAGCCTAATATCTATGTAACTTACTGTGCAAGTAACTATTAGTGAAGACAAATCATTATTATGCTTTTCTATTGCAGAATGTTATCGATTATAAACTTTTGATGGCTGAGATAATTTTAGATATGAAGTCAATTACTGTGCTAGAGTAAAAAGGCATGAGTCCAAACCATTTGGCACTACCTTTGAGGGTAGTGATTTCACTTAAGAGTTTCTTATTGTCAAATAATGAATATAACAGTTCACACCGTATTTATTAATTTAAGCTTTTAGATCAAATGATTATAGTGTTAATCTTAACATGCTATGAGAGTAGGAGGCCTTGAGTTTCAAATTTCTAGAGTCATTCACCTCCATATGATTAATTCAGCCACTTGAGGGGCTTTAATATATGAGTGAGGGGGAGTGTCAGGTAATAAATATAGTAGTTCTCATCATCTCTACAAGTCTAATTTTTCTGATCAGATTTCTTAACTATTCATTTGCCTTTGCCATGAACAGAGAAAAATGTCTGTTTTCTGTCCATTCAATTCTCTCTATTATTGTTTGCTAAGCAAATGAAAATAAGGTGAGCATAATTTTCTTCTATGACACCTGAATGATACTTTGTTGGTCTTATATGGTGCTTACTTGATGGATTCAGCATTTAAGTGTTTTGAGTTGTATCTGTTAGATGTTTAGACCTATGACATCAATGTCTTTTGTAGTTTGGTAATTATCTCTCCTAATGACTTCTCCTCCCTTCCTCCATTTTTTTTTTTTTTTAATTCATGTGTTGCCTTTCTGCTGTTACAATTTTTTTCTTCATTTTTTTGGGAAATGGTAACCAGTGTTCTTATGTGTAGGTTCTTTTGCAAATGCTTCCAGATTATTATCATCATGTGCGGTCATATGATAATACACTCATTACAAAATTCTTTGGTCTTCACAGGATAAAACCATCAAGTGGTCAAAAGGTATATTAAGGGAAAAAAAAAATATATGTTTTTGATGCATGCTACATATTCGTGATATTGTTACTACTTAAAACGTATATTGATCAGCTCTCTTGTGCATGCACAACATCTGAAGCCTCTCATCTCTCTTGTGCAGTTTTGTTTTGTAGTGATGGGAAATATGTTCTGCACAGAGCTGAGGATTCATCGAAGATTTGATCTGAAAGGCTCTTCGCTTGGGCGATCAGCAGATAAGGTGGAAATTGACGAAAACACTATACTCAAAGATCTGGATCTGAATTACTGCTTCTACTTGGAACCTTCTTGGCGAGAGGCTTTAATGCAGTAAGTGATACAGGCCCTTAGACTTGGCAAATTGCATGCCATCACTTGTCAGTATGGTCAAAATGATGTACTACAGTGTCTTGACTTTCCTATATATTTGTTAATGGTTAAAAGTTTTCTCTTAGCACAGAACTCCTGCAATGATTTAATTGCATGAACGCTGAGGCAGCCTTTTCATCATGATTTGGTTATGAGGTTTGAGTGTTGTTGCTGTTGTTAATTTTATACATCTCCTGTAGACAGCTTGAGATAGATGCAAAGTTTCTTCAAGGACAGCGCATAATGGATTATAGCCTTTTGTTGGGTGTGCATTATCGAGCTCCCCAGCACTTACGGCCACTGACATCATACAATCAAACAGCTGATGGATTGGAAACTCTTGCAGAGGAAGGTGAGTGATAGGTTTGAGATATAGCATGGTCAACTTCTTAGATAAAGTTCTCTTGGTACCAGTCCAGTTTGCAAGTGCATGTTCTCTTGAATCCTTCGCCATGATAAGTAATTCTAGCAACCCTAGACAGTGGAATCATCACTGGTCTAGTTTTATCATATCAATTCTCAAGGAGTCTGTAAATCCTTATATATTTTAGTTTACCCGAAGGGTTTTATTTGCATTCAATATATATCTGCCTTCATTCTGTGAAATATACTGCCATACTTAATTTGGCAGAAAGTATCAGTATTAGGCCTTTTGATTAAGCACAATCGCTTACTAAATTTTCTGGATGATAATCCTCTATCAGATAGTATATTGGATGAAAACTATCCACAGGGACTAGTGTTGGTTCCTCGGATAGATGATGACAGTGTAGTTGTGGGTTCTCACATCAGAGGTAGCCGATTACGAGCATCTTCTGCTTCTGGTTTTGAGGAGGTTGATCTCCTTCTTCCCGGGACAGCAAGGTATGATTCACATCTTTAAGGATCGATGTTGCCTGAAAACTACTGCATTTAGACTCTAACAAGGATCACTTCAATTGATGTGATCCTTCCAGGCCATAATCACACTAAGGGGTCTATGTTTTGCCTATTTAATCACTTTAGGGTCATTGACCAAAAAAAAATTTTAGGGTAAATGTTTTGTATTTTTTCAACTGTCTTAGGAAACAACTTGAAATGGCGATTCCTCCCATGTCGTTGAGTGCTTTAGGATTTATCTTTCATGTTCTTTTCTTTTTTGGAAAACTACTTTGCATTTCAGAAAACACTGGAAAAGAACATTTCATTCCATGTCTCTTGGGCAGCACAAAAATTTTCGGCTTTCTGAGTTGCGAAATGAATTCTGAACTATTTAGTTAAGAAAATGAATTCTGGACAAAGATTTCTTGATTTAACCATGTCATTCTTTCAAGTTAACTTCATGGATTCCTTGGTCCTTACAGTTAATGGTCTAGCAGTTTTCCCATACAGTTTATGGACAGTAGTTATTAAATAATAAATATAATAATACATACCATAGTTATGATCTTAAACTTTCAGATCAAATAATTGTAGTGTCAATTATAACATAATATCAGAGCATAAGGTCATAAGTTTGAATCCCTGCAAAGCCATTACTCCTCATTTAATTAAGTTGTTTACTTAATGGGCCGTAGTCAAAATCCGGCTCACAAATAAGGGGGTTTGTTAAATAATAAATATAATAATCTAGACCATATTTATAAGTTTAAGTTTTTAGATCAAATGGTTATAGTGATAGGGATAAAATATGTAAACAGTGTTATTCCAATTGATATAAGCCCTCACCGATGCTATTCTCCGATTGTTTGTGGCATTTTTGCAGGCTCCAAATTCAGCTTGGTGTGAACATGCCTGCAAGGGCAGAGCAAATTCCAGGAAAAGAAGAAAAGGAAATGTTTCATCAATCATATGATGTAGTTCTTTACCTAGGGATAATTGACATATTACAGGAGTACAACATGACAAAGAAGATAGAACATGCATATAAATCTCTACAATTTGATGCACTTTCTATTTCTGCTGTGGATCCAACCTTCTATTCCCAACGCTTCCTAGAGTTCATTCAGAAAGTTTTCCCATCAAATGCTGTGACATAGAAACTTCAGATCCGTGATCGTCTTTGCCTTGTCTGAGATGCATCTAGGTTATGACTTCACCTGTCCAGGACTTTGTATGAGCACATTCCAATACTGCAGCTGCAACCCACATAAGATTCTTGAGCAACACAAGGTGGACTTTATACAGCATCTGGTTACTTTGAGCAAGGAAATATATCATCTTGCAACAGCTAAATTTCCATTTTCTTTGTGAATTCTTAAGTGTTGGAATGTGCATGACAATTTTTTTCGCTTGTGTATCATTGTTAGCATTGCTTTTGAAAGTGCCTTTAATTTATTTCCCTTTATGCTATATAAGTATTTGAAGTTCTGTCTTAACCCTCAATATGTGCTTCCTGTTTGTCCCTTTTTACTCTTTCAGTGACTCAAGTCTCCAGAAGTTGGAGGGATACAGAAGGTTCCTTTACGTGCATTTATATATAATAAGAAGTGCAATACTTCAAGCACTAACCATGCATCGTTACATTTGATTCATTGAAATAGAATCGCCAATTAATCTTTATTATTTATGGAATAGTTATTCCTTTTTTTGGATAGTAAGAAGCTATGGTATAAACAATGTGTCGTATACTGTGGAATGGTAGATTAGATGCCGGAATTTATATTTCTTCCTTCATTAGAGGATTTGCTGCTCCCTATAAGGTTTAACTTCTATAAATAATGTCTCCAATCATGAAACAAAGTAGCTTCAGATGAATTACTGTTTATTTTCAGCCTTATACAATTCTAATAAATCAAACATAACATTTTATGTAATATTTATATTTATTTATTCTTGAGGTTCTTATAATCCATTAGTATGATGCTACTTTACTTGGATTAAAACATGTTGGATTCTTTTCCGCATAATGTAATATAATATAATATATATATATATATATAAAACAATATCCATAAATTAATATGCTCCTTGGAGTAAAGTTCAAAAAAGAATGTACTTACGGATTCTTAACAAAAACCTATTCCTAATTGGAAAATGGGCTTATGAAGCCGACAAAAAAGTACGGATACTTTTCCAACAAGCCCTTTTTCCACGAATTATGTTCTAATGTACCTTTTCAATGGGTAAACTGTTCAATCCTTAAAACATACCACAGACCCTAGTGGTCCATTTGCTTTTACGTGTCAGAATGATGATAATAAAAAGAGCGATTATATAAACTTTCTGCTATTTTTTGAAGTTGCAGACAATAATCAAGGTCTCAAGAAACTGAAAGCCATAAAACTGTACAGGTGGATACTGTACCCAAGTCAAGTGCTTGAAAAAATAGTAACTAATTAAGTAAATAACTTATAAGATTGTTTGGGGGGAAAAAAATGTGTTTTTTTTTTCTTTTTTATGTAATTGTTATTGTAACTTGTCATTATATATCCACGCCAAGTAATTTTTATGTACTCCATTTGTTGTAACTTCTACTCTACCATCTAAATTGTGATTTCTATGTATATATATTCCATGATTACATAAATCATAATATCTTCATATACATAAGATACCGAGAGCTCTCATTTTGTTTAATGATATATATTATTAGGTCTTTGCTCTTGTATCATTGTTAAACTTTCACATAAATGTTTTGAGATTAATATTTTATGTTCTTGATGGTAAATTTGCATAAACATCAAGGTACAAGATATGCTAGGTGAAAATAAAGTCCTACGAATTCCTACTTTTTTTAATATTTCATAAAAGAGCTTTGAATGCATTATGCAAGCACAAATCCGTAACTTGTATCACAATTTAGGTTTTTTGAATTTTTTTTTATATTTAATATCTATTTATTTGAAATCTAAATTCAAAAAACTATATGTCATTTTCGTATTTTATCATGATTACAATTAACATAGATGTTGTCTCAGATTTTTAGCCAACTATGTTTGATATTTGATTGGGTATCGAAGCTTAGCGAAATCAAGTCTAGGTGGCTCTTAGTTATTTAGGTTAACCTACAAGACAGACAAGACTAAATAGAGCAACTAGGGGGTTGTTCAATGAGGCCACTTTGATGCTCAAACCAATAAGGCTCGTGAGGGAATGAACCCTTCACATCAAAGCTTGAAAGGGAAAATGGAGGTAATTGTGAGTAATAAATGAATGGAAGTCTCAAGTGTTACCTACGAGGGGTAAGGACAAAGTATATAAGTGTCTAACTTAACCCTATGTTTCATAGGACTCTAAGCGGGTGACTGGAAAAATGATTGCTCTTAAATTTTGTACCTTTCCTCATAAATGTTTAGTAATGTCGTACCACTAAAGCAATGCACGCTTCGGGTTTTCCTTAAGGTAAGCTGCTAAGGGTCATATCGCATTTAATGCGATGAGTAGTGCATGGCTAGGCCTTGGAGGTTTCCTGTAAGCTCTAAGATTGTTTGAAGAGGGTCGTTAAGCGTCTATTAAAGACAATGTTGTCAGATTAAACTAGCCCAATCGGTTTAATCTAGTTCAACTAAAATTGGCCATGAGAATGAGCCAATCTAAAGAAAGAAGCCCCTTTTTAAGTGACTCAGACAGACCCTCTTGACCCGAGCGGTTTGACCTGGCATGACCCTATAGGGGCCTAGTAGGATTACCTGAAATTTCCATAACATGTGTGCAACCAGGATATAAAAATCGCCTTGTAGGTTAGAGATTATGAGACTCTAAGTAATTAATCACTAAGTTTACTGATTTTTAAGTAAATAATTTACTGTAAAATACAAATATAAATAATTATGGGTGTCCGATATCCTACAGTTCCTCAAAACCACAGAGAATCGATATCCCTTATCAAATAATAAGATAGGATATACCAATATTACAAAAGAAATACAAGAAAAATTAAATTATTAACAAAGGTTGTTTATGTATCATCTAAAGAGTACTTAACTATTTCCTAATACTAAGATACATATCTTCATCTCACACTCGGCACTCGAGACTTATCTCAATCCCAATGTAAGTAAACCTGCAAGAGAAACTATGAAGGAGTGAGCATATAACAACTCAGTGAGTTCATTTCTCACCACCACCGTTCAAACAAGTTATCACACATTAATATCATGAATGCAAGCGCGATGAATGCAAGCGCGATGAATGCAAGCAACACATCCATAGGAGTCTGGAACTATAGAAAATGTAGAATTACGTCATCTACACTTTGATTATCCCCTGTACTTACTCGTACAAAGCACCTCATCTTACCCGCATGAGGCTACTTAGGGGCCTTACCCCTTAGGCTGTACTCAACTATTACCCTAGCTAAGAAAAGATTTCAATTCAAATAGGGGGATTCCATTCTAGAACTATCTACCCTCCAAGGCCCCTCGAGTATAACTTGCGAGTTCATCTCACAAGCCAAAATTAACCAAATTTGTAAGTCCATCTCGCAAGCAAAAATTAACCAAAGCCTTACAGGTACAATAAAGCGAGTCCTCTCGCTATCAAGTGGAGAACCTATGCTAACTATGCCTTAACGATAAAATATCATTTCTGGCACTGCGGCCTTATCAAAATCATACAAAATACGTTTAAGAATAGGAAAACTTTTTCCAATAATACCCTTTTCAACATTTTGCAAAACTAGCACTCTCTATCCATACATTTACTGGGTCAAAGACATGCGACGAATAGAACCAGTTATTTGGGTCAGATATTTATATTTATCAATTTAAAAAAAAAAGTGATCACACAAATGATGGCAGACAAGTAGAACAGTCATTCAAACATACAAGCAACAGCAAGCAGTAAAATATCATACAAGTAACACGCACAAGCAAATAGCAGGTCATTAGAATTCTCTCACTTGGATTATTGCTCATTCTCCAAGCCTTTAGGGTTTCTAGAACTCGATATTGAACATCTAAGATATAATAACATTTATAAGTATTCTGTAAAATCAGACTCCTTAGTTAACTAAAAGTCTATTGTAGTTTATTTAGTTCCCCAATATATCCCAAGTCTTATATTTATAGGGTTTATCATACTCAATGGGATTAATAGTAACTATTTTCTTATATTTGTAAATTATGAGACTTCCTTTATGTATTTTGAAACTTTTCGTTTTAGTTCGAATCATTATGAACTTATAGTCCATTTTGATCGTTTTTTAGCGTATTTTCTCGTAACGAGGTCTGTTTTGAACGTTATGACTCGTAAGGTAAATTGTGATTATAAAATATCACAAAAATTATTATATAAGTTTTAAAATTATAAAATATTGATTTTCGTTTTTTCTTAATATATTTATGATTTAATAATTACTTAAACCATATAATTGATATTTGTATTATTTTAAGCATATTTTTCCTATTTTTGAGATTTATATTTCTCATTTTCTTATTAAGTATGTATTTTATGATTTATACATACATATATATATATATATATCTATATATATTTTTGGTATACTACCTAGATCTAATATATGTTATACGCTATATGTAAGTATATACTTATTTTATGAAAATAAACATACTCTTATGTACATATGTATATATATATTCATGTATTTGTGTTTATACTTATAAATATACTTATGTAATTCCGAATACTTAGATATATATAAATAATTTACAAATACCTATTCTTATATTATATATTCGGTATATATATATTTACATAGTATTTATTATAAAATATATATACTATATATTATACATATATTTTATAATATATGTGGTGTACCGTAAAATATACTCTATATTATACATATATATATATATATGTTCTATATACACATATTCTTACTTATGGAAAAATACTGCTACATATATATACTATACGATTACATATATACATATATATGAAAATAATTATACATGGATACATATATATATATAGCTTACGGTACAAATATATATATATATATATACTATAAGTATTTCATATAAATACTTAATACTAATCATATGTATACCTAAAAAAAAATACATAATACATACTTTTCCACATACCTATGTACATATCTAGCCTTATACATATCAAAAGTAAATCTAAATATTTATGCACATAGACATGTATTAATAATGTTATATGTAGAAAAATAAATATTATATTTATACATGTATATACTACATATTATATATCTCTACTACTAAAATAATTACTTATCTATTTATTTAGTTTTTCTTCTTCTTTTCTTCCTTCTTCTTCTTCTTCTATTCTCCTTCTTTTTCTTCTTTCTTTCTCTCTTTTTCTCTCACGGTTTTGTGTCCAGAATTTTGTGTTTGTGTGCAAATTTTTTTTTCCAGCTTTTCCCTTTTATTCACGTAAGGATTTAGCTTAAATTTTAAGCTAAAATCTTAGCTAATTATTACAAGATTTTTTGCTTGTTTAATTATCCAACACTTGGCATTTGAAATCCATCACGTGGGCTGCTAATTTAGCATTCATTTTGCTGATTTTGGTTTTGTGCAGGACGTGGATTGAAATGAGAAAGGGAAGAAAGAAAAGAAATAAAATAGAAATGGAAGAGAAAGAAAATGAAAATTAATAATAAATATATGTAATTTTTCGAATCATATAAATTATAACGATTTTCCTCGTAAATTAATTTTCAAATTTTTGTGAAATTTTATCAATTTAATTGGGACCCGGTATAACTATAATTTTTACCAGTTATTATAGCGATTTCGTTATAATTTCATACGAATAGGGTATTTAGTCGAAAATTGCAATCGACTATAATTTTATCACTATTGAATAATATTTAATTATTTTATAGGTTTATATGTATAATTTTAAAGTTTCGATCAAATTTTGCTTAATGATGTATAAGTCAATTTTAGGGTTTTAGTATACGATCTAGGGTTTTGATTAATTTCTAAGATTTTTACTACTTATAATATATTTAAATTTACTTATTAAGTCATCTATAGTATTAGGGTTCAATCCTACTCTTAATTAGCTAAATTTGATGGGTTTACATGACCATAACATGGTGATAGGGATCAAGGACTGATCACCCTCGCCCGAGCTTGAGGGCTTTCTCAGGTGGTTCATTGAGTTATCCGAAATAAGTTAAGCGTCAAAGAGTAGTGTTTAACCCAATCTGATTTGCCAAGCTACTTTGCTGTCCATATCATCTAAGAAGCTGTAGAGATGACTAGTTGACATGCCAAACCAACCCCTCTACTAATCCCTAGTCTAAGCACCAAATTTGCATACAACCATCTTCACGGTACTGAGGCTGAGCTGACAATGATTAGGAGCTGACCATCAAAGGTTGACTCGAAAATGAGTTGCCCTTGAATCAACCCTAGTCCATTCTCAATTGTTCAAGCTAATAAATTACCAATGTTGAACTGAGTTGATCAAGATCAGCCCCTACTTAACTTGCAGTGTTATTGGAACCACAGAGAAAAACATGTACGCTCCATCCTTTTCTGACATCTATACTGTCCTTTTTAACAGTAAATATTCTTTTTGCATGATTACATATTTTTCCTGTAAATTATTCTCCTTTTCTTAGCAACTAAGGATCTATTTATGTAATTTTATGAAATTTAGGACTTACCTTATTAGGTATTATAAATACTTGCATAATGTAATAACCGCATGAATATATAGAGAATATATTAAACTTTTACTCTCTGTTGAGCTACTTTTATCTAGCCCATTTGATTGTAGACTAGTGTCGAGTGACCTCCATACATACTTATACATCATATCAAATGTAACCTAAGGTCATGTAAAGTATTGGTGCGTTATATCCATAATCAGTGCGCAGGAACCCCTACTCAATCTTAGACTTTCATTTACTCTTTGAGCCATCTCACAACCCGAACCTACCCCTTTTGGTTAGGATTGATATTAGGCCTGTATGTTCATCCATGAAACCCATATCATCTTGGTATCAAAGATTGCCTATGTTTGAAACTGGATTCTGTTACTATGTTCTTTAAGTAGTTTGTTACTGCTCTTGTATGATAATGGTTCTATTGTTAACCTTAAAGTTTAGTAGTTGAGAAGTATTCCATGCTCTATTTTTCCCTGTTTTTATTATACAAAAACAAAGTGTAGTTGACTGTTCGTTTGTTATGTAATTGTCCTAGTGATTAGAGTATCAATTATTGATCTTCAAGTAGTATGTCGTAATTTTTGTGAAGTAACCATCAATGTCAGAGTCAAGTGTTCAAGAAATTTTAGAAAATCAAGAAAGTAGTACTTAACATGACCAAGGGCAAGAAGGAAGCTTCACACCTCAATCAATAGGTGACCGCTTGGATAGGCTTATCGATTCAGTAGCTAGTTTAGTGACTATTATCCAAGAAGATAGGCAACGAGCTAGGAATAACCCCACTAGAGAACATGAGCAGCAAAGCCGAAGCAATTGTTAGTTTGACCAAGTTAACGCCCCATCTCAACCACCCTAAGTTGAAGGAATTGATAGGGACGTGAAATAAAGGCTAGCACTTAAAGAGATTGAGGAGGAAGCGGAAGGAGATGTTAAAGTAGAAGAGTACTATAAGCTTGAAAAAAGAAATATACAAACCCTTAGAATCGAAGGATTAAGAATGTATATCCCGAGTTTTTCTAGAAGTAGTGATGCCGAGAACTACTTAGATTGGGTAAATAAGATTGAAAAGCAGTTCAAACACCACGAAGTGCTGAATAATGTAAAGGTTAGACTTGCTATGTTGAAATTCACTGGTTATGCCACCTTATGGTGGAAGAACTTACAAGCTACTAGGAGAAGGGAAGGAGAACGAAAGATTAGGAGTTGAGAAGAAATGAAGAGGGTTATGCGAAGAAGGTTTGTACCGAGTTATTATCTACAGGATACTTTCAAAAGATTGCAAGAACTAAGACAAGAAGGGTCAAGTGTAGAAAATTATGTTAAGGAATTCCAAATGTTAATGATCCGATGTGAAGTCGAAAAGCTAGAGGACTTAACTGTATCTCAATTCGTTACTGGATTGAAGTATAAGATCGGGGATGTCCTAGAAACCTTGGATACTGGAACGCTTGCTGATGCAATTCTAGCGGCCCAAAGGATAGAAAGGTGTCGAACAGAAAGATTCTAACCACCTATTAGCCAACTAAGCAGTAGCTAAACTGTTTCGAACAGACTAGCGTGAACAAAACCAAGTAAGCTTGTTGAGACTCAACTTATTCCAACAACCCGAGCTGAGGAAAAGGAACCCTCAAGGAAGTTTAAGAAGGGCCAAAGTTCAGGGAGGAAGACGAGTGAGATCAAGTATTTTAAGGGCTACTTAGTGTTCGAACGGGCAAACAATGGTGATTTGAGGCGAAGTACCGACTGTTGAGGTTGACAATACTGATGAAGAAGTAGAGGAGTTAAAAGAGGACGGACCGACCGAACTATCTGAAAAGGAAGTTATCTATAGTGAGGAAGGTAAATTTTTGCCAACTACACTAGTGTTAAGGAGGATAATGAGCACCAACCCCGTACCTGAAGACGAATAAAAGGAAAATCTCTTTCATATTATGTGTAAGTTGAATGAGTCGCTATGCGCCTTGATAATTGATAGTGGGAGTTAAACTAACACAGCTTTTGCATTTATGGTCTAACAACTAAAATTGCAAACCATGTCCCACTCGAGACCTTACAAGCTTCATTAGCTTAGTGACAAGAGAGCTCTATAAGTGAACAAACGGGTGTCCGTGCCGATTTGCATTGGCAAATATTAAGATGAAATGCTCTGTGATATGATGTCCATGAGGGCGTCCTACATTCTACTCGGAAAACCATGGATGTTTGAATCAGCAGTCATATAAGATGGAAGGAGGAATATATGTTCTGTGGAGTATGAAGGCAGAAGGTTGAAATTAAGTCCTATAACTGCTCGGTAGGTAAAGGTTATGCAATCATAACTTAGTTGAACCTTAAAAAAAGAAGCCTTAGTATTGATACGAGCCGAACTGAAGAGAGAGATGAAGCTAGAGGGACCGACCTATCTACTTGTCCAAAAACTTCTAGAGATGAGACCCGAAGAGGAGAAATTGCCTACCAATGTAAAAACCTTACTAGAAGAATTTGACAATCTATTTCCAAAGGAGTTGCTAAATGATCAGCCCCCAATTTGAGGCATCAAGCATGCGATCGACTTGCAACCAGGAGCCGTACTGTCAAACAAGCCTGTCTATAAGCTGAATCCTGAACAGGCCGCTGAACTCCAAAAGTAAGTAGATGAACTATTGAAGAAGGGGTATGTACGTGAATCCCTGAGCCCTTGTGCTATGCCAGCCTTGTTAGTACTGAAGAAAGATGGTTCTTAGAAGATATGTGTAAATAGTCGAGTGATCAATCAAATCACCATCAAGTACAGGTATCTCATGCCCAGGCTTGATGACATACTAGACGAATTAAGTGGAGCAAAAGTGTTCTCTAAGATCGATCTTAAATCTACATACCATTAGATTTGAATGCACAAGAGTGATGAGTAGAAGACTACATTCAAGATACGACATGGTTTATATGAATGGCTTATAATGTCATTTGGATTCTCCAATGCGCTAAGCACACTTATGCATCTGATGAATTATGTGCTCCGAGAATTATTAGGAAAGTTTGTCGTAGTTTACTTTGATGGTACTCTGGTATATAGCTCAAACCTAGAGACTCATAAGAAGCATCTTCGAAGAGTCTTTACAAAACTCCAAGCTGAACGGCTCTACGCCAATTTAAAGAAATGCGACTTTTTCCAATCCGAAGTGATCTTCTTAGGGTTTGTTATGAGTGAAGGTGGCATCTAAGTCAATGATGAGAAAACAAGAGCAATCATAGAATGGCCTGAGCCGACCTGTTTTGTAGGCATGAGAAGTTTTCATAACCTAGCATTGTTCTATCACAGATTTATAAAGAATTTCAATATAATTACAATCCTACTTACGGAACTGTCTAAGAAGAGAGTTGAATTCAGATGGGGAGAGAAAGAGAGGAGGAGTATTGAGAAGGTGAAAGAGAGGCTAACTACAGCTCTTGTCTTAGCTCTACCAAGCTTTGACAAGGTGATTGAAATAAAGTGTACTGCATTCAGACTAGGCATAAGTGCTATGCTGATGCAAGAAGGCCAACCTATTTCTTACTTCAGCAAGAAACTTCGAAGAGCTACACTCAACTATTATGTCTATGACAAGGAGTTCTACTCCTTAATCCAAGCCTTAATAGTATAGCAACACTATTTGCTACCTAAGGAGTTTGTGATCTATACCAATCATGAGTCCTTGAGGTATTTGAAGAGCCAACCCAAACTATCTCGGAGACAAGCCAAATAAATCAAGTTCATGGAAGCGTTTTCTTATGTCGTAAAATACAAAAATGGAAGAAATAATGTAGTGGTCAACACCTTATCAAAATAACATATCCTCCTGCCGAGTTGCAAACAAGGTTACTTAGTTTTTCAATTATAAAGAATCTATATGCTGAGGATCCATACTTTGGTCCAATCTATACTCGATGTGAAGAAAGACGAACACTAGATGACTATCATAAGAAGCACAAATACTTATTTAAGAAGAGGAGGCTATATATCCCAACCTGTTCCACTAGAGAATTACTAGTACGTGAGGTGCATAAAGGGGATTGACAAAACACTTATGCCAACGTCATACCCACGAGGTACTATCCTCTAGATTTTTTAAGCTAAGGATGAAGAGAGATGTCCGATCCATACTAGAATAGTATGTGACCTGCTAAAAAGCGAAGAGCCGAGCTAAGCAAGGACACTACCAACCCTTGCCAATCCTAACCAAACCAAACCATGGTCCAAGCTGAGTATAGACTTCATGTTAGGATTGCTGAGGACATCCTGATGGAAGGACTCCATTATGGTGATTGTGGATTGATTTAGCAAGATAGCACATTTCATGCCATATTCCAAAACTAACGACACTTCGGTTATTTCTCTTATTTTCTTATAAGAAGTAATCAAGCTTCACAGAGTTCTAAAACCATTGTTTCAGACTGAAATCCAAAGTTCATGAGCCACTTCTAGAAGATGTTATAGAAGTGGATAGGAACCAAGTTATTGTACAGCATGTCCTGCCATCTATAAACCAATGGATAAATTGAAGTTATCAACAGAATCATAGGAACTTTGTTGCGAGTTGTTGTCAAATGAAACACGGAAAACTGGGTCTATGGCTACCAATCATTGAGTTCGCTTACAATAGGATTGCCCACAGTGTAATAAACATGTCTTCATTCGAAGTCATCTATTGGTTCAACCCCAAGCTCCCGATAGACCAAGTATCATAGCCAATGCCTAATGATGACTGGCCAACCGTTAAAAGAATTGAGGCCATTAGAGCCATGCACTAAAAGGTCATAGAATAATTAAGCTAAGCTAATGCTAAGCTTGAGAAGCGAAGTCGAGGATGGAGAAAGAGAGAATTTCAACTAAGCAATTTGGTCTGGCTATATCTCAATAAGGAACGCTTCCTAAACTTAAGGAAGAACAAGTTGTCTCCTAGAGCCGGCGGACCTTTCAAAATGCTTAAAAAGATCAATCATAATGCCAATAGAATTGAATTACTTAAGGGATATGGAGTCTCAAACTCCTTCAACATTGATGATCTCTAATCATATGTAAACCCCACAACCAACCATTTAAGGTTCTGATCGATTTTAAGATCTGATCGATTCTAAATTATAAAGTAAAGCTAAAAATATTAGTAAAAATAATCCTATAAGTTCGAATTTAAGGAAATAAGCAATAAAATAAAAGAATATAAAATTTTTAAATTTTAAGTATATAACTCGTTATTTATTGAAAATACGTAAAATGCATTCCGATAATTAACGAATCGTTAAAGATAAATTATATGTATACTAAAAATTATAGAATAACCCAAATAATATTTAGGAATATTTGTTTACACTATATATGAATTTACATGTAAGTAGAAATATGCGTAATTACTTAAAATGTGCTAAAATAATATTAAATAATTAAAGAAAATTGATAATTAATTAAGGCAAAATAAAAAAAAATCAGAAAAAGTTAAATTGGGAGTCTTGGGTAAGATTCGTCATACTATAAGTTCTTGCTATTAAGGCAAGCAAAAAGTTTTGTATTTTCTTAAATATCCACTCTTTTAGGATTGTTAAACTATTAAAAAAACATTTAAACCTACTAATTGATCTTTGATAATTTAAACAAATGTTTGATAGAGTTACATTATAAAGAATGAATTTGAAGAAATATTAAGATGTAGGATAATTAATAATGGTCGGTATTCATAATTAAAGAGTCAATGAATTGGAGACTAAATTACAGAGGACTTTAGTTTGATGTTCAAATCATAAAAACAGTAAAAGATTGGTATAGTGAGGTTTAATTAGACATAAGATTATGTTTCTCAAAGGTAGGGACAACCTTTTAAGACCCTAAGGTCAACTTGGATAAAAATTAGAAAGTAGAAGATATACCTTGGGAGGATGGTTAATTGCCCTTGGACCCCATTGACTACCCCAGCAAAGCTCAACCGCCCTTTTCCTTAACAACATAGGTCAACTACCCTATTGACTAAGGTTGATTAGGTAACCCTTTGGTGATTTAACATGACTATCAGGCTTACAATCAAATGAATAAAAGTGAATTCAAGCCTTAACTTGAGGATTATGTTTTTGGTGATTTGTTAAGGTATTAATTTGCTAGTTGGAATCTTTAAACCCAAAGTTTGTTCAAGTGTTGAGCTAAAACTAGATACATGGATTATTGTTGCTTATCGTATGTAAAGTTGTATAAGTAAAATGGGGCCTACGAGCTAGTCAATTTAATCCATTAAAAGAAAGTAGGTTAGTTGAAAATTTCTACTTACTTAAAGAGGCTACCCAACTTGCCTCATTTAATAAGTGGAATAAAGCAGGTTAATACACCATGGGTCGAGTTAGCCCACAAACCACATAATAAAAGGAAAAAAATTAAAATAAAAAAGAAAAGATTATAGAAAAAAGAAACTACGAAGCTTTTTTTAATTATAAGTCTAAAGTAAAGAAAATAATAAACCCCAAGTCTCCTCTCATGTCTCAACTCTTCCACTTCTCTATCTCTCATTCTCAAGTCTTAGTGTTGGTCATCTTCATGCAACCAAACTATGTGATTTTTTAGTCAATGGTAGCTATAAGCACTTTCATGGGCTTGATCAACTACAAAAGATGCAATGAGTAGTTTTTTCTTTTATTTTTCTTATATAAGGATTTTTTTGCTAGATGAATATACAATAGGATAAATTATTTGAAATTTCATTTAATATATCATCAATTATGAAATAGATGTAGCATTATTTTTATATCACTTCATCTTTTTTAGTTCATTTAATGAAATGAACATTAAGGTGGTGCATTTTCATTTAAGAAGCACTCATTCTTATGGTCATGGATGTTGGGATGGTTAAATGATATGCTTCTTTTCCAATTACAGATTTTACACCATTCTTTCTTTATCTTCAAGAATTTACAAGCTTTTGTAAAGTCCTCAATTCTTATTGTTAGAAAATCAAAGCAATTAATGGTAGTTTAAGTTTGTTCCTTGGTGTTTGTTGTTTAGTTATAAAACTTAAGCTCACTAGCTCTTACACGATTTTTTACATGTAACAATTAGTTGGGTTTTCATAGCCTTAAATGGGATGAATTTTTAGATGATTCGATAATTAGACACATAAGTCATCATTATGGCTTAGGGTAGTTGATATGACAGGACTGTGGGTGGTCTAAGTCAATAAGCAAGGAGGAAGTAACTATTGTGAAAGCTAATGGTATGATATGCCAATTTTAACATTGTAGATGAACTACACTCCTAAAAGCATAATACAAATAGTAAACTCAAGATGAGAGTATTTTGTATTGTTGTTATCTAGTGGTAGAGACTCAGATTGTTCCTCATATGTATTTTTATGTGGAATCAATGCTATTTTAGGTCATAGCCCTTATAGTAGAAAGTTACGAGCTACCCCAAATCTTTTAATACTAAAATTGTGTTGATTGCTTTGTATTTGTCTATTTGCATTATATTTAGGTATGCAAGTGAACTTTGTGAAAGAATATAGAAATAGAATGAGAGCTCACTTTGTGTATGGCATATGCTTTTATGTGATGTAATAGTCACATGTAGGGCTTTATAAATCATCCATTTGTGATTTTGTATTTCGGATGATGACAGCATTGACTAAAAGACTAGGAATGGAAGTGACATAAGTACAACTAACATTAATGGATTATTTGTTGACATGGTTAGACTTAGGTCTATTAGTACATCCTTAGATAATATGTTATCCTTTTAGAAGATTTATTCATGTAATTGTGATTGAGAGATCTGGAGACTATTGATATATTTATTAGCAAAGCGTTAGGGAATTTTCTATTATTAGGGTTTGTGTTGTAATCTTTTCAAATCAAGTTTCAAGAGTGTGAGAGTTTGTTATAGTGAGTTTTTCTATTGTAATTTGAGATTGAAACTCCAACTTCAGTTCGAGAATTGAAGGAGTTTTGTAAGAATTGAGTTAAGGGTCAAACAAGGAAAGAGTTAGGAGTCCTAAAAGAATGACAAAGTACATAGGAAATATAACTTTTATTAGGTGCTTTGAGCGTTATCTCGGTGACAAAGCTCGCTTGAACTTGGACATTGAAAAATTATAGTAGATTCCTAATAGTTAAGCTAGTAATACTAATAGAGATTTCATGAGCGAAAGGCTAATACTCTCTCTTTAGTTACTTTAGCCATCCCTTATTATCATTCTCACTTAACTTGAAATATCCAAGAGAATTCATTCAAGGAAACACGCTTAAATGTGTTATCTTAAAGTGATTCCACAATATATTTTAAAAATGAGCTAATTCAAAAAAAATGAACTTAATTTTCATAATAACCAGTTCACCCCTTCTTAGTTATGTATTTAGGACCAGGCAAATAGTGTTGACATGTTTCCAAGGCTCTAGTTAAGGAATGAAAACTTCTTGTCATGGTAAAATACCTAAGTTAACAAGTGTTGAATATCTTACTAAAATAGACATGTTGCATAAGGACAATATCTTACTAAAATACCTAAGATAGCCTTACTAACTAAGTTAACTAAAATAGACAATTGGCCTCTTATGTTGCATAAGGACAATTCTTGAAACTTATACTAAAAATACTACACTTGATCCCTAAGAGTTTACTAAGGTCAAGTAAGGTCAAACTGGATATGATACGCTACTTCTCCTTACGGTTTGAAGGCAATTCTAAGCCTCAGGACTCCGCTAGAATTTGATATGCTTCTTAGTTAACTTAGTTAGTAAGGCTATCGGAATATTGAAGTTCCTAACTAATCTACGGCAAAGGGAGACTAAAACCCAAAAACTTTGGACTTGAGATATGTTTCTGAGACTTGCTATTCCTTAATAACTCTCATTTTCTCCTCATCAATCTCTATACTATATCCAAAAATAATATATTTTCAAAGACAATTTGAGACTAATAGAATAAACATTTTTTAAAGTTGCCAAATAATTTCTCCCACAACAAAAATTCAAATATTCTTTTTAAGTAAATCAAGCTCAATATAGTTTGAACTCAAAAATTCAAATAATTACCTTTACCTTTTCAACTTTCAATTAGAAGATTCAACTTAATAGATATATATATATATATATCATTTTATCACAACGCAATTAATATTGTTAATACTAATAAAATATATATTCTTTAAAGTTACCAAATAATCTCTTTCAACAACTAAAATTCAAATACTCTCTTTAAATGGATCAAACTTAATATAGTTTGAATTCAAAAATTCAAATAATTACCTTTACCTTTTCAACTTTCAATTAGAAGATATAACTTAATATATATATCATATTATAACGAAGCAATTACCGTTATTAGCAAATGCTATCTAAATCCCAACCGAGTAAACTTGGGGGTACTCTAGTCGACTCGGTTCATCATACGTCTCGATTGTTATTCCTTGCCCCCTGTAAATTTCAAAGACATTGATAGGACAACAAATTGACAAATGAGGGAGACTTAGCAAGTCGGCGAGTTCCCTAATAAGGGCACATAGTCAAGGATGATCAAAGTTCAAAATGGAGTTTTTCCAGTATCGAGCATATTCACCAAACCTGACGTAAGCTGAAATTTGTTCTCTAGCACTTAAATGAACCCCATGATCTTGACTCATTAAGCTACATCATTATAATTACCATTGACAATGCCACTTCACCTCCTTGTCGGGAAACCCAATCCCCTGCCTCCCTTTAGTTGTCCAATCAATCAATTTTTGCCAACCTTGCACAGCTAAAGGAAGCATTATTTTATTTATTTATTTATTTTATTTTAACAGTCCGTTTAATGGGTGTTATTAAGATGGGATAAAAGTTAAAAGGTACAAAAGGTTATTTTATATTTTTTTAATAATAATTATATGCTTTATATGAAATAAATACATATAAATAGGAAATTTTTTATTTTGAATTTTAATAATTAGTTATATGATATTCACTATGGATTTTCCTTTTTTGAGTTAGTTTTTCCTTTTCAACAAATAAACCTTAAGGATAATAAAAATAAATGTATCCATAATATTTACTAAAATATCAAATAAAAGAACTTTATATCTTTCCACATGCTCTGTTTTTTTTTACCCATAATATCTATAATAAATATTGAAAAAGAAGTTTCTTACGACTTTAAATAATATTTCGCAAAATATCTATTAAGAAAATCAAATACTAAATATGAATAATTAGATACATTAGTTTCTCCTAATTTTATTGGTTATTCAAGTTTTCTAGAAGTGGTATGATTTGATAGTGATCTTTCATGACATTAAATTTTTAAATAAAATTAATGTTTAAATAAATAAAATTGTGGTTAATAATATATATATATATATGGGAAAAAGAAAGCCATTGATATAGATCTAGCTTGTCACTGATTGCTTTTTTGGTACTATTTATTGTTGGTCATTTCCGAACGTACCAGAAGGATTTTAAGAGCACCTTTTTTCGTGTGAAAGGAGGATTATGTGTCGCACTACTTGTGTTGTTTGTTTCTTGAAGAAACAGCCGACGGGAGGAGGGTTCCTCGAAAGCCGATCATGGAATCTAGAGGAGAATGTTTGTCGCATGAATTCGAGAAAGATATTATGATCATAGGAAGATTTTAATTTTTTCTTTTTCCTTTAACCTACTTTTATATAGGATGCAATAATCTATTTCTTCATTGTATTTAGTATTGTATATAACATCCTACGGAATATCATTTCTAAATATAGTCAAATTTTGCTTGTAATTACTACCTAAGTTACCAAACTCATAATTAACTTAATGAATAATCAAATCACTGTAGCATTTCACTTATTCAAACATTTAAAAAATATAAATATTATCTATATTATTAAAGCGATTAAATCAACTATTTATTTCTTTAATATCTTATATTTTCAAATTTACAATACTATCCTGGACAAGTAAACTTATTACTATAAATCCCATATCAAATTGATATTCATAATTTTTAATGAAGAATATATTTGTAATTTAAGATGATTAAAACAAATTTTGTCAACATAACTATATTACCAAAAGAAGAAAATTTTCCATTATGAGAATTTAAAAGTTAATTATACCTTAATTTGGACCGTTTCATATTAGCTATAATATCGTTACTTTAAAATTTGGCAACAAAATAAATGCCTTCTACATACTGTTTTTTTTTTTTTAAAAAAAAAGGCATTGTATGAAAGTGAATTTATTATTTATACAAAAATCATTTATCTTCTATAATATTAAAAGAAATAGACCAATTTTTGGCATCCTTTGTGTATTTCATGATTTTTTATATTGAATTTATAAAAGTCCTTATCTATGGTATATATTATTAAATTTCCATTTTCTTTTACTCATACCTAATTGTAATCCATTTATTATGCTACTTGACCCTCTTTGAAATGAAATTCATATATGATGCAAAATTTATTTATGATGGAATGGAACAAATGAGAATTATTTATAAGAAATCCATTTAAACAATTTCATAAGATGTTTTATTAAACATTAATTACTATGCTAATACATGTATTTGTTCCATCTAAGCATTCAAAATATGTATAATGCCAAAGAAAACTATTTTTAAACATAAGGATTTTTAGTCTTTTTGTAAGGTTACTAAAAGCCTACTCTACACAAAAGGTAGCCTTTTAGCTAAAAACCCTACTCTTTATAGTAAATAGACTCCTAAATGGTCTCTTAACCTTGGTTCTTTTCCTTTTCCTTTTCCTTTTCCTTTTCCCACTGCTAGTAACTAAAAACTTAGGGATTTTTCATCAAAAATTCTCCAGAAAGAAAACTAAGAGGAGGTTAAGGTAAGTGTTAAAGGATTTTCATAAGTAAATTGTTCTTTGGACCAAATAGCATTATAAACTACTCATTTCTTGTTAATCTTAGCCTATTATCAAGAGGTTTTAACTATAAATTCTCAAGTCTTCACAAAGGACAAATTTATGAAGAGTTAAGGTAAGTTTCTTGGGGTTTAGCATGAGCTAAGTTCGTTTCTCAGCTTAATACTTTGTTTTAGAGGAGTTTTACTTGAATTAAAGTATAAAAATAAACTAAAACAAGTTGTTCTTTACGATTCTTAGTAGGTTATGACTTTCATGTGGATTTCTTTTGTGTTTACACCTCAAGTAAGCTTTCTTACATCTCCTTTTTTGTTTTACAAGTTTATAAGGTATTGTTGAGTTTAGAGTAGAAATTGAGTTATTTAAGTTGGTGATTAAACAAAAATTTGTAGTTTAGGTAATGTAAAAATGTATACATTGATGGGTTGATAAGTAATTGAAGTGTATTTAAAATGGGATTGAAAAAGAAAAAAGGATTTATGTTGGTGTTAAAACAAAAATTTGTGGTTTGGATGATGTAAAAATGTATATATTGATGGGTTAATAAGTAATCAAAGTGTATTTAAAGTGGGACAGGAAAAAAAAAAAAGGATTTGAGTTAGCTTGAGAATGGAATTCGAATCTTTGTTCATTGTTGTAGTTTGGACCATAAAGCTAGTTCTAGTGGAATTGTGAGACTAGTTGTAACTAGTTTTTTGGTCCCAACCTATGTTCTAGTCACAGAAGGCTAGTAATTACCAACCTTGAACCATGCGACCGGTTCATACTAAAAAGATGAATAAAATTTTCTTTTATTCCACTTTCTTAAACTAATTTCCTTATGTTCTCACCTATTTTCTAAAGTATATTTTATACTTTAAAACCATTTTTGAGCATCTTAAATATTATAACTTATTTATAAACATGTTTTATAAAAAATAAAACTCTATTTTGAAACTTCCTTTCTTAAAACCTCCATATCCTCATTTAAAGCATTTTAATCTTTTCTTTCTCAAACCAAGGTCCAATCTTTACGCTCTTATTTAGCCAAAGTTACCTTTAGAATAGTAGAATGCAATAGAAGTTTAGAGGAACTTTAAGAAATGTTATCTAAAGACGGTTTAGGTTACTTAAGGTGTTTGAATTGGATTGATTAGAATGAAAAATTAAAAAAAGTTTATTATTCTAACTACCAAGATGTCAAATTCAGGTTCCTTGTAAAGTACAATTTAGATCTTGAGATTGGATTCAAACTTATGAACATAATTTGGATTTTGAGTTTGGATACAGGCTTTGAAATTAATTTTGGTTTGGCTTTCCAAGTACATGGTACTTATGGTTATGCTAGTACTTGTGGTTGTGCTTGTTATGATAGAGATTATCTAACCGGACTAACTTATATTCAGTTTAATTGAATTGTTTTTTAGTTATGCTTGACTTACTTATCCTAAGGGCCCATAATGACAGATCTCTATAAAGCAACTATTGATCATATGTGAAGATTCTTTAGTGGACTTGCATATGGGACGATGCAGCTAAAATGTTAGGTTTCAAATATTCTGGACTCTAAACTCTAGCCTTTTGGCATAAATGATTTAAAAGAAAATTTATATATATATATATATATATCTACCAATGTCTGTAAACAAAGACCATGCTGAGGAAGGTCATAAGAAACCCTTTATTGTTTTCGACCTAAATTTGAGATAATTAATTGGTTGTTTGGTTTGTACTTAATGTAATTGCAGTATGTATATGTATATGACTTAGTCTAGCATTTATATGTGCTTATGCATCATGTACTAGGCTGTGACTTATTCTTTTATTTTTTCAGCTGCAGGTATTAAGACAAAGTTTGTTGTTTACATTGTGATCGAGACTACTACTAACAAGTTGAGTTTAGGTGACATTTATAATTCTATATTGGTAACTTATAGATGATTGGTGGAAATAAATGTTAGTATGCAGTCTATATTCAATATTAGGCACTATTTGATAAGATGAGAATATTATTTTGGAGTATAATTATTACGGAGATGACTTGCCTGTGAGTTGTCTAGGTTTTTGTAGATTATCTAAATTATAGGAGTTTGTTTTTTGCATCAATGTCAGTTATTAAAGATAACTTTAGAGATTATAGTTAGTTTTATAACCTTAACGTGTCCGTAGTATTTTAATGATATGTGGTGGGTCGTGACACCTACTAAAGTCTCGGGTTGTTACAATATGTTTATATGTTTAAAATTATTTATAGATATTGATGTCTTAAGATATATAAATATATTTAATATATTTATAAAATATATGGAGTCGTCAATTATCTTTAAATCTCAAACTATAATCAAGGTCTTATTTATTTCAATCAATGCCCATTGCAAATGAAAAAGATATTCTATTAAAAATGTTAAGATTATGGGTGCCTTTGATATTGAAGTCGTCAATTATCCCATGCATTATGATAGTTTAGGCATTGCCTTTATTTTTTATTTTTTAAATTATTATTAATGTATATATTTTAATATAGTAACATTAGTTCTATTATATCAAAGTTGCACTTTTCTTAATGTCTTAATCTTATATTTTTTTTAAATATTAATTTAAATTTAAATAATTTCGATATTATCTCTTCGTACACATTTGGAAGTTGTGACTCACTCACATCCAAAAGAATAGTTTCAACTTTGGTCTATTTTCACATGTTGAGTTGCTTCCATATCCACATTAGTAAGTCATTAAATATCAACAGTCAATTGTTTTCACCTACTGAATCCCACGTTATGACCAACTTATTCCTACAATCAATGGTAAATTTATGGCTTTATATCCGTGATTGGTTGTTCTTAGTTATTATTAAATTGAATAATAGTATGGTAATGCAAAAGCAAGTTTTAAGTGCCCATCTATAAGGAATATACTACATTATAAAGCGTCATTTTTTTTTTTGTTATTGTTTTATCATTTACTTGCAGGTAAGCTCTCTATTGTGTTAATTTACGACAATTATTGTTGGTTAGATTGGTAATGAAAAAACCCTCCAACTTCAACAAATTTGCTTGCTTTTTTATTTTTCCGTTTAATGTTTTTCAATAATTTATTTTCTTCTTTCATATTCCTTTTTTGTTTAATTATGTGGTCATGTTTTATTGATAGAAAAAAAAAAAAAACTATGTTTCCGGTGTAGCTAATGTTTAGAGAAGCATGCTTTTAGAATGCAAGCCAATACGACCATCCATTCTACTACATAGGTTTGATTTTCTTTTTTCTTTTTTTTTTCTTTGTACTCTAATGGATATTTTATATTTACTTTAGCAATCTTAAATTGTTTATATTTGCAATTGCTTTATTATTGGCATGGTATTTAGGATATTTGATTCCAATTCTAACAAGCTCTTATATGAACAAGGTAAGTTATTTCCATCTAATGATGTTATATCAATAAGTAAAAAATCGAATTTTTTCTCAACTATATAAAGTCATATTGATAATAAATATATGCTTAAGGTATTGTATAATTATGGTGAAATTTGAATGGCATAAAAAAAAAAAAGAGGTCATATCATATGTGGAAGGAGTAACTATTTATGTTTGAGGAGTTTAATTTCATATTATTATTGAATAAAACAAATCCAATCAATTTAATGCATGCATGAGTTAAGCCATTTCATTTTACTCATTATAATATAAGGTAAAAAAAAAAAAGGATACATACATCAAGTCTTTTGATTGTTTTCTAATATATTTACATGGTGTAATGACTTAGCTTCATTCAAAAGAATAAGATCAATTACTCATCCAAGAAATTTTTTTTTTTCTTTGAAGATTCATGTGACATGGGTTTTAAACACAATTATTCGTATAAAGTAATTCATCTTTAACCACTTACATTCTACCGATAACACCATCACGTTGAAATACTACTTTTCACTTGACTAGTATGGGTACGATATTAATTTCCTTTTTCCTATTTCTGTTTTCTCATTTCAAGAATTCTTAAATTTGATTTTTATTTCAATTCATTACTTTTAGTTTTCTCATTTCGAGAATTGATCAATAATATAGTTATCTAATGAGTTGCAATGGAAGTCCTAAGTGGAGATGAGTCTAGAGCATCACAATTTACTTGGATATAGTAATGTTAACTACAAAGAAGGTGGGAGAAGATGATGGGAAAGGTTGCTATGCATTTGAAAATTGTCAAATATATTATAAAAAGAAAATGATCCCCTTTTATTTCTCTAATCAATTTATATTAAGTATTTTATGTATTGTTCCTATTCTTATCTCCTTTCACTATAACTTAGCACATCTCATATTAGTCCTATTCCGTTGAATTATTAAAACATTCTATAATATTTTCTCTTTTTTTTTTGCATTAAAAAAAAACTATTTTTATTATATAAACCTAAAAAGGGAGATTTTATAGCTACATCTTATTGTAATTTTGTGGGTCATTATATCAATTAATTGAATGTTATTGACTGTCTAATTAAATTAAGGAGTTAAGCCAATAAATAAAAGTGATCATTTGGTTGATAAATAAGTAAATGAATATAACTTATAAGCTTATCTTTATAGATATTTGGTAAGGGCCTAATACGTAGAAATTCAAGTATTTTATTTCATATATTATGATAGGCTATAGTAAAATAAAATAATAAAATCTGTATATATAAAGTTGAGGTCCCCAATTTGGTGATGTGTTTTTAAGATTTTCTATTTGCCTTTTCCTATATCCTACCTATGAGAAAATCAAAAGCAAATATTACCATAGATTGAAATGTTATAACCTTCGAAGAAAAGCTATTTCTATAGATTCAAGTGTGCTTCCGCATGTGTCTAGATTATATATTATTTATGCACTAATTTTACATATGAGATACTATTGTATTCAATATAGAAATCTAATTTTTTGTTTTCAACAAGTGGTATTAAAGCGTTCGTATGTGAAATTAGAGCTGTAAAATTATTGAAATCATTAAGATTTAAGACAATTTGTGTAAGGTATTATTATTTTCCTTAATTTTAAGGGTTAGGGTTTCAAGAAGGAAATACAAATATATTATTTCACTTATCGCATGGATGAGTTCTCTTACATGGATGTATGGTTTTTTCTTGTTGTGGCACATGTATTTTTTCTTGGATTTACTTATCATATTGGATTTGCATATTACGTTGATGTTGTTCCAAATTTTTGTCTACGATGTCTTGCTTATGTCCGATTTTAGATTTGAGAGCAAGACATTGATAGATCATGCTTATAAATAAATAAATCCTTTGGTTGTTCATATATTGCAATTGTACTAATGTTAATGGAATTAACCAATCCTAATTCATCATATATTTGCTAAATACCCTTACGTTAATCTGGTCATCTTATGTTAATATTGATCATGTTTATGGTTATAATGTTATCTTAAATTCAATATTCATTTGAAGGAGATGCTCCTTACTTATTCATTATGATAAAGTATTTTTGGTGCACGTCTTAAAAGTTTGTTTCAAGGTTCCTTTTTTTTAATTTAAAAAAAAAGGGGTGCTTTTGCTTGTCTTGTCATGATAATTCTTAATATAAAACCAAAAAGTTTTATTTTATGTCTCATCATATATGATGTTGCGCTCCAAAAAAGTAGAGTCATGACAATCCCACCATATAAGCCACCTTAAGATAGAAATCAACTTCACAGCTACTATCTTAGATCTAGTTCACACTAGACATACTTAATTCTACCACTTTAAATCATCTAATTCAATACATGCTTATTATAAATCTGTAGAATAATCTTTTGAAATAATTTATTAAAATAAACTTGTAATTTGTCTTTTCAAAAGAGTGATAGTAAATCCTACAAATACCTATCATTCATATATAAACTAGGAAATTAAAAAACTACTAAGCCCTTAGAGAAGTTTTGTGTAGTTTTCCTTAAAAGTTAAAAAAGTCATTACAAATGACAATAACCAATCATTTCTTGTTACACCTCACTCCATATCCCATTTTGTAAGTACTTTGGTTTTAGATAGGTAATTGTAATCCATTCAGAACCTACAAAACAAACTAGAGGAAAATAAGCGACTACTTGCTCAGTAAGTGGGGTAAAGACAAAAGTATACATTCAGTGCATCATAAGTAAGGTTTTCAACTAAGTTAATTAAATGTAATAAGTATACAAGCAAATTCCATCATACAACGTTATCTGGTCCATTATAAGATCAAAGAAATTATGTATGCTCTAATCCAAGTTAAGGAGGTTAATATCGCACACTCGTGAATTGAAACCAAATCGAGGCTTATGCAATAGAAAACACTCTCCTCCCATGACAATCTTCAAACTACTTTCCTTAACTTTGTTGCAACCTCTTCTCCTATCACTTAATTCGGTTAAGGGTGAGGAAATGACTATTTTTGCTATTCTTGTTGAAGAGAGTTCATTTTTAGCTCAAGAATTCTAACCGTTACCCCTTGTAGGCTATGATACATATCAAGTTAGATATTAGGCTGAGTTTAAATTAGTTCATTTTTAGAGTGAGTAACCACACTCAAACAATTTAAGCATAATAATATTCACAGAATAACCATAACATGAAGCTCAACTCCCATCACAACAAATCAAATCTCAAACATAAGCACTGCATACACATAAATAGCTAACTACAATCACAAGCAAATACATACTAAAATGTTAAGATATTCTAAAATAATACCTCAAAATGTTGTTAAGGATTAATTCCACTTACTTGTACCGAAACTCACTCTGACGGATTTGGAACATCATGGCTTCACTCACTTGTAATTCCTATCTATACCAAAGCTCATATTCAATTTTCGTAAAATTTATAAAAACGTCAAGTTTTTATCTAATACTTGGTGGAGATATTATTTATATAGTTATTCAATAGAGTTGCGCATATATGTATGTTTAGATACATACATGTTATGTATACACATATATACTTTAAGTATTTTATTTTATCATATAAGTTATAGCAATTTATTTAGCATTATCTAATGTACATAATTTTATTATTATCTCTATAATATTGTTTCGATTATATCGAAACGTACCTTTTATTAATCAAGTTACGTTTTAATTACGGAAAAATCGTTATAAGATGATATTTTCTATAATATTATAAAACACTTACTTTATTACCTAGAATTATCCAATCTTAGTAAAATTAGTATCATTAGATTCATATGAACTCAACGATACGTAATATGTATTCTATTTTAGAAAGACAACTTTTAAGTGATATTTTTAACTCTAATTCACATATGTACTTATACCATAAATAATATTGCATTAATATCATATTACCCAAAGAAAGTATAGTTTTATAAAACTTTTAAGTAAAACGTGATAAAACCAATACTTTTCTATCCCTAACACGTATATATCGTAGCTTCAGTCATATAACATTATAAAATATAACATAAATAGCTACTAATCACACCTAACTAGTTTATATATATTTAGGATTTATTCAATTAATTATCAACCATTTATTCTAATATTTCTAAAGACATATTCTGGTTAGTAAATTAAGCCTTTTAACCAAGAAAATTCACGACAAATATTTAGGATTATCAAATAAATCCACAAAAATTTCTATAGACTCAGAAAAATATAAAGAATTCAATCAATAAGTGGTTTCATGGTATCAGACTTATCGCCTATATATGTATAACTGCATTTTTACCCCTAATTTGTGATTAATTAAGTAAATAATATTGTTTTTATACCAAATTATTTTTAATATGTCTTGACATTATTACAAATCTCCAAAATTTGTTGGACATCAATTTCATTAATCAATTTTACAAAAATCAATTTATCTCCTAAATCACCCTATTTTTAACCATTTTTATGGCTTAAAATGTAATAGATACTAACTATATATAAAATCAAAATCGGCTACATATCAATAAACTGCATGTAACATATATTCTATACAAAAATTTTAGACTTAAAAAAAATCATTCAATATATTTATTTTTAATTTGAAAATTCAGATGAATAATATATTTCTTAAGGAAGCACATAAAGTAATCATAATTTTACAAAAATAAAAATAATGGATGAAAGTATCCTAGAAATAACTTGAGAATAATTTTTTTTTCATATTTTTATTAATTGATTTAATATTTTTAAATAATGGAAAAACTTCGAAAAAATTTTGACATACCCATTTATCAAAGCTCCGGCCATCATCGATCGGTAAGAGGTTGTTAGCTAGCTGGCCTAGTTGGTGATAGCTTTACCAAGGGCCAGTAGGGTTCCATGTCAAGTTATTAGGGTGTTAAGGAGCTTGCTTTGTTCGATCCCTGCTCAATTTTTTCTAACTTCTTCTCTATTTTTGTATAATTTTTCTCGAATTTTTCTTGTGTTTTCTAGGGTTCTAAAATGTACTAACTATTCTCCTAGGGTCCTATTTATATATATTTTGGGTTAGTTATAATTTTTCTTAGAGGTTAAGGAATTTTTATTTAATTATTTTCACATTTTCTTTAACAAATTCCAAAGGAAGAGGTGCTGAATCCTCTTGGATTGAACTTTTGACTTACCATTTGATTATTTGCTAGATGAACATGTGATTTCCAAATTTTTCCCAATTAATTTGGATTTTTTTTATTTTTAAGCAAAATATTAATTTTTTATGTACATTATATTAATATTTAGTAATTTTACTAATATGTGTATATATATCCTACATATTTGGTATGTGTAATGAGTAATTACACTCATATAATTATGTTTTGCTCATGTTATTTATTTTTAAGATATATTTTCTTTTTAATTTTTGTGAATTTATGACTTATCTAATATAATTTTAAGTTTTCGAGTTAATTTACTAATATAATTATTATATATAACCAGTATATTCATAAAAATACACGTATATTCATATAATATATATGGTATATTTTTTCCTTTTATAGCTTAAATAACTTATCTATAGGACCTCATTGCATTTCAAGCTCGCTTTTAGGGTTCTAACAAGTTTTACACTATATTGAATAACTATTCATATAAAGCTAAAATTGAACTTTTAGGATATTATTTTTAAAATATAACTTTACTGGGTCACTTCAAATAACTTTTCTACTATAGTCATAAAGTTTAGATTCAATCGGAGAAGTTTTCTCGAAAGCTCTAAATCTATGTACGGTTACCTTAAATACGACTTTAGGACTCACATAAAGTAAATTTTGACTCTTTTGATTATATTTTTGATATTTTATCATATTTTTTACTTCTAAGTCTATGAGAATTCCTTAATTAAGGTTATCATATTCCTCATAAGTTTTTAACCTAATCAAGTTACTTTCCTAATTGCCCTAAATCAACCGTCAACCTTATCGTAAAAGAACGAGGCTTTGCTTTAATATTCAGATGTTCATGTCCTAATTGCTAATGTGTGGGATATCACATACGATGAACTGAACACTCATATGATTCGAACTTATCTTAAATATTAGGTTAACGATTTGAAATAAAAGTGATTATTTATATTTCTCCCTTTGCAAATCTTATCTAATATTTTATGATAAATTGAAATAATATGTTGCTAAAGTAACCTCTATTATTTCAGTTTATTTTGAAATATTTTGACATTAGGTTAAATATTTGCATAAAATGTCTATATTATGCAAATAATAATCAGTTCAAAAGAATTTATTATTTGACTAGATAATAGACATGTGATAATAGATATATGATCATTTTTGTTTCATGCATGCAATTTTGTCAACCTAAAGAAAGTCAAGTTATTGGAAGAATTATTTTATCAATATTTATTATTGTATTTGAAGTCACGATTTACATTTGATATTTCTATCCAAAGACTAAATATCAATAATGTGGTAGGTGTCCCATAGTAACCCAATTAAAGTGTTTCTTTTATTATTAGTCAATATTAATGGACTATTTATGCATAATGATGATAATTTTTATTCTACATTTATTCATGCATTAAAGTGTGAAATTATAATAAATTGTGAGCATGTTTTATTCTTTGTTTAGTCAGCGCAACCTTTATTTCTGCCAATTTGAATAACATTTCAGTGCTTAATAGCACAAACTTTAAGAAATGGAAGGAACATATCACCATTTACTTGGATGCATGTATCTAAACTATGCAATTAGGACTAATGAACCTTCTACCCTTACCAGCGAAAATACTGCTGAAGAAAAGACAATTTATGAAAAGTAAAAGCATTCTAAGTACATGAATTTAATGATTATGATGCATTCCATTCCAGATATCATTAAGGGAGCATGCCTAAGAAAAATGCTCAAAGATTCCTTAGCCATATAGCATACCGATTCATAAGTTATGAAAAGGTCAAAACGAGCACCATGCGGTATAATGTCAAAGGAAATATAAGGAAATACATCATGGAGATGTCTAATCTTATTACAAGACTAATGGCCTTAAAGTTAGAATTGTCTAATGACATTCTTGTGCACCTAGCCTTAATCTCTTTTCCTTCTTAATTTAGTCCTTTCAAGATAAGTTATGACACTTAAAAGGAAAAATGGACATTGAATAAACTTATTTCACAATATGTGCAAGAAGAAGAAAGATTGAAACAAGAGAAGATTGATAGTGCTCATATAGTGACTCACTCTAAGGATGAGACTCCTAAGAAAAGAAAAAGGGATCATAAAGATAAAGGAGTTGCAAATGCTAGGACTTCACATGCGCAACAGAAACAGGATAAGGGTATCACTTGTTTCTTCTACAAGAAGGTCGATCATGTGAAGAAAGATTGTCTTAAATATGCAAAGTGACTTGCAAAGAAAGGTAAACTTCTCAACTTTATTTATTCAGAAGTTAATTTAGTTTTAATACCAACCCACACTTAGTGGATAGATATAAGCACAACTATTCACATTAGTGTAACTATGTAGGGTTGTCTAATGAACTAAGTGCCAAGTGATGTTGAAAGATTCATCTATATGAGCAATGGCAATAAGGTTCTTGTTGAGGCTGGTGGCATTTTTAAATTATAATTAGAGTCTAGTTGTTATTTGGATTTGAAAGAGACTTATTATGTACCATTATTTAGATGAAATTTAATTTATTTTTTCTTGTTATGATGGAATTTGATTTATTGTTTCTCGTTTGGACAAATCTAGTTATCGTTGTTCATTTGGAGATGGAAAATTTAGTCTTTTTCAATATTTAAATATTATTGCTATCAGTACTTTGATTGATAATTTATACATATTGAAGTTGCATATCTTATATACAAAAGAAACCTTACATACAAGTAATTGTGGTTTAAAGCAAAAATTAATAAATGAGAATTCTTCTATGTTATGGCATAAGCATCTAAGACATATTTCCAAACAAAGGATTTAAAGGCTTGTATCAGAAGAAATTTTGAATTCCCTTGACTTTTCATATTTTGAAATATCCGTTGAATGTATGAAGGGAAAGTAAATAGATATTAAGAAAAGAGGTGTCAAAATGAGTTTTAGTGTCTTAGAATTAATACATACTGATATATGTAATCCAATCCCTATAGCTTCATAGAATGGTTAACGAAATTTTCTTACTTTCATAGACAACTATTCCTATTATGGGTACCGATACTTAATATATGAGAAGTCACAATCCTTTGACGTTTTTAGGGAATATAAAGTTAAAGTTAAAAACCAACTTAATAAGAAAATTAAAGCTATTAGATTTGACTGTGGTGGTGAATACTATAGTAGATTTGATGAATCTAGTGAACAATGTCCTAAAACTTTTGCGAGGTACTTAAAAGAGTACGGAATTGTTCCTCTTTACTATGCTAGGACAACTAAGTTAAAATGGTGTAGCTGAGAGACGTAATAGAACCCTAAAGGATATAGTTAGAAGTATGATTAATTGTTCTTCTTTACCAAAATTACTTTCAGGAGAAGCATGAAAGATTGCAGTGTATATCCTTAATCAAGTTCCAAGCAAAGCTATATCCAAAACTCCATTTGAGTTATGGACTGCTAAGAAGCCTAGTCTTAGAAATTTTCATATTAAGGGTGTCTAGTTGAAGCTAGATCATACAAGCCTAATGAGAAAAAATTGGACTCGAGAATAGTTAGCTACAACTTTGTTGGATACTTAAAGTGATAAAAAAGATATAAATTCAATGATCGCTCAAGTCAATCATTTTTCGAAACTGAGAATGCCAAATTTCTTAAGGATATTGAATATAGTTGGAGTACTCCAATTAAGAATATTATTTTTCATGAAAATGTATTAATATTCTTATAGTTGTAACTGAAAGTATACCAATAATTATGCCTATTTCTTTTCAAAATGCAAATATAGATATTTAAAATATTCCTTAGACTTCTCCTACTTTTGTAAAGGAACAAGCTCTTACTCATATTGAGGAATAACAACAACCTTGAGAGGAAGTGCTGTTACGTAGATTCACCAGAAAAAGAAGATCTGCAATTCCATATGACTATGTTATATTCCTTCAAGAGTATGAGTTTGATATAGGATTGGAAGATGATCCATCATTTGTCAGTTAAGCCAAACAAAGTGTAAATTCCTAAAAGTGGATTGATTCCATGAAGGAAGAGATGAAATCCATGAGAGACAAATGATGTTTGGGATCTTGTTGAATTGCTTACAGGTGTTAAACTAATTGGTTGTAAATAGATTTTTAAGACTAAGCGAGATTCAAAAGGTAATATCGAAAGATATAAAGCACGTCTTGTTGCTAAGGGTTTCACTAAAAAGGAAGACATTGACTATAAAGAGACTTTTTTTTTTAGTTTCATCGAATAACTCATTTAGAATTATTATGACACTTATAGCTTATTATGATTTAGAGCTCCATCAAATAAATGTAAAGACTACATTTCTTAATGGTAATGTTGATAAAACAATATATATGCTAAAATCATAGAATTTCGAATTTAAGGAATCAAAGTATTTGGTATGAAAATTAAAGAAATCCATCTATGGATTAAAGTAAGCATCCTGTCAATGGTATCGAAAATTTAATCAAGTAATTTCCTCTTTTGGTTTTAAGGAAAATACTGTTGAGCAATGTATATATCATAAGATTAGTAAGAGTAAATTCATTTTTCTAGTGTTATATGTCGATAATATTCTACTTGTAAGTAATGATAAAAGATTATTACATTAGACTAATTGTTGGCTTAATTGGACTGAATTCCCATTCCATTCTTTCCCTATTACTTATAGAGTCTCTATTCTTGCATTCACTTCATTTTTGGGCTTATAATAGCCGTTCCCACTGAATCTATATCATTGGATCTCAAGTAATCACAATTTCTACCTTTAACCTCCCAATCCTAATTCAATGCCCCTATACCCTTTTTTTATTCTATTTCTACCCTTATGTAAATTTTAAAAAGACAAAAAAAAAATACCCTAAGTGAAAATACATTAATCAACAGGAGCACATCATTTCAAAAAGATAAACCATAGTTCCTCCCTCTCTCTTGCTCCATCGTTGATTCTTATAACTTTAATCTTATGAGTCACAATCCCTTTCTTTCTCTCTCTACACTTTTGATTCTATAAGAGCACATTGTTTTCGATCTCTCTTGCTTCATCACTAATTCTTTTATCTAATTGTTTTCATGATTCTCCAAAAATTCTTAGTAATGCTCTTGCGATGTTAGGGTTAGGATTTTCGAAGGAAGATCCTTAATGGTGCTCTCCTCTGTTTGTTTTTCTATAAATTTTTTTATTAGTTCAGGGATTAGGATTTGGAATTAAGGTACTGATCTAAATGTTTATACACCCAAAATCAAACACAAGGGAGGCAACCTTAAAGAGATCGTCTTCCGTAAACTCTGTTTGGGAGAAAAAGCTAGTCTTCTTTTTTCTTTTTCTTTTTTTTATTAGTTAGCATGGGCATTTTAGGAATTTTAATTTCTACTCGGTTCTTATTTTCTATTGGATTTTTGTAAAGTGAATATTGTAATGCATGTTCATGCCTTATTATATCTTTATTCTATTCCTCTGCAATTATAATTCCATTCCTCCTTTATTCAATACCGCGAAGTGAACGTGATATAAGAAATTTCTTTCAAGCAATTTTGAAATGAAAAATATTGGGAATACATCATTTGTGCTAGGTATACAAATTCATCATGATCGTTCATGAGATATATTAGGCTTATCATAAAGGGCATATATCAATAAGGTACTTAGTAGATTTGGCATGAAAGATTGTGTACCGAGAGATACTCCCATGATTAAGGGTGATAAGTTTAATTTGCTTAAATGTCCCAAGAATGATATTGAGAAAAAAACAATGGTAGGGAATCTTATGTATGCTCATGTTTGTACATGTCCAGATATTGTGTACATTATTGGAATACTTGCTAAATATTTGAGTAATCCTAGTATGGATCATTGGAAAGCAACAAAACGTGTTATGTGATATCTACAAAGAACAAAGGATTATATGCCTACGTATTGGGGATCTAATCATTTGGAGACAATAAGGTATTCTAACTCCAACTTCGACTATATTGGATGCTTCAATCGTAGAAAGTCCACTTCTAGTTATGTTTTTACGATGGCTAACAAAGTTATATCATGGAAGAGTGTCAAATAGACACTCATAACATCTTCTATCATGAAGGCAAAATTCATTGCTTGTCATAAAGTGTCAAATCAAGGAATATGATTACAAAATTTTATCACTGGACCGCCAATTGTTAATGGTATTGAAGGACCATTGAAAATTAATTGTAATCATAGGGCTAGTGAACTATATTCCAAGAATAGAAAAAGTTCATCAAAATCGAAACATATTGACATAAAGTTTCTTATAGGTAAAGAGAGAGTTCAAAATTCTCATATGTTAATTGAACATATTAGTACAAATCTTATGATTGCGGATCCACTTATTAAGGGTATACTACCTAAAGTGTTTCATGAGCATGTTGCTCATATAGGTGTTATTAATTTTGATAATGTATCAATATGGTAGGAGATTAGTTTTTAGTTGATGTTCAATTGTATATTGCATTTTGTTATAATTAACTCATGTATAGTTATTTCTTGAATTCTCTAAAATAAAGTTTTATATATTTTAATTGCAATTGCGCATAAAATGTGGAGTATATTATGAGTTATAAAGTAAGACTTGTTGGAAATAGGCATGTTAAAGATCACATTATATGTAATTTCCATACTGTAAATCTATACTTTATATATGTCGTTAATTATATTGATACTGTGACCATTAATGAGTATTGTCACACAAATAATATCAAAGGCTGCTTTAATCTCATATTAATGTGATTGATGGACCAGATTATTTGGAGATGAGGCTTGGTATAGACAGTGCAAGTTTGAGGATATAAGGATTTTACAATATACGATTGTTAGGTGATATATGTGACCAAAGAAGGAGATTACTGTAATTTTTTAGGTCACCATATCAATTAATTATATATTATTAACTGTCTAATTAAATTGAGTTAAGCCGATAAATAAAAGTAATCATTTGGTTAACAAATAAATAAATATAGCTTATAATCTCATCTTTATGGACTTTTGGTATGTGTAGAAATCCAAGTATTTTATTTCACCTATTATAATAAATCATAGTGAAATAAAATAATAAAACCTATATATATCGGTTGAGGTTCTTAGTCTAATGGTGTGTCTTTAGGGTTTACTCTCTATCTTTTTCCATACCCTATCAGTGAGAAAATCAAGAGCAAACACTACTATAGATTAAAAGGCCATAATCTTAAAAAAAAAAAATAAAGAAGAAGAAGCTATTTCTATGAATTTAGGTATGCTTTTGCATGTTTCTAGATTGTATGTTACTTGTGCACTAATTTTATATATGAGATCCCATTGTATTTAATATGGAAATCTAATTTTTTTGTTTCTAACACACCCATTTTCATTTATTTTGATGTTAATTTCTTTTTTGTGTTTTTTTTGGTCAAGTAGTAGTGTATTACCTTGCTATCGAAAATAATCAATCTAGTTAAATTAGTGATCATAAGGCCATCTACAGCACATATTACTCTGTGAATCCCAAAGGTGACGCAACAAGCCAAAATTTCTTGCCGAATTGGAGTTCAATGACATGGCATCAATTGTCCAAGCATGTTACTTTGTCTAGTAATGTGACTTTGAAATTTTTCTTTTTTAAATTAGCCATTTGTAATGCAAAAGTAACTTAAAAAAATAATAATAGCATGAGGTCCATAAAACTTTAAAAAAATATTAAAGAAACTTTAGTAAAAAAATTAGAGATAGATTACAAAATTGTTTAAAGATAAAGAGTTATTTAATAAGTTAACGAGATAATCTAAATAATTTTACTACCGGTTATGAATGATCTAAACAAGGTTAACTTATATGATTATAGATTTACACATTTACAGGTCATATTCAATGGAGTTTGTGCTGATGATGCACCATGATTGCAATCCATAAAGCAAAAAACACATAAAAGCTTCTTCAAATTTTAAATTACCTTGATAATGATTTTGCCGGTACGGTATGGCTTTGCAATAAACTCATCCAAACGTACCGCATGGTCTTGCATTGTAATACTACAAATATGAGCACTGATTAAGAGGGAAAACCTTTTAATTATATATATATATATTCGATCTTTAATAAAAAAATGCGCCATGGATATTAAGAATATAAAAAATTTATTACTTTAATGAATATGATACGATCACTTATTATTGCAGTCCTAAATAAATAGGACAAATATAGATGGAAAATTCTAAAACTTTTGAAATTAGTTATATAAGAATTCCTTCAGTGGGTGTGAACACTTATTAAGATCTATACAAAGAAACTTTGTACTAATCCAACATTTTATGAGAAGTAAATGTATAGAAAAATAAATTTTTTTATTAATTAGTTTCTTAACAAGTGTTGTTCAGTACATTCATTGACATTTCATTGTACTAATCATAAGCTACTTTTTATTTTATTCTCGGCGTAAAAATATGAGACATATTATGTTGCAAAATCTCTGCTCCAAATTTGTGTGTCGAAGTTACTCCTATGTTTATATGACATCAATGTCTCTTTAATTTTAATTTCTTTATACTAAAAATGCTTTTTATATATTTGGCTACTTTCAAAAGAAAACTTCGACTATAGAATGTCAGGGTGGCCAAAGCTAATCGAAAAATAAATATTTTAATAATAGCATTTAAATGGTATTAGTTCCTCAAGGTTGTTATAATGCTATTGATCTTCTATCTAAATAAGCAAGGTTTGAATAATCCCTCCACGTAAATGGCAAAAAGAGAAAAAAAAAATGATTTTTAAATAAAACGGTAAAAGATACTTAGAAGAGAAGGAAAATATAAAACATAAAGTCAATGACAAATTTATTATGCAAAAGATATTAAAGTTTTAGGTTCACCGATAAAACACTTAAATATGTATAAAGTAATATTATTATTGATAGCTTTCTAACAAAGGATAATGTTTTTCTTAGAATTACTTATTAAAAAATAAAATAAGAAACTTTTTATATTTAATTAATTGTTTTCTTATTTTTATTTTTGGCCAAACATTATTCTTAAATATGTGTCAAACCGGGGGGGGGGGGGGGGGGGGGGGGGTTGGTTTGGAAATATCTTTTTTAACGCATAAGAGGTGACTCACGCGATTTGCGTAGGATGAATCTAAAAAAACAACAGCTTAGGACGAAAGCCCGAACGTTAACCAAAACGGCGTCGCATCTCTCTCTCTCTCCTCGTTCTCTGAAGTAAAACAGGGAATGATAAAGGAAAGAATGATGCGTTTATTGCTAACGTTGTCAGGTGGTCTCGCTTTCTCTTCTTTCTTCTCTCACTATCTCACTAATCTCTCCCTCTCTCATGCTCATTGTGATGCTTTTCAGTGACTGTACTTTCTGAGCAGAGGAAGAGGAAGAGGAAGAACAAGAACAATATCATAACGGTCACACACATACACATACACATACACCAACCCATATTTCCTCACCTACTTATCTTTCTATAGAATAGTGATATAAGAAAAAGGTGGTATCTTTTAAGTAAATGGGTTCATCTTCTGGACAAGGGAGTAACAACTATGATCTATCATTCAAGATCTTGTTGATTGGTGATTCTGGGGTTGGCAAAAGCAGCCTTCTTGTCAGCTTCATCTCTTCTTCTGTTGAAGATCTTGCTCCTACTATAGGTATTTTGATTTCTTGGTTCCTTTCTTTTTTTTAATGCCATTTGGTACTTTTTTAGTTTTAAGTGTTTTCAGTAGCTTAGGATTTTGGATCTAGGATTATATATATATATATATATATATTTTTTTTTTTAAAAAAAGAAAAACCTCTTTTGGTTTATTTGGATCGTGTTGTGTCTTCAAGCAACGTTGAAGGTGGAATTTGATGGACAGGTGTGGATTTTAAGATAAAGCAGCTCATGGTTGGTGGGAAGAGGTTAAAGCTAACTATTTGGGATACTGGTATTCATTTATATTCATATCACAACACCCTTCTTTGCTCTTTGTTCATCCTTTCATGGTGGCGAAAAAATAATAATAATGATGATGATGATTATTCTCATATTTAAATATTAAGATTAAAAAGTTTAATAGTCACTAGTGATTCATTTCATGATTATCATAGCAATAATCTATCGCTATTTTTATGTTTGAAATTTGAAGTAGTAAAATATTAATATCTAATCGTATTTCACCTATAGAATTTGCTACCTCACATCTAATCATATGCACTTATAGAGGATCGATTGATTTTTCTAGGACATCTTTCTAAGGACAATGTAAATGTAAAATTGTCAATGAAAAAAATGATTAATTATGACATTTAGCAACTTCAAACTTCAGGTTTAGAATTAAAAAACCATGCAAAATTCAATAGTGATTCTGAGTTATCCCATGCTCACTATAATTGTTGCATTTTAGGTCCTCTTAGATAGTCTCTCATAGTAAATTTTCAACAGGCTCCTTTTAATGTAAAAATTGGATACAATGGTCAACCAAATGGTCATCATCTAATTACCCAAAACGTTAATCATCTGCATGTTTGTTAGTAGAAATTTTTATCCTCATTGTCATTCTGGTCTTCCTAATCGGTGATAGTCAAACTGTGGTTTCGCTGCCCTGAGACTGACTGATTGATTAATCATAATGCCTTGGCAGCTGGGCAGGAGAGGTTCAGAACATTAACAAGCTCATATTACAGAAATGCGCAAGGAATTGTACTTGGTATGTTTGACAAGACATTTGGACAACATAGGGAAGTTTCAATTATGTTCTAGCTCAATTTATATGCCCCTGATAAAGGTTTAATTGGTTACCTCACTGCGTTAGCTAAATGCAACCCTGCATTGAGCATTAGTACCTGATGACCATCTTATGTCTGATTTATCTAACAATGTTGAGTTATAAATTCATGCAGTATAAGTATCATATGTGGCCATTGTCAATCTCCGTTTTTGTTTCAATTAATGCTATTATTTGAGTATGTTGTACCCCTGTAACTCATCAAAGAAACAGGCTGACTATCTCCCTCTCAATTGAATCTAGTCTATGATGTCACAAGAAGAGAAAGCTTTACGAACTTATGTGATGTATGGGCTAAAGAACTGGAACTCTACTGCACAAATCGGGATTGTGTTAAGATGCTTGTTGGGAATAAAGTTGACCGGGTAAGTTTTGCTGCTTGACGTCTTAAAGATTTGAATCTCACAAAGAGTTGATTTACTTGGTGAAATTCTCTATCTTGTATTGTTTAGCACCATGTTGGTTTGTTATATTCTTTGTCGGTATTCTTTAATTTCGCTTACCGTTTCTGCAGTTGCATACCGAAAATTTAAATTTGAGTACCTAAATTTGGCCTCAATGGGGAAGAAACCTGAGGAAATCTTTGAGAAAAGTTTCTTGTTGATGAGAATACTCAAACCATCAGTTGTGTGTTTGGTGTCTTTTGGAAAATAACCAAAGTTAAAAAGAGTATGAAACCCCTGAATCAATTCACTTGATTCTCCACAGGCTTATGGGGAAAAGTTAGTTGCCAATACGAATTTGAATATCAATGGTTTAGAGTTTATTGACGAATACACTGTCAAAGATACAATGTTTTAGCAAGTGAAGATCCTCATTCTATGGTGGATCTAGTACTTCATCAACTTGTATCTTCTTGGTGCTTATCAGAAACCATACAAAATTCACGCATTTTATAAAAATTAAGAATCTCAATGTATACTGAATCCTTTTTTGCTCATCTCTTACCATAATGGATAATTGCAAATTCTATTCTGACTGTAAGTGGCTTTAGTCAAATGTCTGCTTTGATGGAATCATTAAAACAAGATACTGCATCAGTTGGAGTGCAAATCAACTAAAAGATGCCGTAACAATCTTTGTGTCCTTTCTTTCTTTCCATTATGACTGGCAATCAGCAGCATCAACATAAGGCTTGATATTACAAATGTTGGCAAACTTGCAATGTGTTGCAACTCCAATATTGCCTCCATTTAAATATAGTTGGTATTACACCAAGTCCTCTCTCTTTATCTGATACTGAATCTTGATTCTGGCTTTATGTAGCAGCATTATACTGCTATTTTCTCTTTCAGAATACTGGAAGTCATGTATTTTCACAATACATCAAGTTAATTGTCCTAGTTGCCCCTTCATTCACATCTACACATGGCCATGTGTAGGGGACAATGCGAGTACTTGTGTACCTCAACAATGTTTCTTTGTTGGTCGCATATCAATCTTGTTTCGATTTCATTTCATTTCATCTGTTGTACCTGTTTGATGTCAGGACTCAGAAAAGGCTGTGAGTAGAGAAGAAGGAATTGCTCTTGCAAAAGAACTGGGATGTCTGTTTCTTGAATGTAGTGCAAAAACCAGGGAGAACGTGGAACAATGCTTTGAAGAACTTGCATTAAAGGTATTCTCAGAAGAAAGCACTTTATGCTCTCAAGTCCTTTTGACTGCTGCTTATTCTCCAACTAGGATTGGAATTCTTATTTTACAGCGATTTGTTCAAAGGTTATTTTGGTACTAACCTAAGCAACGGTTTTTTCACCTTTGCTTAGAGGCAAGCAGGGGGGACTGGATACTAAAGTCCAAGTAGCTAGTCTTATAGGTTTTAAGTCAATATCATTGCAGGTTGTCATGTTTATCCTGCACTTATCAGTTTAAAGCTAACTAATTCTTGAAATTCGAAGCTGTTTTCCCATCTTTAAGTTATGGATAACTCATATTTATCAAGAACATAATTTGCAGCGCCTTTCCTTTTCTTCCAACATAACACTTCATACAATTCTCTTTCAGATAATGGAGATTCCCAGTCTCTTGGAAGAAGGATCTACAGCTCACAAGAGGAGCCTTAAACCAAAACAAGAACACAAGACACCCGCTGGTAGTGTTTGCTGCTCTTAATGATTTGCTGGCAGGCTTCAATAGATAGCACTTATTGCATCGCTTGGAGCTTGAAGCTGAGCATTTACTACGGGCAAATTGCTTAAGTCTTGACAGCAGCGTGAGTGTAATATGTATATGATGAAACCAGTTTTCTTTTGACCATTGCCCCTTGTTGCAATGACCTTCATTTGATAAATAGTTGAACCGTTGGTCCAGGGAATGCTGACTTGGTCTGCTTCTCTCGTGTATATTATCTGTTTGGTCTGTCCATGTATTGTGAAATGTAACAGGAGCAATTTTTTTATTCTTTTTACTCTTTGAGTGCAACTTAACAGAAAACTATTAGCCCTAAACCCCCGATGCAGTTAAGCAGTCACTGAAAATTTTCATTATTTCCACAGAAAAACTTCTGTTACTGGTAATGTTGGTTGGAATTAAATTTTCCAGAGTCATGGACAACTGCACAAAGTATTGAATGGTTTTGACCTTAAAACTGAAAGCTAACCAATATTTGCAACCATATGTATCTATTTGCATCTCGTTCACCCACGATGGTGACATCAAATGCCAAATGCCAGTGGATGCCGAGTGCTCGATGTACAAGACCATTTTGAGGTATGGAACGGCTCAGCCATCAATTAATTTTTCTTTCCGTCGATGATTGCTAGCTCAAGTAATTTATCAAACTCATAAACGGACATTCGTAATTAATACAACTAAGTATAAAATCTCGTACAGGAAGACAAAAAGTCGAATGGACATAAAGTGCAGAGATAGTTGAAGAAGTACCATGAGAGGAAATTTCATCTACATCATCTTATGGATAAATTTAGCATACCTCCGGACAAACCGGTCCGGGTGCATGACAGGCAAGAGGAGAGAGCGACTGAATAGGGTGATAGAAGTCGAAGAGTCAAAACGATATAAATGGGCCCAAAGAAAGAAAAAATAGAGGACTTTTGAGTTAAACTACAAAATGCTGGGCTGGAAGAAGAGAATAACCAGCCAAATCTTTCGAATAAAAACATAATTGAAAGTTGCATTTCAGTCATAAATTTCTTTTATTTAATCGGATGCAATTCTTGTCTAGTGATATATAACAGAAAGAATCAACTTTTAGATATAAACTTAACTAAAAATCAAAATTTTGAAAAATTCAATAAAACATAAATATTTTATAAAATAGTCCAAACAAAAAATCAATATTTCACAAAATGATTCAAAAAATTTTATATAATAATTATTACATTATAATCTTATAGTAACGAATCCCCTATTTAAATTACTTTATAAAATATTAATTTTTTACTTAAATTTTTCGAAACATTATCTCTTATATGAATTTATTTCTAAATATTAGTTCTCCCCATTGTAATTCTGGCTATTCACTTAATTCTCTCACTATACCAAATGTTAGAGAAGGGCTTTGACATAACCCAATTGTGACGAAAAACCAAGAATTTTCCTGTCATCTTAAGCTACCATATGTCGATGATTCATTCACTATTGCATGAGTAATAATAGATCCTATTAACTCCAGCAAGCCTGTTTATAGAACCTTCTGAACACAGATTAATTGGACCATCATAAGTTCACTCACAAGTTGATAAATCACATTAGTAATTACAAGACATCCCCATTGTTAAGTTTGATAATTTCAAGAAGCATCATCCCTAAGTATCATAAAAGTGTGATTAATTATGTTCAGCACCTCAAAGCTGTGGCCACAGATGCAAATTATAATGAAATTAACAGGGAAAAAGAGTAATTGAACATTGGAATACACACTACTATTGCAAGAAGAAACAAGACTGGTATCTATTACTACTGTATAATTATCCATTTCCCTAGGAGAAATTTACAAAACCTCATAGAAACAACCACAACACTCCTCAAATTAAGTTAATGGTCAATGGAGGAAACTGTCACTGCCTTAGTGGATACGAAAAATGGCAAAACCAAGCCAAGATTATAATTCAAGGGATTTGCAACAGGACACTAACATACCACAGAACTACTGCAAGCTTCCAATATTCTTTTTGCTTCAGTATCTGCATCAGGCAGCTCAACAGGTATCTGAAGATAAAAGTTGTTAGCAAAAAGGTTCAGATGTCAGCAATCTAAGCAAAAAGATCCTCATAGATACACACCTTGCCATAAATGTTCCTCTTCACAGGATCAGCACCAGCTGCCAGCAACATCCTTATGACATCCACATGCTCACCTCTTGCAGCATGATGAAGAGGCTGAATGATATATGAGTGAGATAGATAGTCCACTAAAACCACTAACCAATGTCTTTTTCAAGCAGGTATGGACATATCTAATGCCAACATGTGATTATAAGTGATGAACAAAATTAAGTGACTTGAGTTATACTCCGAAGGAACAAAAGTTGGAGTGATTCATTTGAACTTACTGTATCACCTTCATCATCAACCGTTTGTAACATCCTCCTCACACATTCAGAACTGCTGGCACTGTTAAGGAGATATTGCACAATTTCCGAATATCCTGATCCAGGAATGTGTGAACATGATTGTGATGATAGCTAGCTGAAAGGGAAATCACAGTGCCTAAGAACCTTACCCCCAGCACAAGCATCATGTAGAGGAATTGCACCATCTTCATCCTTAGCCTCCAAAGAAGCTCCTCTTTCTACAAGTAACTACATGAGAAAAGGCAGTTTCATCTCACTAATACCTCAAAATAATATCACAAGTTCACAGCAGCAAAAACTGCCTATAAAACAGCACAAACAGTATAGTAAAATAACTAATCAGCCAACCTGCACACAAGGTAGATAACCATAAAGACAGGCTAGATGCAGAGCTGAATCACCATCTTCAACTGGTTCGTCAATGCTAACAGTCAAGTTATCTGAAGATTCAGAAAATTCATATTTAACTATAATAATGAGAAGAAAAATTAAAACCACCTCAACAACAACAAAAGGCAATTAAAAAGATACCAGCAAACATACATTTCAGCACTGACCAGTACATATCAAAAAGAAGAAAGTTTATACTCCACAAATGACAGAAAATCAGATAAAAATGGCAGTTCACAGCATCACTTGAAATCAGAAGAATCGAGCTTAATGGATGAACCAGGTGATGCATGTCTCAAGAAAACCCTTGATTTCTCAGGAATAATCATACAAAATTTTAAGATCTAGAACTGTCTGCAACTAATACTTCTAAGATATCTCATATAAACTAGAGCAACCACTGGCACAATTAGTATGCTTTACTAACACATCTTCCATAAAACCATGTTGCATTCTCAACCACAAAGTCAGGTATACAAAATAAACCCACACAATGGTTTGCTATGTGAACAGGCCCCGATATTCCAAAAGAATACAATTACTCCCCTTCGTTTAAAATTGTGCACAGAGTTCCCAATAGAATGGTCCAAATAAACCCTTTATGATGACGATATTAATTGAACCATAAAGGAAATTACAAAACCGAAGTTATATGGTTCACAGGACTACCGCATTTATAGAAATGGAAATAATTACCTTCTATGAATTATAAGGACTCTTAACTAATATTGGTATGATAGACAGGCTTATTTGAATCATTTGATGATGTTGACTGATTTACTAAAAAAATTCAAACTTTGGGGGTTTAACTAAATTTTCTTCAGCTTTGAACTTGCTCTTTCTCCAATGAAAAGTGCTAAAAACAGTTGGTGTTGCAATGTATCAATAACAAATGAACTGCCATATTCAAACCCTAAACTCTAAGCACAAATTAAACATTAAAAAGGAAGCAGCTTTTCACAAATTCAAGCATTTCACACTTCAGCAAGTATTTCGCCATTTTACTCAGGCTAACATTTAATCGAGCAAAGCAATAAAAACGCATAGTCATTAAACCAAGGAAATTACTAGAACGAAGAAACGAAAGCAAAACCTAAAGCAACGCTTAAGGCTTCAACGTCCCCGAGCTGGACAGAGGCTGCGAGGTCACGAAGGTGAGGAGGAGGTTCGTTGTCGAGCTCCACAAGACCTTCTTCTTGGAAGAGTGCGTTCTGTTCATCATCGCTGTCGTCTTCCTCCATCAGACCATTGCGCCTCCCCGGAACCGCCATGTTCTCTCTCTCTCACTCTCTCTCTCTGAAAGAGTTTTAAATTCCGCAACCGAAATAGTTATGTGGGTGGGCTCTGATAAAGCCCTAGCTCATCCATCTCTATTATAAAGCCTATTGGGCCATGCGAGGATATAAGGAGCCCAATTTGTTTACAAAATTGTTTTACTTATTAAAAAAGTTCAATAATGAGCATTTTTCTCTCAACAAGTATATAAGATATCATTTTTAATTATACATATTTCTTTTAGCTTTTGAAGATCTAGAATCTCATGGAGGAAGGGAAAATGTTAATCTTTTGAAAAGCTTATTTTATTATTTAGATAATTTGGTATATACGAAAGGATTGAAAGATGAACTAATATATGTAAATGTTTAGAAAAATTATACAATACGAACCACGTATAAATAATAGATATTAATCTCATGGAGTTGAATTTGTCATGCCATCTACTACTATATTGGCCTTAAGATTTTGCCTTAAACAGTTGCAAAAAGAGATTTCATTGTTGCAAAAGAGATTTCACCATAGGAATGCCATAATATAGATCCATATAACCAAAATATTATTATCTTAGGCTTTGTCTCAACTTACATGTTTCAAAATCCATTACCTTAGTAGAGTTGAAACCCCTTTTATTAGCATCATGTTCTCTACTAATTATGGAGAATATGACATCAAATTAGCACTAGTAGCAAGGGATAAGAGCTTAGCAAGAAAGCTTACTCTTTAAAGTCATAGTTGGCTTGATAGGGCTTATAATAGATAAAGTTTATCATGACAAGTTGGGTTTTCACTTAACTCGTTGTTTATACTAGAGAACTATCTACTTGAGATAAGTTTCGTAAATATAAATTTTCCCCCCTCTTTTTTTAGTGGAATACGTTAATATGGAGTTATCATTTCAATATCTTATTTATCAATGACCTTATCATATCACTCGATTTTTTATTGATGTACTCTTTCTATGTATTGCTTGTACTTTTTTTTTAACTTTCTTAATTGATCTTAGATCTCTTGTAGAAGCAAAATTATTATGCATTTAGAATCTTATAGGATTTTTCCAACAATTGTTTTATCTACGCACAAATATTCATCCATATAGATTTTAGACAACCTAATGGAAGGAATAAACATTTAACGGATAACAATATGGCTAATGTGATTTCCATTCATTTGCATCTATTAAGTGATCTAATCCTAACAAAGAAAAAGAAAAGCTAAAGAAACATGAGTTATATGCTATAAATTTTCTCAAGCAATTGGTGTATAAGTACTAATTTCAAAGGTTTTATATGTTTATTAGTGATACAAGTAGAAAGAATATTATAGATATGGGATATATAAGAGATGTATGATTTTTGAGGATAATTACAAAGAACAAAGAATGTTTGATCTAAAGTATGATAAAGTGATTAAAGTTTTCAATATTATAAATATGTGATTAACTTTACGAAAACTACAGTGAAAAAATGATATATGTTGTTTTGATGATTCAAATATCTAATAATTGTTATACAAAGTTGTCCATTTGAATCGTATGGTTGGCATAAAATTAATGCTTTATGTAGGTTACCTTGTGTAACTACTTATCATTCTTAGAGTTTTAAACATTACTAAATTTATACATAAGCTCTAAACTTCTTAAAGATATATATTATAAGTCCATATGTTAACTTTTTTATTCAGTCTACATAATATTTTCAAGTATCTTTTTGTCACATGAACAGAATATGTTATCTTCTTAAAGTACATGATATGAGTTTGCTAATATTTCATCTACTTAGCTTATCGATATAACAACCTTTTGTTATCTGTTTACTCACATTAGAATATCACTTCACTTTACTAACTTATCTAACTAACCTATTGGTCAACAATATTTTGTTACATGAATTTTCTTTTCTTTTACATCATAATTGTTAATCAACTATTGGTAGCCAACTACAGACCAAAACCTGAATATTTGCTCTCTCTCTCTCTCTCTCTCTCTCTCTCTCTCTCTCTCTCTCTCTCTCTCTCTCTCTCCCTCCCCCTCCCTCCCTCCCTCCCTCTCTCTCTCTCTCTCTCTCTCTCTCTCTCTAACATAAGTTAGCATAAAAATCCAATATATGGCCATTGATGTAGCTTACCATTATCATTGGTGGAAGGTAACCCACCAAATGTCCCTAGATCGTTATTTTGACTCACATCATCCGTTATATCATGTACCTATTTATTTAATGGTGATCGTTTATAATAACTAATTGATAGCTATATTTAGAGAAGAGATAGAAAGGGGATAGAAAATGTATTATGCTACCTTAAGTAAAAATTAAAAATCAAAAGTATTACATCGGTATATTAGACAAAAATGTTAATTGATCCATTCATATTATGCACTTAAAAATGTCTAGCAATTTAAGTGTAACTTCAAAAATGTTCTAAAGTTAGATGTATAAACTTATAATAGTTTACAATTTATTGTGATATTTTTTAAAATTTTATAGATGGCATGTTAAGTTAAAATGTTAAAAGAACATAAAATTTTTAAGGTTACAAGGCTCGTAAAATAATTGATGGACTGTTTTGGAAAAGTGAAGGACCTAATAACAAAATGAATAAAGATTTGGGATTTTTGGTAATCTTTTTCTTAGAATTTACATTCTACTCCCAACTTGGGATATATGAAATACTATATTATTTTTCAAGACTTAAACTTTTACATTTGTGTTTTAATAAAAAACTGTTTGAAACTATCTGTACCTCCGAGTTTAGTTTTCAAGAGATTGTTGTTTATGAGACTTATGAATATAAATAAAGAAATCAACAAGAGATCAATAATGGGTATATAGAAGCTAGCCATGATTCTCTCATTTTCATTGTTACTTGAAGTTAGTAAGGTTCATGATTGGCTTTACGTTTGTAAAGCTAGCCATGATTCTCTTATTTTTCATTGCTACTTAAAGTAACTTTGTCCTTCAAACTCTTCTCCACACTCTTAAATTTCATTCTCCAAAAGGTTTACGAGGCATTTCATCGTCATGATTCAACCCATGAACTCTAAAATTTCTACTAATTTAATGTAATCATTGAATGATTGTATTACAATACAAGTACGTTCATCATAGAACCTAGGATGTACCTTAAAGCCATTATCCATGCACCTTTCCTCATTTGTAGGCATACTACTCATCAACCAAGTACATAAGTTTTGCTACCCTCATGCTCTAGACCGGGTCATGGGCCTGAATTGACTGGATCTTATCATCTTAAGCCAACAGGTGATCTATTACTCACTTACTATTATTTTTTGTGATATATGGAAATCTGCTTATGTCAATTCCTTTTATAGTTTTAGATACTTGTGACATTTGTTTTGGACTATTTATGAGTGATAGGATTATGTACAATTAAAAATTATTTTGAGTTATCTAATATATGTTGTACATCTCATCTACAAATGTAAAATTAATTTAATTTTTCCATTCTTGATTTCTACATGGACAATGCCAAAAAGTACACTTCTATTTCCATTCATTTGTATATGCAAAAGTATACTACTATTTATCAAACTCCATATCCGTATACTCCAAAAAAAGAAAAATGAAGTTGTTAATGTAAAGGTCCATGTCTAATTGAAATTGGCAAAACAATATTGATTTATATGAATGTGCTTAATCATTTTCTAGTTGATGCTATTTATTGCATGTTTACTCATAAATAAAATGTTATCTACATTACATGATAAGGCTCCATTGTATCTTTTTGTTCTTAACCAATTGCCTTTTCTTTTGCCTCATTATATCTTAAGTTGCTTGTGCTTTGTCCCTTAACCATCTTTAAGGGCTGAAAAACTTGATTTGTTATATCTTCCTTAGCTATTTTTGTAGTTAAAAGGGGTATTGATGTTATTCTCTCAAAAATCACAAAATTTATTTATCTAAACATATTTCATTTCGAGTCCACTTCATATTTTTTTTAGCATCATCTTCATCTTCATCTTCATCTTCTAAAGATGTATCTCTAATAAAATGCACTACTCTTATGATACTTTTGCATCTTCTCATGATTCATTCTCATTGTTTGGATTGCTTTTGCAACTTTTGTCATAAGTTTCCCCATTTTAACTGACTGCACAATCAAGTTTATACTTACTAACTATACATTAGCCCATAAGACCCTTCATCTCCACCAACCCTCCTCCAGTCTCAAGCCTTCCTTCTACTGGTCTTGACCTTCTAATTACATTAAGAATAGGTAATTATATTATTTGTCCTCTTATTAATCATCCTCTTTCAAATGTCCATATGTACTCTTTTATCTCACCATCTTATGTTACTTTTATTTCATTATTCTCTTCTATTTTTAGTCTTTGTTTTAAAAGTCTTAGCTCATCCTAGTTAACTTATTAATATGAAAGAAGAAATGTTTGCTCTTTATGACAATGATATGCAGGATCTTATTCTCTTTTGAATCATAAGTCTATAGTTAGCTGCCGTTGGTTTTTTCCATGAAATTCTTAATTGATGGCACTTGATTGAAGGTATTTCTAGTTGTTAAATACTATACTTAAATTTGCAGTATTGATTATTAGGATCCCTTCTTGTTAACAATTAAGATAACTTCGTTACGCCTTCAAATCTCATTTGTTGTTACTTATTATCAACCTCAACATCTAGTAGACATTATAATGCCTTTTTTATGGTAATACTAAGTAAAAGGTGTCTATGGAGCAATCAACAAGTTTTTTCATTCAAAGGGAGATAAGTTTACTTTGTTGCTTAAATAAATCTTCATATGTGCTCAAACAATCTCTATGAGCTTGGTTTGGTAGATATAACTTAATTGTAATGGAACTTAAAATTTGTAGATGTAATTAAGATCACTTTATGTTTTCATTTATAGTATGATGGTAAGAAAATTATATTGGTTTTGTATGTTAATGACATTATTTCAAAAGACGACTATGAAGGCATTGAAAAACAAAAATTTTTCTTATAGCAAAAATTCCATGCTAAAGACATAGATAGTTTGAAATATTTTTCGAGAATTGAAGTTAGATCGATCCAAGCAAGATATATTTCTCCACTAGAAGAAGTATGTGCTTAATTTATGTCTTGTACTAGTTTAATTAAAGCAAAACTAGTTGGTTTGTCTGTAGACTTTAATGTTAAGCTCTTACCTGATGAAGAAGATATTTTAGATGAGCTTAAAATTTAGAAGGTTAGTTAAATTTAGTTATTTAATCATGATAAGTCTCGATATATCATGCACAATCAATATTATGAATTGATTCATAGGCTTACTTTACACCAATAATTAGAATGTTGTAATTCATACTCTTCATTATTTGAAGGGATCCTTACATCAAGGATGTTATATAAAGTTCATAAGCATGTGCATGTTGATTGATATATAGATATCGATTGAGTAGATTCACCAATGGACATGGGATCAACTAAAAAATATCACTGTTTATTGGTTAGTAATCTCATCCCATGGAAGAGTAAGGTACAAACAATAGTAGCAACATTAAGTGCAAAATCTGAATATATAGCAATATGCCCAAAGCTTGTGAATTGCTTTGGTCTAACCATATGTCAAAAGACATTGGCCTCTACGGTTGTAGCTACTGAAATTAATATGATTACCAATTGCTCTACACATAACATCCAATGTAGTGTTTCATGAAAACATAAAAGACATTGAAATCAATTGTCACTTTGTTCATGAAAATTTCTTACATAAGGAAATTGATACATCCTATGTAAGATCATAAGATTAACCTGATGATCTACTTACAGAGAAATTTTAAAGGGTTCAAGTAAATTATAAGTTTTGAGCATATAATATATAAGCTCCAACTTAAGAAGAAGTGTTAGAATAATTCAATTGTATTAGTCAAAGTTTATTTTTATACTTTCATATTTACATTTTATAACGTAATATTAAGTTAGCTTTGAGCTCCATTCAAGAAGTGCATGTCTAGAGACTTTTCTATACAACGAAAAGGCCTTATCTATAAAGCTTTTGCATGCCCTTTGTTTTGTCCATAAACCTTTTTTACCTGTTAATTACCTATTTGCTGGCTTTATAACATCTAAAGAAAGGCAATCTTAAAACATGATAAATGATATTTAAGAACTAGAAACTCTTCAACAAATTGAACAAAAGTAATATATATAAATGTTAACGTTAGACAATCAATTCATATGATCAATTACTTTGATACTATAAATTAGAAACGTAAAATCTACTAATGATTGTATCTAGTAATGACAATCTACCCATGGAGAGGACGACAACACTAGCACTTGCTTCCTAGAACCAAGTGCATACATTGATTCTCGATCTTCTGGAGCTGGCAAATTAAGATCTAATTGTAACATATTCTTTGGCCTCTTATGAACCTCCTCTTGTTGTTGACCCCCATCAATCAACGATGATGCCATGATAGTTGTTGTGGAGGGGCCCTCTATGGGGACTATTGGCCTATGCCGCCTCATGTGACCCCCCAAGGCCTGTCCCGAAGAGAACTTTGCTCCGCAAATAGAGCACTTGTGGATTTTGCATTTACTACTAATGGATACATCTCCACTACAAGGTATTTGTAATGAAAGCGATGTACTAGCGATCACATTGAATTTATCATGCTCACTTATACAATCTTTCATCAAATTTAGAGATAAAAATTTCTTATGAGAATCGCCTGTATTGCTTTTTGGTAATTTCTTATGACTCGCTCGATGTCCTCCTAAAGCCTGGAATGAAGGAAAAGATCGATTACACGTTTTACATTTATAGCTATCACAAAATACCTTACTATTATTCTCAATGCTTGTAGTGGTATCATTAGACTCTTGTGATGAATATGCCCTTTTGACTTGGTTATTAGATTGATTTCCTTGAGCCAAAAGAATCAAACAATTAGCCATATCTTCCTCTTCCTCTCTAGCATTTTCTACCCATTCGATTGATGAAGAAGAAGAATAATCAAAGGAAATAGGGGACACAATTGGGTGGTGATCTTGTACCCTGAACGCTAGGTTTTCATTGTAGGCAACACCACCATCAAAGGATGACGACGTGGACCCACTCCCCGTGGCCATAGTTAGGGTGAGTGGGGATGGTGGCCTTTGGCTCTTGATGTGCTTGCCCTTGATAACATTTTTATTTACATGACCATACTTTTGATCATGTAAACCAATTATGTTGGTACCTATGACTAACTCTTGATTTTCCACCATCTTTTTTAAGGATACAAGAGAGAAATACGAAGTATATGGTGAGGGAAGTATAATGTGAAGAGATTGAGTGATATATATATATATATATATATATGTGGTCGTTGTGAGTTTGAGTGCAAAAGGCGTTGTCTCTCAATAGTGACCAGGCATTTGCGTTTACTTGGCAACCTCGCATGTCCTAGCTTGGAAGTTTCATGTAGATACATAGAATATTGATAAAAACATGTGAAGGAGGAATTATAATAAAGACGTGTGTATGTGATAGTGTTTGTGTTGTGAGACCGAAAAGGATGAAAGATGCAATGTAAGTTTGAGGAGGCTAGGTAACGAGAGAGATTCGTTGGCTTTGAAGCAAACCCATTACTTTTTTTATTATTTTTTTTTTCTGCTCCCAATTATTATTCCTTTTACGAGGATTGGATTGCAATCTTGGAACCCCACAAAATTTTCACGAACAATTGCGAATATGCCATTTAAAGTATTAGTTCATTGTATGTAGATTTCCTAAACTTTTAAGTGTTATTTTTGTTCCTTATGACTTCTGAAAATTTGCAAATAATCTTTAAATTGTACTTGGAACTCCAAAACTGTTGCTGAAATGACCATAAATAGCGAATAGTTTTACGTCCTTAACACATAAGTTCAAGGTGTATATAAGTCCTTTTAAAAGTTACTAAAAGTAAAGTCATGCTTTAAAAGTTTGAAAAAACCAAAGAGTTTTGGTAAGTTTGTTAAGGGGTTTATCTAAATACATATTATACATTAACTGAATTTTATAAGGCACGTATTTATATTACTTGTTAATAAGAATATATGAAAGATAATAATAAATACGAAATGAAATACCGGATTATTATAGCCTAATAACATAAATACTTATCTCATAATAATAGAATATATTAAGTTTGAATTCTGTCTTCTTCAAATTATAATTGTAAATATAGTTAGACTACCAAACAAAATCGAACTCATATGACGTTGCTTATAAAAATATTCTTATGGTTTTACGTTTGTTTCCCCCTGTGCATGAATTTGTAAATTGCTTAATTTATATATTCTTTGCCCATTGTTTTGGCTTTTTAGTAGTAGACTTTCAACCACTGATGCGAATACGTGGACATTACATTTCTAGCTGTCTAATATATAGAAGTCAGGTTGCTTGATCCACACATTCTCCATAGCTTCAAATCTAACAAATAATTTGTCTACGATCACCTATCGGTTTTGTCTCCTGATCTGTAATAGGGTAAATTACAGCGATACAAAATTATAAAAATTAACAAGATGGTTCAATTTTCAGAAATAGTACATTTATCCTCTTAACAAACATTGAAACATAAAATTTCTCCTACAATACAATACCAAGTTCACATATGCAACCATAATTATTTTTTAGTGCCATGATTATACGATTTCATTTGTTATTAACAGCTGAAATGTTCAATCGATAAAATAAATAAATAAATAAATGAGATCATGAACCATCTAAAAGAAATTAGAAGTGCTACTTATATGTAGGACTAATTTGGTACTATATCAATGGAGGATAAATTTACAGTATCAATATTTTTAGAGTATGAATACACTATTTATAAAATTTAGGATGTGTCTCTGTAACTTTAATAGTTTTCAAGGGATCTCACTGCATTGTAATAATATGTTATACAATAATTTGTCTTTCTTAATTAATGTACCATGTAAACTCCTTAAGATGGATTTCACTTCCATTAACCTTGAAAAGTATGCATTATAATTTAATAGAATGAATATTTATCTCTTAACTAGATAGATGAAATTTGAATTCTCCCTCAAATTTTTGTTAATATGCCATGTGGAAGGGGAGAAAAAAAAAAAAAGGAAAACGAAACTCTGTAAAGTAGCTGATTATAACTGATTATAACGAAGTTTAAAATCTTTAATATAAGTGCTACTATGGGAAGTGTAGAAGTATTATACTACAAACTCAGTAATAATAATAAGGGTTCCGAAATACAAACTAGTTCATGTCACGTGCACCTAAAAATATGGTAAATAATTGAAGAAATAAATCATAAATGGGAGTTCTATTTTTTAATATATATATATATATATACACATATATATGTATGTGTGTGTATATATATATTGTGAAGTTTTTTCTATGTGTAGCTATCTTTTTTCAAGGAAAAGTGAACTTATGTTTCTAGCATAACCATGGTAAATTAACTTCCCTCTCTGTAGTTGTCGTAGCTCTTTGCCTTTAAAATTTATTTGGGTAATATGTTCTATAAAATTAAATAAAACATGGAAAATTCTTATGGATTTTTAATTATATTTCAAATAATATGGATATAATAAAAAATGACTTTTACTAACTTCCTTCACCTATTTGGATACTATAAAAACAAGCTTTTACATTCTCATACACTTGCTTCAGTCGTAAAATTTGTGGTCTTCTTTTACAACTAAAGTGAAATGCGTCTTAGGTTTTTTTTTTTTATTATTATAATTACAACAATAGGAGAGGGAGATTTGAATCTAATCTATCCTACTTGAGAGACTAATATCTATGTTATTAGGCTATAAAACCTAAGAGTGGGTACAGTTCGGTTCGGGACGATTTGCCTCCCTACACTTATCGAATTAAACCTAATAGAACGATTTGGGTTTTTATAGATTTTTCCAACATAATTAAAACTAGTTTAGTTCGATCTACGGTTCGAATCGTTTATCTCAAAATTTTACTAAATATTTTATCTCTAATAAATATAAAATTTTAAAGGGAATTCACTTAACTTAATTTTGATAATTAACACAAAATTAAGATAAAAAATAACAAGATATGAAAAATTTGATGAAATCTATGAAAATTGATGGAAAAAATATAAAAAAGTATAAAATAATTATATGAATTTTTTTTTATTTAACTAAATGGTTCGATTTGATTCTAAATGATATAATTCAGTTCGTATCCCTGAATCGAATCATAAATCATTTATGTATAATCGAACCGAATTGTTAATCAAATGATTCACCAAAAAAAATATTTTTCGGTTCAATCCATGGTTTACGATTTTTTGACCAACCCTAAAAGAGCATTGACAAGTGCGTTGTAGTTAGTGCTCTAAAAATTGACATCAATATATATATTTATATATATGTATATATGTAGGTTAAAAAAATAACACTACGTACTTCTTCAAATACTTTATTAAGATGTGTCCATTTTGTTTTAGTTTGAACGATTAATCAGGGCATATCATGTGAAGGTTTGACCCACCCACTTCATAATTTAGCCTTGACAGTTTAATATGTGGAAGGAATAAGAATAATGACCCAAAAATCACGCCCTCTTCATATACATGGATCTAATAATTATATTATCAATAAACTATGTCTGTCCCATGATTAGGGTTCGGTCACGAAATGACATTGCAACACTTGTTCCTAATGATTAGAGCTCACATAATAAGTTTCAATTTATATGTGTATGGTACAGAAACATGGCTCAACTTAAAAAATATTTGTCCAATAGTTATATTCTTTTTTTTGCCAAATGTCTAATAATTATAATTAATAATGTTGTACAGTGCAGAAGTCAGTGAAAACAATAATATAGTATTAAGTTTGCACATCATTTCGGAAGCTATGAAGCAACTCTAATAGATATTATATAAAACAAGTGTTGTTTGATGGAGCCATTGACTTTTGAACTGTCTATGAGTATGGGATATGTAATCCATGTTCTCAAAGTCTGTTTTTCGAAGATAGAGAAAAGGTTGACCTTTTAAAGTTTAATATATGCTTTTTGCTCCTAGGAAAGTAAATATATGCCAAGTAATACCGATGCAACTATTGCACTAGGTGACCTTATTGTTGTTAGTTGTGCATATTATTAAATTAAAACTGAGTTAGTCATGGCATAATGGGTAGTTTTTTTTTTGTATATAATTGAATTTCTGTATAGAAGACAGGATGATTAAAAGATTTTGGACACTCTGGATGCACATCCCTCTAAATGCAGATAATGCCAATAAAAACACTTAAGATCTTGATTTAGCTCCTTATATGATAAATTAATTTAGTCCTCATTTATACGATAGATTAAACAAATATTGCAGATAAGCTTCACCAGACATCTTAATGGGGTGACAATTTGTATTAGCTAGTTGTAATTTTAGCGTTTGTGTCTAGACAAAGTTTGTGGTTAAGAACCTCAACACATTACACAACTTGCATATTGAAATTGAAAGTACCTAAATCCTTAATTCAACTTGTTCTCGGTTAAAACCATCTATTAACTAAAAATTTCTAAAATTAATATATCATGACTATAAAGTTTGCATTTGAAAAATATGTTTCCAATTTGAACTAAAGCTATATTAAAAAACTATAATAACACTCACAAAGGTAGCCTACTACTTTTAGGGTAAATGCATCAACAAGTCTAATGAAAATATAATAACTTAAGAATTCAACTGCTAATTCAAACTTTGAGGCAAATAAATCCTTTTAATTTTACTTCTAAATTATCCTAAATTTATCTCTTTGAGATGATATCATTTATACTAAATAATTGAGATTACAAGAAAAAAGATGATGTCATAATAATATCAATTGATATTTCAAAACTCTAGAATAATCTCAACTGTTGATTATTAAAAAAAAAAAAACTTAGATGATGCAAATCTAATTTTGAGTGTTATATGGCTAACTTAAACAAAAATTTATAGCATGTTGTATCTCTATGTTATACAAAGCATTCCATGACTAAAAAAAAAACAATTGTTTATACATGAAATTTAGCTTAATTTGACAATATCAAGTGATATCCCTAATGAGTTTGGTATTTGAATAAGATATGCCTTGTAAATGAATTTGTATACAGAAGCAAAACTTAAAGTAATGTTACAAATTAGAATGCAAAAGAAAATTAAAAGTTAACTGAATTATTTTTACTAAAGTAAAAGTCAAAGCAGGCAAAGATGATAATGAGATAGAATATAATGGCAATTGCCAAAACCCATAGCATAGTGGTGATGGTAGAGTATGAGAAAGAGGTTTAGAGGCAGACATTAGAGAAAAGACCAGAATAAGGCAAATAATGGTTTATAAAATTAAACTATAAGAAATTCTAACCTTAACTAGGTTTGTGGATTAGACTTAGACTCATTTGAAGCACTTGTTTATTTAACAGATTTAGGTGATGGACTCAAATCTAAACTCTTTTGTAAATAGGTTTAAATGAGTTTGTCTCTTTTACTAATCATGTCGAGTTTTGTATACATAAATCCATTTATAACGATATTGTGTTATGTCTATGTTAATGGGTCAAGTGTTAAATTATCTACCGTACCTTTCGCCAATTTTAACCAAGGTGACTTACATAAGCTTTTGTAGTTAGGCCTTCATGTAGCAAATATGAGTTGAAAATAGGCTAGATTTTCAATTCATTGGCTATAATTCTCTTTTTAATTCACCTTTAATTTATTAATTAAGTAAATTATATTGACTACTCTTGAAAAATTTTGTAATTATATTAACACTTCTAGTTTTCTTAATTGTACACATACATGATACACTTCTATAGATGACCACATGGATGCCATACAAGGTAAAACACAATAAGGATGGGTCTGACTAAATTATAGCCAAAATAGTGGTGGGTTGAGCGAAGGTTTTAAGTAACTCGTGCACAACTAAACGAATATAACATACCACCTAGATCATACAAACCTCAATCTTTACTTGATATGGTTTACAAGCAAAGAAGAAGGGTCATTCATTACAATAGACCTTGTTAAAGGGTTTGATAAGTGTAGGATTTCTAAACTTAATAAGCTTAAGCTCAACAAGAGCAATATACAAAAAGAGGAATATTGGTAGTTTCTCTTTCAACATTATACAATGTAGGGGTATTTACATGGTTAGTCTAGGGTTAGAAGACAAATCTACAATGACTGAAATAGGTAAATATACAAAAGAAGGAAACTGTATGTTATAAGAATGCTCTAAAAGGGTAAAATGGAAAAATCATAAAGAGAATACCTTTCTAAAAATTGTACAACAGTAGGAATGTTAGAAACACATTGATGCGTCTTTGGGGTTGGACACACGATAAAAACAAAAAAGGAACTAGCAAAGTCCGAGCAACTTCTAAATGGATATGATATAGCACTCGATCTTACTTGGCTTACAATTTACCGGATATGACACACCGGTCTGAATTAAAGGGTCACTTGTCAGTACTCCTTACTAAAGGGAATAGATAAGGGTTGAATGATAACAAGAACATTAAGGTTGTTTAAGTGAATAATCCTGTATTGAAAGTTGGATGCCTCTATATACAAGGAAAGTGGGGGTTTATATATTTGCCCATTAGGGTTATTCTACATGTATAAAAAGATAAAAAGATATTTTACAATTAGGTTACATGAATCATACTAAAAAGGAGTAAAAAGGATAAAGAATATTTAGTATGGAAAAAAAAAAAGAATCAGTCTAGAACGTTGTGTCAAGAGAAATGTATTGCTTGATGGCTGGACATCAGGAATTATGATATAAATAGGTGGAAAAACAGAGAGTGCTAATAGTCAAGGGCTAATCAGTCTAGTTAGGAAGTCGGTTGAATTGGACTCAAGCACTAGTGGTCGATTAGAGAGTTCGTCTTGGCTAGTCTTTCTTAGGTTACCTTTTGGACCAAGACTTCACAGTTGGGCAGGAGCATGTTGGACACATGTGAGAATTTAACACAGAGGATCGCTAGAGGCTGGATCAGGATAGGAGTTTCCGTCTCGACTATGGCTTAGAGCTAGTTTTCAGTGAGAACCCTTAAAGTCTTCTAGCTCGGCTTCTTGTGATTGGTCTAGTGGGTTAATTCCTATCATCTGCTTGGGGGTCGAAAAGATTTGTTCTCAAATCTAAAGCGATTTCTATTCGTTCTTCAGGGGTGCTTGTAGGGTCTTCTTCTATTGGTTAGTGGAGAATTAGGTTGGACATATTGAAGGTTGAAGAGACACCATAGTTATTAGGCAACTCAATCTGGTAGGCGCTGCGATTGATCTTCTTTAGGACCTTGAATCAGCCATCAATTTGCTTTGTCTTAACTGTGAGAATCTCTCTCGGCTGAGGTGAATCCATACTAAGTCTCCTGGCTAGAAAGAAATAGTTCAGTGGCCTCGCCTACTAATCTCTTGCTATCTTTGATTGAATTTAACGATTTTCTTAGTTATAGACTGGTGCAATTCATGTAATTCTTGAGCTTAGTCAATTTCAGATTGACCCTCTTCAATAGCTACTATGGTATTGATCATGTTTAGGGGAATGGTTTGGTTAAGGCCATGGATGACCTTGAATGGGATCTTCCCTGTAGTACTGTGGATAGTTTGATTGTATGAAAACTCTACAATTGGTAGGCATAAATCCTAATCCCTCAAGTTCTTCTCTACAACAACTTCGAGTAGATTTCCTAGTGTCCTGTTCACCACTTCAATCTGGCCATCAGTTGAGGGTGGTTACTGGAGCTGAGTATAAGTTCAGCTCTAAGTTTTTTCCAAAAAGTCTTCCAAAAATAGCTCAACAATTTTGTATCCCAATTTGAGAGAATAGTCTTTGGTACCCCATGTAGTAGGACAACATCTTGCAAAAATAATTTAAGAATATATAAAACATCGTTAGTCTGATGGCACGAATGAAGTGTGGCATTTACTGAAACCGTCCACTACAACAAAAATAGAATTTTTCCCTCTAGATGTTCGGGGCAACCCTAGGACAAATTCCATACTGAAGTCAACCCATGGTAAGGTAAGCATTTGTAGAGGCATGTATTCTCTATGAGGATCTATCTTCCCTTTAACATGCTTATACACTTGACAACGACTGATTACCTTATAGACATCTTTAGCTAGTAAAAATTCTCTTTCAATAGATTGGTTATCTTGACCTCCCTAAAGTGGCTAGAAAGTCCACTACTGTGAGCTTCCCGGACCAATAGTTTATGTATGGAGTAGTTTGGAATACATAGCCTATGGTCCTTGAACAGATAGCGATCTTTAAGATAATGTCTTCCAACAACTGATCCTTCGCGACATTGTTCAACAATGGAACCAAAGTGAGGGTCATTAAGATATTTCTTAGTGATGAGTGAGAATCCTAATAGTTTTGTTTGCAAAGTGGTCAGCAAGGTTTGCTGCCGTGATAGAGCATTAGTGACCACATTTGCACTTCCCTTTTTATGCCCAATGACGTATGAGAAACCTTCCCTGAACTCTAACCATTTAGCTTATCTCTTCAAAAGCTTGTTTTGACTCCTAAGATGCTTCAAGGATTTGTGGTCAGTGTAAATAACAAACTCTCGTGGTAGCAAGTAATGTTACCAAAAGGTAAGGGCTTGGAAAAGGGAGTACAACTCCTTCTCGTACACAGAATAGTTTAAGGCTAGGTTACTTAGTTTCTCATTATGGTAAGTAATGGGCCTTTATTCTTACATTAGGACAGCACCAATTCTAACTCTTGATACATCGCACTCCAATTCGAAGGGCTTATCAAAATATGGTAGTGAAAGGACAGGTATCGAGGTAAGCTTCTCCTTAATTTCCTTGAAGCTTCGCTCAGCTCGATTACTCCACCTAAACCCTTTATTCTTCTTTGTTAGCTCGATTAATGGAGCGGCTATTATGCTAAAGTCTTTAATAAATCGCCTATAGAAAGAAGCTAGTCCATGGAAACTTCGAACTTTAGTGATATTCTTCGGCATCGACCATTCTAAAACAACCTAGATCTTCTCCTTATTTGCTCGAATTCCTTGCCTTAACATTATAAACCCTAGGAACATCACCTCTTTCTAGCATAACATATACTTTTTCACATTCCCATATAACTTCTCAGCTCGCAAGATGTCAAATACTTCGCATAGATGTCAAACATAGTCGTTCAAGTCGGCACTCTATACCAATATGTCATTTAAGTATACGACCACACATATCCTAAGAAGAGAGCACATCATATGGTTCATTAACCTTATGAATGTGCTTGGCGCATTGATAAGTCCAAATGGCATAACTAACCATTCGTAGAGTCCGTGCTTAGTCTTGAAGGTGGTCTTCCATTCATTGTTCGGTCTCATGTGAATTTGGTGGTAGCCACTTCGTAAATCTATCTTTGAAAACACCTTTGCGCCATTAAGCTCATCTAACATGTCATTGAGCCTCGGTATTGAGTATCTGTATTTAACAATAATTCGGTTGATTGCTCGGATATCGATGTACATGCACCATGAACAATCTTTCTTCGGAATGAACAGAGCTGGTATAATATAACGACTTATGCTCTTTTTTATATATCTTTGCTTAATGAGTTTGTCCACTTGTCTCTTCAGCTCAGCAGCTTGCTCAAGGTTCGTCCTATACACAAGTTGGTTCGACATGGCGGCACCTGATTGTAGATCAATATAGTGTTCTATACCTCAAACTAGTGGCAATCCTTTAAATAATTCTTCTAGAAATAGGTTAGAAAACTCATTTAGAAAGCTTCATATTTCCTTTGGGACATCCGATAATTCTCTCATTTCCATTAATCTTCTAACCAACAAGAACATTGGTTCATCAACCTTCTCAACAGATCAGAGCTCTATACGACTCATCACTAGGGCTTTCTTCTTAATAACTCGAGTAAGCAGATTATGGGTTTTATTTAATTAGGACGGGATTAGTGGTTGCAACACTATCCTCCTCCCATCCTTAACAAAGGCATAAGCGTTCTTGTACCCGTCATATGTAACATATCAGTTGAACAACTAAGATTATCCTAGCAACAGATGTGAAACTCCCATAGGGACGACATCGTACACTACTTCATCCCTGTACACGTTCCCAACACTAAATGTTATAGTCACTTGTTCAGTTATGTGCAAAGCACCCTTATCATGAAGCTAATGTAGCCTGTAAGGTCGAGAATGCTTTAAGGTTGGCAAACTTAATGTTGTGAACTGTAACCAAGAACAGACGAGGTCGATTGTTAAATGGGTCCAAGCTTGTAGAAAGTTCGAAAAGAGTTAATGGGGAAAGGTACGAAAGGGTGAAAGTAAAGGATGAAAGTAAAGGATGAAAACAGTAAGCAAAATCCATGAATAGCTTTAGAGGATATGACGTACTAATGGAACTTTCGATGACTCACGATAAAATTCGATGTGACGTACGAATTGGTCCAATGAGGTTACTTGCCACCTAACCTTGCTTAAGGGAAAGGATAAGAGTGATGCCGAGAGTAAACAACAGTGTTTCCGTAAGGAAGAAGGTACTCAAAGGTGTATTGAAGATTATTTGATATCTTATAACTATAAGTACAAGGGTATTTATACCCACAAACTATGGCAACTTGCCTAAAAGAGAAAAGCCAAAAGGGACATTTCCTAAGGGGGGCAATGTACATGTTATAAAGGGGCAAAAATAAATAAACAAGGAAAATAATCATCGGTGCTATAGATTCTACTTGTAATACTGTATAGGTGGCAATGCGGCATTGGCAAGGTCATTAGGAGTGTGGATTAAAAAGTACGAATAAATAAGCTTGTCCGAATAAGGATAGCTTAATTAATCTGGATTCTCTCTCTCGGTTTCTCGGTAAAGATGATGCCGAGTGATTGTATGGCTCAACACTGGAGAGTTCTCATCTACTTGACAAACCACAGAATAATGGGCTATCATACGATACAACATTAAAGGAGATTCAGTAAGGAAGTACTTGGCTTCGGTAGGGGTTGGTTGGAACATGAGGATTCAACGTATAAGCCCTTCTAGTCGTCAAGCTCGGCTGCGAGTCAGGGGTCTCGTAGCTTGATTCCCATCATTCCCTTTGGGTTGTTTTGGATTTGGAATCAAATCCAAATGGTCTTCGCTTAGTCCTCTGTCAAGGTGATATAGGCTGAGATCAACAATGTTAAAGGCATCAGAAACTCCATAATCCTCAGGTAGCTCCAACTTGTAGGTATTGTCACTGATTTTTTAGAGGGCTTTAAAAGGTCTTTCCACCCTTGCAGATAGCTTGTTCTTCCTTTTATTCAGGAATTGCTTCTTGCTGAGGTGTAACTATACTAAGTCTCCCAGCTGAAACTGTTTAGCCGACCGACCTTTGGTCTTTTCATGCATTCTCTTAGCAACTTAGCTGATATGTTGAGTGACCTTATCGTAGATGTGCTGAAGAGATTGTGCTCTAGCTAAGGTGTTAGGGTCCTTTTGCGTGGGTACTGGTATAGGGGCGTGGTCGAGGGGCAACTCAAGATTAAATCCATAGACCACCTCAAAGGAAGTCTGCTTGGTGGTGTCATATATGGTTTAGTTATAGGCGAATTCGACCATTGGCAGGTAGACGTCCCAGTCATCCATGTTCTTGCTTACTGCAACTCGGAGTAATGACCCTAAAGTACGATTAACCACCTCTATTTGGCTATTGATTTAAGGGTGACATAAGGTATTGAAGAGCAATTTAGTTCTTAGCCAACGCCATAGGGTTCTCTAGAAATGGCTCAAGAACTTTGGGTTTTTATCAGAGACAACACTTCTTGACATGTCATGTATTCACACAACCTCCTATAAGAAAAAAGAAGCAATAGCCGAAGTGTTGTTAATTTTGGTGCAGATTACGAAGTGTGCCATCTCATTAAACCAATCCACGACGACCATTACAAAATCTTTTCCTTGGGCAATTCTCGGTAGTCCAAGAACAAAGTCCATACTTAGCTCAGTCCACAGTCTCGTTGGAACAGGTAAGAACATTGCTTTCCTTTGTACGGCTCAGCACTTGGCCTTTTTATACACAACACAGCCTTCGACCACTTGGTGCATATCCCTTTGCATTTTTGGCCAAAAGAATCGCCATTTAATAGTTCACAAGTTCTCCATTACCTAAAGTATCCGGAGAGCCCGCCACTGTGGGCTTCTCTAATTAATAATTCCCGTAGGGAACAAATCGGCACACACAATTTCCTACCTCAGAATAGATAGCCATCCTCCACATAATACTCGTCCACTGTCCTCTCATACACGCATCACAAAATTATTGGTCCAAAATGTGGATCTTCAGAGTACTATTATTTGATATTCGTAAAAGAAAACAGTTTGGTCTGCAGTTTTAACAAGAGCGCATGCCTACCTAAAAGAGAATCTGTAACTATGCTACTCTTTCCTTGCTTGTATTTGATCACAAAATTGAATCCCTTTAGGAATTCAACCATTTTGCCTACCGCTTAGACAGTTTAGTTTGACTTCGGAGGTACCGTAGTGAGTTGTGATCAGTATATATGACAAATTCTTTCGGTAGTAGATAGTGCTGCCATACTTGTAGTGTTTGGATTAGTACTGAGAGTTCTGTGTCATATACGGATTAATTTAACTAGGGTCCTCGGAGCTTCTCACTGTGGAAGGAAATTGGTTGTCCTTCTTGCATTAGGACAACGCCTATTCCAATGCCTAACGCGTTACACTCTAGCTTAAAAGTTTTGTCGAAGTGGGGGAGTGTTAACATTGGGGCAGAGGTCAACTTCTTCTTTACCTTGGTGAAACTCCTCTCCTCCTGTTCTTCCCATCGGAAGTCGGTGTTTTTCTTTGTTAATTTAGTAAGTGGTGTAGCGAGGGTACTGAAGTTCCTGATGAATTTTCAGTAAAACAAAGTCAGTCCATGGAAACTTCTCATGTCAGCACAAGTAGTAGGGGTCAGCCATTCAACAATTGCTTAGATTTTCTCATTATTAACTCGTAAGCCTTCTCTACTGACTACATAGCCTAAGAATACCACTTCATGCTGGCAAAAACAACATTTCTTTAGGTTGTTGAATAATCTCTCGATACGGAGAATATCTAAGACTGCTCTGATGTGTTTATAATGACTCAGCATGTTGACACTGTAGATCAAGATGTCATTGAAGTACATTACGACACACTTCCTAATGAGATATCTCAACACATGGTTCATAAGCCTCATGAAGGTGCTTGGGGCATTCAATAAGCCAAAGGGCATGACTATCCACTTGTAAAATCCATGTCGAGATTTGAATGCAATCTTCTACTCGTCTCCTAGCCTCATATGAATTTGATGGTAATTGGACTTAAGATCAATCTTGCTGAAAATTTTGGCTCCATTCAGTTCGTCTAGCATGTCTTCTAGTCTCGGGATTGAATACTTGTATTTAATGGCGATTTTGTTTACAGCTCGGCTGTCAATACATATTTGCTAGGTTCCATCCTTCTTCAATACTAGAAGTGCAGGTACAATACAAGGGTTAAGACTTTCTCTTACGTATCTTCTTTCCAGCAATTCATTAACTTGACATTGTAGCTTAGAAGCTTGCTCAGGATTCATTCGATAAACTGGCTTGTTTGATAGTATAGCGCCAGGTATTAAGACAATGTAGTGTTCTATGCCTTGGGTCGGAGGCGACCCTTCATGTAACTGTTCTAGAAACAGGTCAGTATATTCATCTAATAGTTCCTTCAACTCCTGGGGTAATTTATCTCGCCCCTTCATTTCCAATAATCGCCTGACTAAAAAGAGGGTCGGTTCATCAGCATTAATGGCCTCTTGGAGCTTGGTTTTACTCATCACTAGAGTCTTTTTCGATCCGTGACCAAGTTTCGTTTGTAACTTGTGAACCTCTCTCGACAACATCGGATTCAGCGTGATCTTCCGATCATCCTTCTAGAACGTGTAGGTATTCCTATAACTTTCATAGATGACTCTCTTATCAAATAGCCACGATCTTCTTAACAAAACGTGGGAAGCGCACATGGGCAGTATGTCACAGAGAATCTAGTTGAAGTAATTGCTGATAATGAGAGCGATAGTAGTACTTACCGAGTAACGTGTAATGCTCCCTTATCACTTAACTATTGTAACTTGTACGGCTTCGGATGCTCAACAGTCGACAACCTTAGTTTTGAGACGAGGTTAGCGGACGCTACATTGGTGCAGCTACCATTATCTATGATGAGGGCATACGTCTATTCATTCACCTTATAGGTGATATGAAATAAGTGCTCTCTCTGCTCCTCCTCTCATGAGGGTTCCACGCTCATAATACATCGGACAACCATGAGTAATTACTCCAAGTCCTTAGCATACATGTCTTCCTCGATCAACTCTTTCTCAACATTCTCATTCTCGGCAGGAACCTCCTTTTCCTTGAGTTCCTCATCCGTACTCTCTACATCTAACTTTGAACTGCCTCCTATGACAATTGTCGTTCGATTCGGGTACTGAGTAACCATATGTCTGAACCCTTGATACTTGAAGCATTTGATTTAGCTAGTCTTCCTACCAAACCTTAGCCCTTTCTCAAACGTTCGGGTTAGTACTACATCTTTGGGCCGGATTTTTTGCTTGACTCTGACATCTATCCTACTTCTCAACTCGATACTCGGTAGCATCCGATGACTTACTTGTCCTGGTTGGCTAGTCGGTATTCTGGTCGCTACTCGGCTTCTTCTTTGCCTCTCTACTCGCTGGGCAATCCTAACAACTTCAACCATTGTATCAAATCGTTGGAGTTCTACAATGTCTCAAATGTCTCTTCTAAACCCAGTGATAAACCTTGAAACTGTTTGAGCAAGTGGTTCCTTCACTTCGCATCTTATCATAAGCATTTGGAATTCTTGAACATTTTTATCAATAATTTGGCCTATTTGTCTTAGCTCCTGAAGCTGTGTAAAAGTATTTTGGAGATATGTTTCTGGCACAAATCTATTTCGAGCACCCTCTTCATCTCGGGCCAAGTATTAATCTCTCAGTACCTATCTTTTCTTCTTATGGCCTGAAAATTATTCTACCACATGACGGCATATCTAGAAAATTTAACAGCAACAGTCCTAACTTTCTTGTAACCCTTGTATTGGTAATAATCAAACACATACTCCACGTTCTCTTCCCAATCCAGGTACTTGTCAACATTTCCAAACCCATTGAAACTTGGAATCCGAAGCTTCACATGGTCGGATGCTTTGGGGACTTGTACATGCTCTTCTTCAAAATACTCTTCTTCTTCCTTATCAAGCTCTCTCAGGTTTATCCTTCACCTTACTCGTCCGCTAACTCCTCCACCTCAAAATGGACGAGCTGGGTTCTGACCTCTAACAGGTTGAGTAGCTTGTGGAGTATTTTACGTATCCTCAATGGGTTGGCAAGCCGGTGCATGAACAGGTCAGGTCAAATCTACTAGGAGGTTAACTACCTCATCGAGTCTCTTGTCAGTGCTTCTAGGAGTTCCCTGAGACAGGCACCCCATGGTGGACAACTCCACTATCATCACCGATACCAACATTCATATTTGGGTATGTTATTTTTCCTTACATATTCAAAATTTAAACAAACACTTTCGAAAGTGAACAACTAATAATACCACAATCAAATGAACTTAATAATTGATTCTATTTCAAGCAGGCAAAATAGAGTATAACATAAATCCAAGAAGAGTTAACTATAGTTCACACAAAATCTCCGCTCTGATACCAAGATCTTGCGAGCCATAGTTAAGAATAGATAAGGCCAGTTGCTGAATGGGTCTGAGCTTACAGAAAGGTCGAAAAGAGTCCATGGGGAAAGGTGCAAAAGGGTGAAAGCAAAGGATGAAAACATTAAGCAAAACTCAGGAATAGCTTCAGAAGAGATGACATACTAATGGAACTTCCGAGGACTCATGACATAATTTGATGTGACGCACGAATTTGTCTAATGAGGTTACTCACTACCTAACCTTGCTTAAGGGAAAGGATAAAAGTAATGCCGAAAGTAAACAACAGTGTTTACGTAGGGAAGAAGGTACTCAAAGTGTATTAAAGATTATTTGATGTCTTATAACTACAATTACAAGAGTATTTATACCTGCAAACTAAGGCAACTTGCCTAAAAAGGAAAAAATAAAAAGGACATTTCCTAAAGCGGGTAATGTATATGTTATAAAGGGACAAAAATGAATAAACAAGGAAAATAATCATTGGTGTTACAGATTTTACATGTGATACTGTATACGTGGAGATGCAACATTGGCAAGGTCGTTAGGAGATGTGGACAAAAAAGTATAGATAGATGGGCTTATCTGAGTAAGGATGGCTTAATCAATCCGGATTCTCACACTCGGCTTATCGGTAAAGATGATGCTAAGTGATTGTATGGCTCAACACTAGAGAGTTCTCATTTACTCGGCAAACCACAAAATAATGGCTTATCATACGGTACGGCATTAAAGGTGATTCAGCAAGGAATTACTCAGCTTCTGTAGGGGTTGGTTGAAACATAAGGATTCGACGTACCAGCCCCTCTAATCCTCGAGCTTAGCTGTAAGTCAGGGGTCCCGTAACTTCCCATCCATTATGATCGTGCACAATTAGCCTCTGATGGTACACTTTGTATGGAATAGATTTTCCCTTTGGTCCTCTTTAGAGTCTAGCAAGGAACTCAAGACTCATCTCAGGACTAAGGTCATTACTTCTCCCCGGTTGGCATAGACCCAGGTCTCTTCCTCTTCTACAACCTTAGGCTTTCCAACATCTTCTTCCTTAGGCTCACTCTCATTAGTACTATCCACCATATCTCCTTGGAGTACCATGATACACTTGTTCAGACATTTAGTAGCCATGTATCCGAAGCCTAAGCATTTAAAATATTTCACTTCACTAATCTTCCATCCGAATGGCTAGCCTTTCTCATAGGTTCTCGGGGTCATCCTAACCTTAGGTTGGCTTGACTGTCCTGCTCAGCAATGCTAGTCTGCTCAGTATTCATCAGATTGGTCATTCCTTTCCTTGATTCGGTGTGGCCTCTTTGGCTCGGCTTAAATAGGTTATCGTGATATAGGAGCTTAGGAGCATGTTTACCTAGGTTAGCTTGGACCATTTCTCCTTTGCTTTTCGACTCTCTACAGGATCTTAATCGCCTCTTCTAAGGTATAAAACCTCTGTACTTTCATAATATTGTGAATCTCATACTTGTGTTCAGAAATGAACCTTGATACTGTAAGGGCCTCTGGTTCTTTTGCATTGACTCAGATCATCAATATCTGGAATTCTTTAACATAGTCATCAACAAATTGGCCTCCCTAGTGAAGCTCTTGCAACTTCGCTAACGTATCTTGCAGGTACGTCTCGAGCATAAATTTGCTTCTTAATAACCTTTATGTCTCATCCTAGGTCCTAACACCTCGCCTTCTATCTCTTGCTCAGGTTGCACTTAGATTTTTCCACCACACTATCGCATACCTAGTAAACTCCAATGCAGCAAGTTAGACCTTGACAACATCCGCATATTCGTAACAATCAAACTCCTTTTCGACCTTCTCTTCCTACTCCAAGCATTCCTCAGTATCTCCACTTCCATTGAAGGGCGGGATTTGAACCTTAACATTATCTAGCCCTCAATAAGTTCAGCGTTCTCTTCCTTGTAATAGGTAATAGTCAGCTTCCTCTTCTTCACTAAACCCTTCAACATATGCTCCTCGTCATCCTCCGGAATCTCCTCTAACCCTAGTCTTCGTTTAATAACTCCTCTAGGTCGAGGAGGTTGAACTGGGTGATTAATTCGATTGACTCGGCCATAGTATCTCTTAGGGGCGCCATCATAGGAGTTTTGTTGCTGTACACCTTAGGGTTGTTGCCTATTAACTTGCATTGCAGTGATTAGACTCTTAATAAGGTTTGAGTTTGTTAAGTTTGTCATCAACAAACCCTAGGGTGTTATTATCATTATAACCAAGATTAGGTTGAGCACTACTGCTTTGGTCACCAATGACACCTTGAATACTCGCTTCTAACATAATATAATACTTTTCTAAATAGATTAACAATTTACTAACAACCTTAATACCCAATAGTCACTAAACATAATAGAAACAAACTTACTCTATTTTCTTGATGAAAAACAGAGTAACAATAAACCATAGTTGCTATTCACACTAATAAATTGCAATAGCTACGGAAGAAACACAGCAACTATAAACAGTAAGGCTAACAAAAACTTCACTACAACTTCATATACTCCCTTATAGAATTGTGCTTTGATACCGATGAAGCTGATGTGTCTTCGAGGTCAAACATACGAAGGAGCACCACAATAACAAACCGAAAGGAAAACAGAAAAGGAATTAGCAAAGTCCGAGCAAATATCGAATGGATATGACACAACACCCAATCCTACACCGGTCTGAATTGAAAGGTCATTCGCCACTACTCCTTGCTAAAGGGAATAGATAAGGGTTGAATGATAATGAGAATACTAAGGTTCTTTAAGTGAATAATCTTACATTGAAAGTTGGATGCCTCTACATACAGGGAAAGTGGGGGTTTATATACTTACCTACTAGGATTATTCTATATATATGAAAAGACAAAAGTGTATTTTACAATTAGGTTACATGAACCATACTAAAAAGGACAAAGAATATTCAGTACGAAAAATCAAGAATCATTCTGGAACGTTATGTCAGGAGACATGTGTTGCTTGATGGCTAGATGTCAGGAATTATGACATAAATAGGTGGAAAAACAAAGAGCGCTGGTAGTTAGGGGCCAATCAGTTTAGTTAGGAAGTCAATTGAATTGGAGTTAGGCACTAGTGGTCGATTAGAGAGCTTGGTTCGGCTAGTTTTTCCTAAGTTATCTTTTGGATCAAGACTTCACAGCTAGGTAGAAGCATATTGGACACACGTAAGGATTTGACAGAATGGTTGGCTAGAGGTCGAATTGGGATAGGAGTCCTTGTCTTGGCTATAGCTTAGAGTTAATATTTTCCATGCGAGCCCTTGCAGTCCTCTAGCTCTGCTTCTTGTAATTGATCTAAGGGGTTGATTCCTATCACATGTGTTGGATGAATTTTGTATGGAATAGTGTAGGTTCAACCCCATAAGACAACACATAGATTAATATCATCAGCTTAAAAACAGATCGAGCAAGTTGCTAGTAATAATAGCTAAGTTGTTTAAGTTGACCAGATGTTCAGTTTGATCCACTCAAGTGATAGTATAAGTTCAGTAGGAGCTTCGAATTCTCATGCAACTCGGTCTTTTAGATAATAGTTCCCTCCTCCTTAGTAGGTTGGTGGGAAAAAACTCAATAGGTCAAATTTCACCAATCCTCTAGCTGGAGAATGAGTAATTGGACTTAAACCTAAGTCCTATCATTTGTTGTCTATTATATAGGTTTAAAAATGTATAAACACCTTTGAATAAGTTTCACAACAACATGCATGCCTCTTGATATTTTTTGTAAAGAAGCCTTAATGCATTTCAAGGAGGTATAAGCATATAAATAAATAAAAGAGAAAAGTTAAGGGTTTTTAGCATACTTTCAAAAATTTTTAAAGAATAATCAATATAATTTACCCTTTAGTTTATGGTTCTATTTAATATTGGTAAGGCGCAAGATCATTTAAAAGTTTGACGTATAATTTCTTATAAAGATAGGTCTATCCTATGTTTTGGATTTGAACCCATTCAATGTTTGACTTGGACTAACAAAGGAATCTAATAAACAATCTATTCAATTTACAAATGATATTGCATTAGTACATGAGACATAGGAGTGAGTGAATGCTATACTTGAATCTTTAAGTTAGAGGTGAAAGGCTTATATCAAGTGTGGTCAAAATATGGTATATAAAGAGGGCCTAGCCCGCAACAGGGCCTACCCTACAAGCTAGTCCTCTTAAAAACCCATTACTTAATAGGGATTTGTTATACGATATATATGTCAATGAATCACTAATGGTAACCACGGGTTCCATAGAGCTTCTAATGAAAATACAAAAATGTATTGTTTACTTCCTATAATTGGTGTGAACCTCAAGGTAAGCTCTACATGATCAATAACAATGATATATGAACTATAATAGAAGTCCTCATATAGACATTTGGGAAGTCCATTTGAGGATAATTCCCAATAGATTCTTACGAAAGCTGGAGAAGCCTCTATAGGTAAAGCATCATATTTATATAGTTGCTTGCTACCTATGATATGCTAACCTTTCCAAATTTAGGAACCGAAGTAATGGTATCCCAATCAAAGATCTTATGAAAAGGGATGAGAAAAACAAAGATTTTACTAAATGGGTTTCAACTTGTGGAGACTCTTGGAACATTTAAAGTAAGAACTCCCAAAGTGAGCGTATTATAAGGGAACATCAAGTACATCTAGCAAGGATTGAGGGACATCTTTTTATTGAATAGCTTGGGTCAAAGCAAGGTACCATTAAATCTTTAAAGGGAACCTTATGATTGGCATGAGTGTCTAAAGATTGCCATTTTATACTCTCATAAGGTCAAAAGGCAGTGAAGGAGTAGGAGGAGGCACTTATGAAAAAGATACTTCGAAGGCTTCAAATTAAGGTATCATTAGCCAAAGAAGACCTTGGCCAATCTATATAGCTTGCTTGATGAACATTAGTGATAAAGACATCATAAGTTAGTCGGCGTGTATCGCAATAAGTCCTTTGTCCTACAATAGGTGCTATAGCAACCTTTACCAAGTTCTAATGATTGTCAATAATCGAATTTACTGGTTTACAATATTCATCTAACTCATAAGCACAAATCCTTAATATGTTATACAATCCCAAAATAATCAAAAGGCTCAATTATCATGAATCGAGAAATTGGTAAGACCTTTGCAAAGTTCACCAACAATATAGAGCTTAGAAAGCTTGGACCCAATTAAGATTTAAACAGCAAAGAGCACTTAATTACTAATCTAATATAGTTTTTTTTTTCTTTATTAGTTGCAATGCGAACAGACATTCACCTATGAGATTAGTTGAGTAGGCTTACATTAGTCGTTTACTATAAGATAGCTAGTTTTAGGGCTTTTGATGTAAAATAAAAGGGCCTATTCAACTTGCTTTTATTATCACTCATGATTTTTATTATGGTCTTAGTCTTGTAGTTAGTCTAGAAGTTAGTTTCTAGCAACTAGCTTCTATTGTTAGCACTTAGAAGCAAGTTACAACTACTTTGAATCAATGAATAAATGAATGAAGCAATTACTAAAGAATAGAAAGGGAGGACAGGATGGTTTAAGGACCTATTGGCAAAGGTAAGGAGAGGTCCTGATTCCAAGATGGTATTGTATGATACGAGAGTGCAATGTATGATCCTTTGAGAAGGATAAGATACCACCTCCTATCAAGATAATTGCAATTGAGAGCTACATCAAGTATTCTAGCAACCCTAACATATGTACCACATGATTGCTATAAAGTGGTTTTTTATGTACTTAAATCTTGGAAGGTGAAATATACGCACAAGCAAAAGATATGATATGTGGAACTTGAGTAGGGTGGTTGAAAATGAGAGCATAGCAAGTATTCTAGCAACCTTAACATATGTTCTACACGATAGCCATAAGATTATAGTGTTGTTATGTGCTTGAGTGTTGGAAGGTAAAGTATACACATGAATAAAAGATATGAAAATTGAAATTAAGAATGCTAAGATGAATATGGGAATATATAAGAATGGATAAGACAAAATAAAGGAATCATAAAATGTTGTATTTAACAATGACAAGATGAGATAAGCACAATCAAGAGGGTTAGCTATGTCTAAAAACACCTAACAAGAGAACTTGTTTAACATACTTAGATATAAAAAATGATATGGTTTAGAGCAAAGTGCTATCATAATCCAACAATCAACCTTACAAAATTCAATGTCCCTTGAGTTCATCAGTTAGGATTTACCGATCACTCAATAGAGAAAGTAGCAATATCAAAGTCATTACATGAAGTTGCTAAATATTATACTAATAATTAAACTTTTACTTGTTAAATTTACTAGTTTATTTATATTATTGGTCAAATAGCATAATTATAGATTAAATAGAAAATTTAGCAAGAAAAAATTCGATTTTTAATACAAAGCTATTTCAAACTTCAAATACAAAATTGAAAAGAAATAACAATTTTCACAATGACCTACCTAACATTGTTGAATTAGAAAATATAGTTTCTACTTTAAATAGTGAGACAATGGCATGCTTCATTTTACACTGCAAGCAAACCATTAGGGTAAGTTCTTTAGGAAATTAAGATCTGTATATAAGTTTGATTTAATCTTTAATCCATTGAATAATGTTTACAATCGTAGACCTAGAAATACGAAAAACAAGGGATAGAGAGAGAGAAAGGTATCGAAGAAAAAGAAGAAAGTAAAAGTGAGTAATTGTAATTAATCTCCAAGTACTGAATACAAGTATTTATACTTGTTATTAATAAAGCTAACTACTCCTAACTAATCTTAATTACAATTGGTAATTAGCAACTACTAGAATAGAAAAGGAAAAATACAAATATACGTGCAATAAAGAAAAAACAATAAATATCACATAAGCTTTCATCCCCCCCTTAAGTTGGTAAGTCTTGCAACGCTTACTTGGACTTGAAAAACTAAAATTGCTAAAATGTTAAGGACTTAGTGAATACATTTGCAACCTATAAATGAAAAGGAACATGTTCCACATGAATAAATCTCGAACTAATATGATCTCGCGCAAAATGTACATCAATAACAATGTGTTTTGTGTGAGCATGTAAACAAAGATTAGTAGTGGTCGATAATGTTGATTTATTATCACAAAAAACTGTAATGGGAAAAAAAAGTGAAATAGACAAATCCCTTAATATATAAGACACACATAGAACCTCTTTGACTGTTGTTGCAAGGCTTCAGTACTTAGCCTCTATTGAGGAAGTGGAAATGGTGCTTTGTTTTTTGTTTTCCAAGAAACTATAGAAGATCCCAACATAACTGAATAATCAGAATTGGAGCAGCAATCAAAGGAGCTAAAAGCCCAATATGCATCAAAGAATATGGATAACCACAAAGAAGAGTTAGGTAAATAGAACAATTCGAGTGATATAGTGCCTTTCAAGTACTTTAATACATGAAACGTTGTTGTAAGTGTCCATCACAAGGCTTAGACATTGCTTGACTCAAATAGTGAACAACAAAGCTAATATCCAGCTAAGTATGAGTAATATAAGATAGTTTACCCACAAGTTGGTGTAAAAATGTAAAATTAGCTAACTTAGCTCCCACATCATTATCCACATGAAAATATCTCGATATAATCCTCCCCTTTAAACTAAGTGTACCCTTTAGCTACAAGACAGGCCTTGAATCTTTCAATACCCCCATCTGGTTTATATTTGATTTTATAAACCCATCGACAACCTATGGCTTTTTTATTGGGAGGCAATTCGATAAGCTCCCAAGTATCGTTTTTTTTTTTCTAAGGCAATCAACTCTTGTTACATTGCATCAACCCATTCACTTTGAGAAGCTACCTAAGAATAAATTTTTTAGTTCTTAAATGGATAAAACATGTACAAGAGATGCAATATAATATGAAGGATAATGATGAAAAATCAATAGAGGAAATAAACGATATCTAGGAGGTAATGGATATGAAACATTTTTAGGATTAGAAACAACAATAGATGTTAGAACTAAAATGGACTGAATATATAAATTCTTTGAGCCAAGCAAGAGTCTTTCTAGCTCTAGAGGACCTTCGAGGTAAAGAATTAGGAATTGGAACAACATCACAAGTAGATACAACAGAAGCATCTAAGTTTTTATATACTTTGCATCCATTCGCATAGCCAAGAAAACCACATTTAATTCCTCATAAATCAATCTTATTCTTTAAAGGTGTAAAATTAGAAACATAAGATAAGCAACTAAACACCTTGAGTGTAGAATAATCTGGTTTTTTATGGAATAACATGTCAAATGGAGTCTTCTAATTCAACCCTTTAATTGGCATACGATTGATGAGACAGGTTGACATTAGCACACATTCTCCCCAAAACTCCTTAGGCAAATTAGCATGAATACATAGTACCCTAGAAGTATCTAACAAATGTCTATGCTTGCGTTCTACCCTTCCATTTTGTTGTGGTGTATAGGGTGCTATATTTTGATGCAAAATCCTAAGACTAAGAAACAAAAATTGACATGAATGTGATATAAATTCACCCCTATTGTCTGTCCGAACAAACTTCAGGAGTAAGAGAAAAATGATTGAAAACATAATAGAAAAATTCTTCAAGAATGGTGGATGTTTGAAACTTACGGTGCATCAAGTATAAGTAGAATGAGAGAAGTCATCTACAATAGTAAAAAAATACTGAGCTCCTGTTAAAGAAACCATGTGATACAATCCCCATACATCAATATAAAGTAATTTAAAGTCAAAGAAGCACAACTATTACTATTAGAAAATGCTAAATAATGAAGTTTTGCTTCTTGACATGAATTACAAACAAAATCTCGAAAATCAAATTGCTTACAAAACTCTAAGTGCCATAATTTGGAGACTGAAGTATGTCCCAATCTATTGTGTAAAAGAAGCAAGTCTTTATGAGTTTTATTAGATTGCTTGGAAGAAGACATAAGTTTATTAGAAGCACTAAGAGGAACATGTGAAATATAAGAAGGTTCATGACTAAGTATATAAAGTTCACTATTAGCTTAAGCTATGGCAACAATCTCCTTCGAAATTTGGTCCTGAAATTGGCATGAAAGTGAATTAATAACTGTCACGCCCCGAAGCGGCAGAGTCGTAACAGCCCCGTCGTGTAAACCATCCTAAGATAGAAGTTGGCCTTACAACCGCTATCTTAGACCTGATCTACACAAGGCATCCACAACTAACCCGCTTTGAAGTAGACAGTTTGTAATTTAAATAAATTATTTACCTATACAAGTGAGGAATTATATATATCTATTATCATTCAGTTATTGCAGTTAAAGTTTATAACATTTCTCTATAGTATATTCCTTAGTATTATATCATTCGGAAATGAAAAATAATTCTTAAATAAAAACTTAGACCTTAAAAGATGTGTTTATTCTTCAATGTTTTTCCTCACTCCCCAAGATCCAGCAGTTGCTAGCTTCAGAGTAATTGGTTGCCACTTCTTAGCCAGCACCTGCACGACGTCTATAGGGATGTGAGCAACCACAGCTCAGTAAGTTAGGATGGAGGACTTAAAACTATACCATACACACAACAAGGTTTTTGATCACTTATTAGGTGCAATGAATGTGCAAGCAAATGCCATCGTACGACGTTGTCTGACCTATCGTGAGATTAGAGAAATTGCGCCCGCTCTAATCCGAGTTGAGGAGTTGGCGTTAATGCAACAACTCATGACCAAACCCAGGCTTATGTAATGGAGACCTTGCTCCTCCCGCGACTACCTTTGAACCACTGTTCACCCTCGCCGCGACCTCCTCTCTTGTCACTTAGTTCGACTGAGGATAAAGAAGGGACCATTTTGCAATCCTGTGCTATCCCTTTCGAAGGGGTCGGTATTTGGCCGGAGAGTCCTAAGTTCCCCTAACGGGTTGCCATGCATGTCCGATTATGATTACTGGTCGTATATTTGATTAAGTCCAGCTTAGGGTGATCAATTATTTCATACAAATCATACAATATGTGCCAGAACAACAAACAGAATTATAGCATCACCCATAATTAAGCACATGCACACATTCAACTATCTAACAAGCACAACCAAGCATAATCTTAAGCCTCCAAAATATAGCATCGTATTAATCCTAACTTACCTCGACTCCTCACTCACTCATTCGAGGTCCGATTTTCTCAGGCCATCGCCGATCATCCCTATAACACAAACGTGGTTTTAGTATTTCATATAATATTATAAGTTCATTTTATCCGATAACGCTTATTGTTAGGTTTTGTTTAAGGTTAAATATACCTAATTATCTAGATATTAAGTCTTTTATAATTATTTTAGGGTTGGGGTTAGGTTCAGGTTCAGGTTCGGTTTTCGCATCGATTTCTAAATTAGGTTTTTAGTTCGATTTCTAAGTAATGTTTTAGATTCCAACCCTAGAAATCCGTTTCAACCCATAATGTGAAATTAATCACATTACTTCCCGATCTCCTAAATACGATTATTATCCCTAGTCAGCATTTTATTCAATCCGGTACACTTAAATCCATATTAGTATACCGAATTTATTCATGTTGTGAGAAATTTTTACATTTTTCATATAATTACCTAAAATTGAATTTTGTTTCAGATTTGTTATGTTCTGATTTTCATTATTTTATTATCTAATTAAACCTAATTTTTTTTAGATTTATTAATTTACATTTTCACATATTACTAATTTATTATATTACTTACCTAATTGCCCTAATTAACCATACTTAGTACCTAAAGGTTAGGATTAAGGTTCCACTGCAGAGATTAACTTCCCTAAACCTCTAATTAAGATCCAAATCGGTAATTACATCCTAATCACTTAATCAACCCTAAATCACCCAATTTTACCATCATTTTAGGGCTAAAAATTAACTTAAAAATTTCAAAAATTAATTTTAAAAAAATGGCTTAATAGCACTGTTATACATCATATGAGCATCCTACAGAAAAATTTTGAACTCCAAACTACATCCCTAAGCCTATTTATTTTCCGGTTTACTAATGTTCGGTTTTAAACAATTTGTTAGGGACCCTATATTTTCAGATATAATTAAACTAAATAAATATTTTTTTCTTAAATCTACATACAATAAAACCTCATAATAACAAGTTTCATAATTTTATGGGCAAAATAAATAATTTTACGGGCAAAATAAATAATTTTACAAAATTATACAAAAATCAGGTGAATAAATGACTAACCGGTCCGAAGCTTTTGGGCCGTCCAAACCCGGTCCAATGTTGTCGGCTGGTCCAGGCGGTGAGTCTACTATAGGGTGGTGGTGGTGGTTCGGTCCTAGGTGGTGGTGGGTGGTAGTTTTAGTTCAACTTGCTAATCTGCACAGTTTTTTTTTTTATTTTCTGGAATTTCTCTCGAATTTTTTTTGTGTTTCGATTTTTCTCAGATCACAAACTAGCCAAATGACTTTTGAGAATTTTTTCCTTATTTATAGACAAATGTAGTAATTAATGTGCATTAATTTGATGGGATTTTGCCCCATTTCCTTGATTTTAGGCTTTTTGTTTGTCCAATTCCTATTGGTTAATTTTTTTCTTTTCAGTCCACGACCTGATCTTATTGCAGTTATCCTCTTCTGATTTTTTTATAATTATTTTGTATTTTTATTTAATTATTTACTTAGTTTTCGGACAATTTTAGTAATTACGCGTATTTTTATCTACATGTAATACATGTAGGATACACGTGAACATTTCTAAATATTATTTTGGTCATTCTAAAATTTTTCGTATACATATAATTTATCTCTAATAATTTATTAGTTATTATATTACACTTTTTGCCTTTTCGGTAATTAGCAGTTATTATGCTTAAAATTTGAAAATTTTATAGTCTCCTATTTTATTACTTATTTTCTTAAATTCAAGTTTACGGGGTCAGTTTTACTAATATTCCTCTCAATAGTTTCTAATTTGGGTTTGATCGGATCCTTTAACCGATCGCCTAAACCTTGGATTCTAAGTTTAATCCTACGGTTACTGAGCTGAACTTTGGGGCTTACAATAACAACTCGAAAAGGTAAATTAAAAACGAGCTTGTGAACAATATAGACACTTCATTTTGGCCACCTTTAGGATTCTTTTCTTATTAGGCCTGATTTGAAAATAAAAAATAAAATAAAGAATAAAATAAAATGAAAATGAAAAATAATAAAAGTATTAAGTCGAGTCAAGTCGAGTTGAGTTGAGTTAGTTGTTTAAGGTTGGATTGGATAATGGTTAAAGACATACATTTAATTTAATAAATTCTGAGTCATTGAATAGTTGAGCTTCATTAAAAAATACTTTTTAGTCCAATCCAATATAAAGCGGATTTTTATCTAATTTATATTGAACTAAATAAACTTATGATTCATTAATGGGTTAATATGTATTTTGGACTAAATTAAGATGAATCGAATCAGGCCTAAGATAGAAAGTCTAAGTATGGGATTTTTAAAAACTTGATTAAATTTTCAATGAATTTAATAAATCCAAATCAAGTATTATCTTATCTCACGAATATTAGATTTGTTAAGAATGAATCTTCGCAATGTATAAATAATAAACATTAGGGTTAAAAAATGAACGTTTTTACAATTCACAATACAATTCATGTTTGTCTCCACACATATTTGCATCTCACTATCTTCATACCCAGTACTTCATATAAATCTAGCAGTACGGAGCTTCACAGTCACCACAAAGCCCACTCACGTTCAATATTCCATACACAATATCCTTCACGACACTATCACTCTCTATGACTAATGTATTACACAACACACGTCACTTTCTCACACCATTACACTGTATCATGCAAAGTCACACACATCTAGTAGCACACTCATCAAGCATTGACTATGTCTGCACAGTGCACACAAACACACTTCACCAATTACTACCCTACATTGTCCGAACACAACATACATTGATTACTGTCCTTTGCATGCCACAGACCATACGCTAAAAAAACATTGCACTACATGACACAACACTCCAAGCACATAACCACGTCCAATGCCTTCCAATACAACATGTCTACTATTCAAGCACTCCACGTCTAGCGATCCATCAATACAGCTACGTCCAACAGTCCATCAACAACACATGTCTAATTCAATTACAATCATTATCATGCACACAATTTGACCTGCTTAGATAATTATGTAAATTATTTTAGTTATTTATTTATTTATTTATTTTATTAATTAATTGCTTTACTTTACTAACTTTTTTTTTTATTTTAGCTCAATTTGTTTTTTTTAAATAAATTTTTATGTTTTCTAGTTAAATTGTATTTTTTTTTACCAAAGTTGCAATTTTTTGATATAGTTGCATATCTTTTCTCTAAGATTCATATTTTTATAGAAAATATACATTTTGATTGTATCTTAGTAGATATTGCATTTGGGGTTTTAAAAATTAATTTTTGACATGTAGAAGCTTTTTTTTTTAAATAAATAAATAAAAAATATTAACTAAAGTTTTCTTTCAAAAGATTTAGTTAATTAGGGTTTTTTTTATAAATAGATTCGTGAAATTATATTTTTTAAAGTTTTTTTAAATAATAATGATAAATTGATAACTAATGTAAATTTGACTCGATTTTAAAAAAAATATAGTCACTAAATCTTTTCTAGAAAAAAAAATAAAATAAAACTATATTAGTTTGATTCCAACTAGTGGATACATAGACACCTCCATGGCAATCATATAAATGAAAAAAAAAAATTTCCTTTTTCTTTGAAAATTCGAATTAAAAATATTAAAAAATCCATCTTAATCACATTTTTGTATATTTGTAAATATTTTAGCATATTTAAAAAAATTATAAAAAATAAAAACCCATTAGTTTTTTTTTTATCTTTACATGGTGACTTAATCTTAACTGGTTAGTCCTTGAGCTAGGATTTTTAAGTTTAATATTTTTAAAAAATTAGTTTTTTTTTTAAGAATATTTACATACTAGTAGCTAAATTAGGGTTTTTGAATTAGGATGTTCCCATTCGAAAAACCTTAATTTCATTTTTTACTAGTTTAACTAGTTGGCAACTTTAATTTTTTTAAATAATTTTTTAAATGTTTTTTTGAGAAAAATGTTTTTTCTTAATTTTATTTTAAGTAAGTTATATTGAGCAAACTAAGCTTACTATAGGTTAAATTAAGAAAAACCAAAATAGGACTCAATAGAATTAACAACTTTATTAAGGACCTAGTAGGTTAGTCATGTAAAAACTAAAAAAATTATTAATAGGCTTTTATGTTTTTTCCTTTATTTTCCTTTTGTTTAATACATATATTGTAATATAGTTGTATTAATTAGGTGTTAGTGATGCAAGCTATGTAAAGAGAGAAGTTAGCCTAATGGGCTAAGCCTTGTGAGGCTTTTAGGAGACCTAATTTTTTGTTTTTTCCCTTATTATATATGTACTTAGACATAATTGGACTTGGGACATATTAAAAGCTTAGAATAGGCTACCATTATGTAACTCTCGGGTCATTAAGGTCTTTATCCTCACTTAGTGGTGATAGGTGTAAACACCTAATTTTTGCCCTTCCGTAGTCTTAGTTTTATTTTTACAAAAAAAATCCTAATTAAAAAAAATAATAAAAAAATAAAAATTAACAAATAATGAAAATACCAAAAAAAATGAAAAATTATAAAGATTTCGTAGATTTTTAGGAAGTAATTTATATTAGGAATAATTAGTTTAATGTTAGTTTTAATTTTAGTTTAGTTAATTTTTTTTAAGGATTTAGATAGTTTAAATATAATTTAATTGTAATGAATGTTAAGAAACAGGTCAACGGTTTAATGGATAAGTAGCGGAACGCTTGGATGGATTTAGTTGGAGGTCACGGGTTCGAGTTTTTATAGGCATCAATGTCTTTATTTTTCTATCTTTGCAAAAGAATCATATCTAATTAAATCATATGGGTTTAGCTAAATCAGATTTGAAGGGGGGATCAGCTTCATCGTGCAGCAGCCGTACTGTCTAGCAATCCGAAGATCCGACCAATTCGAAGCATGATGCAATCCAAAGTTAATTTTCACTGTTCGAAGTCCCAACGTCCCGTTCTCCAATCTAACGTCCCATACTCCAACATCCAATTCCGACCTGATATATCAATCCGTCCCTCACTACTTTTGAATGCAAGCCAACAATTTGAACGATAAGTTGAAATCCGAAATCCAAAAGCCTGAGTCTAAATCTAACATCACGCAAATCTGGAGGTAGCAGATTAACGCTCCACGCAATCCGAACAGCACACACAACGTCCGCGGCAACCCTTGCGACCACAAGCCCAACAAGCCTTGTCTATCACCACTGCTGTAAAACAATAATTCAGGTTCGGTTTAGTTCAATTTTTTTTATTTATTTAGTTATTATATTATGTTATTATCATTATATTATTAGATATAGCATAGGTGTGTATATATTAGTTTAGTATATTTCTTTTAGCATTATTTTGCTTTATTATATAAGTTAAATATGTTATATTGATTTAAGTAGATAGTTGTTTAATAACAGTAATATAGATATAAATAATATATGTATATATTAGTCTAGGAATTTTTTAGGACTAGTTTTTGTTTTAGATTTCTCACCTAAAAAATCAATTTTTTTTAGAAATATAAATTAATAAAAGTCAATGAAATTTTTAGGGTATTTTAGAGAGTCTTTTTAATCGTATCAAAAGTTAGGACCTCGTTAAATTTTTTAAACCGAATAATTTAAAACGTAAACTCGATCAGTTTTCACAAATTAAAATAAATGAACACATTAAATATTTTTTTTAAAAAAAACTACAATCGTCTGATCCCGGCTAACGGGTACGTAGGCACTTTCGGGGAGACAATAAAATATGTAATTTTTCTAAATTAAAAAAATCATTTTGATGTTGATAAAATAAAAAAAAATCTTTAATTAACTTTTTCTATGGTTAGTTGTCTTTTTCATAGTTTAGATGTTTTTTTTCATAGTTTAGATGTCTTTTTCATAGTTTAGATGTCTTTTCCATAGTTTAAATGTCTTTTCATAGTTTAAGTTTCGTTTTTATGATTCAGACATCTTTTCTATGATTTAGATATCTTTTCTATGATTAAGGCACATTTTCTATGATTAGGAATTTTTCTTTTCTTTTCTTTTCTTTTCTTTCTTTCTTTTTTAATGTTTTAAGCATCTTTTCTATATAAAAGTTTCATCATGTAGAATATTGCATATTTCATAAAATCTTTAGGGTTTTTCTTGAAAATAAAAAAATTATCATTTAGTTAGTTTTAAATAAAAATTTTAATTTGACACTTTTCAAAAATTAGGTTTTTTTTTTTTTTATAATTAGGAATAAAAATTAGACTTCTAGGGATTTTTCTTAATAAAAATAAAATGGTTAATAAAAACGCAAATTCAACCAATCATTTTTTTATAAAAAGAACCAACCCGCTAAATTTTTTTTTGAAAGAACTACGATTGTCTGATCCGGGCTAGCGGGTACGTAGGCACCTTCGGGGCAACGATAAAGTCTGTAAAAACTTAAGTTCTTTTTTATTTTGTTTTATTTATTTATTTTTTAAAATATTATAATTAGAAAAATAATCCTATTTTCGGTAATAAATAGTGGTACCCGTTAGGGTTTAATAGGTTAGCCCCCGAATTCGGAACCCTCTGGTTCTTCATTGAATTTGAAATCAAAGACCGGTAGCCAGATCGTGATTAATCCACTCAATTGGTTACGGTTTCTTTGTCTTTTCCTGACTTCGGTCAGGTGGCAACTCTAAAAATTATTTTTAATAAAAAACCGGAATTTCTCAATTTCTTTAGTCGAGGATTAATATTAAATGGATTAGGGTTTAGTATTAATCAAGAAATGAGAAATCAATTTTAAACAAAAACCGAAAAATCAGACTCCACAATAGGCAAGCTTACTCATGCTTCAATATAATCCATTAGGTGTTTCTTCTGGAAATGCCTGAGGTTATAAAGCTTGAGACCCATAAGCCCTTCCTTACTGCATCATTTTTTTTTTTAAAAGGGTTAGTCATTATTAAATTATAAGAAAATTCAATAATCCGCAGTTGATTGGGCTTTCCTTTTCCTTTTTTTTTTTTAAAAAAGGGAAATTAAAAGAATTAATAACCTTATATATAAGTGTCCATTAGCTTTATATTTTTTTTCAATCTACTTATATATAAGTATATTCCTTGACTGTGGGTTCATAATGATTCTAATCCTATAATTAATATTTACTGACCTTTATTGCATGGTATGCGTTTGTAGTATAGTGCATTAATTGTATATTATACTTTGTTTTATATTTATTGTTATCTTCGATTTTTTTTCTATGTATTATATGGTTGCTCATGTATTATTTTGTAACATATGTATTTGTATTGCTTTTTTTTTTATTTTACAAATAAAAGTGACACAACAAGATTTAAGATCGAACCTACTAAATTGCATTAAAGTTTTTTATAAGCAAGCAAATGAATATTAGTGAAAGATTTTTTTTTTAAATATCATAAGTAAGGAATTACGATTTTATTATTTCCTATGTGAGATATTGGTCATAAAATTTTTTTCCATATGCTTTCTTTTTTCATGTAAAAACAAAAATTTCCCTATAAACTATTAAAGGATATTTGCTTTTGTAAAATTTTCTCTTTACTTTGTCTATATCTATACTCATAAAAAAATTATAAACCCAATGAGGGTCTAGCCTATTTTTTTTATTCAATTAATTTTATTGTGAGGTTTTAATAAAGTTGTAACTCTGAATTTCTTTAAAAAAAAATAAATTGTTGCACTATTATCCAATTGCCAGCTCAGCATTTGCATGTGTGGACTTTTATTATATATTAATTATTTACTTTTGTTTAGTGTTGCTTATTCGTATTGAAAATTTTGTACAATAACACACATGTATGTAAAATAAAAAAAAAGAAATAAATAATAATCTTTAGACTTGTGAATATTTGTCACCCTTCAGTAATAAACAGTCATTATCCTTAAAGCATCTCCTAATCATCTTTTTGTAACATTAGGCACTCCTCTTATAAAATTATCATCCTTTAATCATCAATTGTCCTTTTATAGCTTTGTCGTCCTCATGTTATTGTCTTTGTAATTGGGTTTTTCTATTCTTTAGACAATATTAGTAATCCAATCACCTATAACATAAGTTCTCTTCAGCATCCTTTAAGGTTTTTGAGAGCTTTTAGTTGTAAATAAGTTATCACTTTCGATCATCAATATTGTACTACTTATTCCCATTGATCTTCTACCTTTCTAATTCATCCAATAAATTAAGAAGAAGCTGGTGATTCGGTTTGTAATATTTTTTTTAAATAAGTGCTTTTGAATGTTTTTAGAATAAATTTTTCACAAAAAAAAAATCAAGATTTCAAAAGAAAAATTTGCTAATGAGTATGGATTTTACAAACTTTGAGTTACTACTTTTGAGCGGTTAAGCTCATTGTTGAAGCCCATAATCATTCTTTCTTTTTTTTAAGCTAAAACAACTGACAACAACGACTTCGGCCTAAGCCTAATCCTGGCAATCACTTATTCTAAGCCCAAAGTGCTATGTAGCCTACGAGTTAAACCTGATATTGAGGGGCAAAAGGGGAAAGTACATTGGAAATTAATAAATGAAAATGACAAAGACATAGCCCATCCTTAAGAAAAGCCCAAGCCAAACACAATCCTTGAGGAGAAGCTCATTATTAGACTTTTTCAAAAGCCTTAAACACAAAAGCTCAAACACAAACCACAGGCATCCCTACTTATCTTAATCTACGTCAAGCCAGGAAAAACCCAAACACATAGCCTATCAACTTCCTTAGAACCTTGTCCACACACCAATCCTTTCCAAGCTTAAAAGGACCTAAACACTTACTCTACAAAACTGGCTCACCTCCAATGTTGAAATAAAGCATGAAGTTTGTCTCCACTATGAATTATTCCACCAACAAACCTAATGAACTTAGGCTAAGCAAGCAACAAATGGGGTAATCTTTTAAAGGCAGAGGGGTATGTAACCGTTAGGGCATTACAGAATATCTAGTCTTATCTAATGAGATTGGGGCAAATAAGGGCAAACATGAAGGCATAAGATGTTTCATTCTTGAATTAATGAAAGTATCTCATTGTTTGAAGTGTTTAGAATGATAAGAGGCAAGCTCTAATCCTAAACATTGATCCTAAAACACTCATGATATTTGAGAGATATAAAAGTGAGGATAAAACTTGTTCCTTAAAGGGAGCCTATCTTGCATGTGATACACGAATTGAAAGGATGATAGGCATTTATTTTACTCCCTAAACACTTTTATCCCTTGTTACCCCCTTTGAGCCTTTAAGGGAAGATTTTTTAAAAGATAAATCTTATCAAGAACTATCCCATATTAGGGACTCTGAAGGTTACGACCATTGATTTTGGAGAAAATGGATATACTAACTTATGCTTCTTCGATTTAGTCAATTTATGAGCAATAATTATCATTGATAACTCGATTTCTTTAAAATGAAGAAGAGTTTCAAAACGTATACTTCACTCAAATCTATACACTCATTCAAACACCACATTGATTTTTCTCAAACACTCCCCTAAAGCCATACCCCACTTTATTGGGCTTATACATTTTGAGCTCATGGTTTTAAGGCTTGTTAATTTCTTTAAGTGAAAAACTTAAACACATGGAGGACGATCACCTTAGCAAAAGAGAGAGAGAGAGAGAGAGAGAAGAAAAAAACCAAAACAAAAAGAAAGAAAAAAGAAGAAATAACATCGAGGTGATCACATCCCAAAAAGTAGCTCAAAAGCTCTCAAAGAGTAGCTTAAAAGCCCTTAAAGAGCCCAAAACCCAATTATCTTAGAAAAGCTAGGCTCGTGAATTCCAAAATTAAAGACTTGAGTTTTCTCCTAATATCCTTTAAAATATAAACTTGGGCAAAAGATTATAAGCCTAAAGGAATGAAACTTTAATTTTATGATCCTAACCATTATATCACCCCTAATGAAAGTTTTTTACCTGAAGAAATTGATTTATCTTAAGCAATCATTGCTTGTAAAGCCGGGGTAAGCTTATCTTAGCATTTCCTATTAAGGTTCTTGACTTATAAACCTGTGTTGAGATATTAATTTTTCAAAGTTAGCTAAACACATTTCCTTTTGTTTAAGCTGTTGACCAAAAGCTTATGTTACAACCTTAAGGAAAAGACTTATCAAATCAATTAAAGTATACCACTTACAAAATTGACCATAATTTTTGGAATCATAGTCAAAAATGAAAACAAACCTTTTGAGAGTGTGAAGAAGTCCTCTTGGACTAAACAATTTAGATAATCGAGAAACTTTCCCTACTATGAAACATATGAATGCAAAAGTTAAGCATGCACAAGAAGTAATTCACCCCAAAATTGAATAGGAATTCCCTACAGCAAGAGTAACAAGGTCTTCAATTAAGTTTTTTTTTTTTTTTTCTATTCCCTCAACATAGTAGACGAGCAATCAAATATGAAGAATGAGTAGCTAATGGGTTAAAAGAATGAGCATACCACTTATTTGTAATATTTAGAGCCGGTATAAATTCGCTTACTTATTAGTAGGAAAAACATGAACCGTTTTTCAATAAAAGCATACCTTTCCCCTTTGAGTTTCAAAAAGTGAAAATTTGAGATTTTGTAGTGTGAACTTCGGTCATCCCCTAGTTAAGAACTTCAGTAATCCCTCTAGAAAATTTCAAGAATCTTAGTTATCTTTTCGTTAGGAACTTTGGTATTTTAGTCATCTTTTTGTATGATGAAAATTCAGGAGCTTCGGCCAATCTTATGAAAAATATTATTTAAGAGTCTTTGTCATTATACTAAAGAGCTTAGGCTATCTTAGGAATTTTAGGAACTTTAGTTATCTTGTATTCAAAGATCGGAAAGTTTTTGCTTGCATTAAAGAGTATCAATTATCCTAAGGATAAAAAAAAAAATTAGCCATACCTTCAAACCTTTTTGTTAAGTTTTTTTCTTTGAAAGATCTATCATTTCGAGAAGTCAATTTTTCTTTTAAGAACATCAATTTTTCGACATAGTGCCTTATCGTATCCTTTTGTTGTGTTTTTTCAAGATTGGCCCCTGATTCTTTTACCCCATCCTTTCAAGATAAACCTTTTAATCTTTTGCCCTGTCCTTTTACGATAAGCTATTTAATCTTTTGCCCTGCTCTTTCAAGACAGGCTTCTTTAATCCTCTTTCCCTATCATTTCAAGATAGGTACCCTAATATTTTACAGTAATCATTTGCCCTATCATTTTAGGACAGGCATTCTAATCTTTTTTCCTATCATTTCAAGATAGGCTCCCTAAGTATTTGCCCTATCCTTTCAAGACAACATTTAAATATTTTGCCTTATCTTTTTAATATAAGCGACCTAATTTTTTTACCTTATCCTTTCAAGATAAGCTCCCTAATCATTTGTCTTATCCTTTTAAGATAGGCCTTCCTATTTCTTTGCCACATCATTTCAAGATAGGCCTCCTATTACTTTGCCTGATCCTTTTAAGACGAGCCTCCCCTACTCCTTTACCTTGTCCTTTTAAGATGGGCTTCCTATTCATTTGCCTCATCTTTTTAAGACAAGCCTCCTATTCTTTGTCTCGTCTTTTTAAGATGAGCCTCCTGTTCCTTTGCCCTGTCATTTCAAGATAGGCAATTTAAGTCGGTATTCTTTTACCTCATCCTTTCGAAAGGAGATGCTGTTCAACTAATGATTCAAGTCAATAATTTCATTTTAGGATTTGGAAAAAATGAGTATCTCTTTTATCTTTGTAGCAAAGTTCTAATCAAACTTCCCTACAAAGAGAGGCAGTTATAGACACTTTATGTTTATTATTCTTAGGATTCTTTTCTTATTGGGTCAGATTTGAAAATTAAAAAAAAATGAAAAATAATAAAAGTATCGAGTCGAGTCAATCGCTTAAGGTTGGATTGAACAATGGTTGAAGACGTACATTTAATTTAATAGATTTTGAGTTCTTGAATAGTTGGGCTTCATTAAAAAATACTTTTTAGTCCAATCCAATATAAAGCAAATTTTTATCTAATTTATATTGGGCTAAATAGACTTAGGATTCATTAATGGGTTAGTATGTGTTTTGAGCTAGATTAAGATGGACTGAATCGGACCTAAGATAGAAAGCCTAAATATGTATGGGGTTTCTAGAAACTAGATTAAATCTTCAATGAATTTAATGAATCCAAATTGAGTATTATCGTATCTTATGAATATTAGATTTGATAAGAATGAATCTTTGCAACAAAAAGATCCAAAAGATTTAAGTTTATGATATATAAATAGTGGACATTAAGGATGAAAAATGGACGTTTTCACAATTCACAATACAATTCACGTTTGTCTCTATACATACAATTTCTACACATATCCGCATCTCACTATCTTCACACTCAATACTTTATATACATTCAGTAGCATGAAGCTACACAATCACCACAAACCCAATTTACGTTTAACATTCTATATACAATATCCTTTACTCAATACTGTCACTCTCCAAGACCAATGCATGACACAACATACATCACTGTCTTTACATCATCACATTGCATTACATGAAGTTATAAACATCTAATACCACACTCGTCAAGCACTGCACTCTAATGTCCATGTTTGTATAGCGCATACAAACACACTTCACTGATCACCATCCTCTGTACGCTACAAACTACATGCTGAACACATACGCCGACATAACACTGCACCACACGACATAGCACTCCAAGCACATAGCAATGTCTGACATCGTCTATCACAACACATCCACTATTCGAGCACTCCACATCTAATGTCCATCAACATAGCCACGTCCAGTGGTACATCAACAATGTACGTCCAATCCAATTATGATCACACGAACAATCCGACATGCTTAGGTAAATAGGTAAATTATTTCAATTATTTATTTATTTTGTTTTTTATTAGTAAATCACTTTACTTTGTTAACTAGTTTTTTTTTAGCATAAGTTATTTTTTTTTAAGATAAATTTTCATGTTTTTTAGTTAAATTGTATCTTTTTTTTTAACCAAAACTGTAATTTTTCGATATAGTTGTATATCTTTTCTCCAAAATTCATATCTTTGAAGAAGATATATATCTTGATTGTATCTTAATAGATCTTATATTTAGGGTTTAGAAAATTAATTTTTCATACGTAGTAGTTTTTTTTTTTAAATAAATAAATAATCTTAACCAGAGTTTTCTTTCAAAAGATTTAGTTAGTTAGGGGTTTTTTTAGACAGATTCATGAAATTAGATTTTTTAAGGTTTTTTCTAAATAATAATAATAACCTGATAACTAATGTAAAACCTACTAAATTTTTTCTTAAAAAAAGTAAAACTACATTGGTTTAATCCTAACTAGCGAATGTGTAGGCATCTCCGAGGCAACCATATAGAAAAAAAAAAAACCTTTTTCCTTTTTTTTTTAAAAAAAAATTGGTAATAAAAAATATTAAAAAATTCATCTTAATTACATTTACATATCTGTACATATTTTAGTATTTTTAGAAAAATTATAAAAAATAAAAACCCATTAGTTTTTTCTATCTTTACATGATGACTTAGTCTTAATAGTTTAGCTTTCGAGCTTAGATTTTCTGATCTAATTTAAAAAAAAAATAGTTTTTTTTAGAATATTTGCATATTACTGGCTAAATTAGGATTTTCCCATTCGAAAACGCTAATTTCATTTTTTACCAATTTAATTGGTTATCGACTCTAATTTTTTAAAATATTTTTTTAAGAAAAATGTTTTTCGTTAATTTTATGTTGGGTAACTTATATCGAGTGGGCCGAGCTTAATATAAGTTAAATTAAGGAAAATCAAAATAAGTCTCGATAAATAGAAGGTAGGTTATGTGTGAACCGTAGGACATAAAGCACAAATCTAAGAGTGATATGTCGATTGAGTTTAACTGAACTAGTGACTGTAGATGACAGTAAGGTTCCATCTAGCAATTTAACAGTAATTGGTTCAAGTAGATATTCCACATCAAAGAGAATGTTAAAGTATGGTGTCATGTGATTGATTGCACCTATATCAACTACCCAAGTGACCAAGCAATTATTTACAATCGGTAAACAAATTGCATTAGAAATGGACATACCTATAAATACCATGACATTAGAAACACTTGCTACATTTTCTTTGTCCTTCATAAACCTCATCATCTCCTAACATAAACTTTGTAAAAAATATTTATCTTAAAAGCCCGAACCTTTAGCAACTAACTAATCATCATCATCTAAAGGTATATGCTGAATGTTTCTTGTTTGACATATAGAGACAAATGAATTAGTTTTCACTTTCTGATTCACCTTCTTACCCTTGTACCAATCAGGATATCTAACTAGTTGAAAGTATGTTTCAAGAGTATGCCCTTCTCCTTTACAATGTCGACAAAAAACTCCTTTCTTGATTCTCTTTTTATCCCTTGTGCTGTTCTTATTCATAACAAAAGCAGCGATGTAAGTACTACTATTAAACACTCCAAAAACTTGACATTGTTTCTCCACTTGCTAAACAAGATAATAAGCTGTGTTTACGAATAGGAGTACTTCCATCGACAATATTTGATTCCTAATTCCTTTATAGGCTTCATTTAATCTTATGAGAAACTAAATAAGCCTTATATGAGACTCATATTCAATGGCAGCATTCATCTTTCTAAGAATTAATTTATTAATCTAAATCATACCGGTAGAAGAAAAATAGGAATGAAAGCACTTAGATTTAGGAAATCAAGATCTGTATGTAAGTTTGATTTAATCTTTGATCCATTGATTAGTGTTTACAATCGTAGACATGGAAATACCGAAAACAAGGGATAGAAAGAGAGAAAGGCATTGAAGGAAAAGAATGAAGTAAAAGTGAGTAATTGTAATTAATCTCTAAGTAAGGAATATAAGTATTCATACTTATGATTAATAAAGCTAACTACTCCTAACCAAAACTAGTAATTAGCAACTAAGAGAACAAAAAAGGAAAAATACAAATACACATGTAACAAAGAAAAAATAATAAATATCACATAAGCTTTCAAGTTCATCTAATATAGAAGCCAATACCGGACTCTTTATCTTTCCCTTTCCTCTCTTTCAAAGAAGCGTAATATAAAAGATTGTTACCTAAGCCATCACAATTGTTTGTTTGTTCTCTTAACATAATTGTTTTATTAATGGAAAAGCTTTTGTTTCCTAAGGAGGGGGGAGAAGTTATATATAATGTATAAATAGTCTTTATTAGGTTCAATACATGTATATCATTTTTTTAAATTATATAAATATAAATAAGATAAAATTAATTACATGATTACATAATTTTTGTTTTTTTTTTCTTAACTTGATCTATATTAAATCTTATACCCATTTAATATAGACAATTGATTAAGAGTTAAGAAAAATAGGTTTTCTTTAAATTTGAAAAGAAATTGAAATTGCCACTCGATTAAGGTTGGGAAAAGCTCTAGATTAAAAATAATTTGGTAGATTGATTTTAATTTAGCCACTATACTGCACGAAAACCAATTTTGAAGGGTTTTTTTTTTTTTTAAACTAGAGATTTAGATTTGATAGCTAATCTATTAAACCTTAATGTGTACCACTTTTAACTTTCTGAATTTAGCTTTATATTTCAAAATACCATAAAACAAAAATTTTGTATTCATAAATAAAGAAAATTAAGTCTATTTACAAAAAAAAAAATATTTATAAAGGAAAATAAAAACTTCCGCTTAGTGGGTTAGTAGGTGTCTACATACCCTCTAATAGGTATTAGTCTTTTTATAGTTCATTTTAAAAACTTTAGTGTATTAGTTTGTTTTAATTTTAAAAATCTATCGGGTTTATGTTTTTTATTTGTTTATTTTTTTACTAAAAAAATAGGAAAAGAGTCATAATTTAAAGTTTTATTTTTTTTTTGAAAATTTCTATAAGAAAACCCTAAATTGGAGATTTTTTTAAAATTCTTTTGAAAAACAATTTTCTAAGTGGTAAAAATATTCCTTTTCATTCATTATTCACCATCATTATGCTTGTTTTTTATTTTTTTTGACTTTTTTTTAGTAAATAATTAGCAAATGAACAAACAAAATGGAAAATAAAAAAAAAAACAACTTGAAATGAATTAGACGTATAGGTTAGGAAGTCAGGGTGTGGGTTAGCTTGGTTGGCTCCTCGAATCTAGATCGAGCTAGGTACAAGGGACTCAATTCGCAACTTGGTACTAACAGCAATGGTGATGGAGGCTCATTTTAGTGGATTCCAACAACCAAATGAATGGGAAATCACACTTTTGTGAGCTTTTTATTAGACTTAGGGGGTATAGACTCAATGCCGTAAGTTGTTGCGATGGTTTAGTGGGTTTTTAGAGTTGGGTCACAGAAACAAATTAAGAGTGGACAATAGAGGTCACAGCCAAGCATAGTAGAGGTGGTCAATTGGGTTCAAGTGTAGTGCTGGCCATATGCGATGCTTAGTGTTGCTGAGATCACATGAGATTAGGTCGTGTGGTTAGTTAGTCGAGTGGGGTTGGGACTTGCACATTTGGGGTTCTGTTGCAATCTTATAAGGAGATAAATCAGCGGTCTGTGGAACACGTGCGTAAGTGGCGCTGCTAATGGGTCAATGTGTTACAGTGGGTCATTGTGTAGCAATGGAGAGTTAGAGAGAAGATTGCGGTAATGATGGAGTTAGGGTTGTGATTGTGTTAGATGTGCAGTGTTGATTATGTGTTTGAGATTGCTGTGAGAGGAAAGAGAGAGGACTAAGTGGCTAGGTTTGAATTCATTGGTAGAGTGTGTGACTAGGTGTGTGGTTGGTGTTATAATAGAGTATGTGTTTGGCATGACCGGTGGGGGTGATGATGGGGTTTGCTGCTGCGACTAAGTTAGGATGTATATTGGCGGATGGTGAGGATTGGATGTGCGGTGAAGAGAGTATCAACAGCATGTAGTGTATAGATTGTGTATTCTTTTTTTATCCGATCCCTAGTATGTTATTCGACTATCCATTTATAAGATTTATATTTTGAATCTTGTAAATCTTTCTTGATCATCTCAAATCTTCTAAATAAGATTCAATCTAAATTTAAATCTTTTATAAATCCCACCTTTATGAATTTAACAATATTATCATTAGATTTATGATTTTCACCAATCATTTAGCTATGATTTTATTAAATCCACTTAAAAACAATAAAAATTTGATAAGATATATAGTTATATTTAGATCTTATACACTTAACTAATTTTCCTCTCTTTTTGTTAGCTTGTTAGAAAAAGAATGACAAAGGGGATGATGCTCATGTCAGCTATGTGGCCCAACAAGATATAGCCTGTCCGGACATGAAATGTGGCTCCCAACAAATGCTAAAAAAAGAAGATGGCACATGTGTGCCTAGTAATGACTTCTTACTTATATTCCTTTTCAAGACCAAGTGTTGCACTGAATAGCTACTAGCCTGTGCCAATATAATTAAATTGTACTTAAATTATGTGGTCATTTAAAATAAAGAAATTGCCTGGACAAAAAATGAAGTAATCCAAATCTACTAACCCCAACTGAAACCTAAATCCATTTTCCTATTATTTTTATTTTTTTAATTGAAAATTTCTCCTTTTTTATGCTTTTTCTAATTTTTTGTATTAGAACCCTTTTCTTAAAATTATAAGGGTAAAAATGAGGTGTATATAATTACCAATGCTAAATTGTATCTTGAACCTACGATAGGAAATTAATCCTTTAAAGTTACTTTTGCCTAAAATTTTCTAAAGTTATAAATCAATAATGGTTGTCATCTTGATTTGGAAATATCATGTGATATCATTGAGATGTCATCCTTTTTTTTTTTTTCCAAATATCTAGATAAGAATAGCTATTAATTTGTAGGTTTAGAAAATTTGAAGAAAAAAGCAACTTTAAAGGATCTAAATCTAATGTAACATCATAATTTACAAAATGTAGCATTAAATAGCTATCATTTAATGAATTGGGTTCCATTGTTAAATCCTATTTCCTATATGTGATTTTATTTCCTTATTTGTTATTTATGTTAAGTATATAATAAAAATAATGTGATAGTGAAATAGTTAATGTAAGCCTTGCAATTGAAAGTTCGAATTCAATATGTAAGATTTAGGACGATTGGATAAAGTGTCCGATTGAATCTAAATTATACAGCAAAACTAGAAGTATTAGTAAAAGTGACTCCGTAAGTTTGAATTTAGAAAAATAAGTAATAAAAGAATAGAATATTATAATATTAAATTATAAGTATATTACTCGTTATTTATTGAAAATACGTAAAAACAAGTTTTGATTATTAATTAGTCGCTAGAGATAAATTATATGTACATTAAAAATTATAGAATAATATAACAATATTTAGGAGTATTTACTTATATTCTATATGTATTTACATGTACGTAAAAATATGCGAAATTACTTGAAATGCCTTAAAAAAACTAAAATAATACCAAATAATTAAAGAAAATTGCCAAAAAAAAAATCAAGGAAAAATTAGAAAGAATAAAAAGGAAAAGTAGGCGTTTGTCTAAAATTAGGTCGTGGTATGTTAGGGTAGAAAGAAAAAAATTGAACCAATTAAAATAAACCAATTAGAAAGCAAAATGGGAAGAAGATAAGGCTAAATATCAACTCAAAATTAATAATAAAAAAAAATCCTTATGTAGCTTTATAAAAACCCAAACCTTAACTAAAGCTCATTTGATCTATTTGGAGTGCAAAAAAATTAGAGAGAACCGAAAAGAGAGAATTAAGGTTTTTTATTTTTAAACTTAGAAAAAAAAAATCTATACAATTAGGGATTGTAGACCAATCTCACGACCCACGACCTACAACCACTTGTAAGTAAATCGCTGCCACCAAAACACCCTACCACTATTGCTTAGTTTGATCAATAGCCTTAGGACCACCACTAGTGGCTGAAAGTTTAATGGTTAGGTGAGTCCAATTTTAACCCGATTATGTTTAATTTATTAAAATTATCAATTTTATCCAAAAAATTATCAATTTAAGTATTCTGATGTTTTTATGTATATAGATTTACAGAAAAATATTACTTTGATTCAATTATATCTAGAAATATGTAGTGCTTAAAAAACCGTGTATACCTAAATATATTTCGATTTAGAAATAAATAGCCTTAGAAATATAAGTTTAAGCTCAAAATTTTTGTGTAGACTATTTAAGGGATGTAGAATAATGCTATGAAGCCTTTCTTCCAGAAATGAATTTTTGAAAATTTAAGATAATTTTTAGGCCTTTAAAATATATGTATATATATATGATTAGTGATTTTAGGGTTAATTAATAATTAACTGAATAATTACCGATTTAGTATATAATGAAGTGTTTTAAGATGTTCATATCTGATGTGATATTTGTAGTATTTATGCTGTTAAATGTAATTATTAGAAATATTTTGTAGAAAATATATGTAATTTTAATAGTGTGTGGAATTGGAATTATAATAAATATTAAATATTAGGTTAAAATAGATAATATAATAATATTAATACATAATAAATCTAGTAGGAAACATAAATTTAGATAATTATATGAAAATATACATTTTTCTTACATTGAGAGTGAATTTAGTAATTTAGTACATAAGTAAGGACTAAGGTATACCATATAAGTTAGAATATTGGTTAAGGACTAAAAGTGGTGTTTAGGATACCTAAATATAATATGATTAACTTCACATTATAGTTTAGAATGTATTCTTTGGATTTACGTATAATACTCATAGTTGGAATTGATTTAGAACCTTAATTGGAATCGAATTTAGAAATAAACTCTAAAACTAACCTACAATGAATCGATAATAAATAATATATATATATATGAAAAATTGAGTTAAATCATATCTTATAGTTTATATATATCATAAAGATATAAGTACTAAAAGAGCATTTATATTATAGGACATGCAGAGACAAATGACCTACGACAAGTTGAGTAAGCTAATTGAGAACTTCAAGTAAGTTGGGTTCAATATTTTATTGTATTTTAAAGTACCACTTTAAAGTATTCGAAGGTTTAGGATTGTGTATGATTGTACTTGTAGATAGTTGCATACATGTGCTTGTATGTATTCAACTTTGCATTGAAATCTATGTTGTGTTTAGTGTTTGTTGTGAATTGAATGGTGTAAAATTATTTAATCACTTTAAACTGTACTTAATCATAACCAACTTAAATGCCTAATTCGACATACATTACAACCCTTTAAGAGACTACTAGGATTCTTCAATCGCACACTGATACCTTTGAAAAAGACAGTGCTGGATAGCATAATGGTTTTTTTTTTTTCCATCTTTACCCGAACTAAATGATATGAGAAGAGGTTACAGTAAGGATGAGAGCAATGGTTTAAAAGATAGTCATAAGGGGAACAATATCCTCATTGCATAAACCTGGGTTTGATTGTGAGCTGTTGTATAAACATCATAACTTCTTAACCTGGATTAGAGTAGGTAGAATTACTCTGATTTAACGACAGACCAAACCACGCTGTGTGATGGCATTTACTCATTACATGGCAAAAAATTAATTGTTTGATAATTCTGTTTGTGTTTGTTATGAATTTATAAGTGTCTAACCTTACTTACGGAGCTGTGGTTGCTTGTACTCATATAGAATTTCTTGTAAGTTTTGACTGATATGTCACGATATAATTATCTTGAGGCCAGTTTCTTTTTAAAGTTATGAGAAGTGAGGATTAATTAGCTATATGAATGAGTTTTTTAATGTCTTGTTAATATTTTTAGGTTTATGAACCAATACAGTGATATGTTCATTAACAGATTACCGTAGTATGTTTAATTTCCTAGGATTATAAGACAATATGAATGTAATTATGTATATATAACTTAAGGTTCTAATTTTTACGTAAATTTTAATATAAATTTTAATTGAATTATTTACTTCAATAATAATCTCAAAGGAATTTTACAATATTCTAAGCATAGAGAAATTTCACACGTTAAGGCAAATCCTAGAATAAGGAGCATGGTAGATGGTGATCAAAAGCAATGAAGCATCAAACTTTCAATTTACTTAATGCCCAAAAAAATAAAATAAAATAAAATTTCTATTTAGTTCACACTTTTAGCATAACACCATGTAATATCTATGATCCAGCTGGAATATTTTTGTCCTTCCATAGGAACGAATGACAATGATATAGGCTTGAATCTTTATTTTTTTGTTATAGTCATTGTTAATTTACAAAAAGAAAAGAAAAGCGTGTATTTCTATTTGGTAGGTGAATTAACGTGGCCGCTTCCTTGGTGTTGAGTTTCCATATTTCTTCTTTACTTTACTTGTCAACTATGTTCATTACCCTATACCATTAAGTCTCCACTTCCTTAGCTTCGAATCATAACTTATTGTTTATTAATAACCTTTAAAATATCTGTAAACTCTCGAAGGATTAAAGAATCTTCTCTTTTTTATAAATTTCTTAAACCATTTAACTTTGAAAAAATAGAACTACATGTTTTAGTAGTTTGGTGAGAGCAAGCTAGCTATTATTGCAATGACGTCCCTGCTGCTGTATGCCTAAACTTTATATGTAGGATAAAAAAGAAAGGTAAATTGTAAATATATCTTTTAAACCGTGGGTAGGTACGCATAAGTTTTATAAATCTAAAAAAGTGTAAATTTCCTTTTTTTTTTTAATAACTTTTTAAAAAAGTGGAGATTCATCTTTTTTAATATATATAAGATCATTTTTTTTTTATAAATCTAAGAAAGTGTAAATTTTTTTTATAACTTTTAAAAAAGTGGACATTCATCTTTTTTAATATATATAAGATCATTTTTTATAAATCTAAAAAAGTGTAAATTACTTTTTTTTATATATATAACTTTAAAAAAATGTAAATGATTTATGGGTGTATTTGCAATAGGATAGGTATGAAACTTACATGTTTAATCCAACTTTGTACTACATTTATATGTATATATACGTGCTTTTGATAGAAAAAAAAAAAACTTGGAAATGAATAATATATATAAGATCATTTGAGTGATAATTCATGAAAATGGACCAAACTCAAGTATAAAGCTACTCCAACATGGTGAATATTTGAAGCCCATGCATTTAGGTGAAGTTGTGGTAAGACACTCTATAATAATAATTTCATTGTAACCTTCTTCCTTAAGAAGAGTTATTACAATATTTAGTTGTATATTAAAGCTGCAGGGGAACTCTATTTAAAAAAATATTTATTTTTTTTATAGTCATTGTAAATTTATTCTTCAGAATACCCTCATTAGAATCAAAATCAGAAGATGACGACTTTCAATAATAAATACATTCAGACCAAGGCCATTCAATTCCAACAGCCCATTCCCATGTTCAGCTCCCTCCAAGTCCAGCAAGAAGCCTACACGCCCAGCCACGTTCAGCCCGTCTATACCATTGCAGGTCTTCATGCACATAAAATACGCCTGTTGGATAATTACGAATCAAATTTAAATAGGTTTTATTCACTTTAATATCTTTAATATTACAGATATAGATATGAATAAGAGCATATTCACGAAACATACAGGTTCTTTTATTTTATTTTCTCGTGAAAGATATAGATGGATCTCTTCTTTTCCTCTTGTTTCTATAACAATCACATTTATTGTTATTTTTTATGTTGCACATTTATTAATTATGAATTAAATAGTTTTGCAGGATGAAGTATGGTTTGATGTATTATTTTCATTTTGGATCCTTTATATGTTATTTTTTCAATTATTTGAATGTTTCTATTATTCAATTTTCATGATTTATGAATATGCCATTAAGCTTGTGATTTTTTTTTTAATTTTCTGTAAATTAGAATCTAGAAGACTTGCATATAAAAATTGGAATAGCTTTATTTTAATTGTAATATGGATATATATTATGTGCATATTAGATTATATTTAAAATTGATGCAGTTAATGTAATTAAAATTGATTATTTTGATATAAGGATATGCAAGAAAATTAATATTAATTACAGTATTTAGATTTGTGAAAGGAACTTATTAATTATAGTAAAAAATAGGGAATGATGATTCTTAAGTATGATGCTAACATAAATAGACATGGATGAGAGCCGAAGTTAATAGATTTATCGATAAGATCTCATCTGGATTTTAATGAAATCTATTTAATTTTATTTATTTAAATCTTATTTGCTAAATTTAGAATTTATTTAATATTTTTAAATTTAAAATAATATAAAATAAAGATGAGTGGTAGAATGGTAATAATCCGTTTAAAAAAAAATCTTAAAAAAATGCGAGATTTTTCATACTTAAAACACATCAATCACTGTTTAAAGATATTTTAAAATCAAATTTAATACCACGATTATTGCATGGTCGGCCGTTAAATGCTCCTGCTTATTGCCGCGTCATCGTCCCTATGCAACACCAACAATGACAGGCGACAAATCCTTTCATCGAAAATGACAAAACCACAATAAACGGGTAGTTTACTTATTTTCCTTTCTATCTTCCCTCTGTTACCTCATGGTCCAAAATGTCAACATTTTGATATATACACCCTCAAAACAGTCCCCACTAAATAGAGTAGAGGAAGAAGAAGAAGAAGAAGAGGACGAGTGGATCCCAAAACTTGGTTCTTCCATGGAAGTTGATATGAAGAGTCCTGTTTACTTAATCAATGAAAAAGATGATTGTCTTTTGATAGACCGTGGAATTGGACAATTTGGGTGTTTTTCCTTTTCCTTTTTACTGTGAATTCATTTTGTGATTTTTAATATATATATATATATATATATAAATTAATTGGGGTGTTTGATTTCTGGGTTGACGAAGGTGTTCGCATTATAGAAGAAGGTGTAAGATCAGAGCACCTTGTTGTGATGAGATATTTGATTGCAGGCATTGCCATAATGAATCAAAGGTTTTTCATTATTTCTTTTATTTCGCAGGCATATCATTTATTTATTTTGCATTTTTTAAAAAGATTTAACTTTGATGTTTTAATTGATAGAATTCCGTGGACATCAGTCCTCGTGATCACCATGATATTCCTCGTCATGATCTAAAGAGGGTAAGTAAAGTTCTGGTTCTTCTTCTTATTCGTTCACCTTATTTTATTAAGTCTTTCTATGTATCCTTTTTACTCTCTCTCTCGCTCTTTCTTTTTCTTTTCTTTCTTTTTTTTTTTTTTTTTTTGCTTGGGGGAGGTGGTGGTGCTTCTGTTATGGATTGTTCTTTTGTTTTTGTTTCTTTTTTACTTCTTTTGTGAATGAAGACAGGGGAGTAGAAGATCATCTATGTCTTTCACAGAATCTTTTTTTTTTTTTTTTGTTTTGGACTTATTGTTTGGTAAATTAGTCGAAAAGGAAAGCCAGTGGAACTAGAGGGAAAGGAGAGAAGAGAGGAAGTGGGGAAAATGTTTCGCTTCTTAAGTTTTGGTAAAATGATAAGAGGAAATTAAGAGAAGTAAAATCATCGATTGTTTTCACCTTCGTTGCGGTTCAAAAATTATGGAGACGGGCTCGTGTTAATAGCTGCTTCAAGGCACTCGTTAATTGCTGTAGTACACAAACAATAAAACTGGCAGCTAAAACAAATCTTTGAGGCCACTTAACGCGTGCTTTAGAGCATCCATTAGCAAAATCATATTCGAAAAATTATTATTTGTTTAGGCATCTTAAGTTGCATAGGTATTTCACACAATAGAAATAAAAGCTATACTTTCTTTGGAAGGTATAGCATCATAGTTTTTTTCCTTCAGCTGGACAAATCAGGCAAAACTTGTTATGCTTGTTAGGTTCTGTTTCTCATGATAATGCCTGAAAACTCATGCTATTGTTTGATTTCCATAACAGGTAATCTGCTCCTTATGCAAAACTGAACAAGATGTGAGTTCCTCTTTGCTCCCGCATCAGCTTAAGCATTCTGTTGTTCAAACAATGTGGTTAATCAGTTCCCCATTGTGGTAGCAGGTTCAACAGAAATGCATTAATTGTGGAGTTATCATGGGGAAGTACTATTGCTCAAAATGCAAGTTCTTCGATGATGATGTGAGCAGAGTAATCGAATTAGAATCTAGATCTGAATGAAACAGATTTCAATACATGAACATTGTCGATGAGACGCTTTCTTTTGATAGGTTTCGAAGAATCAATACCATTGTGACGAATGTGGCATCTGCAGGTCTGAACTTTTTTCACCCTTCCTTATGCTTTTGAAATTTTTTGCATCTTATCAAACTAGGTATTGTGCAAATGCAGAATTGGGGGTCAAGAAAACTTTTTTCACTGCAAAACATGTGGTAAAGACATCTTTCAGTTAGTCAATTATTTAACATCTCTTTGGTGGCCGTGCATTCTCTAAATTAAGCTGCATTCCTTTGCTTCAGGATGTTGTTATTCAATAATATTGAAGGATTCACACAAATGTGTGGAAAGAGCAATGCATCAAAATTGCCCCGTTTGCTTTGAGGTGGGTACAGATAATTATGTCATTACATATATATGTACAATAAAGACATATAATCTTGTTCTGGTTTTGCAGTATCTTTTTGATACCATGAAAGATATTACTGTCCTGCCATGTGGCCATACTATACATTTGGAATGTGTGAGAGAAATGGAGCAACATTTCCAGTAAGTATCTATTAGCAGAAGGTTAACAGTTGTTTAGTTTCTACATGTGTAAGGTTTGATCTATTGATGTGTTAGTCTTGCATGAAACATTTCCCGTGCTTTTTGCGACATTTTGTTATAATTGAAGCCTTTGACTTTGTCAAACATTTTAAGATGTTGCCATTACTAGTGAATTGTAATGGCAAGGGATGATTTGGAGGTAAAAGTCGCAGTTTTCTATGGCTAATGGTGGCGGTCCACTCTCAAAAAGAAAATGTCAAATGAAAATGGAGAAAATGATTTTCATTTTTTAAAAGGAAAAATTATTTTCCTCACATTCTATCAAATATTTAATGTAGTTTTTAACCACCACCACTTGTAGCCGGGTATTATCATCACCTTCCACCAACATTTATGTCTAAAAGCCACTAGTACATACAGCCCTACGTGATCATTATGATAGTATTTGCCCATTGCAAAAGTTTGATTATGGGGAAAAAACAAAAATCTGCAAAATAATTCATGTGAAACAAAAACACTCTTAAGAAAAGAAGATTCTTCTTCAGTTTTCCACAGTGATCAATAAATTTGTTAGTGACACCTTATGTTGTCTCTCCAGGTACTCCTGTCCTGTTTGCTCGAAATCATTCCGCGATATGTCCCGTGTTTGGGAGAAATTAGACCTTGAGGTACTCCTATACAAAGAACATGTAAGATAATCGCTCATGCTCTTGTTCATGACTGTTAGTTATGCGGAAAATTTCAGGTTGCTTCAACACCAATGCCTCAGATATATCAGAACAAAATGGTAAGGAGTTGGTACTTGCAGGACTGCCTTTTAGTGCAATTAATATGTTATGTAATACAAAACTGGTATGTGCCAGGTATGGATACTCTGCAATGACTGCGGGGAAACAACAGAAGTAAATTTTCATATCCTAGGACACAAGTGCTTGAAATGCAATTCCTACAACACCCGACAGACACGCGGACGGTCAGCTTCTTGCACATCAAATATTGAGGAATGATGGTATTGGTATCCTGGCTTCTGAAATATGTGGAGAGAAAGTACTTCTCCAACAGCAGCAGTAGGAATAAGAGATTTGCAGGAGATATTTCGGTCCTAAAGCCCTTGAAGATTTGCAGTAACATGCATTCCTTCGTTCTTTGCTTAATCATGCTCCTTTTAGTTGCATATCGTGGAGTCTTGATGTATAAAAGCTGATTTGTACCATCAAGTGGCTCGATGATAAACTTGCAGCCTTTTCTTTTTAGTAACTCTCTGTTCCTTGTCTGTGTATCAGTTGACAGCTCTTGCCTCTTATTGAGGCGTGAGTGTGATGGAATACAAACTATTTCGTAACCAAATTCTAATATTATTCAAATCTTCTGAGGTTCAATCATGTGAAACAAGAAGTTGGACGAGTTAGTAAAAAGGTAGCGACTAGCGATAGTTTTCTTATAACCATACTCTTGCATATGACAAACGCATGAAGACTTCTTGCAAATATTATTTGGAAACAAAGGCTATATAAATATAAAATAATATTTTGTGTAGATTCTTTTATTGAAGCACGTGCATTGTGGACACATTATGGGTGCATATTATTATTCTAGTAGTTGTCCAAATGGCTTTTGCTGTTCCGTAAGATCTCCCGTCCATCTCTTTGGAAATTGTTCTGAATTAACAACTTCCATATCACTTTGACATAAATAAATTTTCAATTCTATCCTCTAGTTTTTCTGTTCCATGTTTGTAAGAAAATTGTTGGGGCTTATTGTAAGCTTTTCTTATTGCACATTCAAAATGTAGGAACTAGTTTAGAATAGAATTGCAATTTAGGGTTTCCATCTCCTTTCCCACATTTGAAATTGGCATTAGAAGGTTGAGTCGCGATTTCCCATAATCAAGGATATGGAAGAATTCGATTCAGCTTTAAAAGGGTGGAATTGCGATCTCATATCGTCTTTTTATTATCATTAATTGAATTACTTATTCAACAATCAATCTAATTATAAAATCCAATAATTAATTATGTTTTTATCTAATTTACTATATACATACATTCCATTCCTTTTTATTCTGTAGAAATTTTTTAAATATAAAAATAAATTTACCATTTAAAGGTTGATTTCATTGCATAGACTATTTTTATATACAAAACATGATATTAGACTCTTGCTAGATTGTGTATCAATGATTCCATAATTTCTCTACTCCATTCTTTAGCCCTCCTTTTGAACGAATCCGTCTTAAAGATGATATTGTTATTGTCTTACTGGCAAACTTCTTTTAACTAACTTATGAAACCTTAGTTGCGGCAACCTCATTAGGTGAAACTTTACTTTAACTTTTTTTCTTTTAATTTTTTATTTATCCCAAAGCACATTAGTTAAAACTCAAAGGGCCTTGATCCGGCACTTTCCATGCAACAAGTGGGGCATGTTTTTTAGTAGGCATCGATGTTTTTAGGTGATTGAATAAATTATGCTTTATGTATCTTTTCATGCTTATATCAACATCACATAATCTTTGAAGATTTAACCATCCGTTGAAATTTTAATTAAAGTCCTCAATATACACCGAGGTTTAGATAAAAAAAGAAGAAGAAGAGTATATATAGAGGTTTTAGAATAGAGGTTTATCAAGAACTATCTGCATTTGTATCATGATATAAATTTTTTGTAAGGTTTTATTGTTATTTTTTTTTACTAGGCTAATGATGGTGCATATTGATAGGACACTTTAAGCATGGACCCCTTAGGTTCGACAAGATCTATTAAGCCTTACTACCCCAAGCTCACCTCCGTAGGCTTTGGGCCTAAACTTGAACTGCTTAGGCCCATTAAACAAGGCAACGACAATAATTTATAAGATAAGGATAAAATGGCCACGTCCTAAATATTAGGGACATGTTGGGTATGATAGCCCCACTCTCCACACTTTTGAGAGAAAATCTTTCTCCCAATTGATCTTCAACTGCCAGCTCCACTCCACTATAAATACTAGATCATTGCACAATAGTAACCCTTTTTACATGCTCTACATTTTAAACTTCAATATTACCCACGTGTATTATACACTCACAAGAGCTTACTGTTAACTTAAACATCAAAGTAGCCATATTGAACAACATCCCGATGTCCCCTCAATATGTGTCATTTTGCAAGCCTAATACATGTAGACCTCAATCGACTACTGGTAAGAACTGAGAAACGACATGTAGTGCTATCTGTGGGAACAAGAATTCCTACACTTGAAATCTTAAACACTTTAAACACATAACTCACGTTAAGCCTTTTGACATCATGTCTCAACACAACGAGCAAGGAATCAACAATTGGTGAACAACTAACTTGGGGGCAACCAGTCTCTCCCAAGAGCTATGCTAGAAGAATGCTTGGAGCACACGGAGCACTTGGTTGAGCAATATGCTTAGCAGAATAAGGTGCTTTGTGCTCACCTGGAAAAAGTGGAGCACCGTAGCATACAAACTCACTACTTCAAAGCATCAGATGCCCATACTAGGTAGGATAACATCCGGCAACAGCAATAGAATGGAAGGGATCAACAACCCAATCTTTTGTTGCGCGAGCAACCAACAAGGTCTGCAACTACTCGTGATCGAGCTTTAGCTGGCAACGAGTAAGAAGTCGATTCGCAGGTAGTCTAAGCTCATTCGATTACACAACGAGCTCATCCGATAAACAATGTCAACTTAAACAAGCTCTATGCAATGTTAAGGTGGCTCTCTCAATAGCATGGGACTTTGTTGTGAACTGTGACTAAGAAAAGATAAAGCTGGTTGTTAAATGGGTGTAAACTTGCAGAAAACTTGAAAAAGGATTAATGGAGAAAGTGCAAAAGGGGAAAATGAAGAATGAAACAATAAGCAAAACCCATAAACAACTCTAGAGAATATGACGTACCAATGAAATTTTTGAGAACTCATAACACAATTCGATATGTCGTACGAATTGGTTCGGTGAGGTTACTCGCTACCTAACCTTACTTAAGGGAAATGATAAGAGTGTTGTTGAGAGTAAACAAATAGGATTTATACAAAGAAGAAAAATACTCAAAAGTGTATTAAGGATGATTTAATGTCTACAGCTACAAGTATAAGGGTATTTATACCCATATGCTAGAGTAATTTGCCTAAAAAGGAAAAGACCAAAAGAGCATTTCTTAAGGAAGTAAAATCAGGATACAAAAAGGTAAAAATAACTATATACAGTGGCGATGCTACAATAGTGAGGTTGTTAGAAGATGCGGGTAAAAAAGTATGGACAATCGGCTTGTTTGAGCAGGGATGACTTTATTAGTTCGAAGTCTCTCTTTTTTGGCTTTTCGGCAAGGAAGATGCTGAGTAATTGGTCAACTCGAGCGCAAGAGAGTAACCTTCTATTTGGTATACTATAGAAAAATGGGTGGTCATATGGATCAGCATGAAGGGAGACTCGGCAAGGAGGTACTGAGACTCGGCAAGGAGGTACTTTGCCTCGACAAGGGTCGAGTAGAATAGAAGGATTCGTCGAGTCAGTCTCTCTAGTCCTCAGGCTCAACTACAAGTTAAGGGTTTGGCGGCCTAATTCCCATCATTCTCTCCAGGTTGTTTTAGATTTAGGATCAAATCCGAATGGTCTTCTTACAGTTCTCCATCAAGATGATACGAATGAAAGTTGGCAATGTTGAAGGCGTTAGAAACTCCATAGCCTTCGAGCAATTCCAATTTGTAGGTATTATCATTTATCTTCTAGAGGATTCTAAAAGGTTCTTCTGTAGATAATTTGTTCTTCCTCTTGTTCAAGAACCGTTCTTTGTTGAGGTGTATCCATACTAAGTCTCTTGGGTGAAATTGTTTGGCCATTCGACCCTTGGTCTTTTCTCATAGTCTTCTAGCAACTTGGTTGATGTACCAAGTGATCTTATTATAGATGTGTTAAAGAGATTGTGTTCTGGCCGATGCAACAAAGTCCTCTTGCGCGGGTACTAGTATAGGGGCATTGTCAAGGGGTAACTCAAGATTAAACCCATAGACTACCTCAAAGGGACGTTGCTTGGTGGTATCATGTACTATTCAATTATAGGTGAACTCAACTACTGGTAGGCTAACGTCTTGATTAACCAAGTTTTTGCCTATTATAATTTAAAGCAGTGACCTTAAAGTATGATTAACCACCTCTGTTTGGCTGTCAGTTGAGGGGTGACATGAGGTATTGAAGAGTAATTTGGTTCCCAGTCGACGCCATAGGGTTCTTTAGAAGTGGCTCAAGAACTTCAAGTCTTTATCAGAGACTATACTTCTCGACATGCCGTGTATCTGTACAATCTCCTACAAGAAAAGGGTTGCAATAATCGAAGTATCGTTAGTTTTGGTGCAGGGCACAAAGTATGCCATCTTATTGAACCTAGCCACAATAACCATTACAAAATCTTTGCTTCGGACAATTCGCAGTAGTCCAAGGACAAAGTCCATGCTTAATTCAATCTATGGTCTTATTGGAACAAGTAGAGGCATTGCTTCCCTTTGCTCGGTTCAGCATTTAATTTTTTTTGCATACGATACAATTTTCGACAACTCGGTGCACATCTCTCCTCATTCTTGGCCAAAAGAAGCGGCCATTCAACAATTCATAGGTCTTCCTTTCTCCAAAATGTCCAGAGAGACCTCTATTGTAGACTTCCCTAATTAGTAGCTCCTTTAGTGAGCAATTTGGCATGCATAATTTTCTTTCTTAAAACAAGTAGCCATCCTCTATATGACACTTGTTTACCCTCCTCCTATTGACGCATCGCGAAATTAGGGGTCCAAGGTGTAGATCCTTAAAGTATTGTTTTTTGATACTTGCAAACCCAAATAGTCTGGTTTGTAGTTCTGATAAAAGCATATACCTCTTCAAAAGAGCATCTGTAACTATGTTGCTCTTTCCTGTTTGTTTATTACAAAATTGAATCTTTTAAGGAATTTAACCCATCTTGCCTACCCTTCGACAACTTAGTTTGACTTTAGAGGTACCTTAGTGACTTATGATCACTATATATGACAAATTCTCTTGATATTAAATAATGTTTCCATACTTGCATTGCTCGGATCAGTACCAAAAGTTCCTTGTCATAGACTAAGTAGTTCAGCTACGGTCCTTGAAGCTTCTCACCGTGGAAAGCAATTAGTCAGCCTTCTTGCATCAAGATAACGCCTATTCCAATGCTCGATGTGTCACATTCCAGCTAAAAATTTTTGTCGAAGTCAGGAAATATTAATACCAGGGCAAAGGTCAATCTTTCTTTTGTCTCGACAAAACTCCTCTCCTCCCTTTCTCCTCATCAGAAGTTGGTGTTCTTTTTTGTTAACTCGGTAAGTGGTGCAGTGAAGGTATTGAAATTTCTAATAAATCTTCTATAAAACAAAGCTAGTTCGTGGAAACTTCTTACGTTGGCACAAGTAGTAGGAGTTGGCAACTTGATAATTGATTGAATCTTTTCATCTTCGACTTACAAACCTTATCTATTGACTATATTCCTCTTGGAAAAAGCAACATTTCTTTAAATTGTCGAATAGTCTTTCGGCACAGAGGATATTTGGGACCACTCTGAGATATTTACAATGACTCGGTATGTCAACACTATAGACAAGGATGTTGTCAAAGTAAACTACGACACACTTCCTTATGAGATGTCTCAATGCATGGTTCATAAGTCTCATAAAAGTGCTCAAGGCATTCAACATGCCAAAAAGCATGACCATCCATTTGTAAGGTCCGTGTTAAGTCTTGAACACAGTCTTTCACTTGTCTCTTAGCCTTATGTGGATTTGATGGTGGCCAGATTTAAAATAAATCTTACTAAAAATCTTAGCTCTACTAAGTTCATCTGTCTTTTAACTTAGGGATCGGATACTTGTATTTGATCGTGATCTTGTTCATAGCTCGGCTATCGACACATATTCACCAGGTTTCATCCTTCTTTGGTACTAAAAGTGCAAGTACAACACAAAGGTTGAGACTCTCTCTTACATAGCCTCTCTTTAGCAACTCATTGACTTAACATTAGAGTTCAAAAGCCTGCTTGGGATTCATCCGATAAGCTGGCTTATTCGGCATTATAGTACCGGGTACTAGGTCAATGCAGTACTCTATATTTCAACTTGGGGCAAGCCCTTAGGTAGGTGTTCTAGGAAACAACTCCTTGACTTCCTAGGGTAACTCACTGTGCTCCTTTATTTCTAGTAGTTGCTTGATTGACTTGAAGGTTGGCTCATTAGTATTGATGGCCTCTTGTGGCTCGGCTTTACTCATCACTAAAGTCTTTTTCGATCTGCAAGCAAGTTTCGTCTGCAACTTATGAACTTCTCTTAGCGGCATCAAGTTTAGTATAATCTTTCGATCATCCTTCTTGAACATATAAGCGTTCCTATAGCTGTCATACATAGCTCTCTTATTAAACAACCATGGTCTTCTTAGCAACATATGAGAAGCGCACATCGGTAGTACATCGTAGAGAATCTGGTCAGAGTAATTCCCTATAGTGATCGGCAGTAGTATTTAGCGAGTGACATGTAATGCTCCTTTTTCATTCAACTAGTATAACTTGTACGGTCTCGGATGTGCAACAATTGGCAACTTTAGTTTTGAAATCAGCTGATGCTACATTGGTGCAGCTTTCACTATCCATGATGAGGGCGTACATCTGATCATTTACCTTGTAGGTGGTATGGAACAAATTCTTTCTCTACTCCTCTTCTCACGAGGGTTTCATGTTCATAGTACGTTAGACAACTATGAGTAATTGATCTAAATCCTCAAGAAACATGTCCTCCTCAATCAGTTCTTTCTCTACAGGAAACTCCTCCTTCTTGGGTTCGTCATTAGTGTTTTCTACTTCTAGCTTTGGGATGTCTCCCTTAATGACCATCGTCCTTTGATTCGGGCATTGAGTAGCGATGTATCTGAACCCTTGACACTTGAAACACTTGATCTAGCTGGTCTTCCTACCAAACCCTTATCCTTTCTCATAAGTTTGGGTCCGCACTTTATCATTAGGTCAGTTTTTTTGCTTAATTCTTACATCAACCTTTCTACTCGGCTTTGTACTTGACTAAGCTTGGTGACTTGCCTGTCCGAGTCGGCTAGTCGACATACTCGCCGGTACTCGGCTCCTTTTTTGCTTCTTTACATGTTGGGCAACTCTAACAACTTCATCCATTATGTCAAATCATTAGAGTTCTACAATGTCCCGAATGTCTCCTTTTAACCCAGTAATAAATCTTGAGACTGTTCAAGTTGGTAGCTCCTCCATTTCGCAACGTATCATAAGCATTTGAAAGTCTTAAACATACTCATCAATTGTTCGGCCTCCTTATCTCAGCTCCTGAAGCCGAGTAAAAGTGTCTTGGAGATAGGTTTTCGGTATGAATCTATTTCTAAGTATTCTCTTTATCTCTAGCCAAGTATTAATCTTTCGATACCCCTTTCGTCTCCTCATGGCTTGAAAATTCTTTCACCATATGGCAGCATATCCAAAGAACTCAACAGTAGCAGTTCTCACCTTCTCATAATTCTCGCACTAAATATTGATCAAACATACACTCTACCTTCTCTTCCCATTCTAGATATTCATCAGTATTCCCAGATCTATTGAAACTCGAAATTCAAAGCTTCACATGGTCAGATACTCTGGGGACTCATACTTGCTCTTCTTTAAACTGCTCTTCTTCCTCTTCATCAAGCTCCTTTAGGTCTATCCTTTGCCTTACTCATCCGCTAACTCCTTTACCTCGAATGGGTTAAGCTGGGTTTTGATCTCTAATAGATTGAGTAACTTAGAGAGTGTTTTGTACGGCCTCAATGAGTCAGTAAGACAACGCATGAATAGTTCAAGTCAGATCTACTAAGAGGTTAGCTACCTTATTAAGCCTCTCGTCAGTACTTTTGGGAGTTCCTTAAACTATCGTCCATGGTAAACAACTCTACTATCATCACTTGTCCTAACATTCATACTTAGGTCTCTCATTTTTCTTCATAGATTCAAAGCTCAAATAAACACCTCATGAATTTGATAATTAACAATACAACAGTCAATTGAACATAGTAACTTGCTTATGCAAAACAGAGTATAATAGAACTTCAAGAAGAATTACTACAGTTTACACAAAACCTCTACTCTGATACTAAGATGTTGCAAACCGTAACTAAAAATAGATAAGGCCGATTACTAGAGGGGTCAAGATTGCAGAAAGCTCGAAAAATGATTAATGGGGAAAGTGCACAAGGGTAAAATGAAGAATGAAACAATAAACAAAACCTATGAACAGCTTTAGAGAATATTACGCACTAATGATTTGGTGAGATTATTCGTCACCTAACCTTGCTTAAGGGAAAGGATCAGAGTGTTGTTAAGAGTAAACGAACAATGTTTATGCAAGGAAGAAAAGTATTCAAAAGTATATTAAGAATGATCTAACGTCTACAACTATAAGTATAATGGTATTTATACCCATAAGTCAGGGTAACTTGCCTAAAAAGGAAAAGATCAAAAGGGCATTTCCAAAGGAAGTAAAATCAAGATACAAAAGGTAAAAATGATGATACAAAAGGTAAAAATGACTATACAAGAAAAATAATCATTGGTGCAATGGATTCTATACATGATACTATATACATGGCAATGCTATATTGGTGAGATTATTAGAAGATACGGGCAAAAAAGTACGAACAGCTAGCTTGCCCGAGTAGGGATGACTTTGTCAGTCTGGAGTCTCTCTTTCTTGGCTTCTCGGCAAGGAAGATGCTGAGTAATTGGTTGACTTGAGCAGGGGAGAATAACCTTCTATTCAGCATACTACAGAAGGATGGGCGGTCATACGACTCGGCATGAAGGGAGACTTGGCAAGGACATACTTGGCTTTGGCAAAGGTCGATTGGAACAGTAGAATTCGTTAAGTCAGTCCCTCTAGTCTTTAGGTTCGACTGTGGATCAGGGGTTCGGCAGCCTGATTCTCATCAATATTAATGATAATTTCCTAGATTGTGTCCTTTATCTACCACTACAACGTGTATTGATAATAATTTCCTAGCTATCACCACTTCCACTTGTTGCCTTAACCAAACTCGACAATAGTATGTTGCTACTCTTCGATTTTTAATTTGCGATCATAATCAACGAATAGTATACAATCGAGCAAGAGAGAGTTTGCATCTTAGCCTCATATTTTGTCTTCCCTTATTATCATTGCATGGATAGGGATTTTTCCCATACCCACCTACTTCCCTACCTTACAGCATCCCCCTCCCCTCCATTTGGATTTTCGGTAAGTTAAATAAATATTACGTATGACCTATCTTGGATGATTATCAAGTTTTGATGGTTGTGGGCACATTCGGATTGCACTCTCAACAGTTAATCCTTTAGGGAATAAGAAAAACCAATATGGTCCTAACATTATCCATAAAGAAAGTACCCCTTCTCTTTTTCTTTCTTTATTTTTTTCCCTTCATGCTTGTCAATTTGTATGCCAACGATACATGGTAGGTGAATTGCATATTAATGCTTGCGTTGTGGCTAAAATGGATCCTAAGCTTGTACACAGTGATCCTAAATTATTAAATATGAAAAGCGCTCTCTCTCTCTCTATATATATGTATGTATGTATTAATACTACTCAACATATGGATTCATATTCTCTTTTGATTTGTCTAATCTCTTAAACTTGTCCTTCTCTTCTCTTCCCTTTTGATTGTTGCTTTATTGTCATGCCCTTTCTTCCTTTCTTCTTCTTCTTCTTTTCTTGCCTCCTTGTTCAATAAATTTTCGTAAGCCTCTTAGTATTTAGGGACTCAGTAAACACAGCCTGAATATGCATTACAAGTTAAGCGAGCTACAATAACTGCATTCTGCTGTTATCACCTTTTCAACTTGCCTTCTATTTTTGTGCAATTTCAATAAGACACTTGAAAATTAAGTATCCATAATCACATTTAGTTGTTGTAGAGCTTAGTGACTAGATGAGAGTACACAATCACATTCAACTGTTATGGAGCTTAATGACTAAATGAGAGTGCATAACCGCATTCACCTTTGTCACACTTACATTGTTGTATGGAGTCCTCATTCGCTTGCAACATGTCTATTCTACCAACATCATAACATCACCTGTTGATTGTATCATGTACTCCTTGTACTCCCTCTTTTTCACCTTCTTCTTCCTTTATTTATTTATTATTATTATTTTTTCTGAAGTCCAAGCATTGTTATCTTGATGTGTTTCTTTATTGTAATACCATTGTACTTCATTAATTGCCCCAATTCGTACTTAATTTGACCTTAAATATGGACTTCTCATGCAAATAGCTTCACATTGTATAAAATTCTCATCTTGTAAGCAACATATGAACTATCTCGTATTGACTATGTAATCATGCTATATCTTGTATTTGCATTACCTCAAATTGATGACCTTAGATTTTTTTTTATCATGTTGTATTCATAGGTGTGTCATCTTTTGGTTAAACCTAACTTTCTTTCTTCTTTGACTTTGTTGGTCCCATATAAGATATCAAGAGGGGGGTAAATTGATATCTTTAAATTTTTGAAAACTTTTTCGGTAAAAATGAAGTTACCTCTCTTAACAACTTATAATGGTGAACAGTGATAATTTAATGATTCAATGCACAACAGATAATTTAATGATTCAATGCATAACAGATAATAAACAAAATTAAAAGAGTATAAGGAAGGAGAAAATTATGCAGTGATTTTATAGAACTTTGGCCTTCTATCTACTGCTTTCTTCTAACTCTACTGCTAGGGACTTTACTTCACCAGTATCATTCCACTTGATCCACTAAAACAAATCAAAAAGAGATTACAAGTATTTGTCACAATGACTTTACAACACTTTGCTCTACCTATCTAGCCTCTTAACAATCTAGGCTAATGCAGATTTACAGAGTACAAATTATCTTTTCTTTACAATACAATATTAAGATTACAAATAAGAACAAAAGTAAAAGTCTCAAATAATTTTATACTTGAAAGAATTAACACTTTGTAGTAGAACTTTGATTTGGTGTAGCTTTCTGAAGAAGTATCTGAAGAACTTTCTAAAATTTTTCAAAAGGTAAAAACTGATCAAGAATTTTTTGTACAACAATAGTATTTCTTCAAAGTTGTGTATCTTAACGTTTTGAATCCTTCTTCCTTTTATATTGACTTTTTCCAACGATTAAAAAGTCTGAAGATTTTCTCCACTTCCATAATTATCCAATCGTTAGTTATTCTAGATAATTCCATGGATATTTTTATGAGAAGATCTCGGTCATTTGAATTTCAAAACAACTCTCCTTAATTTGTTTAAATTAGATAAACTTTAATCTGTAACCATCAGATAAGCTTTTGTTTTGATTTTGAAAAGATCAGCTTTCATTCGCTATTTCCGGATAAGCCTAGTATTCAAGATTTGAAATCCTATAAAATTCGAATCGACCTAATCCTTATCCGTTCTTATACATGTCTTAATTTATCCAAATATATTTTCTCTTAAAATAAATCCCCAATGATCATGATTCCTTCTAGAGTGAAATGTGATTAAATATATTTTCCTGATACACTTAATCTAGTGGAGCTAAGTCTTAAATAAACCGAATCTAATTAAAAATAATATTTCACATAAATTTCCAAACCTACCTTCTAAATATCCTTTTGAAGAGTATCAGCCTTCTTTTCTTAAAAATCTCTGAACAAGCTTCTGAAGAGCTATACGAATTCTTTTTATAAGAGTTTCTGTAATACTTTTTGAAGGCTTTCCAAAATAGTCTATTTTCAAACAGTTTGAAGCTTCTGAATAAGCTCTTGAATGTGACTTAAATATACAAAAATATAATTTCTGAAAAACCTTTCATAAGCCTGTACTCTTAAAGATTCATTAGCTTTTAAACCTTTTTATTATCATTAAAATGTCATGAGAGATATCTAGTAGACTTTCGATTCCAATGCCTATTATTGTGTACTTGAACATTTTTTTTTTTTTTGCTAACTCTATCTTGATTTTTGTTATATTCTATAAATAGGCACAAGCTTTCTAATTGTTGAAGTCCAATTGATCTCTATCTCTTTCTCCTCCTCCAATGGTGTTGATAGCAACAGCAATTTGCTGTTACTCACCCACTTTCAAGGTTTAAGAGTGATTTAAGCACCATAACACAAGTGCCAACAAATTGGAGGATGTCTTAATAGACTAAGATGACCGTGTATTACAAGTGCCTTTACCTTAAGATGAATGATTTGGTATAACTATTATGAAGGATTTGTTCTCAAAACATATAAAGAAGCATGGCGTCTTACACAGTTCCTCTTTCTAAGGGGATTCCGCACTTCATAGAACAAAAGCCCTTCAAAGTATAGAACTTAGGGGAAGGAGCTTTACCTCTCATTTGATGGTGTGTAGAGGTAGGATGAGCCAACAACTCTTATAGCCCCCACTCCCTTGGGCTACTATAAAAAATTAAGTATTGTAATGAAGTCATTAAGTTAATAATGGCTACAGTAACTTGGAGAAGTGCATGACTTGTCTTCAGGGTAGAGCATCAATTGCATATGAGCCATTAGGCTAGATTGTTAGCAATATATGTATGCTCATAAGTTATCACTTATGATAATAGGCATCAAATATTCCTCATCAATGAAGATGAAATTTATTTTTATATACATTTACTTCTTAGTACTTGCTTGCTTTTACAACTGTGTCCCAATAATCATGCGCTATAACAAGAGCTCCATGTTGGTATTCTTTAATTCATGTAATAAATGCATCATATGCATGTGGCATGTAGCGTTATGAAATGACGTACTGTAAGCAATTGCACGCTATAAGTCATCACATGCTATAAGGCAATGCGTTGCAAAGCATCGCATGCTGCGACGTACTACATCATATGGTATCGGCATCACAATGAATCATTCAGGATTCTTTCTTTGTATTCAAACCGATAGATGGTCATCTTAGTTGATGCATCATTTTATTGAGATGTTCATAGGTAGATAAAACACTACCCCTATGATCGTGGTAATGAATTAGTTGCTAGTCCATTAGTATCCCTTTACGTATCGCATTAACTGCTTTTCTTCCCTTAGTTACTAATGAGTTTTAACGAGAAGGCATAATGACTATAGGGTGAAAATTATTCTTATTTTGAAAACATTATGCACTTAAAAGAAAGAGCAACATTATCAAAGAGGAATCCTTGGTCTTAAGGAGCGAATGGATGGGGTGCTAGTATCGTTTGACTTTAAGGATGTGAGCAAACATCACTTGTTAAGGATAATGCTTTATTATAAGACCACAGTAGTAGTTGCAAAAACATTACCTAAACATAAGCATGAAAAAGGAATATGCCAAGGCATGGCTTGGGCTTAAGGCATGATAAGCGAGACACTTAAGTTTACCCCCCCCCCCCCCCCCCCCTTATGGCATAATAAGCGAGACACTCAAGTGTACCCTCCCCTTATGGCATGATAATCGAGATGCTAGGATGTAGCCTGCGCTTAAGACATAATAGTCGAGATGCTAGGGCATACCCTATGCTTAAGGCATGATAGTCAAGATGCTAGGGCGTTACTTGAGCTTTAGAATTTTCTCATAGTTGTTAAGGGGGTATTTTCTACTACTTAATGGCTTAGTATGACTTTCAAAATTATTACCTAAGATTGAAGCATGGAAGGCTATGACATGTGATGACGCCTATGCTTTAAGTATAGAAGTTAAGCTACTAAGGCATTGCTTAGTCTTAAAAGTATAGAAACTAAGATGCCGAGGTGTTACTTAGTCTTAAAAGCATGAAAGCTAAGATGCCAAGGTATTGCTTGGGCTTAAAAGCATAAAAGTTAGGATTTTAGGGCACTGCTTGAGTTTAAAATGAACAAAGACAAAGATTGATCACAATATGAAAGTTTCAACGTTGAATAGCAAAAATTGTTTTTCTTTACCAAAGAAATGATAGGGGTTACCCCCATCTCAAAGATCTAATGAGTTACTAATCTCTATCATAAGACCCATACATCAGCATTTAAGCACCATGACGTGGGAGTGGATTGCTTCTAACATTGTTGTCTTTAATAATGAGCTTTCCCTTTTGGATTTTATCTTGAAATATTTGCTTTAAACTTAGACAATCTTTCGTAGGGTGGTCTATTATGATATCAATAATATTTAGGGTTTCTCCTATTGTCTATTGTAAGTTGATGTTCAACCCTTGGTAATTTGATATCTTTATTTTGTAGCCAACAGTTGAGAATGACATGTGTCTTATTAGGCATAGGAAGGGAGGAACTCTTATCGAACTCCTTTGTATGTTGCTCCTAAGTCTTTTGTTGCTCCACAAGTTTTCATCTTAAGCTAAGGAGACGGATGATGTTTATTTGTTAAGCTTTCCTAATTCTCCCCCTTGCCTAACTAAAGAGTTATTAGTCCTTCATGCATTTTCTATAAGGGAAGCGAAAGAATATAGAGAGAGATTCTCCAAGTATACTGCATGCTCAAAGATCATTTCTTAGATGCAAATCTTTACTAACTCTCTTTCATCATATACATCTTGAATATCTAAGGACCATTCTTTAAAGTGCTCGATATACTCTATTAAGTCTTCCTTGGGATTTTGTCAAATCATTCCCATATCAGTGAGTGACTCTTTCTTCAGTAGAGAAAAAATTCTCCAAGAAATCTTATACATGCTCCCCTACAAAGTAATAAATCTTGGAGGGAGGTTGATATACCAGGTATAAGCCTTCTTTATAAGAGACTTTGAAAATTCCTTCAATTTCAAATCATCATCCAGCTTATAAACTATTAAAGTCTTAATAAACTTCATCGAGTGCTCCTTGGCATTTCCTTTCTTGCCATTGAACTGTGAAAATTTAAGACTCACATAGTTCTTAGGATATGGTTTGTCAGTAATACATTGATTGTATGAGAGTTTAGGGTTAAACACTCATGTAGTTAACTTAGTTTGCATCTCCTTTATGAACACATCTAAATCTTCCTTGGTTACAAATGAACCTCTTAAAGTGGATATGGTAGCTTCAACCTGTATAGTTGGGGTAGGATGGAGGCAACCGGTAAACCTACCTTGTATATATGTAAGATAGCGTGTGAGGACAAAGAGCCTTTAGGTTAGATCCTCATATCTTTTGCCTCAAGCACTGGGTTATATAAGCGTAAGGTCTGGTGTAGGAGTTTTCCCATCACTTCCATAAGTGCCATCTTCAATAATAGAAGGAGGATTAGATGGTTGCACTGCCTAGGTAATGTGTTGCTACGTAACATTAACAGGATTTGAGGGAATCACAACTTATTGCACTACAGCTATAGCAACTAAGCCAACTGCACATTAAGCAAACATTGCCATAAGTTGATTCAATGTTTGCATAACTTCTTGAAGCTCATGCTCATTTGAGTGTTGTTAGGTCCATCTTCTTGTATGTTGTTTCCTTGATTAGTTGCTTCTAGTGGCAACATGACTTGCTGTGGAGGTTCACAATTTTCTTACTAATCTTGAGTAGTACTATTGGTAAGGTTAGTTGTCCTCTTCTTACTAGGCACCATTGTTTGTTGGCATCCTTTGATCCCTAATGGAGTTACTAAGATGTAGATGTGGGAATTTGCTTGCAGCGTGAGTCTTATGCTATACTTGGCCTTAAAGGAGTAACACAGAATAACACGTAAGGGGTGACTTGAAGAAGAAGAAGAAGTAGGGAAGAGGAGTAACTAATCTCAGGGAGCTTCGAATGTACGTGTAACAAGTGGAGGAGTTATAAAGCATCAAACCCACTATTTTAGATAAGAGGTTATGTGTTCTTCACTTTGAACTCTATTTGATCTTCTATAATAGGAGTGTAATAGCATAACACCATTTCTCTGAATAGCTAAATTATCCTAAATGAAGAGGAGCTCTAGAACATTTATAGAGTTGAGCCATCAACTACGTCCGTCAGATCGCAATGACAATTGAAGGTTGAAATGACTCCTCTTGTTAATGAATCCTTCAATAGACTCTTATAAAGGCCAAGCCCATAACAAATCTCTCTATGTGCATTGGCTTTCCTAAGAAAGGTTAAGAGCAAATAAACCGATCCAACAATCTCTATTTCAAGTCTACCATGTTACACCTCTCTAAGCTAACCCAGACATATGAGCTTGACTCTTTGGGTCATGTCACTTTAACATGAAGAGTCAATTTAACCCAAAGAGTCAAGCCTAAATCATTTATGGACTTAAAGTTTATAAATCATTTTAACTCTATAGGAATCTTACTAATATGGAAATTATTAATATATTTTATGGCATATTTTTAGTTCTTTATTAAGTGGTGTAATGAAGTCAATAGGTTAACTGTAGGGGCAAAAGAAAGGGAAAAGGAGAATACTTCCATCTATGTCCCTTTCTCTTATTAGTTTCTGCCAATTTGATCTCCATGCTTCTAACCTCGCTTCGTTGACTAAGTTTTCTTGGAGACTCAAATTCTAACCTAATTCATTATGAGCCAAGGTACTAAAAGGTCTACACTTTTCTAATAGAAATTTCAAGAGTACTTTAAAGGGAAGGAAATTGTTATAGGCATGGAATACAACGTTGGATAGCAAATAATTTTTTTTTTTTTTTTTGAAGGAGTATTATGGAGAGTTGGTAATGGATAGAGGATTCAAGAATAGAAGGATAGATAGGTGACTTAGTCAAAAACTATATAGTATAGGATAGAGGATACAAGGTAACACCGACTTAAAGAGTAGTAGATCTAATGGATAGTGGGAATATTATGTGGAATACAAGGAAATGGAAATAATGATTCAAGCAAGTTGAGGTGTAGGCATTTTAAAATATACCTTTACTCGAAGTGTATGGATGCAACTCTATTGTACGACTATTTGACCATCAAGGTGCATCATAATTGAAACAATATATCACTACCTTGTGAACTAAAATGTTCATACAGTGAAACCATCTACTTTAAAAGAAATAAGAAGTCAATAGTGCAAACAATTATGGGGGATGCAAACTTTACCTAAAGTAACACAATTTCTCGAGCGAACGGTATCGAGCAGTCTTCTAAGGATGGAGTAGCTACAACAAGAGAACGTTGTTGTGTTACTAACATGTCATTTTTATGGTGAAGTGGAAATTGTTGAACACTTATTGCTCATTTATGTATGGGTGGAGGCACTTTAGTTCATGTCTGTTTAAATTTTGATTAATGTCCTTTATATACACCAAGGTTTATTCGAGGGTTTTGATTAAAAAAGAAAAGTATACATAGAGGTTTTATAATAGAGGTTTATCGGGATCTATCCACATCCGTATCATGATATAAATTTCTTCCAAAGTTTTATAGCTATTTTTTTACTGGGCTGATGCTGGTTCGCACAATTGAAAGTGTATGTTCACATTCTAACATCTACCAACCCTTATTTCATTTGTCAAATGCTTGCAAAATAAAAAATAAAATAACAAAGAAATGAACGAGGCAATAGACAAAAATTACACTGTAACCATACTCTCTCCATAGTAAATTTGTAATAATGCATGTGAACATCAAAAAAGTTTTGGAAGATTTAGCAATTGTCTAAGTTCTCTTAATTATGTCCATAGAGGTGGATCTCTCGTCTATTTTGTGGCTGCAGTGGTCTTGCATTCTCTTCTGCATACTGTAATCAATAACCACCAAATTAGCAAGGTCATTATGCTAAAAAAAAAAGAAAAAGAAAATTACATTAGGGAAAAAGAAAAAATGCAATATCAATTTACGGGATAAAAAATATAATCTGACAAAATATTTTTTTTAAGCTTATTCTTGCCTTAGACTTCACATAAAAAAACCTGGTGCAAGAATATCCAATAAAGCTGAGCTGAATTTTTGTTAATTAAACATATTAATTTTCCATACAATACCGAAAAGAAAAATAATGGTTAATTACTTACATCATGAACGGCTTCTCTAAGTAGATTTACTTGCTCTCTCGAAATAGAACCAATCTGTTGAATCATCGAAGTATTTAATTAGAAAATTTATACGAAATCAGGAAAAGAAATTTAAAACAAAAAGAAAAAACAAGTTGGAAAAGAAATCAATTTTACAACTAAATTAAATTGGTTCTTGTAATACCTTTTTGTTTATGGTCCATATAACACCTTCTGTGCATGGAGGGACCGTGAGTGAGCCCATGTATCTAAAGTAATATTTTCCATACATTTTAACACTCCTTGGATCAATTATTCCCATGGACCTCTCTCCCTCTTCGTCAACCATTGACTTGACATTCTTCATCAGCTGCAAAGTCGGAGAAAATAGCATTAAAATCTAGTGCTCACAATATATACTCCCTTTTGAAAATACGCATCTATTATCAAACTATTTTTAGATCCTAAAATTATGAAAAAAAAGCTTAAATACATATTACACGCCATTTTATATATATATATATATATATATATAACGTTTAAATATTAATATATATATTAATAATATAAATAGTTTTCAAATCAATGGTTATGAGTAATTTATATACAATACATGTATCAATATTTTATATATTATATATGCATGATAGGCGATGTATATTACTTATTTAATCCTTGTTAATATGATGGGTAGCTTTGAGACTCCATTTTTTTTTCTTATATACCTTAGAGAGTAAAGGGTCCGGCTTTCCAATTTTATAGAGAGCCCCAACTACAGCTATCTTGTTTTTGGCATTCTCTACTGGGTTTATGTGGACCATGTGTACCTCCAATTCATACCTACATAACGTTGTCAAACAGATTATATTATATGTTATAAACGATAACCATAAATATATATATAGAGAGAGAGAGAGACCTCTTGCCATTGAAGGAATGCTCGGAAGGAGAGTGCCAATGGCATTGTTGGAGGAAATACTTAGTTCCATTGATCATTATGTAACCAGCCTTACCCAAGTCCCATTGCAGCTGTATTTCAATTTTTAAATAAATTTTAGACCCACAACAAACTAAATCGATATTCCACTCAGCATCAAATCTACATAATTACTATCCAAAAAATATGACTCGATAACTTCGCGTAAACAAAAAAATTATAATCAATAAAACATTTCTTATTAGACATATAAATTTATATACAAACATTAATTATAAAAACCAAAAGCTACATACATATATCACATGATGCATATGTAAAAATCAAATGGTATCAAGTACTTACAGAGATATCATGGCCTCTATTATGGGCAGTAGCGTTAGAAGGATTATATCTCCTCTGGATTTCTCCAGCTTTCGGTATGATTCTCACTCTTTGAATGGATAAATCAATGGGTGATTGCAGCTCCCCTTTCTTACATGCTTTCCACTCTTCTTTCAAATCTCCCCAGTGATTTGGTCCCTTCTCACTCCCTTTTCGGTAATCAAACTCCCTCTCATCCTCTGCTCATCACAAATTACATTTAAAATCATTGAATCGTAACAATTGTTGAATACACTTTCAGGGGTTGTAGTATTTTGCATTTACCAACTTCTTGAGCCGTAGTGGATATTGCGCACAAGGCTGAGATGATGAGACAAAGAATCAACAAGACATTGATGGAGATCTGTTTCTTCATATTTGGACTGTTGCAAGTGTTTGATTTCTTCGATTACAGTGTAACCCCAGGACAAGGAAAGACAGGACACAGATGGTTTCAGATCTATGTCCCTATATATACACACACGCACAGTAAAAAATATTCTTCTTCTTTTCTTTTTTTCTTTTTTTTATGTGAACGTGAAAATAATTTATTTCAAGATTTGCAATATAAAGAAACTTCTCGACAGCTTCGCGACGGGTTCAATGGCGTGTGAACTTTAAGTGAGAAATCAGAAAAAATAAATTAAATAAATGAAACAGAAGATTGCCAAATCGAGTGATGATTTACTCATTGTGGAATCCAACTAATATATTTTGTTGGGTTTGGTTTGGTTTATCGTTTCGTAGTTATCGAGATAAACAAATACAGCTGGAATATGCGTTTTCCTTCTTATTTCCAATTTCCCATTGTAATATATCAACTAACCAAATGCTCTACTCTAGCGAGATGAATTGGATTTAGTTCTTTTTCCTTGATGGTTATTAGTAATAGATAGATAAAACGTAACTACTACTATTATTATTATTATTATTTTTAGAAAGTAAAATTGGACCTAAAAGTTAATTAATTACTACGTCTAAGAGTAGAATGACTTAACTGTGATTAGAATACATAATTTCCGAAATTTTTACCTTTTAGAACCTATTCATTTGATGATACCTTGATTTGTGATGGATTGAGGATTGTTACTGTATCAAGTGATCTTGCTTAGAGCCTAGAGGTGTTAATTCTATAAGTTTTATACTGTAGTAATAATTAGCAAAGTTCATCGTATTGGATCTACTCTATAGAATATAGCTTTTAGTTTTTAAAGATCAGTTTGTTTTACAAATTATTATGAATAACGATTTTTCAGTATATATTGTTCCTTATAATAATCTTTTGGAATATATTTATTTGAGTTTGATACACAAGAAGGGAATGATTCGAAATGATATGGATTAGAATAAAATGAAAAAGAAATAAGACATAAATGATAAGTTTATTTTTTATATATATAGCTGTATTTCTCAAAAATACCCTAAATTATTATATATTATAATTAAGTTAAAAGGTTAAATGAATATTTTTAATTAATGATAATTAATAAGAGTGGAATAAAATCATGATTCTATCTTTTTTAAAGGTAAAATTGAATTCCATCTAAACTTAAAATTGCCTATTTTAAAAAATCACGATTTCACCATTGAAAGTCACTTTCATTCAATACAAAATTTAATAATTTCAAACTTTAATTATAAAATTATCCCCTTATTTTTATTCTTATATTTTTCCGTGTTATTGAGGTCCAAATCTCATCTTTTTCCTTTAAGAGTTAGATAGTAACTATCTAATAAAATATGATATAATACGCAGCTTTCTCTAAACATAAAATAAATAAAGCAGCATGCGAAATATTTGATCAAGATATTTAAAATTCCTCCAAATATACAAAACGAACCTAACTAGACATGCCTTCCGATTGTATCTCCTAAATCATCCATCCCTCTCCCCTAAAAGGTCATTTTAGTAAATAACTAAATATAATACTTAAACTAACTTGGTTATTATTCTTACAACTTCCCTATATATCAACAGTAAACTATCGTTAGATATAACATGAGGCGTGGTAAATAATAATAGTGACCTAAATTTTTTCCCATATTCCAAAACTGAGTGGCGGAAACTTAGAATAACCTGAAATAATCAAGCAAGAAAAACGGAGTACCGAAGCTGACCGTGTATCGTTTTCATACTATCGAACGTTAATGTCGTAATGGGTGACATAATTCGAGGCAACAATTTTCACTTACTACGTTGAACCACGTTGAATTTATTTGACATATATACATGTACATACATACATATATATATATATATATATATATTCAAATTTTAGAGTATGAACTCCTTTCTTTTCCTTCAGGTTAGAGAAAAAAAAAAAAATCGCAGATTGATTTCCTTTTTTTTGGTTGTTGCCCAAGACGAAATAATCGACTCTGCCGTTCTATACCATTTTGGAAATGGATGTCGTGGACGAAATTTTGGCAGCGACGTCTACTTACTACGTTTAAAACTTATTTGACAAGAAAACTTTCTTAAATCCTTGCAGGAGTTGGTCGGGTTATTTTATTTATTGTGTAGTGACATTTCACCTTAACGGGTTAAATGAAACGAATTTATCTCTATGGTTGGTACGCTCTGACTCACTCTTTATTATTATTTTTATTATTATTATTATTATTATTATTATTATTATTATTATTATTTCATTTAACTTTTGTACGTTAAGTGTCTGACTTAGTACGTTCTTCCTAATAAGAAGATTTGAGTTTTCTATATATTTTTTACTAGGGATCACATATCATGACGGTGGATCGCATTCTTATTATATGCTAAAAGCACATAAAATTTAATAGATTAAAATTATTTATGTATCTCATAATTATACTTGTGCATCTTATAATCATACTTATCTATGACCTCAACTTACATGAATTATCTGCTATCCAATTGACTCTAGTTTAGCCTACTTGGTCAAACTTCGATATCAATTAAATCTTTCTTAGGCGATAAATGTTTAAGTAAATCGTAGTTCCAGAGTTTAAGTAGGTAGCAAATAGCTAATTGCAAGCTAAGGTCTTCTAGAATTCATATTCATATATAACTAATACTAATAGCTCATTTCAAAATGATAGCAAAAATGATTCTGGTACATATTTTTCTTAAAAAATTTTCCATATCATTGTGAAGTTCAAAAATATCATATTGTACCTAATATTATAGGCATCCCTATCTTCATCTCTCTTTTAAATCTTTAACTATATATACTTTCCATTTTAATCACTTACTTCACTTCTTAGGAATTTTAAAATGACAAGACGATGCGAGTAGCATCATACAGAAACATACTAATATTAATTGTAAGTAGGAGTCTTATTAATATGGAAACTATTAATATATTTTATGGCATGTTTTTAGTTCTCGATTAAGTGGTGTAATGAAGTCAATGGGTTAATTATAGGGGCAAAAGAAAGAGAAAGGGAGAATACACTGTGCAAATTAAGAGAGACTAAGAAGAGAGAAAGACATGGGCGAAATGAGATTCAAACATCTTCATGTTTCTAACCTTGCTTTATCGATTAAGTTTTAATGGAGACTTAAATTCTAACCTAATTCATTATGAGCTAGGGTACTAAAAGGTTTACACTTTCCTAGAGATTTCAGGGGTACTTCAATGGGAAGGTAATTGTTTAGGCATGAAATATGATGTTGGAGGGCAAGTTAAATTTGTTTGAAGGAGCATTAGGGACAATTGGTAATGGATAGAGGATTCAAGAATAGAAGGATAGATAGCTAACTTGGAAAAAAACTATATAGTATAAGATAGAGGATACGAGCTAACACTGACTTAAGAGTAGTAGATCTAATGGATAGTAGGAACATTATGTGGAATACAAAGAAATCAAAACAATGATTCAAGCAAGATGAGGTATAGACTATTCAAAATATACCTTTACTCAAAGCGTATGGATGCAACTCTATTGTATGACCATTTGATCATCAAGGTGCATCATAGTTGAAACAATACATCACTATCTTGTGCACTAAAATGTTCATACAGTGAAACCATCTATTTTAAAAGAAACAAGAAGTCAACATTGCAAACAATTATGGGGGGTGCAAACTTTACCTAAAGTAATGCAATTTCTCTAGTGAATGGTTTCAAGTAGTCTTCTAAGGATGGAGTAGCTACACAAAAGAAGGTTGTTGTGTTACTAACATGTCATTTTTATAGTGAAGTGGAAATTGTTGGACACTTGTTGCTCACTTATGTATGGATGGAGATAATTTGGTTCAAAGCATCAAGAATTAAGGTTTTTCACGGTGAAGTTACAAGCTTTATGAAATGGTTTAGTAGTGTAGTGCATGAAGCATCTAATGTGCTCCTAAGAGAAGAGAGATGGAAGGTCTAGTAGAGTTGGTGATGAAGAATATTTGAAAATATTGATACAAAGTGTTCTATGAGGGCCATAATCTTTGCTCAAATGACGTTTTTATGTTAAGATTTTAATGCCTTATGTAGAAGTGGAAGTAAAGGCTAATAACTTCAAAAATTCCAGTAATATAAGAAAGGACAAGGTAGAGCTCCTAAGGGCTAATGGATGATTGGCCCCAATTGGAGAGTGTATAAAAATAAATGTGATTGAATCTATTAACCAAAAACAATCCTATGATTGTGGAATGAATTATTCTTAACCATAAGGGTATGATATTAAAAGGAATATCGAAGTGTGTTAAAGGTCTTAATGCTAATCAAGCAAACGTCCGTGCATTGTCGACGAAAGTTGAACTATCCACTAAGAACAAACATCCACTACTTAATTTGAGTCTAATTGACGAATAAGATTTAATCTAACGTAGAGTTCTCTATCTCTGGTTTTCTAGAGAGAGAATTTTTCTCTCTATAAGAGAGGCGTCACACCATTTAGGTGTTCTTACTTTTTTGTTACGTTGGTTTCACTTGTGTCATTTTTTGTGCTTTTATTAATTTGCATACATCATTCCACTTATTTCTAGCATTGATTTCTTAGAGATTATGCTCATTTACATCATTCTCACATACAATCCTTTGTAAGTACTCATAACCATTTTCGTTTTTCCTTTTCATCCTTCTTTGCCTCTCTGTCCCCACTCTTACAAGATATATAGAAAAAAAAAACGAAAGAAAGAAGATAAGAGGATAAGAAAGAAAAAACAGAAAAACACTAAATCGCTCATTCCTTTTTCTTAATTTTGTTAGCCTATGATAGTTTCATCTTATGTTTGCTTAACATGTGATTCTTTTATAGTGCTCATGGCATAGAATTATTTTCTTTCTCTCTTGCAAACCCATGGTGCCTTCGTCTTCCATTGATTGCACACAATTCCTTAGTAGTGAAGAGGTATTCTTAGACGACATTGATGGTCTAGTACTACATGATCCTACGGAAAAGGAGGAAATAATAGTGGTAGCCAAGATTATTACGGAGAAAGTAGTGAATAAGAATGCCACAATTAACAAAATGAAGAATTCATGGATGCGATATGGTGTTTACTCTATTTCTCATGTAAATGCTAATCACTTTATTCTCAATATCATGTTTAAAACAATTTATGAACATACATTGCTTACTTCTTGCCTTTGCCATGTCATGCTTCAATGATAGAGATTCGATGGAGAAAATTTTGATTGAAAACCCTTGGTCAATAATGGATCATTATCTAATGTTGAAGGAGTGGAAAAAACATAGAAGTTGAAGGAAATCCCATTGAATCGATTAACTATCTATGTACAAATTTATGGCCTTAAATTGGAACATATGTTTACCAAATATGCTCAAATCTTGGGTAGTAAATTGGTTGAAGTGCTAGAAGTTGAACCGATCAAAATCTCAAAGGGGGAAAGAAGAGTATTCTTGAGAGCGGGAATCAAAATTCCTATTGGTTCACCTTTAAAATCTAATCTGTTGGTTAACACAAGTCGTGGGGTATTATCGAGTCTTCTTTAAATATGAGAGGTTGAATGATCAGTGTTTTAAGTATGAAACACTTAGACACTTAAGTATAAATTATGAGTTTGAGGAATTGAAAGATGAGTGTACGAGACTAGAGCTTTGAGTGAATACAACACAAAAATGGAGTTGTGAGGAGAATGGCCAAGGTATGAAGAGTAGTAATAAGGAAAACATGAACCCTAATCGAAGGGTCTCGCAAATGGTTCAAACAGATCAGTAGAGTACACAAAGAAACAAAGATAAGCTTACTTACCTAACTTCAGTTGATTCCCAAACACGTTTACCCATAGCAGATTCAACCCTTACACTTTTATGCAAACTAGATTCATCCTAAACACATTCATCCATACTTGCTTTAACCCTTACACATTCTACCAAACCAAGTTCTACCCTAACCTTATTCAATCTTTTAAAGAAAACATCTATGCTCTCATCATAGTCACCTTCGCATACTTATCCCAACATACAAAGTGATTAGGTCTAAATCACAATTGCCCACTATCATATATTAATTAAGCTGGGATTTGTTCTACCAAAACAACCAACAATGTGCAGTAGTTGGTTTACCCTACTATGGAGAGCTTTCTTATATCACAAAAGAATATAGAAATTAATGAATATTATTGCAAATATGTAGCAAGTAGTTAAGCTATCCCCTGCACGATTAACTTTGCAAAAGTTAAATCTCAAAAGGGAAAGAGAAGACAATGAAGGACAATTTGGAGGCAAGAAGTTAAAATTAAGCATTGAATTGAGTAATTCTAAAGTTTTAGTTGAAAATAATGTGGTTGAGGGAGAAGTAAAAAAAATGAAAAAAAAAAGAAAAATCTTAGAAAGAGAGTGGAAGTGTCAGAAGAAGTAGTAGAAGAGTGAAAAAAGAAGTGAAAATAACATGTGAGTCAATAGAAGAAGTTTGTACTATATGTGAATGGGTTGATGTGCGCATTGTGTCTTGTGATGATATAGGCAATGGTAGCTAGCTTGGAACAGCCATACGAGAGCCATGATTTTTTTTTTTTGGTTAGAATTATCAAGGGATTGAGCCTCTTAAGATAATTTGAAATTTGCATGGCCTAGTTAATAAGTATAATCTTAGTATTATATTCTTGATGGAAAAAAAAACAAGGAAAATATATTGGAGAGGTTGTGAAATGGGTTAAGTTATAGGGGCTATTTCTATGTCGAAAGAAGAAGATATGGGCATAGGATGGCTCTTTGGTGGAATGCTAGCATTAGCATCAATGTTCTAGAGGCAGATGATTATTTTGTGGATATAGAAACTTCTTTTAATGAGGGAGCATTTTGGGGCACATTACATAGGTACACTCTTCCTTAGATTTTCATTCTAAAAGACGACTCTAGGACATCTTAAGAAATATAGTTGCTATCACAAGGTTCCTTAGTTGTGTATTGGTTATTTCGATGCTATTTTATATGAGCATGAGAAGAAAGGAGAAAAGAGGGTGGATCAAAGAGCAATGATAGGTTTTTAACCAATGATTGAAGATGCTCAACTTTATGACTTAGGCTTTGATGGACCTAAATTTACATAATCTAACAAAAAGGAGGAGGATGCTGTGAGAGAATGCATTAATAAGGGACTTGACTCCATTAATTGGGTAAAAAATTTTCCAAACTGTAGAATTGAAAATTTCCCTACTTATGGTTCTGATCATGTTGTAATAGTGATTAACTTGGACGCTTGAGATAGCAAAGGATTGAAGTATCATCAGTTGAGTGCAAACGAGTTGTTGAAAAGAACTGGACTACCCAAAAACAGTGCTCTTGTATAGGATTTGGTGTTGTCATAGTTGGAAAATTGTAAAAATGCCTTAGTACAATGGAGTAAGTTTCATTTTCCTAACAATAAAGTTGCTATTGATTAAGCACTAAATCAGTTGAAGCCTTTACAAAGTGATTTAGTAGGAGTTGATGAAATAGGAGAAAAGTTTGTTTGGAAGACTTGATGATATATGGGAGAGAGAGGAGAAATATTAGCATTAGAGAGCTAGAACAAATTGGCTAAAATGTGGTGATAAGATAGGAACATGTTGTTCTTTCTCCACACTACTTTGAATAGATGGAGTAAGAATAGATTTTTCAAATCCAAGATACTCAAGGGAATTGGATAGAATTTGAGCAAGCAATTTCTATAGAATTTACTAAGTTTTTCTATGGGTTATTTGACTCGAATGGGATAGTGGAGAATTTTTTATGCCTAGATTGGCTAGAGACCAAAACTAGCATTGAAATGAATGATATATTATGTGGAGATTTAGAGGAGGTGAAGACCAGATGGGTTTTTAGGAATATTCTTTCATAAGCATTAGGACATTGTGGGCATATCAATGATGGAGGCTGTTAAAGATTTCTTCCATCCAAGTCACCCTAAAATGTTTCCCAATTTAGGCTTATTAGTATATGCAATTTTTTGTACAAGTATAAAATCATCTCTAATATCCTAGTCAATAAGCTTAAACCTTTCTTAAGGGAGTTTATATTAGAAAATCAAAGTACCTTTATTTTAGGAAGAATGATTCATGATAATGTTTTGATTGCACATGAAGTGTTTTGCCTTTTGAAAAATAAGAAAAATGGGAAAAAACAATTTTGTGCTTTGAAAGTAGACATAGATAAAGCATATGATCGAATTGAATTAAATTTTCTTGAAAAAGTATTAACTCAATACAGTTTTTCATAGAAATGGATCATGTCATGTGTAACTTCAATAGAGTTTAATATTATTACTCATGGGAAAAGGGTGAGCTCCTTAAAGCCTAAGAGGGGTTTGAGGGAAGGTGATCCTTTATCACCTTACCTTTTCATTCTTGTTGCTAATATTTTTTCAAGGGGGATCGAAATCACTTGAAGAATGGGGAACTACATGGCTTGGTTATTAAAGATACATTTTGAAGCCATCACATTTGTTCTTTATCGATGGTGCTTTATTTTTCCAAGAAGCTAACATACAGGAAGTAAACAAGCTATCTAGTATCATAGTCCACTACTTTAGTACATCTGGTTAGGTTGTGAACTAAGAAAAATTAAGTTTATATTTCAACAAGAACATTGATGTTGAAGTACAAAGAGGAATAGCTAGAGCATTGGGGGTTTGTACAATTGGGGATCCTAGAATATACTTAGGTTTACCCATCTTATGGGGTAGATCGAAGTATGAATCTCTAGCCTTTGTTAAAGAAAAGATTGTAAAGAAGCTAAATGGCTGGAAGTAGAGTCTTTTGACTTAAGCAAGAAGAGAAATTTTGATCAAAGTAGTGGCATTGACTATCCTAACTTACTCTATGACTTGTTTCTTATTCCCTTTGAAGTGGTGTAGAGAAGTGAATAGCCTAATTGCTAATTTTTTGTAGGGCCAAAAGAAAAATGAAAATAAAATTCACTGGATGAATTGGGAGGATCTTACACAACTAAAAAAAGAAGGTGGAATGGGTTTTAAGGACTTGCATGCCTACAATTTAGCCCTACTTACTAAGTTAGCTTGGAGATTGGAGACAAACCTGCAGGCTCAATGGGCGGAGATAATGAAAAGCATTTACTTTTCTAATGTAGATTTTTGAAAAGCTACAAAAGGGGGTAAAGATTCTTGAGCCTAAAGTAGTATTTTGGAGGGGAAGAAACACTTGTTTGAAGGAGCACTGTAAACTATAGGGTTAGGGGATAAAGTGGATGTTTGGAAAGATAGGTGGGTACCTTTATTACAAGATCATAAACCTATTACTAAGGACAAAGCAACAAGCAATGGATTGAAAGTCTCAACCTTTATAAATTAGAACATAGGATATACAAAGATTAAAGCAGTTTTTAATTCCTAAAGAATATGCTAAAGTTAGAGCTATATTTTTGCATAGATCAATTCAACAAGACTCCATTGTGTAACCTCATAGTAAAGATGGAACCTACACAATAAAGACAACCTACTAGTATATAATAAAAAAAATCTTTGATCCCAACTATTTCAAAATCATCATCATCATCAAGGGTTTGTAACAGTGATATGTGGAAGAAAGTTTGGAACGTTAACACTTTACGGAAGATTCGACACTTTCTCTAACGTATCGCAACGAATACGCTTCTAACCTTTGAGCAATTTTCCAAGAATCATATGCTACTCTCTCCTTGCTGTTAATTTTATGGAGATGTTGAAACACCGAAACATGCACTTCTCATATGCGATTGAGTGGTAGCAGTATTGATAGGAATCAATCTATAACAATCTTCAGGCCGAGGCCAACTTGTTAGAAGCCAATGCAGACCTGTTGGATGCTAAAGCCAACTTGTCCTAACCTGAGACCAACCTGTTCTTGCTAAAGTTGAACTAATAACCGAAGGATGAAAGAAGGAAAACGAACCATTCAACATCAGGTTTATCGTCTATCGAGACGATAAGTGACTAAACAGCTGATGCCTTAAGGGCAAAGAACAGCTCGATAGAGCATGAGAAAGTTAGCACTAAGCAATCTACGAGTGCAACAATTATGGGCCAACCTCATTGGGAGCTTAGCTAAGCACAATAAGACTTCCAAACATCCCACCCCAACTTAGATACCTGACTGTCAATCGGCCCCTACTTGGGTCTAATCCTATAAATAGCTTAGATGACTGCATGTTGACTACTCCATTAAATGCATAATTTTATATACCTTGTAAATATTTTCCTTGTTTTAATTATAGGCCATTCCTTACGGTTTAAGAGCCTTGTATATTATTTACAATTTTACCACTAGGGTTTTAAAATTTACTATAAATAGTAACTTTTGTAATTAGCTAACATATAGAGAAAAGAATACACAGACAGTGAATACACTTGAAACTTTCATCTTTTGAGCAAGGTTATACTTGAGCTCTTAGAGCTTGCATGTACCGAATTATTGAGCATTGATTAAATTCTTTAATCTTTCTTACATTCTTATTAATCGCACCCTTAAGATTATGGTGAACCATTTATTTAAGTAAGTTAGTGAGTCACGTCTAACCTCTCATTTGAAACCTGAGTGACATTTAGTGTTCATAAGTTGTATCGAACCCTATTTTGAGCTCAACCCCTAATTGTGTCTGTGCCTTGGTATGTAATATCCATACACATTTACCATCAAAGCCCCCTTCCACTTCCTATTCCTCATCCCAGTTAAACATCAAATACCCATTCGTAGTTTGTGTTCATCGATTTACATCAGCTTCGCTAGTATCAGAGCTTTAGGGAGACGTGTATTAGTGTTCTTCAAAGTTTGATTCATGGTTTGGACATTTCTATTAATCATCATTTTGTAGTATAGTGTATTGTTTGTATTCTTAGTAGTTGTGGTATTGTACTACTTGTGCTGAGTTATAGAGTCGAATAACAGTAATTTCAGTAGTTATCTCTAGTTATAGAAGTTTTATCAATCATGGGTAGCTCCAAAAATTGAGTAGCAGTAATTTCTAGGTCATTGTTAGTTGCATTTTGTTGTCGTAATATTTGTGGAATCACCTTAGTAGTGGTTCCAAGTCGAGTACAACTGAGTATGTTATGTGTTTGTTAAATTTTCTCTTTTTGGAATTTATTGCATGGACCACAATGTCGAAAGATAGTATCAATAATAGTAGAGACAGTCCTCATGGAAGCTTAAGGAGACGTATTGATAACTTGGAATATCAGATTTAGAATCTCATCGATTCTATCCAAGAGCTTACTAGTTTAGTTAGAGGCTGTAAAGATGTTAGCCAAGGTAAAAGAAGGGGACGAACACCCACCAATAGAAATGGCTCTAATGAGCTTGATAATGATGAACGACAGTCAAGGGGAGCTGCCAAGCTGAGAAGAAACAATGACAAGAGTATTAACTTCGAGGTAAACCAAGGAGCTTAAAGAAGAGAGCCAAGGCCGAAAAGAGATGTGGTTAAGTAGAGCTCCAATAGAAGTGGCTGATCTAAGGTAAATTGAGCAGCTCAGAATGCAAGGGATAAACCTTGAACACATAGTTGAAGACTTAACAACATTTAGCTTAAGCTGTTAATCTTCAATAGTAGTAGTCGACCTGAAGACTTCCTTGACTGGGTTCCCTGAGTAGAGAAGTTGTTTGAATGCTATGAGTGTGATGACAAAACCAAAGTCAAGCTAGCGCTATTAGCCCTTGTTGAATATGCAAGTCTTTGGTGGGATAAATTGATTGCCAAGAGAGATACCAAAGGAGAGGAACCAATTAGAACTTGGAGGCTCATAAAGAGGTTAATGAATTAGTGCTTTTTGCCGACCTACTTCAAGTAAGAGATGCTCCATGTTTTCCAGTACTTGAGGCAAGGTCAAAACACTGTTGAAGAATACTTGTAAGAGTTTGAGACTTTAATGATGAGATGTGAGGTTGACGAGCCATAGGACCACATCATTACCAGGTTTCTAAGTGGACTTCGAGATGACATTGCCAATGTAATCGAACTGCAACAGTTTAACTCATTGGACGAGCTGATCAATTAGGCATTAAGAATGGAGAGACAGAGGAGGAGAAGGTACCAAAAGTTGACCATTTGACCTCAACAAGGCAGCTCTGAGCCTAAGAGGTATGAAGAGAAGAAAAAGCCTAAGAAAAGGATGGGGCAAGGAGAGCCTAGTCAACCTGACTAAGTTAAGACTAAAAAAGTAGAGAAAGAGAAAGTGCCCAGCACCAAAGCCCGAGAAGTTAAGTACTTCAAATGTTTCGACTTCGGACATATTGCTTCTCAATGTCCAGACAAGAGAGTCATGATTTTGAAAGGTAAAGGACCTAACGCTCAAGTAGAGAGCTAAAGTGATAAGAGCTCTGAGAGTGAGGAAGCAATTCTATCCTAAGATGAGAGAACCTATAGACCTGATAAGCAAACAAACCAACATTAAAGAAGACCCAAGTCAAAGGTAGAACTTATTTCGAATCCAATGTTTGGTAAATGAGAAGACCGTTCCCTAGTTGTTGATGGAGACAGTTGCACCAACATTGTTTCTACCAAACTAGTAGAGAAGATGAGATTGTCGACCTACCCGCATCCCCAACCATATGGATTGAAGTGGTTTAATGATAACGGTATAATCCATGTACATAAGAGAGCTCAGATAGCATTCAAGGTTGGACAATATGAGGACGATGTTGACTTTAACGTGCTGCCTATGAATGTAGCAAATTTGCTTCTTAGCTGACCTTAGGAGTACAATCGAAGAGTGATCTATGATGGTTTCCTCAACACTTACATGGTTTGGAAGGATGGGAAGAGCTACTGCTTAATCCCCATGAGCGTTGAAGAGATCCAAAACGGCCTGATGCCCATGGTAAAGAGAAGGGGAAAGAGGAGCTTGTTTGGCATCCAAGCCCGCACTCATAATCTAAATTCAAGGACGACTTCTTTTTAACCTCGCGGTGATGATAGGAATCAGTCTACGACAATCCTTAGGTTGAAGCCGACTTGTTAGATGCCAATGCAAACTTGCCAAATGCTGAAGCCAAGTTATCCTAACTTAAGACTGACCTACTCTTGCTGAAGCTGAACTAATAACTGAAAGATGAAAGGAGGAAAAGGAACCATTTGGCATCAAGTTTGTCATCTACCGAACCGATAAGTGACTAAACAGTTGAAGCCATAAGGGAAAACAATAGCTCAGCATAGCACGAGAAAGCTAGCGCTAAGTAATCCACGAGTGTAGCAATTGTGGGCTAACATTAGTAGGAGCTTAGCCAAGTACAATAAGACTTCCAAACATCCTACCCTAGCTCAGTCACCCGACTGCCAACCAGGCCCTACTTAGGTCTAATCCTATAAATAGCTTGGATGATTGCATGCCGACCACTCTATTAAATGTACAATTTTATATACCTTGTAAATATTTTCCTTATTTCAATGATGGGCCATTCTTTAGGGTTTAAGAGCTTTGTATATTATTTACAATTTTGCCACTAGGGTTTTAGAATTTACTATAAATAGCAACTTTTATAATTAGCCAACATCCAGAGAAAAGAATATACAAACAGTGAATACACTTGAAACTTTCCTCTTTCGAGCAAAGTTATACTTGAGCTCTTAAAGCTTGCATTTGCTGAATTATTGAGTGTTGATTAAACTCTTTAATCTTTATTGCGTTTTTATCAATCTTGCTCTTAAGATTGTGGTGAATCTTTCATTTGAGCAAGTTAGTGAGTTGCATCTAACCTCTCATTTAAAACCTGAGTGACATTTAATGTTTGTAAGTTGTATCAAATCTTATTTCGAGGTTAATCCCTAATTGTGTTTATGTCTTGGTATGTGATATCCATATACATTCACTATCAAAACCCCCTTCCACTTCCTATTCCTCATCCTACTCGAACATCAAATACCTATTTGTAGTTCATGCTCGTTGCATGTTTGTGGATTCACATCAAGTATGGTTTGGTGGTCTTAGTTTAAGGGTGGATAAGTCGAAGATTTCCTCTTTTATGGAGTGGTTCCTAGAAAGCACTCAACAAAATGTGATGTTTAGACCGCTGTGTAAGGAATTTAAATAAAAAGTTCGCTTTTTGGCTTAAAGCATATGGAAAGCTTGGTGCTTAGCCATATATGAAGGGGAAAAGACAAATCCTAATTTAACTATTAGCAGATCTAGGTTTCAATGGAAGGATGTGAAAGATCTTGCAAATCTAATGTGGGAGAAGGGTGCTTTGTCAAGAGAAGGGATTTGGATTTATCTGTTTGGTCTAAATTGAGTATTAGTTATCTCAAGGTTAATGTAAATGGCTCTTAGTCTAAAGTATCCGAGAAGGCTGCCATTTGTATAGTGGTGCATAATAATGAAGGGCTAATATAGTAGGGAAAGTTTTTCTAGTGAATAGTCTAAATGCTAAAGAAACATAATGTATAGCTTTACCGATATGTATACAGCTTGTGTGTAACCAAAAGTGGAAAGGGTTGAGTTTGAATCAAATTGCTTAGCCCTAGTTAAAGTAGTTAATGGGCTAGAAAGGAAAATTCCAAAATTGGTTCATTGGGTCTTAGTCCTAGTTGTTGTTGAAATCAAAAGATTATCTTTATACTATGAATGTAATTTTTCTTTTTCTTATATTAGTAGAAATGCGATGTGTTATGAATTAGGTACCTTATAATATTAGGAGAGGGATATGTTCAACAAATTGGCGGCTTTAACCCCCCTTCTTAGCTCCAGAAGCTACTTAATTTTGATTTTCTTTTTAGTTCTCATGGCAATGTAAGTTTGGTCTCGACCCATCTTGATAATGGTGAGATTTTATTAAATGAAATTAAACTTTGTGATTGGAAAAAAAAAATTAAGCCTAATTTTCAAGGTTTTAGGTAATCAATAGGCTGAATCTAGCGACTCTTTAAGCTTCTTAAGATTTAGTATCCTCTATAAGAGATTTAGCTAGAATCATGGATATTTTTTTCTTTGTTTTCATTCCTAAAAATGCAAATTATGTTGCAAATTGGGTGGCTTCTACTATAAGGAGAGGGACGTATCTAAGGGATGTATGGATTTTTCCTTAGTCATGTTTTAAAAGCAACTAATAGATGATTTCTCTTTATGAAATGAGATTGTTTATACTCATGAACCCCACTAGAAAATAGGTAGATTTTAAATAAAAGTTTATTTTGATCGAAAAAAAGAAAGAAAAAGAAAGATCTTTTCTCAAGCTTTAGAATATAATGATCACCATATTAGTACCAAGTTGTCCCTCTTTCTAATTTAAACCTCTTTGAAATAGTTATTTATCATTATTGAATTCCCAGACTAATTGACTCAAGTTAATCCAACACATGCCTAAAAATTGGAAATGAATCTTTTAAAATATATTAGGTAGAGTTACAAAATCAATGGTTGAAACTACTTAGATTTTTTCAATTTATGATATCATGATAACATCATCTTACTTTTTCTAATCTCAACCGCTAGTTAAACGTGTCAACATCTTAAGAGAATAATTTTAGAAAACTTTTACACAATGTTCGGGAAGAGGTAGAAAATTAGGAGAGAAGGAAAGTGAAAGGATAAATTTAAAAAGGAAAGAAAATAGAAGAAAAGAATTAGTACGACTATGTTTAGATTAAGGGAACAGTGAAGAAATGAATGTAAGAGGAATACTTTTTAAAATAACGTTTAAAATATTTTATACTATTTGATTACCATATTGTCTTAAAAAGTTGACAAGACTTAAACAAAACAAGGCTATAATTACAATTTCAATAACTTTCTCTCCTAAATCGCTCCAACTTAGAGGGGAAAAGAAGTGTAGGCCTAGGCAAAACTTTTCCTCCAAGATCTATCCACATCTATTTTCATTTTATTTTCAAATAAAGAAAAATTTCTTAAAATTCCTGTAAGCCCCACAACTAACCATTCTAGATTTCGATCAGTTGAAAGACTCGATCGAATCTAAATTATAAAGTAAAGCTAGAAATATTAGTAAAATGATCCCGTAAGTTTGAATTTAAGAAAATAAGTAATAAAATAAAAGAATATAAAAATTCCAAATTTTAAGTGTATAACTCGCTATTTATCGAAAATGCGTAAAATGCATTCCGATAATTAACGAATCGCTAGAGATAAATTATATGTATACTAAAAATCATAAAATAACCTAAATAATATTTAGGAATATTTATTCATATATGAATTTACATGTATGTAGAAATACGCGTAATTACTTAAAATACGCGTAATGTGTCAAAATAATACTAAATAATTAAAGAAAATTCATAATTAATTAAGGAAAAATAAAGAAAAATCAGGAAAAATAAGGAATGATCCAAAATTGGGCCGTGGCAGCTGGGAAAAAATAGAAAAAAAAATCGGCCAATTAAATTAAGACAACACAAAAGCTAAAAATTAAGGGATAAGGCAATTATTTTGTCCAATTTAATGCACAATAAATTTCCTAAACGTCTATAAATAGGAAAAAAATTCAGAGAACTCCTTTGGACAGTTATGGATTTCATAAAAATAGAGAGACTCGAAAATTAAGAGAAAAACCAAGGAAAAAAAAAAAGAAAAGGAAAACTGTGCAGTTAGGGCCACAAAGGAGAACCCAGACCCGACGGGTAGCTGGGAGTGGACGGCCACCATCATCACACGGTGGTGGCAATGCTCAGGTGGGCCGACACACCCATGGCTACCGACGGTGGCCAGAGCTACCCAAATCGGTGAGTTTGATTTTTAGCCCGATTTTGTATAATTTTGTAAAAATAGTAAATATTATTATAAAATTATGAAATTTGTTATTCTGGAATATTTTTATATTTAGTTTTTAGGAAAAATATTATTTTGATGAAAATATGTCTCGTGATATAGGATCCTTAAGAAATCGTGCAAAACCGAGCATGTTTCGGTTTAGAAATAAATGACCTTAGGAATGTAGTTTCAAGCCCAAAATTTTTTTGTAGATTACTTATATGATATAGAATAGTGATATAAAGCCCATTTTCAAAAATTAATTTTCAAAATTTTTAGATAATTTTTAGGCCCTAAAATAAGGCATAAAATGGGTAATTTAGGGTTAATTAAGCAATTAAATGGTTAATTACTGATTTAGTGAATAATTATATGTTTTAGGATGTTGAAATCTGATGGAGTATGATACTTGTAGCATTTAGGGTGTTAGATGTAATTATTAGGTTAATTATGTAGTAAATTATTAATAAGGAAAAATATTTAACTTTAAGTTAATTTTGTAAATTAGGGAAATTAGGAGTAAAATCTGATTTAGGATGAATTTAGACTTTTTGAAATGATAATTAATGTTTAGGGATGGTAATTAAAGTGATAGAAATATTAGAAGTGCATTATGTACATAATAGGCAATAATGCATAATATGTAATTTTTGAAAATATAATAAATAGAAAATATTAGGATAAAAGTTGATGCTATATAAATAATAAGGATATATAATAAATCTGATAAGAAACTTGAATTTATGTAATTATATGAAAAATGTAAAAATATCTCACATTAGAAGTAAATTCGGTACACTAAAGTGTACCGGGTGAAATAAAATGCTGACTAGGGGTAATAATAATATTTAGGAGATTGAGAAGTAATGTGATTAATTTCACATTATGAGTTGAAACGAGTTTCTAGGGTTGGAATATAAAACATTACTTAGAAATCGAACTAAAAACTAATTTTGAAATCGATGTGGAAACCGAACCCGAACCTAACCCCAAACCTAGAATAATTATAAAAGACTTAAGACCTAGAGAATTAGGCATATTAAACCCTAAACAAAACCTAACAATAAGTGTTATAGGATAAAATGAACCTATAATAGTTATATGAAAAGCTGAAACCATGTTTGTGTTATAGGGATGATTGGCGATGGCCTGAGCAAATCGAACCTCGAGTGAGTGAGCGAGGAGTCGAGGTAAGTTGGGATTAATACAATGCTGTATTTTGGAGGCTTAAGATTATGCTTGGTTGTACTTGTTAGATAGTTAAATGTGTGCATGTGCTTGATTATGGGTGATGCTGTAATTCTGTTTGTTGTTCTGGCACATATTGTATGATTTGTATAAAATAATTGATCACCCTAAACTGGACTTAATCAAATATACGACCAGTAATCATAATCGGACATGCATGGCAACCCATTAGGGGAACTTAGGACTCTCCGGCCAAATACCGACCCCTTCGAAAGGAATAGCGCAGGATTGCAAAATGGTCCCTTCTTTATCCTCAGTCGAAGTAAGTGACAGGAGAGGAGGTCACGGCGAGGGTGAAGATAGTGGTTCGAAGGTAGTCGCGGGAGGAGCAAGGTCTCCATTACACAAGCCTAGGTTTGGTCGTGAGCTGTTGCATTAATGACAACTCCTCAACCCGGATTAGAGCGAACGCAATTTCTCTAATCTCACGACTGGCCGGACAATGTCGTGCGATGGCATTTGCTTGCACATTCATTGCACCTAATAAGTGATCGAAAACCTTATTGTGTGTATAGTATAGTTTTAAGTCCTCCATCTTAACTTACTGAGCTGTAGTTGTTCACATCCCTATAGACGTCGTGCAGGTGCTGGTTAAGAAGCGGCAAACAACTACTCTGAAGTTGGCAACTGCTGGATCCTAGGGAGTGAGGAAAAACATCGGAGAATAAACACATATTTTTAAGGTCTAAGTTTTTATTTTAGAATTATTTTTCATTTCCGAATGATGTAATAACTAGGAAATATACTATAGAGAAATACTGTAAACTTTAACTGCAATAACTGAATTATAACATATATATATATAAAGTCCTCACTATTATAGGTAAATGATTTATTTAAATTACAAACTGTTTACTTCAAAGTGGGTTAGTCGTGGACGCCTTGTGTAGATCGGGTTTAAGATAATGGTTGTAAGGCTAACTTCTATTTAAGGATGGTTTATACGACGGGGCTGTTATGACTCTGCCGCTTCAAGGCATGACAATTCCCACTTTCCTTTCCCTCCCAATTATTTCTTTCATCGTAAACATAATGTAAAGAAAGTAACCTTAAGAAGCTTTAAAGTATTGTAAAAACCTCAACCAATTTGTTATTGATTCCATTGCCAAAGATCATGAAATTGAAATAACTCTCAATCTACGAGTTAGTGTATTTACCAAATGTGTCAGTAAACATCGATGATTCTATAATTTGATAAAATTTACAACGTGGCTCTTTTATATTTACTAAATACTAAATCGATAGAATACAATTAGAAGTCTTCATTAAAGTTTGATTGAAACCCATAAAAATTCAATATATTAAAGATAAATTGGAGTGGGCTCATAAGCAAGTCGAGTCATATAGGTTTTCTATGCAACCCAATCCTATAACATATCTCTTGATATGGTTCAAATGAGTTTATTAATGTTTTTAAATTTATATAGGATTTGAGTCGTATTATAGATAGAAGATAAGGGTACCCGATAACTCAAATTTGATTCATAATAGCAAAACTAAACATCAATTTTAATATAAGGTATTCTTTTTCCACTTGTTAAGTGGACTCTTGTTAGTGGCCAGGCTCAACACTAAAAATATCTCTTATAAGGGTTTGCATTGTGGTTCCTACGAGAAGTATAAAAGCTACTCTACTTTCTCTCTCTTCTTTCTAACCACACAAAAAGGTAATCCTCACTCTATATCGAACCCTCTTCTCTTCGAAAACCTTAGATCAAAATTCAGATCTAGATACTAATAACGCAAAACTAACTTGATCTTGCGAATCTTGTATTTCTTTTGTAAGGTACAACTGTAAGTAGTCTTTTCAAGTAAGGATGGGGCTCAAAGATTGAATGAGGCATTGTTTAGGGTTTGAAAGTCCCTTTTCTTTTCTTTCTGATTCCTAGTTATACGCAATGATGTTAATTTTTACTAAGAGTCACAACTAATTTAGTTATTTCAGTTGTATTTGTTTGTTTATTTAAAACCCTGACCTAATTATCTAACTATCTGATTTGTTACATGTTTGTTTATTACACTATTTATAAGTTATATACAACCTATGTTTATACATGTACTAAAATAGGAATTACAATCTATATTGTTATAAAGTTTTTCTAACATGTTACTATTCTCTTATTCCTCTTGCTTTTTCTCTCTTGTGTCCGTAACAAATGTCTCCCCCTATTGAAAATCGACCTTTTCCTCAAGGTCAAACATAGGATTAGCTATTTTCAAAATGTCTAAGTCTTCCCATGTCATGTCTTCAAGTAATAGGCCTTGCCACTGAATGAGAACCTATAGAATATGCTTATCATTCCCTTTGATAACTCCTGTATTAAGAATACTGAGAGGCATCAAAAGAGGATGATTGTCTATTGTATCTATAAGTAACTGTAGTAGTAAAATTGTAGACCTAAAAGCCTGCTTTAATTGTAAAACATGAAATACATTGTGAATTTTAGCACCCTTTAGTAATTCCAATTGATAAGAAACAGATCTAATACTCTTAATGACCCTAAAAGGTCCATAAAACCTTTTAGACAATTTATTTTGTCAACCTTAAGCAACAGTTACTTGCTTGTAGGGTTGTAACTATACAAAAACTAAGTCACCCTTTTGGAAAGAGACATTCGATCGATGCCTATTTGCAAATAGTTTCATTCTATTTTGAGCTTGACGTAAATGATCTCTAAGCTTTTTCAAAATTTAGTCCCTACTCCTTAATTCCAAATCCACTACTTCTACCCTAGAGGCATCAAGTAAATAAGATGGTATTAAGGGTGGAGGCCTATCATAAACTACTTCAAAAGGAGTAGTATGTGTCCCTTCATGATATGACATGTTGTAAGCGTATTTCGCCTAAGGCAAATACTTTACCCACATAGATGGACAATCCATAACATAATACCTCAAATATTGTTGAATCACTCTATTAAGGACTTTAGTTTGTCCATTTGATTGAGGGTGATAGGAGCTACTCCTCGATAACTTGGTCCCATTGAGTTGAAACAACTCATTCCAGAATCTACCTATGAAAATAAGATCTCTATCTGATACAATAGAATGTAGGTACCCATGTAACTTGACTACCATATTAACAAATAGGTGGGCAACTTTTGTAGCTATAAAATAAGTGTCTAAAGGGTCCAAATGACAATATTTTGATAGTCTATCAACCATAACAAATATAAAAGTATACCCTTAAGACTTAGGAAGGCAAGTCACAAAATCTAAACTTATGTCTTCCCAAAAATGTTGTAGAATAGGTAAGGGATATAAAGACTAGCAGACAATTTAGTAAGATACTTCACTTGCTGACAAATAGTACAGTTGCAAACATAAGATTCAACTTGTGCTTTCATATTCTCCCAAAAGAAATCCTAGGCAATTCGTTTGTAGGTTTTATGAAAACCAAAATGGCTTGCTATATGAGAATCATGAAATTCATTGAGTAAAGACTCAATAATAGAAGATAAGGTACTAAGAACAAATGTCTTCCATAATATAATAGATTTTTTCTCCACTGTAGCGGCCATTTATGAAATGTACCTTATTTTACTTGATCAATCACCTCTTTAAAAGCTAGTAAAGATTGATACTCTTGGTATTAGAGCAGAGGTTTTATTTGAGTTGGAGTTTGTTTTCGAAGTTCTATTCATACTATATTTTACGTATGTGAAATAGAGCAAGTTACCATATTCATCTTAGCTACCGTATTTGCTAGCTATTACTTTCCTGAAGTGTTTGTTGAGCTTGAATCTATGAAGAAAACGACTGACCTAAGTGTGAATGTTGGTGCTGGAGATGACAACAGTAGAGTTGTCCACCATAGGCGACAGTGTCAAGGAACCCCAAGAAGCACTAACGAGAAACTTGATAAGGTAGCTAACCTCTTAATAGATTTAACCCAAGTTATTCATGTACTAGCTTGCCGACTCACTGAAGCCGCGCAAAATACCCCATCAGTTGCTTAACTTGTTGGAGGTCAGAACCTAGCTCAACCAATTCCAGGTGGAGAAGTAGGCAGATGAGTAAAGCGAAGGATAGACCTAAGAGAGCTTGATGAAGAGGACGAGGAAGAGGAAGAGTACTATGAAGAAGAGGAAGCTTAGCTCAACCAATTCAAGGTGGAGGAGTATGCGGATGAGGAAGGCCAAGGATAGACCTAAGAGAGCTTGATGAAGAGGACGAGGAAGAGGAAGAGTACTATGAAGAAGAGGAAGCTACAGTCCCTAGAGCATCTAACCATGTGAAGCTTTAGATTCCGAGCTTCAATGGATCTGGGAATGTTGATGAATATTTGGACTAGGAAGAGAAGGTGGCGCATGTTTTCATCATTATCATTACGAGGATTACAAGAAAGTGAGAACTGTTATTGTTAAGTTCTGTAGATATGCCGCCATGTGGTGGAAGAATTTCCAAGCCATAAGGAGACGCGAGGGCTACAGAGAAATTAACACTTGGCTCAAGATGAAGAAAATACTCAGAAACAGATTTGTGCTAGAAACTTATCTTGAAGATATTTTTACTCAAATTTAGAAGCTGAGATAAGGAAGCCGAACTGTTGATAGGTATGTTTAAGAATATCAAATGCTTACGATCCGTTGTGAAGTGGAGGAACCACTAGCTCAAATAGTCTCAAGATTCATTACTAGGTTGAGAGGAGACATTCAAGACATTGTGGAGCTCTAATGATTTGACATAATGGATAAAGCTGTTAAGATTACCTAGCAAGTAGAAAGGCAAAGAAAGAGCTGAGTGCCGACGCGAATGCCGACTAGCTAACCCGGACAGGCAAATCATAGAGCTTAGTTGAATACAGAACCGAGCCGAAAGATTGATGTCCAAGCCGAGTAGAAAGGTCGACTTGATGTTGAAGTGCCAACTAGGAATTACGAGAAAGGGGCAAGGGTCTGGCAGGAAAACGAGCTAGATCAAATGCTTTAAGTGCCAAAGATTCGGACATATGGCCACTCAATGCCGAAACCATAGGATAATGGTCATCAAGGGAAATGTCTCGAAGCTAAAGGTAGATAGTACAAATGAGGAACCTAAGGAGAATGAGGTCCTTACCGAGAAAGAAAGTGTTGAGAAAGAACTAATTGAGGAAGACGTTTTTGCTGAGGACTTGGATAAGTTGCTCATGGTTGTCCGACGTACTATGAATATGGAACCTTTACGAGAGGAGGAGCAAAGAGAGAATTTGTTCCATACCACTTGTAAGGTGAATGATCGGGTATATGCCCTCATAGTGGATAATGGAAGCTACACCAATATGGCATCAACCGATCTTATTTCAAAACTGAAACTACCGAATGTTGTACATTCGAGGCCCTACAAGTTACACCGGTTGAGTGAGAAAAGAGCATTACATGTCCCTTGGCAAGCAATATTGCCGATTACTATAGGAAATTATTCTGACCAAATTCTCTGTGACGTACTACCTATGTGTGCTTCTCACATGTTGCTAGGTAGGCTGTTGTTGTTTGATAAGAGAGTCATCCATGATGGCTACAAGAACACGTACATGTTTGAGAAGGATGACCAGAAGATCACACTAAACCCGATGCCACTGAGAGAAGTTAATAAGTTACAGCCAAAACTTGCTCGCGGATCAAAAAAGGCTCTAGTGATGAGTAGAGTCAAGCTTTGAAAGGCGGTTAATGTTGATGAGCCAACCCTCATGTTGGTCAAGTGCCTATTACAGATGAAGGAGCAAGGTGAAATACCCCCAAATATCAAAGGGTTGCTGGATAAATATATTGACCTGTTCCTAGAACAGTTACCTAAAGGGTTGCTCCCAACTCGAGGTATAGAGCACTGTATTGACTTAATATCCAGTATTACATTACTGAATAAGTCAATGAGTTGTTGAAGAGAGGTTATGTTAAAGAAAGTCTCAACCTTTGTACTGTGCCAGCGTTTCTGGTGTTGAAAAAGGATGGAACCTAGAGGATGTGTGTTGACAACTGAGCCGTAAACAAGATTACGATCAAATATAGGTATTCGATCTCAAGGTTAGAAGACATATTAGATGAATTGAGTGGAGCCAAGGTCTTCAGTAAGATTGACTTGAAGTCTGGTTACCATCAAATCTACGTAAGTTTGAAGGATGAATGGAAGACTATGTTTAAAACTCAGCATGGACTCTATGAGTAAATGGTCATGTCATTTGGCTTATCGAATGCCCCAAGCACTTTCACACGCTTAATGAACTATGTGTTAAGATCTAATTGGGAAGTGTATTGTGGTTTATTTCAACGACATCCTTGTATACAGTGCTGATATGCCGAATCATTATGAACATCTACATACCGTATTAAACATCCTTCATGTCGAGAGATTATTCAGCAACTTGAAGAAGTGTTGCTTTTGCCAGGAGGAAATGGTATTCTTAAGCTATGTAGTCGATGAAGAAGGCTTAAGTGTAGATGACGAGAAAGTTCGAGCAATTGTCGAGTAGCCGACTCCTACTACTTGTTCCGACATAAGAAGTTTCTATGAGCTAGCCTCATTCTATCGACAATTCATCAAGATTTTTAGCACCCTCACTACGCCACTTACTGAGCTGATGAAGAACATTAACTTTCGATGGGGAGAAATGGAGCAGAGGAGCTTTGCTGAGATAAAAGAAAGATTGACCTCCGCCCTGATTGTTAGTTCTACTTGACTTCAAGAAAATATTTAAGCTAGAATGTAAAGCATCAAGTATTGGAATAAGCACTGTCCTAATGCAAGAAAGTCAACCAATTGTCTTCTACAGTGAGAAGCTCCGAGGACTACATTTGAATTATTCTGTTTATGACAAGGAACTCTTATCACTGATCCGAGCATTGTAAGTATGGTAGCACTATTTACTGTCGAGAGAGTTTGTCATAGATACTAATTACAAGTCGCTGAGGTACCTCTGAAGTCAGACCAAGTTATCGAAGTAACAGGCGAGATGGGTTAAATTCCTTGAAAGATTCAATTTCGTAATAAAGTATAAGCAGGGAAAGAGCAAAGTAGTTGTAGATGCTCTTTCAAGGAGATATGCACTTTTAACCAAACTGCAGCTAGGCAGTTTGGGTTTACAAGTATCAAAGAACAGTATTTTCGGGATCCATACTTTGGACCTATAATCATGTGATGTGTTGATGGAAGGACCGTAGATGAGTATCATGTGGAGGATGGTTACTTATTCCGACATGGAAAACTATGTATGCTGACTTATTCCCTGAGGGAGTTACTGATCAAGGAAGCTTACTGTGGAGGCCTTTCCGGACATTTTGGAGAAAGAAGAACCTATGAACTGTTGAATGGTCACTTCTTCTGGTTGAAAATGAGGAGAGATGTGCATCAAGTTATTAAAAGCTGTGCAGTGTACAAAAGGGCTAAGTACCGAGCCGAGTAAGGGAAAGCAATGCCTTTACCTATTTTGACGAAACCATGGACTAAATTGGGCATAGACTAAATTGGGCATGGACTTTGTTCTCAGACTACCACGAACTACCCGAGGTAAAGATTTTATAATGGTCATCGTGGATTGGTTCAACAAAATGGTACACTTCGTGCCCTGCTAAAAAACTAACAATGCTTCGACTATTGCTTCTCTTTTTTTGCAAGAGATTGTGCAGTCACACGGCGTGCCGAGAAGTGTAGTTTTCGATAGGGATCCAAAGTTCTTGAGCTACTTTTAGAGGACCTTATGGCGTCGAATGGGGATTAAATTACTATTCAGTACCTCCTATCACCCCTAAACTGACGGCGAAACAAAGGTGGTTAATCGTACTTTGGGATCATTACTCCAAGCTGCAATGGGAAAGAACTTGGCTGATTGGGACGTCTATTTGCTAATGGTCAAGTTCACTTACAATCAGATGATGCATGACACCATTAAGCAAACTCCCTTTGAAGTGATATATGGTGTCAATCCCGAGTTGCCACTTATCATACCCCTATACCTGTACCCACGCAAGAGGACCCTGATGCGAGGACTAAAGTACAATCCCTTCAGCACATCTATAACAAAGTCACTTGGTACATTGACCAAACAACTAGACGAATGCAAAAGAAAACAAAGGGTAGGATGGCTAAACAATTCCAGTCGAGAGACTTGGTATGGCAGCACCTCAGCAAAGAACAGAACAAGAGGAGGAACAAATTATCTACAAAAGTTGAAAGACTTTTCAAAATCCTTAAAAAGATCAATGACAATGCTTACAAATTGGAATTTCCCCAAGACTATGGGGTTTCTAATTCCTTTAACATTGTTGACCTCATGCCATATCACCCTGACAGAAAACTAAATGAAGACTGTTTGGATTTGATCCTAAATCCAAAACAACTTGGAGGGAATGATGGGAATCAAGCTACCGGACCACTAACTCATAATCGAGCCTAAGGACTAGAAAGACTAGCAAGATGAATCCTCCTGTTCCAACCAACCTCTACCGAGGCCGAGTACTTTCTTACCCAGTCATCCTTCATGTTGAGCCAAATGACTACCTATTTCTTGCTTGTTGTGTGCCAAGAAACAAAAGGACGAGATAACTTCCAATCTTCACTTGCATTAATGCCTAGCTAAGTACTTACTCGGCATCACCCTTGTCGAGATGCCAAGAGAGAGAATTCAGACCAATCAAGCCACCCCTACTTGGACAAGTAAGTTATTCGTACTTTTCGTCGGCATCTTCTAACAATCTCGCCAATATAGCATCGCCACGTGTATAATATCATGTGTAGAATTCATTGCACCAACGATTGTTTTCCTTATATATTCATTTTTTCCTTTTTGTATCTTATACATTACTTCTTTAGGAAATGCCTTTTTTGTCTTTTCCCTTTTGAGTAAGTTGCCCTAACTTATGGTTATAAATACTCTTGTAGTTGTAGCTATAAAGAACATTCATAACAGATTACCCTTAATACACTTGTGTTTTCTTCCTTGTGTAAACACTCTGTTTACTCTCGACGTCACTCTTATCCTAACCTTTAAGTAAGGCTAAGTGGCGAGTAACCTTATCGATTCAATTCGTACGTTATATCAAATTATACTGTAAGTCCTCAAAAGTTCCATTAGTGCATCATATCCTTTGGAGCTATTCGTAGGTTTTGCTTATTCTTATTTGCATTTGTCCTTTCACACATACCCCATCACTTTCTTTCGAACTTTTTGTAAGCTCGAACCCATTCAGCTATTGGCCTTGTCTGTTCTTGGTCACGGTTCGCAACATAACCTCTATCACCATTGAACTCCTAATACAATCTTAGCTCCCTATATGGGTAAAACAAAAAATGTATCCTAAAGGATATATCTTAAATGGTTACATTCACATCATTACACTGACCCTCACATTGTAGTTTATCTATGTTAGCAATCATCACATTAAATTCTGGACTAGGTTGCATAAGCAAATTCAATCGTTTCAGACTCTTGTCTACAAGAAGTTATGTGTACTTCCACCATCTACTAATAAGACTATAGGTTACCCATTTATAGTCCCTTTGAATTTTAATGTTCTTGGTATTGCCATGCCTACAAGAGCATGATAACTAATGGAGAGTATATGATCATCAAACACATCTGAAGTTTCTACAAAATGCTCCTTCATAGGTAATTCATCTTCTTCATCGCTTAAAAGCAACAAAAATGTTAGGTTGCACTTACGATTCTTATGGAATTTCTCATCACAGTTAAAACATAATCCTTTCTCTCTTTTAGGCATCATCTTAGCATCAATAAGTTTTTTGATGGATAATTTGGTTTGCTGTGTTTGTGGTTAGATAGAATTTGAAGTAATAATAGTAGAATTTGGGTTTACTAGTGGTAGTGGTGGTTTAGAAAATTGCAATGGTGGTTTGGATGAAAATGTGAATGTCAGTTTAGGATAAGAAGTGAAATTAGAAAACCTAACTTCATAGATTTTGGCTAATCCAGATGTTTGCTGTAAAGAAAGTGGCTGAGCAACCAAAATTTCTCTTTTAATGTTGGACTTTAAACCAGAAATGAAATAACTAATAAGTGCTTGTTCTAACAAACCAATAACTTAGTTGGATAATGATTTAAACTCTGTTTTATATTCATAAACTAAATGTGTTTGAGTCAATTTAAAGGGTTTACCTTGAATGTCTTCATATTTTGGTGGTCCAAAACGTGCCTGTAACTCTAATGAACTGTGTCCATGTAGTAAGCAAATTGTTTCACTCCATCCACCAAAACCAATGTAAAGCACCATCCTCCATTGTAAATGATGCTATAGTAAGCCTTTGTCCTTCAAGCTCCTAATGAAAGTTGAAAAATCTCTTTGTTTTGAATATCTACCCAATGGGATCTGATCCTGAAAATCTTAGTATTTTTAAGTTGATTCCTTTCATCAAAGATTCAGTACCATAAGTCTATGATAGATTCTGTGGCTCAATTATAGTGTTCAAAGAATTGTTATTCCTTTTAACATTATTATTGTTGTCCTTGCTATGCCAATTCTTACTAACATTATCAATCTTGTCATTTATAGTTTATATTAAACTTGCAACATGTGTGTAAAGGTAGTTATTGAATCTTGCACCTGGGTATTGGAACGAAAAGAATCTTGCATTTGGTCGTATATTTTGTTAACTGACTTAGTTAATGCATTATTGGCCCGAAAAGATTCTTGCATTTGAGCATGCATCTTATTGACTGATTATGCTAGTGTAGCAATCATTGCTTGCAATACTTCCATATCAATTGTATGGCTATTGTTCTTTGATTCAGTCATGCCAACGAGAACTAAAGCACTAAATGTTAGTGGCCCAACCCAACACTAAAAATATCTCTTGTAAGGGTTTGTACTTATGGTTCCTACAAGGAGTATAAAAGTCGCTTTGCTTTCTCTCTCTTCTTTCTGGCCATACAGAAAGTTAATCCTCACTCTCTTTTATTAGAAAACCTAAGATCAAAATTAACATCTAGATTGATGATAACACAAAACTAACTTGATCTTGCGAATCTTGTGTCTCTTTTGTGAGCTACACTGTGAGTAGCCTTTTCGAGTAAGGCTAGGGCTCCAAGATTGCATAAAAGTACCATTTAGGGTTTGAAAGTCCATTTCCTTTTCTTTCTTATTCCTATTTATACTCGATAATGTTAGTTTTTAATAATAGTCATAACTGATTTAGTTATTTAAGTTGTGTTTGTTTGTTTGTTTAAAACCCTAATCTAGTTATCTAACTATCTTATCAATTACATGTTTGTTTATTACATTATTTATACGTCGTATATAATCTGTGTTTATATATGTGCTAAAATAGGAATTACAATTCATATTGTTATAAAGTATTTCTGTCTCTTATTCCTGTTGCTTTTCTCTTGTGTGTCCGTAACAACTCCAGTTGTAGAATAGTGAAGCCAACGAGTTCAAATGACAAGCCATAACCGCAAAGAGCATCGGCCTTCTCGGTCCTAGCACAAAGGCAAGGTGCTGAACAAGGTATCAAACCGTGTTCAGACATTAGAAAAACCGTTATAGAGCAGCTCGATTACATCACCAACCGCACCGACCCTTTTGTCCAAAGCCCCAGGTGAGGAAACGCCTTTGGCGTATTCGATGAAGTCAATGCCAACGATGTACCAGAACACTGGAAAGCATGGCTCACAGCATGTTTTCTTGTCATCTTCCACAAAAATAGCTGCAGAAATTACACTTCACGTGTTATATCTAATAAAATCTTAATAAAATATATTCCAAACTCGGGTGATAATCATTTTAAAGTTATATACTTTCCGCTGTCATATGAGTAAAAATTTTAACAAAACTTTAACTACAATGTGTATATAAATGCAGTGTATAATGTCGAACTCTTTTTTAATTAATTAATCGATGCAAGAGGCAATCGTGTTCTTTTTTGGCTTTTTGGTGCTTTGCTGTGATTGTTTCTCTTTTTGGGATACGTGCCAGGAATCGATTGAATGTCGACTCCACGGATCGAAAAAGAATCTCCTAGTTTTCTAATGCATTTTGACCAGAAATATTCTTGTGCAGTTCAACCAAATTTTGGTAACGTGAAGACCACGGGACATATTCGGGACGGTGGGGTTAATTATACAACTTTACACTATACTGAAAGTGAAAACATGGGTGAGTTCGTACGCCGAAAAATGTTTCTCAATTACTTTTTACTGTTCTTTTATATTCTAAATTTTATAATCCCCAGCAAAGGATTGAAAATCCAAACTGTCTGAGCCTTAAAACCTGTTGAACTCCAGACGAGATCTTATATACTCATTAGCCTTTTATTTATTTATTTTCCCTCCTCCCTTCAGTAGTTGAGCAATGAGAGGGGATGGATAGCTGTATGTGACAAATTAAAGACAACGGATTTATGCTCTTTTGTGTATTCTTATGGAGAGTAATCCTTCTTACCGCTCTCTTGAGGATTGAATTTGGATACTTTAATATTTCGAGTTAAAACCAATCGATTAGTTTCTACGATAGATAATAAAAACCAAAAGTAAGTTCTGATTCTAAACTTTTTAAAAATTTACACCACATTGTAATGCATAGGATGTGAGGTTGTACTCATAAAACTTGTTTGAAATCTATAACCCGATAATTCCTAGTTCTATGGTACTTGTCAATTCTCACCGGCATATCTAATCAAAATCTATATTTTGTTTTCTGGTTCTTTATTTTTTATAATCTATTGAATTCGTTGTATTTGCACTTGATTCAAGTCATCTTTGAAAGCAATATTAATTTATCATTTGAATATCAAGATTTGTGTACGAATGTCCATTTTAAACTGTCACTTTCTATCATCACTTGCTACTAAAGGCAATCACATAGTTAATCATCACAATCTTTTAAAACTACTACAGTAAAAATGATAAAGATTGGCTTGTAGTTAATCAACATTAAAAATGTTAGAGAAGTGTATTTTCCAAAAGGAAACAGGGACTCGATATTATATGTACATATATGTGTACATTTTATATTATGAACACCCTAATAAATAAATCAAAGCATGGGTGATGACGTAAATACACTCTCTCATTCCATTCACTATAGACTGCTGCTCTCAATAAGAGAAAAAACTCTTTAACTCTCTCCCGATACCCTTGTTGCCACCACCCCCTCTGTAAACCAAAGAGCCATCGTTATTCATTTCTCGTTTATCTTACTAATTTAATGGTTGTTGTGTATGGTGAAGGTTCCTAGAAATCTAAAGATAGATCCCTTGTTATTTTCAAGTTTTCTCGATATGCATGGATTATTGATAGGATCTAACCCTTAGTTTCTTAATTGTATAGCGACAACGAGATTGTGAGGAATCACAAGGAATGTGCGAGAAATTGTAGATGAAAACTAAGTATTCTCTTATTAAATTGCAGTGCCTTATATAACACAAAACATTCCCTTTTTTACAGGAGAAAGGATTGCTTGTGAAGTAGTTTATTTTGAAGCTCTTGCATAAAATTTATAGTAGCTTAAGTTCTCGTCACTAAGGTGAATAATGGGTTCCCTTTTCCTTCTATCCTACCATTTAGGATTATTCATTAATTAATGAAGCCATCTAAACGCTAGGATTAATCCTTGTTGAACTTAAGAATGGATTAGTAAGATTGGGCATTAAAGAACTTTTGTCAACAAGTATCGATATGTTGGGATAATTAATATTAATTTATATTCATAATAGATGGAATTAGTGAATTAGAGATTAGTATTTATAGGATTGTAATCTAATGATAAAAGCAATCAAACAAGAAATTATATTATTCGTTTTAGGAGTATTTCTTTCCCCCTTTTTTTTTCTTTCTTTTGGCTAGTTGAGCGAGGATAAAAATGAGTGCTTGAACTATTTCTCATATTGTCATTCCATTTGCTATAAAGAGCCATTCAAATGAAACACAAAGTCTTCTAATCAAAAAGGTGATTTGCAAGTTTCAAGATGCCATTTGGATGACCTTGGTAAGGTGCTCGAGAGCCCATTTGTTAAGCAAGGCATTAAAATGGCCTTTAGGTCTTAGAAGCCATCTAGATAACAAGCCCTAAAACTAGTCTCTAGATTTTGAAGTTGCAGAAATTAAGAAGAAAAAGGAGAAAACGATCTTATTTCATGAAGAGGATATAAGTACACCACATGGGCAGATAATTGAAGTGGATTTTAAGAGGAAAAATTGTATCAATTATCATTAATAATTTACTCTCTTATTATTATGTTTTGCTTGAATTATAAGGATAAAAAGTCTAATGCTTATATAAGTTTAATTGTTTTATTATCATAGTATTATAGTTGAATTTGTAATTTATAAAATCAAGTCTTTGAGGATCATGATTCATATAGAGTTTGTGAAGTATGCTTTAGGAGACAATTTGCAATCATTGAGAGTAAGGCAGGTCAAATTCTATGTTAAAATCAAGTTATTCCTCTTATCCTTTGGTTATCTCTTTTCTATCATTTTATTTTCTAATAAATTTTGCACCTAGCCCATTTAAATATTTGGAATAGATATAATATATTTGAGAAAAAATATACATATTGTAATATAATTGTTGTATTGTAAGTTTCATCTATTAATCAGGAAAAAGTGAACAAGGGGTTATAATTACCCTAAAATTGCTCTTATCTTCTTTTTCAAGGAAATGCATCTTAGATTAGCATTTTCTTGTTAATTCCATTATTAGTGCCTCATAAAATAAACGTGAATTAGATATATTACATCTAAGTAACAAAAGAAAGAAAATAAAAAGAATTTTGAGCAAGGTTTTGTTGACATATGGATAAGAGAGAAACTAAATTTTTGGATAGAAAACCTAAAGATTTTATAGATATTTTCACTAAGTTAATTTTTCTTTCACATCAAAGCACATTTTGAAGGTGGTCGAGCCTCTATATTAATTTGAGAAGAACAGTTTTAAACTTTTACAATGTTGGATGGGCTTAATATTTTGGTGCTTTAGTCTATAGTAGACAACATGAGTTAGTTATGGGCACATGAGGAACAATTTAACAAATTGAAAAGTGAAAAAATAACTTTTAAATTCTATAAGATGTTGAATTGATTTTAATAAACTTTGAGATCTTTTCAACTTGTTAAAAATCTTGCAAGATTAGATTACTATGAGCATAGAATTGTTAAAATAAATATGATATATGTAAGAAATAAACAAAGTAGAAATAGAGAAGATGACTTAAAAATATCTAGGAGTTAAATAATCCTTATTACTCTCCTTTCTTCCAACTTTATACCTAATCAAGTCCTTTACTTTGAAAACTTCAAGTAGTTACATATCTCTTCTAATGCCTCATATAAATTACAAGTCTTCTTTTCTTTTGATGCCCCATCAAAGACAATCCCTTGTAATATCATTTTCATGCCTCAAAACAAGGGACATAGACAATTAACTAGATAATCATACCTTAGTGTGCAAAGGATCAAAATAACTAAAACCCCTTAAATAAAGTAGTAATCTATATCTCCAAATAGTTCACTTAGTTATCTTTTATTTATTTAAAATATAAAACTTCAAATTTTTCAAATAATTTAAAATTTAACCGAATGCAATTAAATTTATAAGTTATAATAATCTGTTATATCATACAACTTGATGCACTAAAGTTGAACTTGATCCAAAGGTTTGCAATCACAATCATCACACAAAAATTTCTTCTGTACTAGAAAGAAATCTCCCTTAAGTGGAGTGAGCCAAAGACCTGTCGTAACTGCAAACATATATACGAATTCACAAGTATGTATGCATTCACATATCTAATCTAATGCAATAAGCAAAAGATTGTTATCTTTAATTTAAGCCATTAAAAACATGGTTTAGAGTCATGTGCATTTAGCTCTAAACTTAGAGTAACTAATGACTCCACAACATAATCTTGTATGACATCAATGACATCCTTTAGTCGTGTCAAGTTAGTCCATCATGAGACCAGTCTACTCATAAAAGCTTACCAAAACCTAACAGCCCTTATAGTGACCCTACCTATAGCTTCTCTCTATAATCTCCTAATCCATTTTCATGGTGTCACCAAGATCAGTAGCCCCTAAAACATTAGTACCTAAATCTACAAAATCATCTCAGTTTATGACTCTTTTAGGGATACCATCACACATTAGCCATTAAGTACCGTGCTAACTCCCAATCATCTGGATTCTTGGCTACAGCTAAACACCAACAATTATGTTTTTACTTTAATTATGATTTGTTTGCAACTAGCTTAACAAGCACAATATGATATGCCTAGGCTTCAATAATCCGTACTTGCCAAATCTTTGTCTCACTTAAACCTAAATCCAAATATATACAACACATAATATTAAGCTATATCTATTCATCACTAGCATCAACACCTTGAAATAGGTCATATTGATTTTATTTAAGGGGAAAAGGTAAGTTTTTATACTTAAATGAATTTATTCCAACATGGGATTATAGCTTCAACTATAGTTTAACCATTTCCTACCCATGTGTTATTTCCTAAATTATTTTTATCCTAATGACATACTACTTTATTTTAAAATAATAACTGATTAACTAATCTTAACTCATTATATAAATATTGAATATACTAATATATTACCCCTTAAGATAGAAGCTAGTCTTACAGCTGCTACTATAGACCTAATTTACATTAGGAGTGCTCAACTTAACCATTTTGAAGAATTCAATTTGGTACCTATTATTAATAAAACCTAGTGAGTAGCTTTGCGCAAAAAAAAAAAAATGTTTAAGATAATCTGTAATACCCATCTTAGTAACATAGTAATATTTACATAAGTTTTTGTTCATTAAAAGTTTCAATTTTCATAAAAAGTTTACAAAAATCACAGGTTTTGAAGTTTATGTATATTAAAGTAGGAAATTAGTAGGCAGCTCAAGGGAGCCTAGTTAGTTTCCACAAAAGTCCAAGAAAGCCAAAACAAAAGATTAAGCTCTTGTAAATCTTTAGGTCTCCTCATCCCCCTAACCCAACATATACTAACCTAAGGGTGATCATAGTGCTATATCCTTAATCATTAATCTACGCCTACAAAAAAACTATAGAAATGTAAGCACAACTAGCTCAGTAAGCGGAATGAAGATAAATGGGTACATCAAACACAAACATGGTTTTCAATCGTTAGCTTTAAAAGAATGCAATGTAAACAATCCAATGAAACATCACACAATGTTAACCGGTTCATTGTGAGGTTAGAGGAAATACATCCGCTATAATCCAAATTAAAGAGTTTCAACATGACTTAAATCAGACCAAACTGAGGCTTAGGTAATGGAGAAACCCTCCTCCCTGAACCACTTTCAAATTACAGCCTCCAACCTTACTATGACCTCCTATCCTATCACTTAGTTCGACTATGAATAAGGAAAATATCATTTCAACTATCCGCATCATAGGGTTTGGTGTTTAGTCTAACACACCTATTCATTCCTTAATGGGTTGTTATGTACGTCAAGTTAGGTTAAGAGTCAGTATTTGGTTAATTCCAATTAGGGAAGATTAATACAGTAACAAGACAAAGCAAATCAAGCACATTTACATGAAGTAGCACTTCAAGTCCACAATTCAAGTGACCAATCACACACAAGGAATGCATACATTTAATTAAGCTACAAATACAACCAAATGCACTCTTAAGTCTCTAAGTACTCTGACACAATACTCCAACATGCTATGAAGTGTAAATCCCAACTTACCTACGCTTCACTGGATTACTATTCTTGATAGTCACCTTATGGGTCTTCAGTTATCCCTATACATACATAAAAGATTAGTTTTGATTCACATTCGAGTCTTGAATCATTAGTAATTAGTTCATTTTATATCATTTTAGTTGTTTCGACATAAGTTTTATAAGTTATTTTTTCTTACAAGTTTGGATTTCTTAGGCTATTTACTAGTGTTTATGAGTTATTTTAGATTACAACATCCTTTAAGTTACCCTCTAATTTTTACTAACCTTAGAATCCATAGGAAATTACCCTCTTATTTAGCTTTTGAATTCCCCCGTACTTACATTTCCCATTTGCCTCTAATTCTACTTCTAATTCTAAGTAAAGTCCTTAGTATAGTATTCATTACACATCCTCTGAATTTCCTTTATATTTAACCAACCTACAATAACTAGTTGATTTGCTAACTTTCTATTAAGTTTCAGTTATGAGATCAATTTGATACTTCAAATAACACTACTATTAACACTCCCTTGCTTTGTTTCTTCCCAAATTCCTCATATAATATGTCATTATACATCCATTCCTCAAATTATATACTACTAAACTACACAAATAAGGGAAAAAACTACATTATTTAAGTAATTTATTTCAATATCGAAAATAGCTTGGTTTTGCTAATTAAGGACATATAATATATCTAAAACAGTTTATGCAAAATAATATTTTTTTTGAATTCTACACATGAAAATATGTAGGAATAAATTTTTGTATAATTTTCTAAGTAGGTTTAATGTTTTTAATAATTTATTGAAAATTGAGTAAATTAGGACTTTCACAAAAAAAAAAAAAATTTAACTCCAGCCACCAATAGCTACTCCCATTGTGTCGGCACAACTAGGTGGTGGTTGGTCAATTTTCAACTATCATTTAAGCCTCGAAACTTGCTAATACTCGTATATGCACCCATTTTCTATAGTTTTCCCAAATTTTCTACTTCAATCTTCTATATCCATACTTATTTTTCCTCAACTCTAGATTACATGTAGGATATTTTAGAGAGTGCTTGTAGAGCTTAGAGGCATGCAAATGATTTTTCTTTTCTCTCTCTCCTCTTGAAATTTCCTTTTATGTTACCCATTTGCATGCTAATCATGGTTAACTCCCAAACACCTATCCTCTCGCATTCCACACGCCTAATCCAATTTCAAGCTAGCTAACCTTAAATTTTTATTGATTTTCTATTAATTTTCTTAGTTTATTTTAACTTAAATTGTAATTTATCAAGTATTTTAGATAATTGCGAGTATATAACTATTTATAATAATTACGCACAAGGTATATATACATATTCTATATATAATTTTATGCCATATAATGTTTTCATTATACATATAATTTATCTCTACAAATTCGATAATTAACAGAATTTATCCCATGTGATTACGTTAAATAATAAGTAATATAGTAAAATTATTCTATTTTAGCTATATTATTATTATTATTATTATTATTTTCAATATTCAAGTCCATAAAGTCTTGTTGATTAATATCTTAAGGCCACTTGTAAATTTTTAATTCAATCGGATTAGTTTTACCAACACTATAAATTATTCTCTTGAAACAACTAAGTAAAATTTTGAGTCTCACAAATCTTAACTTCTTTTACACATTAAAACAACTCTTTACGATTCTTTTTATCTTTGAGAAGATTAACTCACTTTGTTGTAAAATTAATACATGATTAACAATAATTCAAATACCACAATCCATATTTATCCAAAAATAAAAAATTATCTTTATTATTTTTTCTATATAACCCTAATTTGGCAATTATTGACTCCAATTATTTATCATAAACAATCAATAATGAAATAAGTATTTGATTGCATATTTTTCGATTTTATCACTGTTCCAATTTCACTATATGTGCCAACCGGATCAATAGCATGACAAATCTCAAATTGATCCCTCGTAATAATCAAATACATAAAACCGCATATCAATAAAGAAATAAAAAATGGTTGGCATAGATCCTTTATCTTAGACAAAATCAAAACCCTATTCCATTTAGAGCAGGTGCCAATTCAAACAATCACACCAAAACGAAATCCTCCTTAACTCAACGATAAATCATAAATTTATTTTAAAATTAAACTCCATCCTAAAATAAATCCTCACATCTTTTTATGGATCTCCTCAACTACTTAAGAATAGAGTTAAAAGAAGAAAGAAAAAAAATTCTTATAATTCTAACAAATCCTTTAAGATAATCAAGAGACATGGGATCCTAATTATTAGAAATTCAATAAAAGGAGAAGGAAATGGAAGACGAAAAATTTTTCCTTCACCTTTAGGGTCATAGCCCCAAGCATTAAGGGAGGTCATGCTCTTCTTTTCCTTCTTATAATTAGGTTACAAGGGTTTCAATAGGGTGTGTAATTGCTTCAACGCAATTGCCCCTACCATAAGAAGTCAATTCAACAATTAAATCAACATTAACCCCTTAACAAATTGCAGGTTTAAGATTTGAAATTTAAAAAGGGGATTACTAAATTGCCCTTTGTTTAAAAAATATATTCATGGGCATTTCAAATATACAAAAGATTAAGGGTAGGCGTAGATCGGTTCTGTTCAATTTTCCCTCTAAGCCAAACCAAACCATAAAAATGCGATTCGGTTTTTCATAGCTTTAAACCAAACCATATGGTTTAATTAGGATTGGAAATTTTTTCAAACCATAAAATTTCGGTTTGGTTTGATTTGATTTATAGATTGAGCTACATCTCTTAATTTAGAAAAGTATATTTGCGAAATATGTAATTTTATGTAAAAAGTATTGAATTGATTGAAAATAATGAGTATTATCATAATAGAAGTTGATAAAATCAATATTTATGTGACTAAAATTTTTTAAGTATTTGGTAATAGCTAATTTGATTTATAGAAATAGCATATAATATCAATTTTAAGTCAAATTTCATATATGATTTATACAATAAGTAATTAAAAGTTTAATATATATATATATATTTCAATAAATGTAAATAAAAAAAATTATATGCTATATTATAACAAAAGACATTCTTTAATTAAAGTAAAATATTACTATATTTTTTTTATATAACAGTTTGGTTCAGTTTTATAGATTAGTTCAGTTTATATTTTAAAGACAACCATAAATTTTTAATTAGGTTCAAATTAAGAATTTTTTAAACTAAATTATAAAAAAAAATCATATTTTTGTTTCGGTTTACGGCTTGATTAGTTTTTTTTACTCACCCCTACAAAAGATACTCCGTTTGCATAGCACAGCGAGCTTGACTATGTTTAAATGAAAGTAAGTAAATATAACAACAATAATCTCTTAAAAGATTGAATGAGTAATATTCCGAGGATAGAAGTTGTTATATACTCTTATAATTTCTTCTTTGACAGCTTTTCTAGCTAGATTGCTTATCTAACCTCGTCGACATTGATGCTTTTCTCAAAATATCAATGTCTCTCATTTTCTTCTATCTTTATCAAAAGTTTGAATCTTTTTCAGGTTAGAAAGGAGTTATATAGCAAATCTTCCAAAGAAACAATAAGATACACAATAGATATGAAGTGGAAGAATTTTGTTAACTACTTGTTTGTATCAGGCATATTTTTAAAACATTTTCATTTTAAAATGATTCGGTTCATGTTTGGGTTTAAACAAATTGATCTTTAGACAAAAATAACATTTTTCTTATCAATCAAAATTTGGTTGAGTTTGAAAAACTATCCGTTATGCTCACATGCCTCTTAAATAAAAGTACGTCTTCGATTTTTCAAAACATATTTGGAAAAGATTGTATTATAATTTTCAGAATAAGTTGGCTCTCCTTATTGTTTTTCTTTACAAAACTCATGAAAAAATTTCTTCGAGCTTTTTTGAAAAAATCCATATATAGATTTAGTAGAACTTAAAAAATCTATCCAACTTTATGAGTGATAAGTCTTTTACAAGATATAGATATGAAATAATCCTTGTTATTATTTCCTAATAATCTCATGAGCTGGGTCTCCAATATTATTCTTGCGTGTGAATTTACTGTTTATACTTAGAAAACTTCATTGGTAAATAAGGGATGACTTTCAAAATTAAAAATATGATCTATTAGACAAGCAACAACATTTGATGGAATCGGCTTTGAAGAAAATGAAGAATGCTACTTTAAATTTTTCCTACGAATATTTAAATCTTTTCTAAAAATGCTTGTTAGGAATCAGGATTCGTCTCTTGATTTTATTTCAAAACAGAATACTAATTCAAGTAATTCACCCTTTTCCCACGATTTCAATATTCTAGTGATTCCTTACTTAACACAATCAATTTGGATGTGCGTAAGTTATGTGCTATTGATTCATTGGATGGAACTTAAAAGCTAGATAATTTTTTTTTTTTTTATTTCACCATATTGATGATGAACACAATGGTGGAAGCAACTTTGTAATGATTTGAATAGATATATGGTTATCACAAACGATCTTCCTGGAAGAAAGTCATCAGAGGATTAGAGATAACACTTTACGTCATCTTTGTATAAAAACGTGTAACGTACTTTACCTATATTGACACGGTTACATAGTGTACAATTTGAAGCCTAATCAAATCGTTTAATTAGTGTAAGAAATTCTTTTCCTTTTTTTTTTTCTTCTTGGCAAAAGTTTAAGAAATTCTTATTAAGTATGTCAAGGTTAGAACTTCTCAAGAGCTAATAGTATTATGCTGTTAGAACTAATAGAAAATATACGTCATCTTTGTAATCAAAATTCCATTATAAAAATCAATATAAGATATTTTGATTTTCTCTTCAAATTTTGATTTTCTTATCTTTAAACTTGAGCATCATATCAATGTCTCGTGAAAAACTTAAATCATATATCTAAGAATCTTGAGGAAATATGAACAAAATCAAAAGGAGATTACTGGAAATGATACCTCTTTACGTGAAGATATGAGTTCTCTTCGAGGAAATGTATCCATTATTTAGGTATTAGTAGCTATAAATATCCAATTTTTGTCCCTTTTATTTTATTTTATTTTATTTCATTCATTTCAATAGGATAAAGGGTCCAAAATTAGGAAAAATACAAAAAAAAAAAAAGAAATTAAAGAAAACCCAAAAAAATAAAAAGTTTAGGAAAATACAAAAATAGTAAAAAGCACAAAAAATAATAATAAGAAGAAATTTACAAAAAATAATCAAAAAAGAAGAGAAAAACTTTTTGAATTAAAAAGAAGAAGAAGAAAAAAAAAAGAAAAGAAGAAATAGAAAGTCATGCTTTAATGCTCGTTTTTGTTTATTTTTTATTTTATTTTATTTTTCTATTATATAATAATAGATAAATAAATAAAAAGGGGAATGGGGATCGAACTAAGATTAAACTTGGTGCATGAGTTTCAACCTAAGGTCTTCAACCCTATTTGAAAAGGAGAGGAGCAGCGGGCGTGCTATTGTGCACCCTTTATTTATGTAATGCATACATAGGGGCGCATGATACGTACCCCACACGTAGTTTGCGCCTTCTCTTTTCTTCTTTTGGTTTTCAGCTCTTAATTTACAGTGTGTTCAACCTTTCTTGTATGCTTGGTTTGAAGTTATTTTTTACCCTATTTACTACACGATTTCACCATGAAATCGTATAGTACACATGGCATACTTCGAATTAAGACCTAATTTTCACCTAAATTCAGTATAAAAATGGCTTCAAAAATGAAAAAAAAAAACACTAAAAATCCGACATCTCCATTCATGGCTAATTTTCTCTATTAATGACTTTTCCAAGCTCGTTTAAGCTTCATTTAGTATAAATAAGAGTTGAGAAATACATAAGGATACACAACACAAGCTTAGAAACACTATAGGTAAGCAAATAAAAACTTTCTCTCTCTAGCTCAACCCCTTTCTCTCTCTAGGATAGCCACCTCCACGGCAATTTTCAGCAAAAACCACCACCATTATCGGATTTCTCACACCTAAAAACCTCAGGTAAGACTCTCCGATCTGACTTTTCAAGTTAACTAGAGCCAACTAAAATTGACCAGAGTCGATGGGAGCTGATTGAGCCAACTAAAGCCAACTTAAGCTGCCCCAAGCTAACCTTAAACTAACACGAGCTAACCTAAACCCAACCCAATCTATTGAAGATTCCAACCGAATGTCCTATTGAAGATTAAGGAAAAAGTTGGAAAATTATTAGAGGTTGATTTCATTGAGGTATTTGATTATCCCAAATGGGTAGCCAACATAGTGTCAGTAATGAAGAAGATTGGAAAAATCAGAGTGTACGTAGATTTTTGAGATCTTAATTAAGTAACCCCTAAACATAATTTCCCCTTACCTCATATTGATGTCTTAGTCAAGCCAAAAACCATCTTTTCTCTTTCATGGATGGATTCTCCAGATATAATCAAATTTGAATGTCTAAAGAAAATAAAACCAAGACAACATTTATCGTAACTTAGGGCACATTTTGCTACAAAGTAATATCTTTCGAACTCAAATATACTGGGGCAACTTATCAAAGGGCCACAGTAGCAATCCTTCATGACATGATGCACAAAGAAGTTGAAATATATGTTATATATGTTGATGATATGATTGTAAAGTCTAAGGAAGGAGAAAATCATGTGGATAATTTGAGGAGATTATTTGATAGGTTGAGAAAATTCTAGTTGAAGCTCAACTTAGAGAAGTGTACCTTTAAAGTAACTTTAGGGAAATTATTGGTTTTTATAATCAACTAAAGGGGCATCGAAGTGGACCCTGATAAAGTCAAAGAAATAGTTGACTTGCCCCCTTCCATGCACATTCAAAGAAATCAAAGGCTTATTAGGCTGTTTAAACTAAGTAGTTCGGTTCATATCTCAACTCACAAATAAGTGTCGTCCCTTTTTTAAGTTATTGAAAAAGAACGGTAAGCTCAATTGGGACAAAGAATGCAAGCAAGCCCTTATAAAGATCAAAGAATACCTCATGAACCTTCCAATTTTGGTAGCTCCAAAACCTGAGAAGCCTTTATTTCTATAACTAACAATATTACCGAAATCCATAGGGTATATTCTCGACCAGAAAGACGAAGAAGGAAAAGAACGGGTTATATATTACTTAAACAAGAAGTTTACTAAAGGGGAATAGAAATATTTAAAAATTGAAAGAATCTGTTATGCTTTAGTCTAGGTAATGTATCGACTCAAACAATACATACTCTACTACCAATTTAAATTGTTCACTCAACATGATCCCCTGAAGTACTTGACAGACAAACCGGCTCTAATTGGTAGAATCTTAAAGTGGCAAATGTTAATATCAAAGTTCGACATTACGTATGTGAATTGGAATTCAGTCAAAGGGTAAGCTCTAATAGATCAGTTAGCAGAAAAATCCCTCTAATAGTACCTCCCAAGAGATACAAGTCAATTTCCTAAATGAAGATATCTTAGCAATTGAGGGAAGTTTTGATGAAGGAGAAGATGATGAACCACTGAAGTAGAAGATGTTCTTCAATGGGGTAGCTAATGTGTCCGGATCTAAAATTAGGGCAACATTGATATCTCTTAAAGGTACTCAATACCCTGTAGCTATAAGACTCGTTTTCCCATATACTAATAATATTGCTAAATACGAAGCATGTATCATGGGACTAAAAATGGCCTTAGATAAAGATATCCGAGAATTAAAAGTGTATGGGGACTCTTTACTCATTATCAACCAACCTTAAGGAGAATACAAGATAAAGGATTCTAAATTGGTATCTTATCACCGGCACTTGATTGAATTGATGGAAAAATTCAAAGAAATCACCTTTAATCACGTACCGAGGACTTAGAGTCAATTTGTCGATGCCTTAGCCATTTTAGCATCTATGATCCAGATACTTGGTGGAATCGAGATTAAGCCTCATACTGTTGAAATTGAAGACAAGCCTGCCTGAGATTGTGAGGACTAATAACAAGGGAGAGTGGAGAGAAAACATAAACATTTAATAGAGACATCAAGCGCACTAAGGATATGTGCAAATTTGCCCAAGAAATTTTAGGGTAAGTGCATACTTACAACTACTTTTCTTATCAATAAGATGCATATGTCCATTCTTAGGTGGAAATCTCCACATGAGATGTTATTCAATAAACCACCAGATTATAATGTTCTTAAAGTCATGGGATGCTTACATTACAGTGCTTAACTTTCACCAAGTGTGATAAATTTAATCCAAAAGGAGTTAAGTATGTCTTTCTTAGATATGCAAGAGGTTAAAAAGGGTATAAAGTTTACAATCTCACAACTAAGACTATTGTGGTCAATTGTGACGTTATATTTTTTTTAGCACATATTTGCTTTCCAAAATGATAGTGTTGATCTTATTGATTCCACCATTTGTACTAAAAATCTTTCTTCTTTCAATCTTGAAACACCAATCCTACCTCAGCATTATTAGTCCTCTACTGATGGTGTTTCTTGTACTCAATCACCTCATACACCATTTCCTTCTATTAGAATTGATCAAATTAGTCACTTTTAATAATTCCTCTGCTATTCCAAACTCTTCTAGTTCCAATTTGTAGATTTTTCCTTCTTATTCTACTGGTTCTCCCACTATTCGCAGGTCTTCTAGAGTAAGATGTACTCCTCATTGGTTGTAAGACTTTGTACATAATGTTAACACTGCTCAATTTGCTAATGCTATTGCCATGCTTACTTCCACTTCACAATCTGCCTATACACTTTCTTGCCAACCAAATGTCAAATATCCTTTGTTTGATGCCAGTTTATTTGCTACTTATCCTCATGACATTGTTGCTTCTCTAGTTAATGTGTTTACTATTAAAAACCCAACTAATTACTCTCAAGCAATAAGCAGTAAAACAACAAGAATGGGTTGATGCTATGCAAAGAAAGTCAGATGCTCTTAAAGCTAATGAAACTTAGGAACTTACTAGCTTACCTTTAGGAAAGAAAGCTATAAGTTGTAAATGGGTGTATAAAATAAAGTATAAACTAGATGGTAGTATAGAAAGATTTAAAGAAAGATTAGTAACGAAAGGTTACACTCAAGTAGAAGGGCAATACTTTCATGATACTTTCTCCCCTATTACCAAATTGAATATTATACGGATTCTTTTGGCTGTAACTATTGATTCCTCATGGCCTCTTCATCAAATTGATGTGAATAATGCTTTTCTACATAGATATCTTGATGAAGAAATTTACATGCTTCGTCCTAAAGGTTATAGGCTAGCTAATTTGAATCAAGTTTGTAAACTCAAAAAGTCCTTATATTGACTTAAACAAGCTTCCCAGCAATGGAACTTGGAAACGTCCAAGAGTTTAATTTCTCTTGGTTATATTCAATCACCTCATGATCATTTACTATTCACTAAACATTCTTCTGATAGTTTTGTTGTTGTTGTTCTTTGTGTAGATGGCATAATTATCACAAGATCTAACATTTCACTCATTGAATCATTAAAACAACATTTACATTCTGCCTTTACCATAAGGATCTTAGATTAGCTCATTATTTTCTAGGGTTGGAGATATGCAAAACTTCTAATGGTTGTTTACTCAACCAATGAAAATTTATATTATATTTACTAGAGGATATTGGTTTATCAGTTGCAAGGCCGGCTAAAGTTCCTCTTTCTTATGGTTTTAAGGTCAGTTTGATAAATGGTATGTTGTTATCTAATCCTACTTCCTTTCGCAGGTTAATTGGGAAGTTGTCTTACATTAATCTCACAGGTCCAGACATAAGCTTTGTTGTTCATGCTCTCAGTCAATACTTGTCCAAACCTAATGATTGCGCTGCTGATGTTTCAAACAGGAAATCAATTAGCGGATTTTATATAATGTTTGGTCATGCCCTTGTTTCATTAAAAATAAAGAAATAAAGTATAGTTTCCACTTCATCTACTAAGGTTGAATACAAAAGCCTAACTACTATTATCAAGGAGCTCATCTAGTCATCTTAAATTTTACGAGATTTGGGTATTCCCGTTACTCTTCCTCTTGAGTTGCTTTGCAATAATAAGTCCACTTTGGCTATTTCTACCAACCCTTGTCACCATGATCATATGTTGATGTACATTTTATTCGAAGTCATATTTCTTTTAGTCTACTTCAAGCTAGTTTTACGCCATCCAAGTTATAGCTTGTTAATCTCTACGCTAAATCATTATCATAAGCTTAGTTACTGTTTTGATGTCTAGGTTAGGTCTTCAATCTGCCCCAAATTAAGGGGAGATGAAGAGAGTAGTATATATATTTGTATTTTACACAATATTTATGCAATATACGTGTAAATAGTATATGTTAACATGTATCTTTTATTCATTAGTTGAGTTAGTTAATGTAGTCCTTGATTGTATAAATACTTAGCTAATTGTCTATTAGGAGTTAGTCCAATTACAATTTTCAGTGTCTGTAAACTTCACCTTCATTAACAATGAAGAGCTATGAGTTTCTTTTGCATATGAAGCTTTCTATTACTGGTTAAGATACTGTAATTCTGTTGTGTTGGACATTGGTATGATTATTAATAGTATTGAGCTTAGTCCTATTAGGGACAAAATTCCAACAAAAAATTCTAGTTTGGAAAATTTTGAGCTTTTTAATGCACTTAAATTTATCATGATTCACATATGATGTCTATTAAAAGCTCCCCATAACTTATACAAATATTCCTATGCCCTCTAAAGTATTGTAATTTATAATCCTTTCAACAATAATTTTGGGTTTTTAGCACCAGTTTGGATTTATATGAATATTGTTCTAAAATTATAGGCACGTGTAGCATTTGGAGTTTAGTAATTGTGCTCTTACTTGAGTAATCATTTACAATGATCTTAAAGAAAAAGAGTTGGTGTGAAGAGTTTCTATGATCAGGAAAATTGTTTTCGATTGATATATTCCATAACTTTAACGATGTAGTATTTGAATAATTCTAGACAAAGTATATATAAATAAGGAAAGAGAGAATCGGCGAAGTATATATATATATAAAAAAAAAAAGAAAAAAGGTGAAGATGGACATAAATTTGTGCTGCATTTAATATTTGTTATCGTCTAATTTTATTTAATTTTAGTAGGTTTTTTCTCTAGATTACTTAAATATAGCTTAGCTTAAATATAGCTTAGCTTAATCATATAGGTAAAAATCGGAATATTTATTTGCAAAGGAAGATCATAAGAGATTGGAACAAATCATGCATGTCAAGGACCAAGGTATGTAAAAAGAAAAAGAAATAAAGGTGTCGATCAGACGCTAGCCAAATGAGTAGGACTACACTTTTTTTTTTTTTTTTTTTACTACTAGTACATATATATATATATATATATATCTCGAACTCCATCAACGAATTATCAAAAAGCCCACTTCTGCAATGGTACGAAGCTGACCACAACATGAAGCCCAAAAGTAACATAGTCCACTCCACATTATCATCGTACTGGGCCAGCATGTCATTGAACTACGTACAGCTCGCATTTTGGAAACCATGCATTGCCTTCAATCATGAGATCACGTCGGTGAAAGTAGAAATGAATTATTGTGTTTTATGTTTTCGCTTCAATGACCTAAATTAAATTTTGTTTTAGAAATATGATATTATTTAGTGTAATATGTGATATTACTTATGATTTGTGGGGGGTGGTTTTTTTTTTTTTTTTTTTTTGGGTGATATTAAAGTAACTAGTGTTGATTTTCATTTTCTCTTTTTCAAATTTATAGAGAAATGGCTTATTGTTAAGTGGAAATATCGTAATTCTAATAACTCGGGAAAAGAAATCGGGGTTGTTAATGCTAGGGTGAAGTTAAAATTCAATGAAATGGTATGTGCAACCGTGTTTTGATTTAAATAAATGCATTATTTGCTCTTAATATTGGTATTTCGTAATAATCATTTAGGCAAAGAGGATTTGGAGAGGATCAATTCCAGGGGGAAATTGATAAGTGACTAATTATTAGTAATTTGAAAGCAGAATTAATATGAATTTGAATCTGGACTGTGCCTCCATTATATTAAATCAAAACCTTCTCATTCAATTCCACATTCTTTAAGAAAATAATCTATTTTTAAAATTACCAATTAATCCTTCATTGGGAAGTTTTTTTTTTTTTTTTTTGACCGAAATGAGATTCCATTACCAACAGCATAAATTACAAATCCAAAGGTCTTGAAGGAAAATTAACATATAAAGATAAGATAATTAAATGGTGGACAAATGATCAAGAAATGACGATTCATCTCAAATTTTGTTCGGGTGGCAACTCAATGAGCACAAGTATTTGGTTCATGATGAGAAGAAGAAAACAAACTTTAAAACATAGATTTGTAATGTAGAATATCATGAATAACACCTACAAACTTCTATGCAACAACTTTTGGATTTGCAATTGCATTAACCACAAACCTGAGAGTCTAACTCAATCTCAACATTAGTCCAATCTCTATCTCTAGCAACTCTCAACATTCATGGACTACGCTTACTTTATGAACATCTATATCTGTTGGTGTGTAGTAAAACTCCCACTGAAGTGTAGTACACAATTCTTATTCCACCCTTGCTATTTGTTTGGTCAATAGCAACACGTAGTTTACTTTAACTGCATTATTTGATAGTACTTGCCAACGAATTGGTTGATGAAACTCTTTAAACTCTGTTGAAGCTTAACTGTGATTTGTAGCAACAAAAGTTGCAACATTGGTGTTGTCGGGCATGGTAACAAATTGGCAACTAGTGGTAGAAATTTCCTTATTGACAAATGCAGCAACAAAGATGAGGTTTGGTTGTTCTTGATTGAAACACAAAAGTTTCGCTACCTCCATATATGCTATAGAATTACAACAACTTTAGAGAAGAATTCCTTTGCTTAAACCTTGCCTAATTGCAATTATTGCACAATATCCTCCATCCACAAGTCAATCCATAAGTTAACAAAATCCTTAACTCTATATGTAATATTACAGACCATACAAATCAAACCTATCCTCATTTAAGGAAGGTATGTTCAAGAGTTTCAACGTCATTGCAAAAGTAATAGTTAGGACTAGAGAGAACTTTCCTGCAAAACAAATTAGCATTAGTTGCCAAAGCATTATTACATAGTTGCCATAAGTGATGTTTATGCTTAGGTTAGCAATCCAAATGCCAAATACATTTCCACATCTTTCTAGAAACATTGTTGGATTGAAGATTTATTTATTTTTTCTTCTAACAGTAGAAATAGTGAAAGCTACCAATTTGATCATAACTTCCTTTTCTCTCATGGATTGAAGGTTCATTTTTTTTTCTTCCAACCTAGGAGTTTATTTGCTATCTTATCTTTAACAGAGGCTAGAACTTAGGTTTTTTTCTTTCTTTTTTTTTTATCTCTCCCAAGAAGCTGATAGGCCAAATACTTACCCAGACTATTTAGAAGATTTAATTGTAGAACACATGCATACTCCCTTTTAATATGATCCAAACAAGATTTACTAAAAACCAAAGATCTCTTACGAAAGTTAACTTGTTGCCTTGAAGTCTTGCAATAGAGATGTAAGATATCCTTTAAATTACATATATTTTGTTTGATAGCTTCTAAAAAAAAAAAGGAATCATCTAAAAAAAATAGATGAGTCAATAAAGTACTTAATTCCCTTATTCTGATTCCTTTCAAGAGTACATGAGATTCCAAGATCATTTAAGGATAATTGTCGTAATTTCATCATTTTTTTAATCTCAAATGACTCAATGAGAGGATTGCAAAGGCTTCATTTTCTCTTTCTCTATCCTTTCTAATTTTTACACTTTATTTATGAATTATAATTTTCCTTATGAAATAAGTAATCAAGAGGCATTTTATCAAGACAATGAAAATGTCCAAAAATTTGTTGAATTAATTGATTCACCCCCTTTCTTAATTACTTATTTCGAGAGCAACACATTTTATTGTTCAATGATGATAATGTGTAAAATGGAAATCATAGATATAAAGTTTAAAATTTGCCGAAGAATTATAACATTTGATTCCTAAGTAATGACTAGGGACAAACGTAAGACTATTACATTAGGGAGGCCAAGCTTTCCCTTTCTTATGTATATGTTAGATTTATCGTAAAATAAACTCATTTTTTCTTGTAATTGTAATAAATGTTATGGATATGTACTTATTAAAATTGCAATAAAGTAAAAATATAATGCTATGAAAAATAAATATCAAATTTTAAACAATACAAGGACAATTTTTTAATGGGGTATTTAAAAACTCACTAAAATTGTTGAGTTATCTCATTGTTGTTTTAATTTAATGATAATAAAAAAGAATAAATATGTTTAACCAGTATGTTAAGTGTGCAGGTCATTAAGTAAAGTTAAGTTTTCACTTAAGAACTAATCTCGAGTATTAAAGACTAATCCAAATTTAGAGACACTGTACATAATCGGTTATTTGCAAATCAGTACAATTTAAGTGGTTTATTAGACTTTTAATACTTTGAAAGTCCAAATCCACTTGTTGGATAAATTTACATAATTTATCTAATGCATTATACTAAGCTAGACATATATGCATGGGGATTACGGAGATTTAATCCAATTATTTCAAAGACAAAGTTATTTAGACAAGAACTTTATGACAATTGATAGATTTTGTTGGGAATAAATTTGTCAAATTATTTTCGGGATATTCTTAAAGAGATTTGATGCAAATTCATGAATATAGTTTAAGGATTTCAAGGATATATAGATCAGATTTCTATTTAAGCTCAAAGCAAGTTGAACATGTGAAGGAAATATAAGATAAGAATGAATCTTTGTGGTTGCTACAAATTTTTATTTTATATTCAAACAATCAAATGAAAGAAGATTTTGTGGGGATAGAAAATTCAAATTAATCAAATACATTGCAAAATACACATACAAAGTTGTAGCTAGAAATATTATAAAATTAAATTTTGAATTTAAGGATTTATCAAGAAAAAATAAGGTCCTGATTTTTAGGAATCCATATCAGCAAAGGGAGTTCAAATTTTTGAAGTTTTTTTGATGTTACAAAGAGTTAAAGTAAAAATTCTTTACAAGAACCATAGTAGACAGTAGTCTAACATTCAAATTAGAGTCAAACAAAAAAAATGATTTAGCTTCTGTAAATCAAAGAACACATTCTGTAACAGCTAATTCAAGATCTTCAGTCAAAAATATCTCCAAAAAATCAGTAAAGATACCTTATACCAAAAGAGCACATAATTAAGGCAGTTTAAATTTTGAAATATACCGATCTGCAACTTTCTTCTACAAACTTTACTCTCAAAAGAATTTAGAGACATAATTAGAAGCTAAATTAGAGACAACATTGTTTGCTCTACTTTTATATTTAGTTTTTCTTCTATACTTACATTTTGAGGATCTTTATATTTTTTCCTCATATCTCTGTAAATCTTATTTTCGAGTGTTAGGGTTTGTGTTAGAGGATAGATACATTATTCTATAAATCTATGATTAGGCAAGGCTAGCCTAGCGAAACAGAGTATAAGGATTGTATTTGTTTCTCTCTTGATTAGAGTATTGAAAAGTGAATAATGGAATAACAACAATGGAATACCAGGTCTCTAATAGTTGAACTAGATCGGTTTAGTAAACATAAAGCTGAAGCACTATAATTCTTGAGCCTAATTTTCTCAACTCTACTATCCTTTATTTCGTATTCTATTTATTGTTATGTATTGTTTCATGCCATATTTAGTAAAGTAATCAAAGGATGTTTTTAATTAAGTTCACTAAAAAGTTTAAATTTTTCTAAGTAACCACATATATAAAGTTATCATAGGATATAATAATAAACTACTAGTTATATTTACTGTACATTTCATTAGAATTACTTATATTTACAAGATGCTCCTTTATTGAATATGTGAAAGTAAGCTAAACAATACCATAAAATAATTTGTAAAAAGTGAAAAAGAGTCATCAAATTTTATATACATATTTATGTATGTATGTATATATCTTCACAAGATGTTTTCAAAAACTATTTTATATATATGACACATTTCATGATTCATGATTCAAAAAAAATTACATTATTGTTTATAACAAGCAAGATTTCTAAATTTTTTAGAATACTAACTAATGAAGTATCATATAAAATTTTTAGATGATTTAGCCCCTTCAATCCTAGATAGTCCATGGTATTTCATGACATCTAGTAAATTATTGGTGTTGATCATGAAATTTCCTTTAAAATATGCTAGTAAATTATTAGTTAAATGAAGAATAAAAGCATACTATAAAATGGTTCACAAAAGTGAAAAAAAGAATCATGAAATACTTATATATATAATTTAAGAAACTATTTTATATAATGAGACATTTCATGATTAATTATTTAGAAAATTATATTGTTTTGAAAAGCAGTATTGCTAAATTTTTTAGAATACTAATTAATCAATATCAAATAAAATTTTTACTATTATGTTTATTCATTCTTACATGTATATTATTTCTCTTATTCACTATATATGCATTTTCTTATACATATATACATCTATATAATTAAAAAAAAATCTCAGGTATTCAGGGGTCGGGGGGAAAATAAGGCCCCTTACAACCTCCCCTAAGTCCTTCCCTAAATATGACTTGGTGAATCATTTTGAGTAATTCTAGTTTTGTACGTGATTTTTTCCTTTTTTTTTAGCCACAAAAGAAGTGTTGTATTCCTAAAGTGAAAAAGATCTAACAGTTTGATGGTCTTGAACAATAATCAACATAAAGAAGATTAGCTAAAGAAAATAGGGGATTTAATTCCCAAGGGTAAATGCTCATCCCCTTTCTTACTTAGGTAGCTACCCAATCGATACATGCATTGGCACTACAATAAACAAAATGAAAAATACAATGAAGAAAAGAATCTTTCAAAGCTAAAATATTCTTAATCAAATTACTAAACCTCCATGAATAAGAAACAAGATTCAACAAACTCCTTTAAACCAACAAGTTATTCGTCTCCATTTGGAATTTTTGCCATCGATTTCTTTAAGCTAGTTGTCAACTCTATTGAATAGCCTTTACCTCAACTTGTTCAACATTCGAAGAGATACGTTAGTGCAACATAATTGTAATCAAACTTCTATTTAAGTCTCATGCCACAATTTCTAGCCCAACTATTCTTGTATTCATGTCAAAAGCTACATCATAATTGAGTTTTAAAGCTACATCATAATTGAGTTTTACAACTCCATCTACTAGCTTCTTCTATTGCTTATCAGCTCTAGCTGTATCGTTTTCTATTTTTTCTGCAAACATACTCCTTCAAACAATAAGGTTGGCTTTAATAGCATGTTGTGCTTCTTCGATACATTTCTTCACCCAACGACATACTTGACCAACTTAGGGTTTTTTTTTTCAAAATGAATTCACACCTGTACTTTCAACCCTTAATAAGGCTAACCCGACTTCGTATGTCCCTAAAGATGCCATTTTAGAGACACCACTTAAATTAAGGCCAAATCTCTAACACCTCAGGGCTAATGGGACCCCAACCTCTTAGTCAGTTCTTTAAAACTTTTGTACCATCACCTAAGCTCAACTCAGAGGCCTACGAAGCTTAGCAAAGAGAATTCTCACTAAGCAACTAGTCGAAGAAGAATCCATATACTTAAAAGGTTCGTTCCTACACTAACTCCCTACTCGAGGCAATCACCTTACACTCATCTAAGCTATTGAGCTAATAAAGGATCCAATTGGGAACAACATGAAGACCTACTTTGACCTTTGCTCAAACCCAACTCGTAATCTCTCAAACAGATCGGCTAATGCATTAAACAACGTAGCAACAACTTCAATTGCAATCTTTGACTTGTCTCGAGCTTTTCCCTACCTTGATAGACTGTTTGTGACGCTGCTAAGCTCCTTGAGTACGGACAATGCTAATTCTCACATCAACTCCACCAACGTACTTCTCCAATGATGTTCCAATATACATTCCACTTGCTACCACTGCTAAAAGATATTCCTTTTTTTCATTTGGCATATTTACCCCTTTTATATAATATTAGGAATCTTAGATAACTTTGCTTTGCATAATTTCTTATCCTTTTTATTTTACCCTAAGAGCTTACTATAATAGCTTCCATTCATTGTAGCCAAAATGAATCTTCTCTATTAATGAACATACTCTTTTCGGCCTCTTGCAAGTATACCCTCTAAATTACTTGTTTTCTCTTATCCAATTTTTTTAGTAAGAATTGATGGTGAGGCCCTTAATACTCTATTTGTGCATCATATCAAGCCAAGTGTTAGGATATGTAGGACTCATTAATGTATCACATCTAACGAGTGGCTTGTGTCTTTCTATACCCCACTTAAATCCTAACATTTCTTCTCTATCGAAAAAGGACCTATTTTAAACCTTAGTAAGTCCTAATGACTGCATGATGGGCCTACGTACATTAATAGCCAAGTACATGTCTGTATACTACAACCATGCACACTATAGTAGCCTCTAGTAACGTACTTTTTCTAATGTTTTTGTATTTTTATTTATTTCTATCCTTATCCTTTGGTCTAAGGTTTTTATTTCTTTATGAGTATGAAAGGATTATTTTCATCAATGTAATTAGCTTAGATACATTTGACATAGAATTCCTCCTATGGAGGTTGTAAACCTTACCACCATCTTTGGAAGAAAGACTTTTGATTTTTGCAAACACATATTAAGTGTGCTCTTGATAATTAGATTAATTTGTGAATTTACTAATTGATCAAATTATTTCTATTTTATTGATTTTATTTTATTGATTTCTGTTCTTCATGAAGATATTAAAGCAAGATTCAATAGATTTAGCTTGATTATCAATAGATAATTGTTTAAACCCTTATTTTCTATTAATTCATGCAAGAAAACTCTAAAAAGATCACATCTTATCATACTATAGATTATTGGTCTATGCTAAATTCAATCTTAGAATGTAGCACACATCAAATACTATTGGTAAGTTCTTCACATCTCCTCTTATTAAGCTTTGGTATTTTGTTGAGATAATAGGTTTAGTAATTGTGAAGATCTAGGTTTTTGATTTTTTTTTTTCATAAAAAATTAAAGCGTTGTGGAATAGACAGCAAGGGAATGGATAAAATCACATATGCTCTTGAAAAGAGGAGTATTAACAGTAACCAGAGATTGAAAACATGGAGACATCAAAATAAAATGATAATGGATGCATGAAAATGACAAAGTAAGAGGATATGGATGATTCCATCAAGGGTGCAAATGCAAGAATAAAGGATTGTAGTAGGGGTTAAAATGTGAGAAATATTTAGTTTATGGTTATCTTGCACATCAATGTTCAAATAAAATATGCAATAAAGTTAGTAGATGGAAAGCCTATAATTATCGATGATGATGAAGCAAATGAACAAGTGAATATTATTTAGGAACATATTCCTACAAGCCAGGTTAAGGCTAGCAAGGTTCCTACATTTACTAAAACAGAAAGCATAAGTGAAGTTAATCAAGAAGAAGAACCAGAACAAAAGAGGCACTAATGATTAAAGATCCTAAAATTACTGTCGAAGAAAAAGAGGAGTCTAGCTATTTGAAAATCATTAGTATGACACCATTGACTCTTATTAAAATTCAATGTATGTAGGCTATAGTAGATCTAGGGCAACGAACAAATGTACCATATACAAGGGGGCTAATGAAGGATAAGTAGTATTCTTTCATCGTTGATGGAGGAAGCTATGTCAACTAAACTTCTATCGCTTTTGTTCATGGTGTTGGATTGAAGGATGAAGTGTTTTTACGACCCTATAGTTTGTCTTGGCTTCGAACAAAAGGTGTTATATGAGTAAGGAGGTAGGTATGGGTACAAATTATTATAAGTAATTATGTGGATCAGATCAAAAGTGACATGGTACCCATGGATCTTACTGATGTATTATTAGGAAGGCTTAGTAGTTTGGTAGTTAGGTGAGATTTCATAGGTCCATAATTCTAATACTTTTATAAAGGATGGATAGGATATTACATTGCTACCCATAAGTCCTATTAAAGTCAACTAAGCGCAAGCCATTAAAGGATTCTCAGAGACTTATCAAAAAATTTTGTTTACAAGGAGAGGAGACCAAAGAAGAACAAGAAAGAGATTAAGGGGGAAGGAGTGGGGAAGGGGCAAAGATGTGAATTGACGGTTCAGGGTAGGTCCTAAAACAAGTAAAAGGCCTATTGGAAAGACTAAAATTCAAGAAATACAACATGCAAGTGTAAAGGAGCAAAGAATTGAAGGATAAAGAGGTACATGCCTAGGTATGCATTGTGTACTTCAACTATGCATATTTGTATACCCAAGAAAATCATCTCCACACTTGTACTAAGAAGGGAATTTCATTCAAGAGATGTACGGCCAAGTGTATGCCCATGTACTTTAATCGTGCACACCATAATAGCCTTTAATGACCTCTTCTTTTTGCATTTTTATTTATTTCCAATCTTATCCTTTGGTCTAGCTTTTTTTTCTTTTATTTTTAAGTATAAAAGGTTTATGTTCTTCATTGTAACTAACTTAAACACTTCTAACATAAAATTTCTCTATTGAACATTGTGAACCATATCACTCTCTTTGGGAGAAAGCCTTTTTATTGTTACAAACATAGATTGAGTGTGTTATTCATAAGTAGATTGATTCGTAAGTTTATTAATCCATATAATTATTGCTATTTTATTGATTTTTGCTCTTCTTAAGGATATCAAAATAATATCCAATAGCTCTACCTTAATGATTGATAGATGTCGAACCTAGTTTTTTCCTCCCAATTTTTATAAATTAGTCTTCTTTAAACTAATCAATATTAAACTCTACTCGTTTAATATTGACCCTCAACTAAGGTTTAAAGAAAACTGGTTTTTTATATTTTGAAAATGTTTTAGAGTTACCACCCAATCGGAGTTAGAAAAGAGAGTTAAGTTATAACCAATTGAATGGATTAATTATAACTTAACTACTAGTCTAATGATAAAACCGATTTTCAAAATGGTTTTAAAACTCGAGATTTGAATTCAAGGGCCATCCTATTAAACCCTAAATGGGTATCACTTTTTAACTTTCCAAATTTAATTTTGTTTTGCAATAATACCCTTTTTCAATTTCCAAACGATTAATCATATCACTTAAGACTAATTTAATTAATTTACACAAATATTTACAAAGATTGAAAAAAATAAAACTTTCCATATTTTAAGCCATCCTATATGTACGGATGCCTACTACTTATTATTCGAGACCAAACTTCTGTAGTTCATTTTTGAAAATTTTAGTGGGTAAGTAAATTTTAATTTTTGAATGGAGATTAGGTTTATATTTTTCCCTAGTTTCATTTATTTAAGGAAATTTCCTAAAGGGTCTTAAATCAAGGTTTTGTTTTGGAAACTCTAAAGTAGTCCTAATTTGAAAAGGGTTCATTTAGAAAGAAAATTTTTCTAACTTATTAAATAACTTTACTATTTATTTGTTATTATTATTATTATTATTATTATTATTATTATTATTATTATTATTATTATTATTATTATTATTTTCTATTTTAATATTATTTTAACTAAAAAAATAAAACTAATCTCTTTTTTTTCTCTCTTTTTTTCTTCTTTTTTCGATTTTTTCTTCACTTTAATTTACGATCACATATTACATTAATAAATAAATAAGTAAAAATAATAAAAAAATTACAACAACCGAAATATAAAATAAGAGATAGCCGAATCAAGTTTGGATCGAAGCTGGCCATACAGGTCAGACCTGGGTCAGTATGCATATCTCCGGTCGATCAATTCGAGTCAAACAGATCAAGTGTTGGACTCAAGTTGCACATGCAAGATACGACTGGTCAAGGAATGCAACGAAGATGGTCAAAGAAGGTCATATTAGGCTATTTTAGGCAATATTTTGTTTAGGAAAAGCTAGATTTGTGTGTTTTCAAATTGGATTTAGTGGGGTTAGGGCTAACGCCACTAAGTTTGGTGGCCTTTTGAGGGCTTTATGAATTAGAGTGGTGATTGGAAGTGGGTTGAAAGCTAAGTTGTAGATGGCATTTAGTGTTAGACGGCAACGAATGTGGTATACACGGTCGAAAATCGAGTGAAAGAGAGGTTGAGCTGAGGTTAATGTTGGTTGGTGTTCGGTTGTAGCTGTAGAGGACAGTGGGTTAGGAAGTTAGGTGGAGAGAAGGTGATGTCAAGCCGAAAGAGAGATTCAATCAAGAGAAAGTGTATGTCCATGTGAGGAAGGAGATGGAGTGTAGCTATAGATCGCGTACAGTGTGTGTAGCGCAAAAGAAGATGAGAGAGAGAGAGAGAGAGAGAGAGAGAAAGTTTAACCAAGCGTATGTTGGTGGTATGTTTCTTATGTGTAATGTGCAGTAGGGATGGAGTGGTTATATGTGTGTGGATTTTGTGAGCAAGAAAGTACCCTAATCTCTATATGTGTGTGAATCGATGTTTATGTGTATTCGATTGTGTTTACAAGTGTGGTGCAACAACAGCGTACAACTGTGTGTATGTTTGTGTTTGAAGAAAGAGAGATCGATCGAGTGTATGTATATGGTTTTGCCTGTAGAAGACAGTAGGTTAGGGGGTTTGGTGGGGAGAGGGTGATGTCAAGCCAAAAGAGAGATATCAAGCGAAAGAGAAAGAGAGAGCGGGTTGCGTTATGTGTGTTTTCAAAGTGGCTTCTCTGTTCGAAAACATGCCTGTACAGGAGAGAGAGGAATGGTTTTTTCTTGTAGGTAAGGGTGAAGAATCGATAAAAATGAAAATAATGACCCCCCAAGATTTACTCTTTTTTCCATTTTTCAAATCCCACTTTTAATTAGTAAATGAATGAATTCGACCTTGATTTTAGATTCAATTCACAATAGGATATGCCTATTTTGTAATTTTACCATTAATTTAGTGAAATTACAACAATAAATTGCCTAAAATTACCGTTGAAGTTGACTGACCAAGAAGGAAAACATGAGAAAAATATGGGGAAAATGCAAGAAATAGGGAGAAAGAGAAAGGAAAGTGCTGACGTAGCACTAACATGGCTCCATGTCAGCAGTACCAACCAATGGGGAAGAGAAAGGAAAGTGTTTAGGTGATGATGACGTGACAACACATGTCATGCCACGTAGTAACATGTATCGTGTGGCAATGCCATGCATCCCACAATGGACACACAGCACAATAATGCCTTAACACTTGGCATTATGTGTTGTGGATGATGTGGCAATATGTATTGTGGATGATGTGGCAATATGTATTTTGGAAAAAACAAAGGGCTTTCCATGTCTTTACTAAAATTTAAACCCCTAACCTCCAAGCCAAACCTAATTCAAGTCCAAATGTTTATCTGTTAAGCCATTAGCCTACACCTTGTCCATATATACAATTAGGGCAATATGAGCTAGATTCAAATCTAAGTTCCAAGCCCAACGGTTCTCTCCTTATGTAAATTAAAAAATTCTATTCTGTTTAGACTATCTAAAAAAAAAATTATTATTTTCTAAATTCCTTAAATCTTCTACTTTTTCAATTTTTTCTATTTCTTTCTGACTTTTCCAATTTTTTGTATTTTTATCTAAATTTCTTATTTTTTTCTTATTTTTTGTATTTTTCTAAAATTTCTTTTCTTTTTTTCTTTTTTTTTTTGTAATTTTCCTAATTTAGGACCCTTTAACCTATTCTGAAATTTTTGAAAAATAGAAAAGGGAAACAAAAATAAAGTGTCTACAATAGATAATCGTTCATATCTTTATTTTCTATTGATATATTCACAAAAACTCCAAAAGGATCACACCTTGTCTCATTGAACATTATTGATTTGTGCTAGATTCAGCATCAAGATCTTGTGCATATCAGGAACAAGAGAGGGCCGCTATCCCTATGGAGCTGTTGTTGACGATGATGATCATAATACTATGATTACAAAAGAAGAAGGCTTTAATAACTTATAATGGCATGTCATGGTACATCAAAGCAGTATGGTTGGTCATGCTTATTAAGGAGCCTAAGTTCAATTTCTTACTACTCTAACTTTTTTATCTCAAGGTTTAACTAGTTAAGGCCTTGTGCTATGCGCATAAAGTATATTCATATCAATGTCAACAAAAAATAATATATTTATTTGGTTGATGATTGCAATTAGCATATTACTATATATATGTTTACAAGTATTTTAAATGTGGTAGAAACACTATTTTTTATATTTGTATAAGTTTTCATGTATGTATGCATGGGAGCATATGTATTTTGGTGTATGTATGCACACGCTTGTGTTCATGTGCATGTGTAAGATGCATCAAGGCCATCGAGATGCGACAACTTTCGCATGTTCTTACATACCTTTAGAGCATGCAAGGCTTAAAAAGCTACTGTAGAATCCATAATATATTCTCATAATACTTTATTCATCCAAAGTTTAAGAATATAAGTTGTTTGTTAAGTTTTCATTGTAATATATTGTACTAAAGGAAATTCTAAACGTACCACTATCATCAACAGTCTTCAACATGTAAAAGTAACCAAAAGGAGTAGCAAGGGTTCTAGCAAATGCAAACAAACTGATGAATAAGCTAAAATCTTATCACCAAGCTTTAATGTCTTAGACCAAGTAGAACATCATAAATAATGTTAAAGTGATGGACAATTTACATATGCAATTGGCTAAGTTGCAAGATAAGGATGCTGGTCTTGTAGATGTGGAAGAGAAATTGTACATTCAACAATAGATTGAGTTTACTTAAGCTCAAGAGGAGAAATACTAGCATAAAAGAGCAAGAGTAATTAGATAAGATGGGAGGAATAGAATACAGAATTCTTTCATCAATCAGCTATGTTTAAGGCTATTAAGAACAAAATATATCAAATCAAAAACTAGAATGGAGACTACAGGTTGGATGAAAATGGAGCGAATGATGCATTCTTAGACTTTTATAAACATTTATCTAAAGTTGGGTGATTATACAGTTAGAGGAGGTGAGTGAATGCCTAGAACCAATAATTACTTAGGATCAAAATGCATGGCTAACCAAAGCTATTGACAAAGAAGAAATAAAGGAAGCTGTTTTCGATTTAAGAAATCTTAGGGCACTAGGCCCAAATAGACTTGGTAGAATCTTTTTCCAAACGTATCAGAACATATTTGGATCATTCATCTTGCAAGTGGTTAATGACTTTTGGCAAACAAGAACATTTCCTTCTAATTTTAATGAAACTGATTTGATTATTATTAAAAAAACTGAGAATCTAGAAGACGTAACTCAATTTAGGCCTTTTAGTCTGTGCAATTTTGATTATAAAATCATTGCTACAATCTTAGCTAATAGCCTTCAACTCATTCTTGATTAAATCATAACACCATAACAATGTGATTTTATTTCTAGTCATCTTATTCAAGATGATGTCTTAATAGCCCATGAAGTGCTCAATTTTCTTTAAAATTAAAAAAGAAGAGGAAAAATTATTATTGTACTCTTAAGATAGATATGGCTAAAGCATACAATGAAGCAAAATGGGCTTGTATTAGGAATGTGCTTATTAGGATAAGGTTTTGTCATATTTAGGTTAAATGAATTATGTCTTGTGTTAGCTCTATATCTTATAATCTAATGATAAATGGAAGAAGGGTAAGACATTTTTATCATTTAAAGGGATCCTTTATCCACTTATTTGTTTATTCGGATAGTAGATTCCCTTTCTAAGATGATTATGAAGGCCAATTCACAAGGTATCTTGGAAGGTATTAGAATTGGAATGAGGAGTCCTTTTCTTACTAACTTCTTCTTTGTAGATGATGCTTTTTCTTTTTCAAAAGCAACAAAGTATATTCTTTTGATCTTAAAAAACATTCTTAATGAATAATATTTAGCTTCAGGATAGCTGATGAACTATCAAAAGTCATCCTTAATTTAATCTATTAAGATGAAAGTCAAATAAGAGTGCTATCAAGTCTTTAGAAATAATCCTTAGAATCAATATGGAAAATATTTAGGTACTCCCATAGGGAAGATCCATATGTCAAGTTTTGGCCTTTTAAAAAGAAAGAATTGCTTTTAAACTCCAAGGATGGAAGAAAAACCTCCTCTCTCTTAGTAGAAAGGAGACATTAATCATAATGGTGGCATATGCTCCTTTTTATTTCCACAAAACTGTGTAGAGAAGTTTTAAGTTTAATTGCCAATTTTTAATGAGATGACTCGACTAGGGAAAGTATGATTTAATGGAAGAACTAAAAGGGTCTTTCGAGAGAAAAAGAACGAAGGTTTGGGTTTTAAAGACTAGGATATGTTTAATATGGGCTTGTAAGTTAAACTAACATAAAGGGTAATCCATAATCCTGATGCTCTAAGGGTTAGATTGCTAAAATGTATTTACTTTCCTTATTCAAATTTTTTTTTAAGTCAAAATAGGGGGTAGAGCTTCTTGGAGATGGCACGGTATCTTAGTAAGTCGAGAAGCTATTTTAAATGACATTTATAGGTAAGTAGGTAATGGAGAAAATATAAAATTTTGGATAAATACCTAAATCCCTTCCTTGCCAAGCCACTCTCTTAATTCTAAACATGAAGACCACGATTTAATGGATCTAAGTGGTCAAGATGTGATAGATAAAGAAAATGGAGTTTGGAATTGAGGTTGAAAGTTATTTGATAGTAGAAGAGAAAGTAGCAATTAAGAAAATTCCGGTTCCATTTATAGAGAAGGATTATAAAATTATATGGCCAAAAAAATAAGAAAGGGGATTTCTCTATTAAATCTGGTTATCACAATTTGATTGAAAAGAATGTTTCCATGATGTTACCATATCTTCTTCTTTATTTTTTGAAAAGAAAACATAGAATTTCATCTAGAGTTTATAGTGTGCATGAAAACAAAAATAATTCATATGGAGACCCACAACAACCTTCCTGCCACTAATATGATTTTTTTTTTTTTTTTTACAAGAAGATTAAAACAAGCGTATTTGTTATTTTCGTGATCATGAAGAGACTATAAAGCATCTGTCTTTCTATTGGAATCATTTGGTTCAAATGTTGCAATTTAAGGAAAGATGGTGTGAGAGTTGAACAAGTTGATAAATGTCTATATGAGTTACCCATGACGAACAAAAGGAGTAGAAATGAAATGCAAGAGTTTTTTGTTTTTTAAAATAACAATTGTCATGTGATATATATGGAAGAAAAGGAATGAGGCCTTTTTTTAAAGTAACACAATCCATCCGTGCCAAGTGATTGAAACGGTTAGAATGGAATTGAATGAGATGAGTAATGTGAGTACATGTCAAAACATGGTAGATGGAAATCAATAAGAAAACTCAATTAGTATCATTGAAAGATGGAAGCCAACCCTTATAGATTTTATTAAATTAAACAGCAACACTGCTTATAATATACTTCAATGATAGTATTGTTACGTTGAACTTTGAGTCAAGATAAGAAATTAGATATGAGTTAGGTAGCCGAAGTTACATCAGAAGGTATTTGTAGGTGGAATCCTAACTAAACTGAAGGTTAGAGAATAAGCCAAAACGTGTCTTACTGCAACATCTTAAACTTGATATGACTCAAAACCTCGCTATAGTTATAAATTAAGTGAATGCATCAACTCAAGACCTAGGTTAGAAGGTATAAGAAGCAAGGGTTGAGTAAGAAATAATCTAGAATTTCAATAACTTATCAACTTGAAAATAACATATATAATAACACATGGATCTACTGTATTTCATAGCTGATGTTACTACTAAAGATATTGAGTATACCATAAGGATAGACGATGTAAAGTATGTTTTAAAAGCTATTTTGCTGGGAAAGTCCAAAGATAACTTTGCTCAAAAGATGTATTGGCTTATAATAATATGGCTATGAAATGGAAAATTAAAAAAAAAAAACTAAAAGAAGTAGCTATCAATCATGATAGAAAATTAGTTAACCTAGACTTTCGAGCTAACAAAAGGAGCAATATAAATATCAAGTAGAAACATTAGTTGGAATAATGGTTAAAGAATAGTTTAAAAGTTCTCGAATCTTAATTTGAAAAGATTATTCAATGATGGTTAAAAGTATATTACGAAGAGTAACATAGTAAATACAGTGTTCAAACAAGAAGGAGGTAAGGTAAGAGCAATAGACTAGTAGCAATAAAGGAATAAGTTGAACTAAAAGGAATTAGTGAAAGATATGGGAAGCAAAGATGTCACCGAAGGTAAAGCAAAGGAATGTTCAAAGTCAATAATATTGAGTTCATGATATAGAAGCTAAGTAAAAGGTTGGGTTACCTCAATAAGGAAAAGTAATGAGGTACAAAAGGTAAAGCAATCAATGCATAAAGCGACTATACTACGTTACGAATACATAGAAGTTGAAGTAGAAGACAAAAATTAACTCTAAAACTATAAGTATGAGGCTCAGAGATTAATGTAGAAGATCTTGGTAGTATAAGGAAGTATTAGAGATTCTATAAAGTGACAAGTTTATTAAGATTCCAACCTTGACAAATGTTGATGATTGTGATATGATGTGGGAATTAGAGTTATGCAATAGAAGTGTAGTAGTGAAGATTGAAACTCTTATATTCTAGAGTGTGAAAGTTTCTAGGATGAAACTTTTTGTAAATGGGTGAAATGTAAGATCCCGGTTTTTGACCAACTATCAAGGATTCGAAATAACGTACATTCCTAATTAACATGGAACTTATAAAATATGACTTAGAAAGTAAGAAAATAAGGTGGTCATGAATAGCACAAGTCATGAGTACTATCACGTAATGTGACCATAATTGCTTGGAATCGGTAGACTTAAGGCCTCTGAAAAATATTCTTGGAATTGAATAAATTTTTAATATAAGGTCATGAAAATTAGAAGAAGAGCTTTGGTAAAGTTCATTTGGTAAAATAAGGTATATAAAATATTTAAGTTAATAAAAGTATAATGTTATCGGCATTCATTATTATTATCATAGACTTAGAATATGAACCCTAATATAAAGAGAGACCTTGGAGATAAATTACTTAAGAAAAATAAAAATTAGAAATAATTGATTGTGAAATAATTATGTAATTGGTGAATATACATGTAAGTGCACAAAATCATTAAATATTAATATATAATATACATAACTATACACACATGAATAAATTAGTAACCTAATCATATTATAATATATAATTTTGGAAATTGTTTTCTTTTTATATCTCTTTTTTTTATGATATTGTTTAATGCATTTCTATGTTTTTCTATAGTATAATATATAACTTTAAAAGCTCTTTCCTTTTTTATATCTCATATTTTTATAGTATTATTAATACATTTCCATATTTTGTTTTGTCATAATTAATATAATTTGGAAACTCTTGTCTTTTATATTCTGTTTAACAAATTATTCTAAATTTTTTAAATAATTTCATAATTAGATAATATTTAGTAATTTGACTTAAATCATTCTTTTTTCATGAACATTATATATATTGTATATAATTTGATAATGTAAACATGTTAAAGAGCAAGAGGATTTTTTTTCCCCTATTGAATACCCAATATGTTATATATAATGACTCATTTGTTTTTTGAACCTTATATTGCTCAAATAATTTTTTAACCGTACTTTTTTATAATTATAAAAATGAATTTTTCTACAGTCCCATTTTTGTTTTTTAGAAGACTGGTGTTGCCATTCATCTCACCATTGATTTATACTCCTTTAAATCTAAATCATTAAATAAACTGTAAATTCAATATATTAAATTTTAAAAAATGAAAATGAATGGTATGATGGAAGGTGAGACCAGTCCCGTTAAAAAGGTGGAAAGGACCATAAAATCTCCCTATGAAAACATCATATTATATTTTCAATTTTTATTTTCACAAAAAAAATAATTTAAACTTTTATCCATGCATTGCATGAGCTACTTAGCTAGTTGTATAAAATAAATAAGGAACTAAGAAGGACACTTAGGGAATATGATTGTACACTGCTTGAGGCATGGCTTTAGACTAAGGAAAGGAAGGATATTTTTCATAAGAGTAGACGAAGGACCTTAACATGCAAAAATTTATCTAATTACATGTGTAATACCATTGAATCAATTCTTATGCTTATAAAAACTCCTCTCCAACATCAAATTGAGCTCTTTTGTGCATTTTAAGAGAGAGATGTAACGTAGAAAAATTCTTGAGTGCTTGAAAAATAAGGAATTGGAGTTAAACAAAATACTAGGAAAATTAGTAGAAAATAAGGGTTCTTAGAGTACATGAGGCTACACATGATATGGAGATCTAAAAGGTCACCACTCTATATTTTGGGCTATGCCTAGGTGGTCAAACAAACTTCCTCCCCTCATCGGTGGTTGGAGCTTAAAGTTCTAATGAGTGATCAACTCATTTTTATTAACGTTTAACTAAAAAGGGTAAACAAGTTACAAAAATTATGAAACTTAGTTTTCTCAGTATTTTTGCATGAGGATTTCAAATGTCAACTTAGATTTTCCAAATTCTAAGTGCATATATGGGTTTTTTAAGAAAAAGTCCTAAATTTTTGTATGTAAGTTCCTTATAGATTTTACTTTTACAGTAGTGTAATTGGTTTTTCAAGATTGATAAGCCAGATTTTTTATAAATTTTGATTTTTAATGAAATTATATGTTGTTAGTGGGTTTTAGATTTGAGCTTTGTCCTGCAAAGAAAGGAAAAAACTTATGGTAACTGGGCCAGTCCGATGCGGCCAGTCCGATGCGGCCAGTCCGATGCGGTCATTCCGATGCTTAAGTCAAAAAATGAATGTAGAAAAAATTGAGTAAATAGTAGAGACTTATCAAATATCTCTTGCAAAATTTCTTTCTAGTATTTATAAGCAAATGTCATGTCTAAAGAAGTAGTTATCAAAATGATTATCGGGATACGTGGAGGCCTTTTGATCAGGAACCTCCCTAAAATGTAGGGATAGTAGGCAATTATGTAATATAACCATACCAGGTGATAAATGTTCACACCACTCTCTTTGAATTTAAATTAGACACTAATATGTGTTATTCAGTGTTAACTAAGAATAACTACTTGATGTGTCGTCAGCCGAATGGATGAGTAGACAAAATTTCGACTATCAACATTTACCCCTCAACTCTCGTATACAAAGGTTCAACTAAGGAAGTAGATATTTAATACTTTGGAAGCCAAGTAAGGCAGGAAGATGGATTGCATCCTATCTAAAAGGTCGTAATTTTCAATTTTCCCACTTGTTAAAAGACTACGGTAGAAAGTATGGCAGCTGTCACCTCAATCATCATTATGCTGCAGGTCTAATAACTATCAAAGACTTGACAAACATTGGATTTCTGTCTCGAAACACAAATCAACAATCCATGCCATCCTCTAAGTATTGTCAGAGACTCGTTTTTAGTTACGAGAGTAAATCATCCGTATTTAAAGGACTTTTCAAAACCAAAAACAAATTTTTTCAGTTGCATCCATAAGTTTTCATCTCTTGCTTAACATCTTGTCTCACCTTGAAATTCTTCAATTTCTGTGACATTTACTATAATCAATCAGGTATGGTTTGCAACATAATTCTTCAACTTATCCTTTTGGAGTTTAAAGCAACTGAGTCTAAGGCTACTTCCCCATCCCCTTACTGCCCCCCTCCCCCCCTCTCCTAAAAAAAAAAAAGAAAAGAACAAGACGGCATGTTCCTTAGGTAACTCGACCGATAATGTTGTGGAGCGATGGGATAAACTCATTCGAATCAACTCTCTTACATCAAATAATTATCCAAAAGACAAGAAAGGAAGATCCATGGCTAAGTATCTGTTTTATAATATAGTTTACTTCCATGATTCACTAAATGGAGCAGCCAGTGCTGTCGATGAGGTCCTTGTTTCAAAATATAACAAGTACTAACAAGACTTTCCTAGAACATAGAATCTTAAGAGGCCAAGAGAAGATGAAATGGTATGTCTTCTAAGAGAGCGCAAGTTCCACATTTATCTGAAATATCTCGACTTTGGGCTATGCTTCCCTTTCTCTGCATTTGTCAAGCAATTCTTCAATTACTTCCGAGTCACACCAAGTATGTTCTCTCTAAACACATATCGGCTTCTAGCGACATTTGAGATAATCTGTAAAGAAGTTGAAGTCAGGGCTACACCTCAACTGTGTCGGTGCTTCTTTACAATTAAGAGGTAACCTAATGGCTGGTACTTTGTAGTTGCTAAGCATGGGCAAAAGTTCATGGACAAGTTAAACTCTAAGATCCATAAATGGTACGACAAATTCGTGTCTATTGTTTCAGATGAGGAGTTAGATTTTCGGACCTAATGGACTGAACCAATCTGCATAAAGGATATTAAGTTGATGTCAAATGATGCCGCTGCTACAAAGAAAATCCAAGAATGGAGGGAAAAAAATGTTCTTATAGGATGCCGAGAGAATAAAAAGGCGGTATGAGAGTAAAGAGCCAATTTTTTCTAAGAAAGAAGATATACTAATGAGTAATCGCCGAGTATAGCTATAAGAGGAAATCTGTTCTCATGACTTAGGAGAGGAATTGTTGCCTTTAAGCCTTGCTTGGCATGAAGAATGTAAGTTCTTTCTTATTCCTCACATTAGTATTAATACGTCTACTTTATATTGTAGATATGGGTGTTAGTGAAGTGAACACCGCTAAGCTATTGGCCTAAGCAAAGGCAAAAAAATCAAAGGTTGATAAACGTATATCCTCTACGGTTGCAACTACTCGACCAAATTGCCGTTAAAAGGCAACTAAAGACAGTGTGGCAAAACAAGTGGTGACACAAAAGATCTCTAGTTTTTCCAAGAAACAACAAGGGATTAAGAAACGTAGGCCGACTGAGGCCACGTAAGTAGAAACCATTCTAAAGGAAAATGTTACACCTATTGTAGAGCCAAGAAACCTAACCCCATAATGAGGCTGAAACTGCCATTACCGCTGAAGGGTCATCACTCATGATGGAGGTTGTGCTGAGTACCAATAAGAAAACTAGGAAGGAACTTGTTGGCCAACCTTTAGCTAAGAGGTCTAAGGAATTGGACAAAGGGACGAAGGAAGCAATGAGCAACAAAGCTCTCGGCATTAGTAGTGTTGAATTTGTCCCCAACACGGAGGTCAGTGAGTACTTCGTCCCATGTTGGAGCCATAACATCTTACATACCGACTCGACCGTAGGCGATAGGACAAAATCTTTGGCCATAATGGAAGGCGCTATTCTTCGTAAGGATAAAGAGATTGCAAAGAAAGACATCGACAGGGTCGGCAATTGTAATAAGGCTCATATCGTAGCCAAGCTGTATGATGTAAATATCTATCGAATTCTTTCAACTGTTAGGCTTATTTAGTTGATAATACTTCTATTTGTTTTCAAATCAGCAGCCACATTCTAACAACCTTGGACAAAGCCAATAAAGAAATGAAGAAGGTAATAACAATAATAATCTTTCACGTATTTTACCAAGTGATCTGGAAAATTCATCATTCTACATCGACTTGTTGCAAAAAGTTAAGGATGCATACAACTCCTCAAAAGCACAAACTGCGACTGTCGAAAATGCAAGAATATGGGTTGAGATGGAGGCTAGAAAGTATCAAGATGAACTGGCTACCGAGAAACTAGCATACTCTTTAGTTGCCAATGAAGTCTCAATCCTTAAGGCCAAAGTTAATGAGTAGTACAAGGAAGTTGAAGACCTAAAAGAGGAGCTGCATAAGAAGAAGGAAGAGTGCTAGGATTTAGGCCAAACACTCTACTCTATGAGTGATAAGGAAGACAAGCTCCAAATGCAAATTAAGGAATTAGAGACCAACAACACTAGGCTGCAAAGCCGTGTAGCCAATTTAGAGGAGGTTGTAAGGAAAGGACCCTCTGTTAAAGAAGCACTTGAAATAGTCACTCATAGTCGACAAAACTAGAGACTATTACGGAAGAAGTTATTGGAAGGGGTCCATGTAGCAAGAGAAGAAATCCTCAAATTTTACCCTGACTTTGATCTCTCATGCTTGGATTTCGCTAATGTTGATGACAAAGTCAGCAATTGTGACAAGGAAGATAGCAAAGATTTAGGTGTCAAGATCAATGCGCAAATGAAAAGGAGGCTCATGCCTCTTGGAGATAATGAGGAATATCTCTTTAAGCAAATCCCCTATGAGTGTAAAAAAAAAAAAAAAAATCAAACTGCTCCCAAACCCTAAGCACCGAAAAGAAAATTTGCTCCAAGAAGGCCCGAGCTTGTAATCAACAAAATGCTTCTACTCAATCTGAAAATAAGTCATAGGATTGTCTTATAGTTTTATCTTCTGTTTGGACTGTTCTAGGCTAAGTAGCTGAACATTGTAATTGTAATTACATGGTGATGAATGATAATCATTTCTTCGCATAATTTAAGTATTTCTAATACATTTTATTTCACTCACTTTATTGTTTCCAAGCATGATTTATATCTCACGTCGCATTTTCCCAACATGTATTATTTTGTTCATATTTCTTGATATGTTCTATTTCACATGCTCATTTTCCTCAGCCTGTTTTATTTCATACGCTAAGTTTCCTCAACATGTTTTATTTCACATGCTAAGTTTCCTTAGCATATTTTATTTCATACGCCCATTTTTCTCAGCATGTTTTATTTCACATGCCTAATTTAAGCATCTTATAGACATTATCCGTTAGTCTTTGAGACGTAGACTAACCGTTTTCCTTAGGTGCTCATTATTCAACTTTAGGATTGATTTATGAAGTTCATTAACCGTGATAGGCTCAAACTTATACTAGTTTGTTCACCATGTAGTTTGAACTTATTTACTCATCATTCGTAAAAAATTCAAGAAACAAATTGAAACTTGAAAATATAATTGTCTTAAAAAACAAGCTATTGCCTTATAAAACAAACAAAAACACATAATGTCAAGGGAATTGGTGGAAATATAGTTTCAAGTTCTCGACGTTCCATGCATGAAGGATAATAATACCATCCAACCTTTCCAGTTGATAAGCCCGGTTGCCAACGACTTCCCAAACCCTAACAAGATCCTCCCAATTTCCACCAAACTTCCTATGCTTTTTTCATGCATTGGTCGCCTATAGCTTTCGACATACCAAGTCCCCAAGTTGAAAAACCTTATGCTTTACTTTAATTATGTCTAAATTTTCCATCAATCCAATGCAATTAACCATCAGCTCAAAATTCTGTGTTCATAAATTAGGCAGATCCAACTCAATTAAGAAAACTGCTTTCATGCCATACACTAACTTGAAGGAGGTTTCCCTTATTGTGGTCTGTAGGTAATTTGGTACTCCCATAAGAGATCTGGCAATTTGTTAGCCCATTTCCCCTTAGCTTGATTAACCTTCCTCCTTAAGCCATACAAGATGATCTTGTTTACCACTTCAACTTGCTCGTTTGTTTGAGGGTGTGCTACAGACATGTAGTTCAGATGAATGCCATATTTCTCACAAAATGTTTGGAACTTATTGATGTCAAACTGTAGCCCATTGTTTATAATTATCATAAATGGAACTCCAAATCTCAATATTATGGAGTTGAAAACAAATGCCCTGACTTTCTATTTAATGATCCTCACCAATGCCTCAACCTCTACCCACTTTGTAAAATAATCCACAACAACAATGACAAATTATCGCTAGGCTGTAGACTTCAAGAGGCGTTTAAGTATGTCTAACCCGGACTAAGCAAAAGGCTAAGGACTAGATAGGCAGCATAGTTCAGCAAAAAGGTACATGACTCAACACTTCATGCTTTTGGTACTATGGACAGTGATGAATAACTATCTTTGCATCTTTTTTCATGGTCGGCCAATAATAATCAAGTCACAAAGTGCAGATATACAACATTTATGCTTTTACATAGTTACTACATATACCACCGTGTAGTTCAGATAACACCTTTTGGGTATCTCTTGGAGAAAGTCATCGAAGATAAGTTTAGGATATGCCGCGTTTGTACAACTGATCGTCTATTAACCTATAATTCATAGCTTGATAAACCAATCTCATGCTTCTTTCTTGTCATCAAGGAAAACACCATCCCTTAAATAATCTACAAAGGGATCTATTTAGGATTTCCCTCTTGGGCAAGGAGCCAATTCGCAGCTCTGCAAGATAATGGATAAACATTTTTTTAGAGAAATTCAACAAAAAGTTTGTCACTCAAGTCAGGAGATGCCATACTAGCCAGCTTGGACAACTTATCAATAGCAATATTCTTACTTCTCGAAGCCTTATAGACTGAAAAAAACTGAAATTCTTCAGCAAGCATTCGTTCCATTAACTGGTACTTGCTCATTTCTTCTTCCCTTACCACATAATTGCCTATGACTTGATTCACGACCAGTTGTGAATCAGAGAAAACTTTGAGTTTCTTAGCCCCAAGTTCTTTAACCAATTTAAGTCTGACTATTAAAGCTTCATATTCCGCTTTGTTGTTGCTAAATAGGAATCCAAATTTTAAGACATAATTAACCTTGACATTCATTATAGAACAAGGCCTGCACCACTTCCCTTTCTAATGGAAGAACCATTCAAATAAAGGTACCATATGGGTTTCTCAGCAATCTTCATAATGTCTTCCTCACCAGTAAACTCAACCAAAAAATCTGCCAACACTTAAGCTTTTAATACCGTTCTAGGTTTGTACTATAAACCATAGGCACTTAGCTCAAAGGCATATTTCATCATCCTCTTGGAAGAGTTTAGTCGTTATAACTCCTGTCGCAATGGCTAATCGATGAGGACTAAGATTTGGTGAGCTTTAAAATATGGTTTCAATTTTCTTACCAAGAGAACCATTGTTAATATAAACTTTTCAATTTTCATATACCGATACTTTTGTCCTTGCAGGACATGACTCACGTAATAAATGGGTCAATGCTCCTTGCTATCGATGCAAACCAATACAAAAGAAAAGGCTCGACAATTGACCAATAAGTATAAATATAAATATAAATTCTCTTCAGAGATAGGTGTCAAGAGTATTGAGGATGATGCAAAGGATTCTTTGAGTTTATTGAACGCCCATTCATAATCATTAGTCCATTTGAACCCTTTCAAATTCTTCAAAATTTTAAAAAATTTTGCACACTTATCTACACTTCTCAATAAAAACTAATTAAGGGCGGCTATTTGCCCGATGAGTTCCTGCACTTGCTTAACCATATGAAGAGATTTCATGTTTATTATTACCTTAACTTTCTTGGGATGGCTTCAATGCCACGTTGAGTGACCATATACCCTAAAAACTTTCCTGAAGTTACACCTAAGATGCACTTCTACAAATTGAGCTTCATGTTGTATCTCCTAAAAGTAGCAAACATCTCCTTAAGATGAGCAAGATGCCAATCCTTTGTCATGCTTTTCACGATCATGTCATCGTTGTATACTTCAAAATTTTGATGGATTTAAGGTTTGAACATCTTAATAACAAGTCTCTGGTAAGTTGCATAGGTATTTTTTAGCCCAAAGGGCATCACTATATAACACTATGTTCCAAAATTGGTGGCAAATGATATGTGAACTTCGTCTTCCTTATCTATTTTAATTTGGTTGTAACTCGAGAAAGCATCCATAAAAGAAAGCAACGCATATCCAATGGTTGAATCTACCATCTAATTGATTTTCATCAACGAAAAGTAATCCTTGGGACATGCCTTATTAAGATTCGTAAAGTCTATGCACATACGCTGCTTGCCGTTAAACTTCTTAACTAGCATACAATTAGCTAGCCAAGTTAGATAAGGCTCTTCCCGAATAAATTCTGCCTTCAATAGTTTCTGAACTTCTTCTATGGCCGCTTGTCTCTTGGAGGCAAAATGCCTTTTCTTTTATTGAATCACTTTCATGCATGGATCAATTTAAAGCTTATATACCATAACATTTCTAAAGATACCCGACATGTCTAAAGGTGACCATGCAAACACATTAGTATTGTCCTACAAGAAGTTGATCAAACTTTAACAAATATCTGCCGGCAAGGGTTTCCTTATGCTGGTTATTTTTCCAGGGTCATCTTTCGAAGCGATTTCCTCTATTTCACTCTCAACATTGTCTATACCGACTGACTTTCCTTCTGAATAAGTTTCTACTTGAAAAACCCCTTCTCACTTCAAGGCTCTCATGTACACGGACCTTACCGACAATTGATCCCCTTTGCATACACCAACTTTCGTAAGAGCGGGAAATTTGGCTTTAAGATAAGCAGTAGAAGGGACATGCTGTATGAGGACCAACATTTGACAACAAGGAAGTTCACTTTATCTTCTGTGACATGCTCATCATCTTCGATCTAGATTGGTAAAGAGATTACTCTAGCTACCCGAACGAGTTGATTGTTGAAGGCATACAAATCATAATTATAAGATCTCAGCTATGCTTTAATCTTTGGTCCCATCTGATCAAAAGCATGTTGAAAAATAATGTCTGCTGAACTCCAATGTCAATAAGAATTTTCTTGACCTCGAAGTTGGCGATTCTCGCACCAATCACCAGTATATCATCATACGGCCTTTGGATACCTTCAAAATCTTCCTTTTTCAAAGAAATTGTATTGTTAATCATAACCTTTTTTCCTTAGATATTGCAAATATAGTTTATGGTGTTAGTAAGACTCAAAGAGCTGAACCGGCCTATAGTAGGTCCACGACAATTATGTTAATTATCCCATTGGGTACTCTATTAGTATTCCCATCCTTTGCACTTCTCCTAGCAACAACTGGTCAAGTATCATTCTCCTAGTTTTCACGTCTCCTCTGAGACAATCATTCGATATTCTTGGCATCTTGCATTAGAAACTTACGTAAATGCCCCTAATCACGTTTTTAAGCTGGATGCATTTGTCTGTGTTGTGGCCTTTGTAGCAATGAAAATTACAATATTTGTTGGAATTTCACTTAAAGGGGTTTCCTCTTGTCCTCTTTGGCTACTACAGCACTCCTTTTTGCCTACGCACCTCCATTAATATGTCTAAAATTAGACGATTGATTGGTGTATAGGATGAATATATCAAAATTTGACATCTAAAGACTTTGATCATCATTTGCCTTAAGTCAATCTTTCACATTCCTCCTCTTATCATTTTTTCTATCTCCTCTGTTTTGATCAGTCTCTCACCAAGCCTTTATATTGTCCTCTTGTCTGATGTAGGACGTGGCTTTGGCTTAGAACTCAACAAAAGTTCTCAACTTATTCTTGGCGAGAGACTTAATGAAGTCTCCGTGGGGCTTAACTACTTTAATAACGACATTGAGAACTATACTCATGTCCAATTCTAGAATTTGGACGATCTCAATCATAAACTTGGCTAAATAGTCTCTAATGGATTCATCTGATCTTTGTTTTATTATGTTAAGGACTAAAGAGTCCTTGATAGGAAGCTTACTGGCAAGGAAGTGTTAAAAGATCAGTTATGTTAGTTCTTCAAAACACGAAATAGTGTTTGACTTCAAGTGTTTAAACCATGTACTTATAGCACTCCTTAATGTCGAGGGAAAAGCTTCACAAGCTACAGTATCACTCAAGCCGTATAACTTAATCAAGCTGCGATAGTACTATAAATGATCTTCAGGATCTTTTATTCCATCATAAGTTTCAAATTATGGCAACTTAATATACCGTGGTATGACTTCCTATAAAATCTCAAGAATGAAGGGGCTCTTCTTAATTTGGAATTGCTTACTCGTTGCAATAGGGGTGCTAACATGCAAGGGTCTAGCATAGTACCCCTATTACAATTGCATGCCTTTGTCAATCTTCTTGAGAGTAAGAGCCAAAGGTCCCATTGTAACCTCAGCTTGCTTTTTTGACAATTCAGGTGAATAGATTGAGTCATCGATATTCTCGAAGTCGTGATAGTCGTGCTCTTTGTTTTGATTTAGGTAGACACTATTATGGAGGAGATTAAGGATCTCTTCATGTTTTTTGTTTAGTTCTCGATATTCTTTGGCTGAATCAAGACAAAGTTGTTCTAGTTTAGCCAAACGTTGCTTGTTAATATACCTACTCCCCCCTTCAAGGTGATAGGAGGAAGTGCCAGCACTTGCACTCTTATTTAACCTAGTTTTTGCCATGTGGGTGTGTTTGAGAAAAAATAGACGACACCAAATGTTGTTAGTAGGTTTTGGATTTGAGCTTTGTCTTGTGAAGAAAGGGAAAAACTTATGGTATCAGGGCCAGTTCGGTACGATTAATCTGATGCCTAAGTCAAAAAATGAATGTAGGAAAAATAGAGTAAATAGTAGAGAGTTATCAGATATTTCTTATAGTATTTCTTTCCCGTATTTATAGGCGAATATCTTGTCTGAAAAAGTAGTTATCAGAATGATTATCGGGACACATAAAGGCCTCTTAATTAGGCACCTCCCTGAAATATAGGAATAGTAAGCAATATATAATATAACCGTACTAGGTGAGAACTATTCAAGTAACTCCCTTTAAATTTAAATTAGACATTAATATATGTTGCTTAACATGCCGTCAGCCAAGTGGATGAGTGGACAAAATCTCGACTATCAATACTGTGCATTGGAGGGATTTTTCCCAAAGAAATCTCTAATGAACTTCTAGTACCTTTGCTATTGAATGAAGAATTAAAGCTTTTTAGTGATATCTAGATGAGGAGGACTCTTGATTTTAGATGGAATTCTTATTTACAAGCTGATTATTAAAGTTAAGAAGCTAAATTACGTGTTTTTCATTAAAACTATATGTTTGTCTACTTAACCCATATGTTTTTTCCACCTAAATGTACTAATATAAGTGTTCAAATGGGGTTTTGAATGATATTATGTTCTGATCTAGTATGAAGATGGTGGTGTTAGCGTTAAGGTTAAGCAATTTGTTGAATCATAAAGGTAAATAGGTAAGTCAAAGGGTTGGTCAAAACCTAAGTTGTATAGAAATGTATATCTTAGAGTTTGGTCTAAAGGGAGGTAAGAACCTCAACTATTTAAAACTTCATATTGGATTGATGCTGAAAAGTTGATCCAAAGGATTTCTTGAGAAGAACATCAAACGAAAACTGCCTTAGAAGTTAGGTTAGAACGTTCTGGGCTAAAGATTTATATTAGAGTTAGCTCAAGAAGTGAAATAGAAAGTGAATGAGAAGTTAAGTCAAAAAGTAGCTAGAATTATAGACATAAGTAACTTCTTGAATTGATTTGTATCCAACTTATGGGTTACTATTGCATATATACTTTCTGGTAGAGAAGGACCTTATATTAAAGCATAGGCTTTGAGATATTGGCAATTCCAGGTAAGTAGATTCATTTATGTGTTAAGAGTAGATTATATCTACTCATGTAAGTTACTAACTTATCTATGGCTGATTTGAATGTGTTTATGTGCAAGTATGACTTCTTAATTGATGAGTTATGGAATGATTGATGACCTCTTTGGTACATGTTGTTAGATGAAGCATGCTTGGACATTAACTTAGATGATTTCAGTTATACTTTTGCTTGGTTATGATTGCTGATTGAGATCTATATTAACTTAGACAAGAAGTTAAGTACCAACCACTAACCATGCCTCCTAAGGCATTCACTTAAGTGAACTCAATGCCGAGGTCTTAGAGATAAAAATCAAACAAAGTAAAGGCTTGGCTAAAAAGAAATGAGTAAACTTGCTTGGTAATTACTTGGTATGTGATTGATGCATTCATAACATGACACGAAAAGGACCTACAATCAAGTTTTCTAAAACTTAGATTTAGCTTAGCCAAATTTTATTTTGAAAACTTAGGTTTTGTTAAGTAAGCAGTTTAGTTTTTATGAACTTGGTTTTGTAAAGCAAACAACTTGGTTTATATAAACTGGCTTTTCAAACATATAGAAATTATGTAGCTTTCGCTTGGTTAAGTTGTTTCCCAAGTTCATAGATAGTTATCCAGACGCTTCGAGTGTCAACTAATCAAATGGGCTTAGGCTAAGGCTAAGGCTAAGGCTAGGTTAAGATATTGATACTAACATATGTTAAATCCATAAGCATGACACGTGTTTGTTACATTTGTATTGCATAGTTGGAGTAAAGATTATTGTGATTGAACTAGTAAATTGTTATATGTTTGTGATAAGATGCTACTTATATTTTTATCTAAGAGGATAAGTTATCTTATCCTTGAGTTAGAAAAGAAGTTAAATAAGACCTCACATCTCAAGAGCAGGAAGACTTTAGTACGCTTAGTGGTGACAACTTTCCTCAAGGGTAAGTAGCCATAGACTTGGATTCAAATTTTAAGAAAGAGTTTTCTAAGAAGCTTGTCAAGTTATGTCGTAAAGACCTCGGTACGAGATTGTAAAAATGATGTACAAGCTTTCTAATGAATCTATATTTTGTATCAGATTGTACAATTATGATTCTTAGAATTTGGCTTATATATGTAAAAACTTCTGCTATGATGTTATTATATGAAAAAAGAAATTTGAATTTAAGGGTCTTTATGAAGTGAATTATAAGTGAATTAGGATCTGTCTTATTCCCTAACTTAAAAAGAGTAGTAACGAACCATTTTTAGACATCAAAAGTTAAAAAAAAAAAATTTCAGTAGACGCTTAAAAGATGGAGCATCACATTTACCATATAACAACTTCTTCTTGGATGCTTACACGAGTATTCTTAAATCTCCTCGTGTTAGTTGCTCTCTAAGTGCAATTTCCTTATTGTCTTGTATTACTATGATTATTTATATTCACTAGTTTGTTGAGAATCTAATTATATTAGTAAGGAGAAATATTGTATGCATATTATTGATTGATGATATCAAAAGTTTTTCCACTATCATCTCATTGTTTTTCTCCGATAACAATTTTCTACATAAAAATTGTAGTTACATAGGAAAATAGATTTAACAGTATTAATACGTCATGTAAACTGATAAATTATATGGAAGTATTAATAAAATTTTAATGCGTGATAATATAATATATACTTTTTCATATTACATATTAAAATTTTATTCGTATTTGTATGTCATTCATTGATTTACGTGGTATATTAATATCATTAAAATCTTTCTTGTTGCATAATTATTTATTATTTTCCATCTTCTCATAATTATTCATTTTTATTAAGTAAATGAAAAAGATCAGCATAAAAAAACAAATAATAAATATGGAAAAAATATTTACAAGATAATTTCAAATGACACAATTCCGTGCATGTCGTCTCGTATTTCTCTCTGCCACAGAAGAAACTTGTAATTTGAAAACAACAACTCCATGTCTTCTTCTTTATAGCTTATGGAATAAATTACCCAAATCTTATCCTATATTCTAATGGGTCCCTCCATGATCCAAAATGATAATGACCCAATTTGTATGTATTTAAAAAATGTTGTTAATGAGATAATCATTTGATCTTCCATAAAACTGATAAAACCAAAGTCAGACTAGATAACATCATTCACTAGGCAGATATTTTTTGTGGGTCCCGGCTTGCCATGTCTCTGACTATCCACATCCACGTGTTACCTTAAGCAAAAATAAAAAAAAAAATAAAATTCATCCATTACGTATTCCAAGCTAAAACTTTAATGGAAAAAAGAAAAGGAAAGGGAAATCTTAATCATATGGTCGTTGAGATGGTCTACAAATCGCCTAATAAGAATTTTAATTTCATCGGAAAATAAGGATTTTAACGGCAAAATGATGAGTTAGATAATATTGTAAAGTGACTCAAAAAGGGTTATCGATTAGGTATAGGGTACCATATTGTGGGATACATGCAGTTTTAATAATATTAACAGATACAATATCCTCGTTTTATGTGTTAAAATTTAATTTTATAATCAAATTTAAAACATAAAATAAATATTGAATTAAATTACATTAAAAATAAATGATTTTAGGAAAATTTTTTTTTCAAGAATTGCTTTAAAAAATGAACATACAATTACAACAATACATTATAAAAGTACATCAATCTAAAATAAATTATAAAAATGTATTGTACATTATGTTGATAATTCATAAAGGAACGGAAAAAGAAAAATTTGTACAAAATCAAGTTAATAATTAATACGTACCATTGACAAAAAGAAAAATAATAATACGTAACTAAATAAATGGGTTGACATTAATACACTTATCATATGACTTCATTTTTTCCATCGTAAGACCACGTTGGGAAACTTTGGCAAAGTAAAAAACGTTATAGGAAAAGAAAAGCCAAAATTTATTTGAAACGAAAGATATGAGAGTTAGGTTGGTTTAAGAATAATGATAAAAGAAACTGAAATCATCTACGTATTGTTCTTGTGCTCCATTTTCCGAGTCACAGGCGTAATAAATGAAAAACACAGAAATTATTAAAATACCAAACTGATTTCACCAAGATTTTCGAAATAGATCATCCGGGATTGGTTGAGATTAAAGTTTGTTAGCTTGAAGTAACTGTATTTTTTTTTTTTTTCTTTTAGTAGTGGATATAAAATTGTTCTCTATAAAAGTAACTCCCGTGAAGATTAACGAAAGACAGAGAGAGAGAGAGATTTACAGGGTAAATGAATTCATATGGGGAAAGAGAAATAAGTTAAGTTTCCATTTTGTTCATCTTTTTTCTATCTTAATATCTACTTGAATATTTATGTCTAACAAAAATAAAATATCAAAAATATAGAAATATATTTTTAAAAAAATATCAATTAAAATAATTATTTCCAATACGTGAAATATATATTTTTGAATCATTTCTCTTAAAAATATATAAATTTTCATTTTCTAATTTTAGCACTCCAATCAATATTTTCTTCATAATTATAAAATATAAATTGATAAGATATAAATAAAATAGTTTTTTAAATACCAAATTTCAAATAAATACATAATAAATATAAATTAAATACAAATAAACCATGGATAAAAAAAGAAAAAAGATAATCCAAACAAAAACTAAAGAAAAGGGATGGGATGGAGGTTGTTAGGAAAGACAAATTAAATAAATTGATGAATTTATCATAGTATATGTTGTATATGAATTTAAAATCTAATTTTAGTTTGGTTTTTTTGTTAAATTATATTAAATAGATGATAAATAGGTAAATTTAAGAGTGAGATATAAGTGGCTGTTAGTTAAGTCTCATTGGGTTTTAATATAATTTTTATTTTTAATTTCGTTTTTCGTTTTCTTCGGTGGAAAAAACTCGCTCTTCTTTTTATATGTTTCTTTTGGAATCGAATGATTTAATTGGAGAGAACAAGCCAGTGATTTCAACATGAAGTCTGGATCTCTTTTATATATTATTAGTTTTTAATTAATCACATTTTATTTAAGTATAAGCATTTTGCAATAAAAGTGACGGAAGATCATTCATTATAAAGACCCATTTGACTTTTTATAGCATAAAGGGATACCTTAAAAGCATTGTTGAAAAATCTGTTTTATATTCGACATAAGTATTTATACGGATAAAACGATAGTCCTATTTTTAATATAATACGAAAAATTATGAGATTAATTTGATTTTCTCTAAAAGAGGAAAAGTTGGAATTTTAAAAGTTTATGTTTTCTGACAACTTCAAAATTAAAGAAAAAAACAATTGTTTTTTGATAAAGAAACGTTATTATATAACGTATAATTCTATAAATATTGCATCTCCTTTAGTCAAAATCACGTCACATCTAATACTGAATATAATTTGTATGGTATTTATTCGGCTTGACTCCAAAGTTTAGGTAACATGCTTCAAGAAGTCCGATTAATATATAAAATGGTTTAAAGGAGAATGAGAATGATGAACTTAAAAGTAGGAATTATCAAACCAATTCATTCACCTTTAAATTTTTTTAAGTATGTTTATGCAATGGTAAGAAAAGCTACTAGTATTGAGCTTATTAGTATGCCCATTTGGATGATTATGAACAAGCTATATCTTATTTATTGGTTATTAAAATAATCAAACGGATGCTATCTTATCTAAAGAGTTTATAAATAATTAATTACTTCTTTTTATTAGAAATTTTTTAAAGAGAGATGCTCTCTTTGATCAAACAAGTAGTTTAGGTATTTCATTTGCTTAAGTTATGAGGTAAATACCTAAGATTTGCTAAGGCTGTCTTATTATTTATACATTTAATAAATTGAGATTACATGTTTTTCCGTCTTATTTTATTCTCTCTTAATCATTGCATCGATATCTTTCCTACATTACTTTTTTGAAACCACGTATAGTCCATCACTTATAGAATATGCAAGTGACTTCTTCAATTGAATCCCTCTACATAATTCGAGAGACATTTTTTTTTTAGGCATTCAAAATTTGCTCTTCCATTGTATCCATGTTGAATAGAAAATGTCATATATCTTAGTATTCATCATATAATAAGATTATTATTTTTTTACACTTTCTCACCTTAAATAATATCATTTTTACTAATCTATTATAAAAAAAAGGAACTACAACATAAAATATTATAATATATTACTTCCTTTATGTTCACTTAGGGTCATGGCTATTCCATTTCCCTTTATTTCATATGAAATTATTATTATGATTTGAATATCATAATAATTGCTGTTATATAAAACAATGAATAGCAATTTATACTCAATTCTAGTAAATTACTTTTTCATCACCTATTACATATAAGTTATATACCACTCTACTCCACAACTAGATCTTCCATCTGGTAGACCAAACCATCTCCGACAATCTTCCACCGTTCTTGCGACCTTCGAATATCTTAGATGAAGTGAATCATAATTTTCTCTATTTAACTAGTTGGAAGAATCAATTTCACTGTACTTGTCGATCCTTTACTCAAGAAGCAAACACATGAAAGAGTAAACTTTATTTGAGAAATTGCAAAGATTGTGCCGCATCGAGTAACTGAAGATCAATCAAATAAATAAATAAATATATATATATACTTTCTATATTATTAAATGCTTTAAGGCTTAAGTAACCACTAAATTAGAGTCTTAGACATTTTTATCCCTTTTTAATTAAATTTTGATCACTAATAAAATAATTTACTTTAAAATATTTTGTCATAAATATAAGATAAATCCATCGCTTCAGGAAAACACAATCCCTCTCTCTCTCTCTTCTCCAACATTCCCATCTCTTTCCTCTCTCCTCTATCCTATCGCTGCTCCATTATATTGTCACCTACCATTATTTGTCTATCCCTTCAAAACTCACCTTGCTCTCTACACCATTAAAACCATCTTCCAACATCATCTTTCAATCTCTTCAAAACCCTTAATCAATTCTTTTTCCTTTCTTTTTTTCTTCCTATCCATCGTTGCTATTGCAGATGGTTGTAGTAAATAAGCTATTTCATTTTCACTTTTATTTAATTAAGTTTTCATTGTTTTGTAAGAAAAATTTGGATGTCTCGGTCAAAGTTGTTGTTTCTTTGCACTTAGATTATTGTTAAGTGAGTCTTCATTAATAGCCGAAGTTCTTTCATTTTCATTTTTATTCAATTAAGTTTTGTTTGTTTTGTAAGTGTATTTTTGCTAATATGTTAAAAATTTGGATATCTTTGTTTCATTCTTATATCATAGGCAAAATTGTTTTTTATTTTTTTTTCCTTAAGGAAGAATAAGGTTTTGGAGAGGTTATCCATCTCCGTCACTGGTTTTGCCTCTCCCAAGAGTACATACACTCTCTGATAGGGATCAAAGACCGATCACTCGCTCCCGAGCCAGAGGGCCCTCCTAAGTGGTCTACCAAGCTGTTTGAGGAGAGTTAAGCCTTAAGGAGCAGTGTTTTTCTCAGATCAATCTATCGAGCTACTTTACTCTCCACACTATTTAAGAAGCTACCAAGGTGATTAGCCCACACTTGGAGCCAACCCTTCCCTACACCCCCAGTTGAAGCACCAAACTAGAAAAATGGCCATCTCCAGAGTGTTGTGACCGAGCTGATATGGGTCGACCATCCAAAGCTAACCCGAATGTGAGTTGCCCATGATCCATCCCCTCTACCCAGCCCTAGCTATCAAGGCGCCAAACTCCCAGTGCCTAACAAACCTGATTAGAAGACTAACCCTACTCGACTCATACATTATTAAAATCGCAAAATAAAAACATGTAAATGTGGGCACAACTGTACTATCCTTTTTTATAGAAGACGTTCGCCACGTACGATTTTACACTTTCCTATACATTATTCTTCTTTTAGTTAGTAAATAGGGATTCTTCTGTCATTTTCTATAACATATAATTTACCTTAATAAGACACTATAAATGGGCACATAACGTAACAACCGCGATATCAACATATACAGAAGAATACATTGAACCTTTTACCTCCTCCTGAGCAAAATATCCTCTTACTTACTCTTGAACTACTCTTATTTAGCCCATTTAAGCATAAACTAGTGGCAGATGACTTCCAATCACACTTATGCGTTATATCAAGTGTAACCTAAGCTCGTATAAGGCATTATTGTGTTATATCCATTATCAATGCCGGGGAACCCCTGCTCTCCATCGACTATCATTTACTTTTTAAATCATCCTATGACTTGGACCCACTTCCTTTGGTTACGCATGATATTGGGTTCATTTATTCATCAACAAGTCCATATCACTCTTTCTCTCTCTCTCCCTCTCTAGCCCTCTCCAGCATGTGCATGTGTATGATCATGTTCTCCTTTCTTAGAACTTGAAAAGTTCACTTAAATATCATTGTATATTGTGTTTAGGATTGACTATTTGCTTGATTACTCAATAAGATTCTTCATTATATGTTTATCTTCTGCTTAATTTATTATGTACTGGCTGCTATTTCATAATGTTATTTTTTCTACATTGCACATAAAATTGAAAAAGATATTTGCTTTATCTTTATTTATTGATTCACTTTACAAGTGATTCCTATATTTTGAAAGGAAAGATTGATACTTTAGCTTGATCTATAATTATCATGATATGAGGATATCAGCACCTCTTGAGATTAATGTGCATAGAGGGTGTGAGTACCTCTAAAGATTAATGTAAATAGGTTTATCCTATGATTTATAAAGGTTTTTTATTTTAACTTTAATTTTTTAAATTTACTTAGCCATAAACACAAAACTAGAGCTTCTTTGTGTTGCCCATTTTAACTTTCTTTATTGATGATTAACAAAGTTAAGAAATTAATTATTATTAGTTGTTTGTATGGTTGATAATAAGTTATTGTTCTTTCCTTCTCTTTTGATCAATGATAGAGGATTATTATTTTAATTACCATATTTCTTTTCTGAAACATGTCTTCTTCTTCTTAGATGGGAAATATGACAACTTAAAAAGGCTCCACCAAAGGAAGTAGAAAATATGAGAAGAAATATTACAAAAGTTAGAGATTTTCATCTTCAATTGAAAATTAAGGTTATGTGATCTTTCATGTTATTTTGAGGAGAGTTTTCCATGAAATCGTTTCTACTTTTTTCTTCATATTTTTTAGTCCCCATTTATATCCCTCCAAACACAACTGCTAATGCAAGGCTATAGTCTTATATCAATGATAGTTTGAGATGTTAAGCGAAATGATAGGATTTAGCTTATTTATTTGATTGATATTTATTTGATTTCATAGGCCCTCAATCAAATTTATATGATTTTCATATTTTTTAGCTTTATTTGTGATTTAGCTTATTTACTCATTCAGATTTCATTGTTTTAAACTTTAATTACAAGAAAAAGAAGAAGACTACAAGCAAGTTACATTGTCACTTTCTTCATCTCATGATCCTTTTCTAAGTATATATATTTTTTCCTCCTTTTAATGTTCCAATCTTTGTCAAATGGGACCATATAGGTTTTTCTAAGTAACCATAGTTTACAAAGAGTCCAATTGTATTCACTACGCCTTTTTGTTATTTTTTTTTTCAATTGTCAATCAATTTTTCACTCTTCTTACTCCATTAATTTTTCATTATAGCATGTAACCAAACCTCGGAAGGACAAAAATTTTTGTTCGCTAGTGAAATGAGCCAAGGCTTTTCATTTTCTCAGCTGTCACGATACATACTTAAGCAATAGTTTTGTCGTGAATGATCTTCTATTGTAATATCATGTGTTTTTTTTATTATTTCTTTTCTTTTAAACACGTATCAAATAAATTAAGTTTTGATAGGATCAACAATAATATGGATTAAAGGTTTAATAATACATTTTGTTGCTTCATATGTAGTGTTTTCATTATTGTGCTTATGAACTTACTAGCAATGTAACACCTACACTATAAGTGTAAAAAAATAATATTAGTGTTTTATTAGAATTTTCGATTAAGAAGACTTATAATTTCTAAGTGAAGTTAAGTTAGTAGCTAGTTATTAAGTTGATTTCTTTTTCTTCGTATGTTATCTATTTTCAAACTTTGGAAATGTATATACTACTTATCATTTTTTCCTAATATATGTTTTAATTGATTTTTTAAAATTTTATTTCAATATTTAAAGCGTAATCCAAATGTATAAATTTTTTCAATTTAATTATGGAAAAAGTTTAAAGCCATTAGCATTAGTGTAAGAGAAACAACATAGTTAGGTAAAAAAAATAACAAATACACAAAACCAATTAAATCTACCTAAACCCAATTAAGGAATATGTTTATAATACATCGAATTTCTCAAGGAAATTTATTTTAAAAAATCCATACATTATTACATGATAGGTAATAAATTGGATGCTTACAATTCCAATTGAAAGTACAATGCATCTATTTGGTAAGGAGAAAAAAAAACTAACAAATACTCTAAATCAATTAAGCATCAATGGAAATTACATTACATTGTTTCAATTTATTGGAACGTATAGCTAGGACATGGACAATAGATTAATTAATTTTATCGAAACTAGCAAGTAGTGCACATTAATTCAATTTGTTAGGATGTATACCAAGGAAGGAACATAGATGGTTAATTAATTCCATTCATTCAAACATGTAGTAATTAAGAGTCTTGAGCTTCTATAGTCTCTTTATACTTTTTATGAAACCGATCCACTTTTTCATCTTATCTTTAATTTTGTATCTATTAGATTTGGAATCTAATGAATACAAAATAAAGAGTGACATGGACTATTGGACCAATGCTGTCAAAAGCATAAAGGAGACCATAAATAAATCTTAAGAGTCTTGGATGGCTTAGTAGAGGTTTCACGAATTCAATACCATAAAAATAGCTGCTTAATCAAATGTGGTGGACTGCTTAGCTATATATAAGTTCTTTTACTTGAAAATTTGAATTAAAATATTATTATTATTTTACACCTATAATACTGGTGTATCGTCTGTTAGTATATATAAAAAAGAGAGAGACTGAAAGAAAAAATATAGGAAAATATAGTGAATTTAATTTAATTTTAAAATTTTAGAAAATCACTAAATTTAATCTTAACATGTTTTTAATGTATTTTTTTCTTTTTTGTTTTCTTTTTAAGCCAACTACATTTTAACTTAAGGTAAAGATCTATCTCATTAGGCTTAGCAATAGTTTTTTTTTTTTTTACACCAAAGTGTAAATTGTGTAAAATAAAAGACAATAGTGATACTTTATCTTTTACATTGTTTTTGTATAAACTAAATAATGTAATAATTATTTATTATTCCATATTTATTCTATTCGAATTGAGTTGCAACGAAGACTTAACATAATGATTGATAAATCCCATTAATATTTTAGGGGAAAATATCAATAAAATGGATAAGACGAAATTTTCAAAAAGGTAATAAAAAAAGGAATTTTAGGCAAAAAGGAATTATTCGCTTTTATTTCTTCTTCCCGTATTTGAGGTTTCTCTTTGATCATCGTCCCCCACTTTCTTTTCTTCACTCTCTCTCTTCTCTCTCCCTCTCTCTCTCGAATTGATCGCAGCAGTTCGATTTCGCTGTCGTTTTGGGGCCGATCCAACACACACGACTCGCCGTTTCAATCCAAACAAACTGAGAAGGTTCAATTTCCCTCTTTTTGCCCCCTCAAATTTTCATCCCTTTTTTAGAATTAATATTTCTTTTCATTTTTAATCATGCTTTTGAACAAGAATTTCAGTCGATGGGAACAAATATCATTGTGGAGTTAATCGAATTAGGGTTATGGCTCGATAATTATTGATCCGTTAAGGTTAGGGTTTGTTGCTCCGAGAAACTAGGGTTATTGATTCGTAATGTTAAAGAAAATTATAAAAGGAGGGCACAGAAAACCCTCGAAGTCGGATCCTAATGATGCTACGCTGTGCGGTTATGCTGCCTCCGGGACTCGGAATTCTGATTCGGTGTCGACATCCAGCGTTGTTGTCAACCATGCTTCCCGTGCCGGCCCAGGACCGAATTCGCCGCAGACTGGTGGACAGGAGGCACCAATCACGATGGCTCCACCATCGGGGACGGTGCAGCTGCTGCCAAATTTCCGTGAGGTGCCAGCTGCTGATCGGCAAGTCCTGTTTTTGAAGAAATTGCAGTTGTGTTGTTTGCAATTCGATTTTTCGGATACAATGAAGAATGTTCGAGAGAAGGAGATTAAAAGACAGAACCTTGTGGAGCTTGTTGAGTTTATACAATCGGGGTCGGGGAAAATCACAGAGCAATGTCAGCAGGAAATGATAAAAATGATTTCAGTGAATATATTCCGGTGCTTGCCGCCAGCCTCTCACGAGAATACAGGGCAGGAGGCTACAGACCCTGAAGAAGAAGAGCCTTATTTAGAGCCGTCTTGGCCTCATTTGCAGCTTGTCTATGAGCTGCTACTGAGATATGTTGTTTCTTCGGATACTGATACAAAAGTTGCCAAGAAGTTCATTGATCATTCGTTTGTGCTGAAGCTCCTTGATTTATTTGATTCTGAGGATCTGCGAGAGAGGGAGTACTTAAAAACAATCCTGCATCGCATTTATGGGAAGTTCATGGTTCACCGGCCATTCATTAGGAAGGCAATAAACAATATATTTTATCGCTTCATATATGAGACTGAGAGGTACAGTGGTATCGGGGAGCTTCTGGAGATTCTTGGAAGTATAATTAATGGGTTTGCACTGCCTATGAAGGAGGAGCATAAGTTGTTTCTTGTTCGAGCTCTTATTCCATTGCATAAACCCAAGCCTGTTTCGGTCTATCACCAACAGTTATCATACTGCATTACCCAGTTTGTTGAAAAGGATTATAAGCTGGCCGATACGGTCATTAGGGGCTTGTTGAAGTATTGGCCAGTGACCAACTGTCAGAAAGAAGTTCTCTTCCTTGGAGAGCTGGAAGAAGTGTTAGAGGCAACTCAGGCTGCTGAATTTCAGCGCTGCATGGTTCCTCTGTTTAGACAGATCGCCCAATGCATCAATAGCTTTCATTTTCAGGTTAGGACAAATATTTTGCTCATATAATTTTCGGGAATATGCATAAATATTGGAAAATAGTGTTTTGTTCCTGATAGTTAGCCTGTGGGGTTTAACTTTGTGCTAAATATCTATAAAAATTGGTGTACTGATCTTCAATACTATTAGTGCATCAGAATTGACCGGCGCTGGATACTTAACGAATATGGCCAGGTTAAATTGCATACTCTTAGTTGATCTCATTGACACTTTAGTGGAAAATCTAAAACCCTTAGGATAAGTGGTCAGGTGCATATGCGAGCAAACATGATGTCACAGGTCAAATTCTCATCTGGTGCTGGATACTTAATTAATATGGCCAGGGTAAAGTGCGTACTCTTAGTTGATCTCATCAATGCTTTAGTGGAAAATCTAAAACCCATAGGATAAGTGGTCAGGTGTATATGCTAAAACCCATAGGATAAGTGGTCAGGTGTATATGCTAAAACCCATAGGTGCTGGATACTTAATTAATCTGGCCAGGTTAAAGTGCATACTCTTAGTTGATCTCATCGACGCTTTTGTGGAAAATCTAAAGCCCATAGGACAAGTGGTCAGGTGCATATGCTAGCAAACATGATGTCATGGGTTAAATTCCCATTAAAGTGTCAATGCCATATGTAAGACTCTGTCCTTTGCTTAGAAGAAAAGTTTGGAGGATTAATTATATTTTAAAAAGAAGGGTTTGAGGCCTTTGCCAAAATTAAAATGTGGAATTATACATTTATTTTGCTGCTCAACACTAGTTGGAAGGTTCCTGTGCTTAATGAATCAACCACCACCTACCAAAGGAAATTCATCCTTTTGTTAACTGCTCAGTTAGTCATGGAAGTAATATTCAGGTTATATTGTGCAATGTTTTAGCTCCTTGAATATTGGAAAAAATTCCATATGGAATATAGACCTCCTGAACTTTAATGGATCTTATTATACTTTCTAACCGTATATCATACTACCCCTTCTTTCTCATAAGATTAGGTCATGAGACCATGTTTATAAGTGTGGGTACCTAAAGAAGGTATTTGTTGTGCCACATCAACATCTTAAGTAACTCTCATTTCTAAGTAACTCTCAATTTTATAAAAGAGTACTTCGCTAAAGGTACTTATCATTTTTTAAAATCTTTTATGAGTCTTATATTATCACTACTTTTTAATTAATGAATAAAAATTATTTTATTAATATTACATAATAGAATAGTAATTTATTTTTTATTATGAAAAAAATAAAAAAGGAACATAAATTAAAAAAAAATAGTTGTTGCTTCACAGATGTTGAGAATACTCAATATTGAAGGGAAAAGGTGGAGAAAAAGTTGTCATTGCTTCACAATATGGCCCACATGTTAGATAATTTGCAGGAAGGTTGCGCTGCCTCCCAAAGCAACTTTGATTGTTTAAGCACGGTTGGTACTTGAAGTTTATAAGCTAATATGGGTTACTTGGCATGGGAACCCGTGCCAAGTACCCCTTATAAACATACCCTGGTTAATACTGTATTGCATCATCTCATGTATTTTATGACTTTGTCTATTCAATATTCTCTAAATCTCATGTGAATGCCTATGTCATGTCTCATATGCAACTGATATATTCATCTTTGAAATGAACTGAACTGATTTATCCCCCCAAGAAAAAGGTGGGGGGGAGAGAACCTTGTAGCTAACATCTTCCCCCATTTGTCTAAATGATCTTTCAGCATGTCTGCCCTGTGCAATGATTCTGATTTCAATGTAAAATCTGTATAGGTAGCATAGCCAATTTCTCTTCTCTGGATCGATACTGTAGCATGCACAAGTGGTAGTGAAAATCTTATATTGATGCCTCGTGTCGTAGTCATAATTAATGGCTGTTCTATGTTGAGAATCTTGATGGTTCCTTGGTTCTTTCCTTATTACCACCAAACCCCCCCACGTGAAGTAGCCTCCTGTGGATCTAACCTAAGACCTAATGGAATTTATCTTTCTTGCTGCTATTTGCATAGGAGTTCAACTGTTGTTATTACTCTCTCTCTTGATATTAGTTCAGTTATTTTCTGAAATGGATTTCACTTTTATAAGTTTTCAGGAAAATATTAGAATTCTCTCTCTCTCTCTCTCTCTCTCTCTGACACAGACTAGTAAACATGCATATGACAAAATAATTTTAAAAATATGCATAAAATGTTCTTGTTTTGCAGGTTGCTGAAAGGGCCCTCTTTTTTTGGAACAATGAGCACATTGTAGGCTTGATTGCTCAGAATAGACATGTCGTGTTACCTATTATTTTTCAAGCGTTGGAGAAGAACATTCAAAGTCACTGGAATCAAGCGGTTCATGGGCTAACTGTCAACGTTAAGAGAATGTTCATGGAGATGGACGTGGAGTTGTTTGAGGAATGCCAGAAACAACATGCAGAAAAAGTGGCGAAAGCTAAAGAGGTAGAGGAGCAGCGTGAGTTGACATGGAAGAGATTGGCAGAGGCAGCAGAACGAGGTGGAGATGATATGGTTTTAGGTTAGCAGGTATGTTTTTGGCGGGTTGGAGGGAGTTTGATCTATATGGATCAGATCAAGGAGAGAGGGATCAGTGCCCTGTATTTTGGTAGTATTCTTTTTGAATTTTTTTTTTACCTTGTCAAAATTTTATTTTACGGATCAAGAAATTAGCTGAGGCAGCCTTCACTGAAAAATGTAATTTAAGATGTATGGGTTTTATCAGCTACAAGATGCTGATGAAGAATAATCTGTTATGTCCGCTGTACCTTGGTCTTCTTCTTCTTTCTCTTCTTCTTTTTTTTTTTTTTTTTTTTGTTGTATTTTTTCAATTCCCTTTGAAACAGATAGTTATTAATTCTATAGTATGTACTTACACGTACCTTTACACGACCCTCAGTTTATCTCTGCAATCTCGTTTCATTTATAGTGAGGTCATATCTTGATTTACTAAGAAAGATTTGAAAGATATTATGACTCTTTCTAGTGTTCAAAGTAATAGCAGTCTATCAGCTCTATCCTACTTTAGTATCGGTTTGTCCGTTGTATTATCAGAATTGAAAAGATGTCGACTTTCCTTGCCCAAGGGTCTCTGGCTTTCACGATTTTGAAAAACCGTTTATCCGCATCATCTATCGAGGGCGCCTTTTCTTGTACATTCTTTGTATGGAATATCGTCCCGCTTTTCTCTTAATTCCTTGCCACCGTACAAAGATATTGCTTTAGAGGGGGGGAAAAAAATGAAAGATCCTAAAATACGGCATCAACAAATAATACATACAAAAAAAAAAAAAAAAAGGAGAACCTTACTTGATATCATGACTTGAAGCTACAATTTTAGAATGTTCTGTAAATTGTAATATGAAGTCATGATTTCATTGTTAAGCATATAAAAGGAAAAATGTAGGTCACGATTTTGAACTAATCAAAGTCGTTATTTGATGGTCGAACATATGAAAAAATGTGACTTAAAAGTCTACGCACTTTTTAGGCCCAAAAACTTATGCTACCTATTCAAACAAAACATTATGCCCAGTCTACCATCTATTCATCCAGATTCATGTCTTCTTCATAATCCATGCTATAGACTCCACAATTCCAATAATATAAGCACATAAACTTTATAGATTCCATTAAAAGTAACTACAAACATAATTACATCTAAAACGAAAACAAAAATATGAGAAGTCTCATTTTCTCATTTACTTTGTTTCAATACAATACGATCGACATACTACTTATATGCTAGACATGAAAAAAGCTAAGATAATGAAATTAAGTTTATTACTATTTCCTATTACACCTTGATGTTTTCGTTAGCCAAGTCTCTAGTTGAGCATTTAATTGAGATCATACTAATTGATTTATATTCATCTATATAATCTGTTTGTCATCTCAACCTTTGTCTGTTGAATTACAGGGAGAACTCACGTGCATCATAATAGGATAAATACTACAGGAGTCTTATCAGGTGTACTACAGCTCTTTGGTAACTTCTTCTTAGAATAATCATAATGGTTGTGCAAATGAGCTTGGCTTACTCCGATGATGATGTGCTAAGAGGGGAGCTAGTGGTGGGTGTGGCAACAGTGATGGTGGTCATCATTATTACACAAACAAGTATGCTCATATCTTTTGCATTGTCCCTCATGTGGTGATTGGAGAGTAGCAAAAGCTTTCAATTGACATCAATGAGTTTACTTATAACTACATTATCTCATTGAGCAATGCTTAGAATTTAACGAATGATTCTTGTTATCTCAAAGCCCCCATTTGAATGTCATCATATGGCATATGAGGAAGTGGATCAATGAACTCAACCTACATTCTATGGTACAATGAATGATAAAAAATAATGAAGAAACGAGGCAACTTAAATAGATAAAATAAAATTCATACATACCATATAACCTAACATAGCACTATTTCAACTACTATAGCATGTAGTCATGCTGTGATACTAAGGTCAATAGTTTGATTCTACACCGTCGACTGAGCCAATGAGTGACTCTAACTTAAATTACGTGCCATGACACTTTTCCCACCATGCCAACCATTTAGTATGAGTGTATAATGAATCCTTCCCTCCTAAACCCTTAGGTCCACCTTGTATAGCCATCTCTTTATGTCAATATAGGGACATGTGTTGAAGGCTCAAAACTATCAGGCGAAGCTGATTTGAAAGCAAAGGCCTACAATATGGGGCCAAATAAAAGGCATCTATATAAGCCATATATCATAATTAGCTTAACAATATGGTAAGAGATTGGCTAATGACATCCAGAGTATATGAATGCCACATAACCTAAATGCTTATAAATTAGAAAATGTCATCAATGAAAATTAAAAATACATACATACATACATATATTATATATAAGTGTTGAGCTCAATTTATGTTCAAAGATTATTTGTCAAAGGCGTCCTTGAATTAAGACACAACATATGTAGACATAACTATTACATTAAAGTCAAATCTCTACCAATATAAGAATGGTCGACCCCTAAATAATAAAAAAGCTCGTGTAATAATTCAGGTTTTTCAAAGATAGTATCCAATCGCTTATGTGAGAATTGACATATGTTTAGCACATGATAAACTTCGAAACCCCAAACTACGACTAAATTTTCTCTAGACTATAATAAATTAATATAACCCTATACTTTTGCTAAACCCTAAAATTTTATAAAGAGAAAAACACTTAAAATGAAACCTAAGATAATTATTTTACTTCAGTTAGCACAATTTAATAAAGTAACGTCGGCCTATTTATACATGCAACGTACCACATGCCACCAAGTCCCCAAACCATTAGCCATTCTTTTAAATCCTTCCACTCCAAAATCCTTTTACCCCATTTCGGTAGTTAGTTTCATTAACTAAACTAGTATAATTAAAGCCAACAATTCCCTTTCTCATCAAGAAATATGGCACTATTGCCTTGTGCCGCTCAACAAGGTGATCTTTCCATAAATCATTAGTACATTTTGAAATCAAGGCGATCAAATCATATCCAGGCTTTATCATCAAGTACAAGAGTTAAGTTAATCTAAAACTTTTGTCTTCCATTCATCATAGAAAATCATCCCTTTCCCCTTTCTTTTGACATTTATCTAAAATCCTCTCAAGTACACTTAAGGACAACACCAAAATCTAAGCAAAATCTCTTTGAAAATATCAAGAAAATCAACATAAAGATCTTCCCTTTTTTCTATCTCCTTTTACCACAAGCTACATACACACGTACACTCTCTCTCTTTCTTAACCTTCATTATTCTCTAATCCTACTTACCATCCCTTTTGAGATCAAAACAAGTCAAGAAGAAATCTAAAACCTAACCCCCATACCCAAACTCAACCTTAGGCCTTCTATCACTACATTCTGCTTTCATTTTGAAATCATCAATGCTTAAAACAACCTTGCGGTATCAAAATGCACTATTCTTTCCTTATAATTTCTGTAGATATATAAAATTGTCATAAAGAAAGTAGTTTTGTAATGTATCAAATTCCATCGCTTTTCTCAAGTAACTTTTATAAAATGTGTTTAGATTTCTTTAGGATTAAAACATGTTTGGTATGCACTATTATTTTCTTAAAATTGCCGAAGATTTATGAAAAGACCCTTAATGAAACAAATTCTTAAGGTATTAGAAGAATATTTTTAAATTCCTTTTTCACTATCAATTAACATCATACACTGGTTTGGGCATAAAAGGGATAAAAAGAGAAATAGGCATCGTGCTTTTGAAGAGGCAAGAAACATAAGAATGGAAGGAATAGATTAGTCATCAAAAAGCCATCTTGGGACCTATTTGTGAAAATGTTACCCTCATATGGGGTAAAGTCAATGAAAAGGAAGGCTTGTTTGTACAAAATACATGTGTCGAGCTTTACAAACTTCAATAACATATACCTGACAAAAATTGTGATGAAGTACATCATATAAGGAAAATAACATCTGTAACTTGTGACCTACCCTTAATATAACATAGATCGTGGAGAGTATTGATTCATATTTGGGTTTTGCCTTTAATGCAAACCGATGAAATGCATATAGTAATAGCAAGCTTTTTATAACAAGCTTATTCTCTCTTTATTTATTTTTTTCCATTCAATATAAGCTTCGTTCGGGATAATTTTTTGGGCTGGGGGACGAAAGCTCCTATGCACGCCCCCCCCCTTCCCTATTACTGGCCATCCAAGGGTAAGGGGATAATCGGTAACCTTCTACTTCTTCTTTTTTATTTCATTTTTTTTTTCATGTAATCTTTCTTTTTTAATAATTTTTTCAAACTTTGGTTTTTTGTTTTATATTAACTTTGCCTAGTTAAATGTATTAAATAAAGTTTTCATGAGGTGTCTAAAGGCTACCAATTTGGAATTTGACATGCAAAACTTAGACAAGACATATTTTGGTTTAAATAGGTTTATGTATAGAAAAAATTGATATGAGATACAAAAAAGTCAAATCAATCAAAATATGTTTAAATTTGTTTTTGAGTTTATGTTCAAGGTTTAGACCCATTTATCAAACAAGTCTCATAAGTAATTCCCTAATTTGACCCATGAACACGCTTAACATAAATAAGTATATATTTTATTTTAATTGTTATCATACCTAATTAAATAGTTTGATTTAACTATTTCATAAATAATGTTATTATTATCTTGCATATAATAATATAACATTAGAATGGTCATTATCTTAGAGCTTTTATACAAATTAATTATTAAAATCCATGGAATCTTAATTTGTTTCAAAAACATGCTACTCTTCTAGAATTACATCGATAAATATTATGTATATTAAGTCTTCCATAATAACTGTTAACATGTACAATATACAACACATGATCTCAATTTTATTAACCCTTGTTTCGTCTCGTATATATATTCTACTTATTGATGTTATTGTTACTTATTCATTAGGATGAGGTGTGTGGGAACTAGATTTTGGGGCTAGAGTTAGTATAGGATGCAGTTGAGAAAGTTAGACTTATAAGACAAAGGATGCAAGCAACTCAAAGTCCCCAAAAGAGTTACGCTAACAAGCAATGAAGTTCTTTGAAGTTTCACTTAAAGGATAAAGTATTCTTGAGGATTCTCCTACTAAATGAATAATTAGATTCGGTTTGAGAGGAAAACTCAACCTAAGATATGTATGGCCGTTTGAGGTTGTTAAAAGAATTGGTGAAGTGGCATATCACCTAGCCCTACCACCTAGTTTAAAAGGTGTGTATAATGTTTTTCATGTGTCAATGCTAAGGAAGTTTGTAGACAATTTAGTTTAAGAAGAGTTAAGTCCACCCAGTCAACCCCCAGTATAAGTCATTGAATAAGAGTCTTTAGAGTTATAGCCTAACTTCACAACATTAGAGAGACTTATCAAGATAGTAGACTCTAAGGGTTGGAAGTTCAAAAAGAGAGAAATACCTTATATCAAAGTTCAATGGTTCAACCAACCTAAGTGAAAAGCGATCTGGGAATTAGAGTAAGAGATCAAGAAGAAGTATCCCGAGTTGCTTTAAGAACTAGGTAACCTTTCAAGGATGAAAGTGGGGGAGGATGTAATACCCCGAAAAGAATAGGAAAATAATAATATAAAAGCAAGAATTAAAATAATAAATAATAAAGGTTTTAAATAAAGGAAATGGCTAAGGAGGGGTATTATTATTAGGAGGGTACTATAGTCATTCTTAAAGTATTTTAGTCTATAAAACTTTCTAACCCTAACCTTTTTTTTTCTGGCTTTTTTCATTCTTAACCTCCAAAAGTGAATTGAAGAGAACCTTCCCTCTCGCATAAATCTGCGAGTTCCTAGTAGCCGAGGTAAGGGTTTGTCACTTTAAGATCTTTTTTTGGGTTTTTCTATGACTCAGGTTGCTAAGGTTCTGCTAGAAAATGCAAATAGTGATTATATCAATCTAAGGGATTAATCCCTTCAAGCAAGAGTAGTGTATCATGGTAGGTAATGTTACCTATGATTCTAAAAAGGTTATCTTTTCAATTTTCTCATGTATGTACATTATGATTATTCAAGGTAGAGTGTTCTTTGAAGGATTTTTAAAACGGATATTGATTTAACCTCTTCAATTCGTGTAAGCGCCTATACCTTACTTTAGAAGTCCTAAAAGATAATTGGATTCTGTGGCTAATTGAGTACAAGTATTTTGGAGACGTGATTAATTGATGATAGAAGTGGATTGTTACGAAAAGAAGTGTAGAATGTTGTAATTTTTTTTGTAATTTCTACATAGGATTTTGTACTATGAGTTTTTGCAGGTGGTACATATGATTGAAAACAATCATACCAAGTTATTCTGCAGCCTATGTTGACCGAGATAGCCAAGACCACGCCATGCTCCCCCAAGCATGGCCACACCCTCCTTTTCCCACTAATTTTTTCTTTTAAACCTTCGTTCCTTTTCCTTAGTTTTCCTCAAATTATCTTCCAATTAGTTTAGGTCCTTAAAAGGATAGGGTCATTAAGGGTATTTAAGAAGAGTTCTATCTTACGTGGAGTATTAATGGAAGTAATTTATTATTTTCTAGTAGCAAGATCTTTTAACTTTAGTACTAGAGTAATTTAAGTACATGACATCGTAGTTGTACACTTGTGCTTGTGTAGATTATGATTTAAAATGGACTTCATATTCAACTTACTAAATGAGTGCTGCTTATGTTTAACTTAACTTAGGAGGCCGAGGTGGTAGATCCTTAAGGGGCACTTCGATGATTTGTGTAATGCGTTGTCCCTAATGGAGTCTCATATGGAAAGAATTTAGGGTAGATTTAAGGATGTTATGGCCAGAGGTAGCAATTCCTAACATAATTTAGATAAGCTCATAGTGTCGATTCCCAATAGGACTATTTATGTATTGATTCGTGTATGAAGATTATAACATAGGCAAATACACTTAGTCAAGTTATAATATAAATTCGAATTTAAGTCCAAGTGTCAACCCCATTAAGAACTATATATGAGAGTAATATCTAATTAATTAGCAATAATATTCCAATTACCTAACTTTTACAATAAAATATGTGATTGAATAATTAAATATAGTAAAGTAAAGATTGCGACAACAAATTAATTAAAATAATGAAAATATAAACTTAAACAAAAAATAAATAGAAACAAGAATAAGAACAAGAACAAGAACGACTAAATTAAAGGAGAAAACATGTTCCTTAGTAAATCTTTATTATTATTTACCACGTAGTAATAAATGACTTATTCAATCTCAATTGTAGTATTGGATCATGAGGAATCCTATTATGAACTAACTGAACTCGCGTCTCTTAGCCAATTCCTAACCTTGAGACCACTCTACTCAAATCACTTCTGAATAGAGCATCGCAGAATTGCTTGAAGCTCTTGAATCCTATTACTAGGTTATCCTAATCAAGAAAAACCAAACTATCAAAAGTTTTAGTCAACCAATTTTGTCTAATTGTTTTAATAAGTCATATTACATGTAATACGAGGCAAGCATACCCATCAAATTATAGTAAAGCAGATGTGAGTCTAAGTTAATCCTTAAGAGATTATGAATAGTAGTACTAACTGTTATGCTCTGAAAAGAAGAAGTCATAACAACCCCACTGTATAAACTAACCTATGATAAAAGCTGAGCTCACAGTTGCTATCGTAAATATAATCCATATAAGGTATATATGACTCAACCAACTTGAAGCATCTATTCTGATACCTGTAGATGATCAAATATGTGGTATAACTTTACAAAATATTTGTTTTATATAATCTGTTATCCGATAATACAATAGTATTTACATAAACGTTTCACACCTACAGTTATGATTTACAATCAAAGTTTACCAAAAACCACAGGTCTTAAAGTCTATTTATAATAAGATAGGAAACTAGTGGGGGTTCCAAGAAATTCCCAATTAGTTTTCTCAAAACTCAAAAGAAAAGTCAAAACCAAATTTAATGGATTTTCCATTCCTCATTTTTCTAGCTAACTGTACACTAAATTAGGGATAGTTAGAGGTATACAAGTGGCTTTTGGCCCATGGGCCAACCTGTTTAACCCACTTTATTTATAGGTTTTTACCAAGGTTTTTTGGCTTGTTTAAAAGAAGGCTAAATGATCCCAATCCGCTTAACCCGTGGGCTAAAGTGGGTCGAGTGAGATTAGCCCATTTAACCCATTTGCACTCCTCTAAAGGTGATGATATATGAACGTTATGTCCTTTACTCGTTACCTGTAAAAGAGTTTATAGAGATGTGAGCACAACTAGCTTAGTAAGTGAGATGGAATCAAAAGAGTACCATATAATTACAAACAATGTTAATATTTATAATGAAATGCAATGCGATCAATCACTTGAAACATTACATAATGTTATCTAGTCCATTGTGAGGTTACAGAAATTGTATCCACTTCAACTCAAATTGAGGAGTTTTCTTCAACTCAAAATCAAACCAAATCTAGGGTTATGCAATAAAAAACACCTTCCTCTTGTAACCACCTTTAAACCATAGCCCCTACCCTTACTGTGACTTCTTCGTCTGTCACTTAGTTATAATAAAGATAGGAAAAGGGTCATTTCAACTATCTTCATCGAAGATAGTCAACGTTTGATCTAACACTCTTAATCATTCTCCTAACGGTTGCTATGAATGTCCAGTTAAGTTAGTGGTTAAATTACTCTTAATTCCATTTAAGGGTGGCCAAACAAATTCACACAATACAAGGCTATGAAATCATGCAGAGCAACATACTAAGGAGTTTAAGTCTTGTCACAAACAGAATACTAACTACACACATGACATGCGCACAAATAACTAATTTACAACCACAATAAAAAATACTCTTGAACCTCCAAATACTTTAAAACAGTATCTTAATAAGCGATAAAGTCACAATCCTAACTTACTTGTCCTAACGCTCACTGTAGAGGACTTGTATTGTTGACACTTTGTTCGCTAGGAGTCCTATATATATACAAAACCTAAATTTAGTTTTAGTAAGAATTACAAAAACTGTAAAGTTCTATTTATCTATGTTTTGCTAAACAGTTATATATATAAATATGTATTTTTATATCTAAAGTATATTATTATTTTTCTTATATAATGAAATATAGTTTTATTATATAAGTTAAGTTAAGTTATTAAGTATCGATAATATATATAATTATATTACTACGTATAATATATCGTTTCGATCGTATTGACACTTATTTTTAATTAGTCAATTTACGTTTTAAGTATGATAAGATTATCTTAGTATGTAAATTCTTGTAATATTATAGAGATATAGTTTATATTACCTAAGATTATCCAATTTTAGTAAAAGCAGTGTTATTAAGTTTATACAAACCTAATAATACATATTAAAAATTCTATTTCGAGAGATAATTTCTAAAAAGTATTTCGAGTTACTAATATACCTATATGTGCCTATAATAAGTATTATCATGTTATACCCAGTTTATGTAATTAAATTATATTTTATATAATTTGCTAATATAACTTAATAATATAGGTATTATGTAACCTTAAAATGTATATGCCATAACCCGGTCGTAAAACTATCATTAAATATATTAAAATTTTTATTTTTACCAAATCTGACCAGCACGTATGTGTATGAATTTTATTTCAATATTTATCACATTTTAGCCATTATTACTAAAAACATGCCTTAGTTTGTAATTTAAGCTAATTTACTACAAAAGTTCATAAAAAATGACTTAGGTCACCAAAATAATTTCTTGAAAATTTTTATAGACTCTTAGAAATATGGGGAATTCAATCAATACATGATTTTATGCTATCGGGTTTATCGCCTATGTGCTCTTAATTACATTTTTACCTTTAAATTGTATTTAATTAACCAAATATTATCCTTTTTATACAAAATTATTTTCAATATATCCTAACATCATTGTGAATCACAAAAAGTCAATAGTTATCATTTCCATTAATTATTTTTATAAAAACCCATTTATTTCATAATTTCACCCTAATTCTAGCTATTTTTGGGGTAAAAAAATACATTAAATATAAAAGATACCTAAATTAAAAGTCTGTATACATAGAAATTAAATAAATAACATATGTATTTTATACAAAAAATTTGAGATAGAAACTATATCATTTAGTATATTTATTTTGAAAGTCAAAATTCGGATGAATAGTGACTTTCTTAAGCAAGTACATAAAATGATCTTAATTTTGCAAGAATAAAATTACCATATGAAAATATATCCAAAATAACCAAGAAATTTTTTTTATATAATTTTTCCTATTTAATTTAATATTTTTTATAAAATTAACCAAAAACAAAACAAAAATTTGACTGACTTGTTCATCAGTGCTCCGGTAGCTGACAATAGGTGGGGGTTTTTTGGATGCCCTAGGTGAGGAGTGGACTAGTGGTGGACGACATGGTTTATTGTCAAGTGGTGGCCTGGGTTGGACACGGTTGTAGATCAGTAGGTTCTCCTGTTTTCTTTTTTTTTTTTCTAAATTTTTTTTCAAAGTTTTTATTTTACTATTATATCCTCTAAATTGCTAAACCTAACATGTTTGAGATTAATTGGTATTTATAAAGTTTAAGGGTGGCTAGGAAGAAATTTTCTTCTTTCTTTATTTATTTTTTTGCATGAGGTCTTTCATTTAAAGAAAAATCACTTTTGACTCCCTCTGCGTTAGCCTACTTAATTGCCATGGTTGAAGTCTAGAGGATTCTCAACTGTTTCCAACAATTTTCCATATTTTTACTTGCTAATTGGATAATTTTTAGTTGATTTTTAACTTAATTATTAATATTTTACATAATATTTAGTAATTCTATTAATATGTAGGTATATATCCTCTGTAATTGATACATATAATGAATAAACATACTCATATAATTATGTTTATAGCATATCTTTTATTTTTTAAGATATATTTTTTACTTATTTTATGAGTTTATCTCTTATTATATATATTTATATTATTTCAGGTTAATTTACGAGTGCAATTATTATATATACCGTGTATACTCATAAAAATACGTGTATACTCATAAAAATACATGTATACTCATATAGTATATTATACTATATTATTTCCTTTTATAGCTTACTTAACTTATCTCTAAGTCCTCATTGCATTCCGAGTTCGATCTTAGAGATTTCGACTATTTTTATACTATATTGAATAATCACATTTCTAAAGCTAAAATTGAGATTCTATATCATTATTTTTAAAATTTAACTTCACTAGGTCACTTCAATTAACTTTTCTATCCTAGTCATGAAGTTTAAGCTCAATCGGATAGGTTTTCTTAGAGGCCTTAATTCTGGGTATAGTTGCCTAAACGTAATTTTAGAGGCTTACACTAACTTTGGCTCTATTATTTAACTAATAAATTCAATTTTAAGAACTCAATTCTTTAAATTAAAATCGTAGCAACTAATCAACTTAAGTAACTAATCGAGAACCAACAAGAAAGCAACCTGTTAAAGATTTAATTCAAGACTCAACATCGTACATAGATCTTGTTTCGCCTAAACTTAAACATATGATTTTCTCTAAGGATAATCCAATTAATTCATTAGTTTTCTTAACCTGGAGAATACTCTATTTAAGTTAATTGCTTTTTCAAACTTATTAACCTTAATCTGTAGATTACCTAATAGAATATCTTCTCCATAGCATAATCTAAGACTGCATTAATGTGCAACGAATTCTCTTAAAGATAATATTATAGATCTAAAAGAATTCTATAATTTGTCTCTCATGTTGCATAAACCCTCATTAATCATGCTTACGTCTAATTATACAAAAAATCTCTCAATCTCCTTATATAATATCGAATTTTTAGATTAACACCTGCAAAAATATCAATTTAAAGCATGCAAGCATACATAATCAATTTAAGAAAACCAAGAATTGCATTAGATTTAATAAAAGCAATTGTCACATTAATAGATTTAGGTTCTACAAGATCTAGTTACGAAAGATCTACTTTCCACTCACAATAAAAGAATAATCTTGCATGAAATCTAAAAGAAAGGTAGAAGAGTGGATCATGAATCAAAGTAAGGTCTTGAATCTTGAAATCTCATCACAATAGGCTCTATAGAGTTTGACCTTGAAGTTCTCTAAAAAAAACATGCTAGTATTTTGTAGTAAAAAAAAGAAAAAAAACATAACTAAGCCTTAAGTAAGAGAAGTGAAATAATATGTTCATTGAAAACGATACGATCGAGTGACACGATGTGACACAAAGTGCGACCTAATCATGTCACTCTCATCCAACATTTCTTCGACTCTCTCTTTTTTTTCTTTTTTTATTTGTTTCAAAATCTTGAGAATGACACAACCGAGAACATGATTGTGGCTTTTGGTCGTGTTACTCACGTCCATAATTAAAATTGTACTTCAAATTCTCTTGGCAACAACAAAATCATATTGTTTAGTCGTATCAATTTTCAAATCTTTGTAACTTTCTCATTTTACCTTCAAATTGAGTAAAACTTGTTTCTAATCTTCTCTTTTTCTTATGTAAATCGTTCTAAAACCTATAAAACAAAATTTTACTTAATTAAGTATTACTTTTTAGAAATAAACTCAAAATTCAAAGAAAAAACATACAAAATCACCATAGAAAATATAACTAATTTAGAACTTATCAACATGCTCTCGCGAACTCTATATTAGACTCTAGTAATAATTTAATTACCAATACATTGAATTAAAAACAAAATAAACACAATACAAGTGGATTACAATAAGTAGATATCATTGATTAAATTTCAACATCAATAATAAAAGTCATCCTAGAATGTAGAGTTTAATAACGATTTGCTAAGAAAATTAAAATAAAGACATCATAACGAAAAAGAAAAGATGAATAGAGAAACCATTGTAATTTTTACCTTACTAACTTTGCTTGAAGAAGCTCTCTCTACAAACCTAGGCTTAGATATCTATTTGTAAAAGTTGGGTATAAATTTACAAAGAAAACCTAATAAAATTAGAAGATTCGCAAATCATTGCATGTTCACACCTAAAGTACACAGTCATGGTAATGGGGCATGACCTTGTACTTGGTCTAAAATCTTCAAAATTCAATAAAAATTGATGATAAGGGGTATATGGTGTAGACTCCCAATTTTTGCCTCATAGTAGTTGTAGTTTTAGTTTTAGTTTTAGTTTTAGTTTTTTTTTTTCTTAAAGGGTCCTAATTCAAAAATAAAATAAAATAAAATAATTGAAAAAATGATAAAAATACAAAAAAAATTATAAAATTATAAAGATTTTTTTAGATTTTAAAAATTTTTTTAGGGTCAATAGTTTTAGCTTTAGTCCAGTTCAAATAATTATTTTAGAGAGTTACGTGGTTTAAGTACAATTTAATTGTAGTATCAAAGCACTGGCCAACAGCCTAATGAATAAGTATTGATATTGAGTTAACTTAAGGTCACAAGTCCGAATCGCATTAAGCACAAATGTTCTTTTTATTTTTCTTTTTTTCATTTTATGAAAAACGGGTTGAGCGTACGAAATCCAAATCTAATAAAATCTTTTGAATTTAAAACGATAAAGATTCGTGAGATTCAAATCTAATTTGATTTTTATCAAATTAGGTTTAAATCGTTATAAACGATTTAAATTTAATTTGATTTTTATCAAATTAGATTGAGTCAATGTAAGAGATTCAATTTGATATGATTTGTTTCAAGCTTTATAAATATGAAGTACGCGGCATAAAAAAAAAGAAGAAGAGAAGATTAGATACTCCCAAAGGAACTGAAAATCCTTTGTCTGTTCATGATTGGCCATCTATTAAGATTCACTAAACAACACTTCATCCACACACCATTAACGGCCTACATTCCCACACATGAGTCCATTGTCCATAACATTCTTAGCTTCACTGTTCTACATGCACAAACTCCATACAACAACCAACTCCCACATGACCACACTCATCAACTGCCAAATCCCCAACTGCACAAGCCCTTGATGCCATCTTAATTCACATTCAAACTGATGAACTATTGACCAACGATCCCATTACTCGTGCATAACTCCGAAGACTCTAATCCCTCACCCAGCGAATTCTCTCGGTAACCTATTGATGACAAGAAAGTTTACGCAAAAAGAACGTGGCTGAACTCCTTGAGCTCCCCTAATTGTCATACGTTGATCTGTACACTCAGTAGTGATGATGTCAACCATTCCTTTGCTAAGGACCCTATGCCGAGTAATCCAACCAACCACTGCCGAGAAGTTCCTATCGAGTGACGAGAGACTTACTTAAACGGTCGAATAGTTTTCTCTCGGCATGCCACCATTCCTTTCATCCTGACCCCTTTATTACCGTAACATTTTGACCCCTTTTGCCTATTGTGCTCAAAGAATATTCGTATGGGACCAATGTTGTATTGCCACCTATCTACCTCATCTAACATTGTACTACTTTTCCATTTTGGTCTTTTATCCTTTTTACCCTTTTTGGTATGTACTAAGAATCCTCTTTTGGTATGTATTAGGAATCCTCTTTTGGTATGTAATAGGAATCTCTTTTTTTGTAATGTTACCCTAAGGACTTACTATAAACAGTCATTTTCTTTTGTAAGCTGGAATATAACTTACATTTTTATAATGAATATTCTGTTCTTGTGAAACAACTATCTCCAAGTCCATATTTCACACACTCTTATCTAAGCTTGTTGAGTAGCTCAGGATTGGTGGTGGGTAGACCTTGACATCAACTTATGTATCATGTCAAGTATGGTGTCAAGTCGTGTTATATTTGTTGGTGAGTCACATCCTCCAAGCAGCTTTACATCAGCTATTCTTATTCGGTTGTAAACCATTTCCCTCTAATTTTCTTTGATATCTTGAAGGACCCATTTCAGTTCAAATCTACCTCGGAAAGTTCTAGTGATAACTAAGCTCCGAGGCACATCATATATTCTTGGTATCGGAGCTTGAGGTTAAGGTTGAGGCTGAGACCGAAAGTTATGTAGTAATAATCAGTCTGCTATTCAAGATACTGCGTGTGATTGTAGCCATCCGAGCAAAGTGTAGTTACTGAAATTTTGTGTTAGGAATGTTGAATCCTAATGTACAGGGAGAGATTCACGATGTGGAAAGTGATGCTCATGGTTGTAACCAAGTTACCCAACAAACACCACTTACTACTGACGAGCAGATATAAGATCTTGCTATTATTATAGCCAATTTAGCTGTCTCAGTAAATAGGGTCTTAGAAAATGGACCACGTAAGAGAGTTGCTGAGCAGGGCCGAGAAACGAGAGATAGGTTGAAGAAGCAGATGGACGAACGAGCTCTAGAAGCCTTTTTAGTAAACCACGCACCACCACAATGCGTCGACAAAGTCGCGAGGAGAAGGTTAGACTTGGACAAAGTGGAAGAGTACAAAGAAGAAGAAGACCAGTATGTTGGGATTGATGAATGAGAGTTCAAAGTGCCAATAAGTACCGAACATCTTAAGGTACAGATTCCAAACTTGAACGGGTCTGGTAATGTTGATGATTACTTGGACTAGGAAGAGAAGATGAAAAAATATTTGACTTTTATGATTATGAAGATATTGTCTGCATTAGAGTGGTCGCGTTAGAATTTGTAGGGTATGCGACAATGTGGTGGAAGAAGCTACATAATGTTCGCCTGAAGAACCAATGGGAGGTCTAAACATGGAATGAGATGAAGAGAGTTTTGAGGAATAGGTTCGTTTCCGAACACTATGAACAGGACACTTTCTGACGACTCCAAGACTTAAGGCAAGGTAACAGGTCCATAGACGACTATGTCCGAGAGTTTCAGTTGCTCATGATATGATGTGATGTTGACGAGCCTGAGACTCGAACTATAGCACGGTTCATCTCAGGACTCTAAGCTGAGATTGGTTACGTCGTGGAATTGCAAAGCCTCATAACTTTGGATAAAACCATCCGATAGCCCAGAGAGTTGAATGGCAACGGTGGAACTAGGTTAGCCGAATGCCAAGTAACCAAACTATGATGTTGAATAGGACTGGCCTGCTGAATAGACCAGGGAATGATAGGGCGTCAACTAGTTCCAAGGTGGAACGCTAAGGTCATGTGCCGAGCTGATCAAACGAAGGCCAACGTAAGAGCAAGACCAAGGAACCTGAGATCCGAAGAGACCAGGGTCAGAGTTTAGGGAGGAAAACCTAAGAAATTAAATGTTTTAAATGCCTTGGCTATAGACATGTGGCTAGTCAATGTCCGAACTGCCGAGTTATGACCATTAAGGGAGACAAGCCCCAGTTTGAAGTAGAAAGTGCAAGTAAAAGAGAGGAAGAAGTAGCAACCAATTGAATGCTGGAAGAATTCGACGAAGATTAGGAGTTCGAGATGCCCCTTGAGGGCGGAGCTAAGTATTGCTTTATTTTTCAGCGATCTCTCAATACTTTTGTGGCTAATGAAAATGAGCAAAAAAAGAACCTCTTTCATACGAATTGCCAGGTAAATCACAAGCTATGTGTCGTGATCATTGATGGAGGGAGCTATACCAACGTCATCGCACAAGGGGTAGTTAAAGCCATGAAATTGCCGACTATTCCATACCCCAAGTCATATAAGATTCACTGGTTGAACAACAAAAGGGGATTTCATGTTTCCGAACAAGTTAGAGTGCCGATTACAATTGGTCATAGGTACAGGGACGAAGTGATGTGTGATGTCCTCTCCCTGTGTGCATCTCACATATTACTCAAACGATCGTGGCTATTTAACTTGAGAGTGTTACATAATGGGTATAGAAATACTTACATGTTTCAAAAAGACAGGAAGAAAGTTATATTGACACCTATGAATCCTAAGGAAGTGCAAGAAGCCTAGGAAAAGGTTACTAGATCTCTGCAGTGGAAGTTCTTGGTGATTTCCCAAGCTTAGTTTGTACGAGAGGTCAAGGCCGAGGACTATGTACTCCTCTTGGTTAGGAGACTCTTAGAGGTTAAAGAGGTTGAGAACTTCCTTGTCAAAGTATAGCAGCTACTTTAGGAATTTGCTGACCTCTTGGCTATCGAGATACCGAAAGGATTACCTCCCTTGAGAAGAATTGAGCATTGCATCGATCTTTAACCTGGAGCAACCCTGTTGAATCGACCTGTCACTCAATCCTGAATAGGCAGCCAAGCTGAAAAGGCAAGTTAATGAGTTCGTAGATTGCGGATATGTTCGTGAGAGCATAAGCCCATGTACCGTCCCAACCATACTAATACCAAAGAAAGATGGATCATGGAAGATGTGCATCGACAGCCATACCATCAATAAGATTACTGTTAAGTATCGATACCTAATCTCGCGATTGGATGACATGCTCAATGAGTTGCATGGTGTACATATTTTTTCGAAGATAAATATAAAGAGTAGTTATCATCAAATACAAATGAGACCGAGAGATAAATGGAAAACATCCTTTAAGACTCAGGATAGTCTATTTGAGTGGATGGTCATGCCGTTTGGTTTAACTAACACGCCAAGTACATTCATGAGGCCCATGAATCATGTACTCAGAACATTGATAGGCAAATGCATTGTGGTTTATTTTGACAATATTTTGGTCTACAATGTCAACCTTCTCATTTATGTCGAACGTTTAAGATTGGTATTTAACATACTTCATATTGAGAAATTATTCGGCAACCTGAAGAAATGCACATTTTGTCAAAGCGAGGTTATATCCCTTAGATATGTAGTTTTAGGGAGTGGAGTTCAAGTTGATGAGGAAAAAGTCAGGGCTATTAATGAGTGGCCTATGCCGACTAATGCAGCCGAAGTCAGGAGCTTCCATAGCTTAGCCTCGTTCTATTGAAGATTTATTCAGAACTTCAACTCCAAACCATGCCGTTGACTGAATTGACCAGAAAGAACGTTAAGTTTAAATGCACAGAAAAGGCTCAAAGGAGTTTTGAAGATATAAAGTATAAGTTAACGTTTGCAATACTTGCCCTACCAGATTTCAAGAAAGTTTTTGAGGTTGAATGTGATGCATTTGGTGTCTGCATTGGTGCCATCCTTATACAGGAGCGCCGACCCATTGCTTACTTCAGCGAAAATCTCCAAGGTATTGCCTTGAATTACTCAGTCTATGATAAGGAGTTTTATGCCCTTGTCCGTACACTTCATAATTGACAACATTATCTATTATCAAGAGAATTCATCATCTATTCGGATCACAAATCTCTTAAGTATCTTTGCGGGCAGTAGAAGCTTTCTCGGCATCACGTAAAGTGAGTTGAGTTCTTGGAAACCTTTTACTATGTCATTAGATATAAAAGGGGAAGCACCAACATAGTGGTTAATGCCCTCTCTCGCCGTCATACCCTTATTATGACATTGCAAGCTAAAGTGTTTGGATTTAGCACTTTGTCTGATCAATATGAGCATAACCTATATTTTGGGCTTTTACTAGGCAAGTGCAATGATAGGGGAGTTGTAGACGGATTCTACTTGAGTGAGGGGTTCTTGATGAAGGGAAAGCAAATTTGCGTGATGAGTGGTTCTACAAGGGGGCTACTGGTTCAACAAGCTTATACCGAAGGTCTGGCTGGCCATTTTGGGAAGAAGAAGACAATTAAGATATTGAAAGAGTATTTTTACTAGCCTGGGATGATGAAGAATGTGCACTGAATACTTAAGTGGTGCAAGGTGTGTAAGTATTGATAACTCTTATTTTAAATACATTTCACATGATGATTTTATAGTATTTCCCTTACATCTTTGTTTTTTTAAAAGAAATTAATACTTAATTGAGCAAAATTTTGATTTCAAGGTTTGAACACATTCTCAGATTGAAAATAAAGAAAAGGAATCAAATTTTACTCAATTTAGAGTTCAAATGAATGAGTTATGAAGTTTTGAAGTTATATAAATAATAGGAGAAAGTGACAAATTTTGATCAGAAAGTTGTACAGTTTGGGATACAACTATGTCTCTAAGCTGTGTCCATGCAGGATAATTTTTGTACTAAAGTCAATAAGTTACACAACCTGAGGATACAACTGTGTCCCAGGCTGCGTCTAGTGACGAAAAAAGAAACTTCATAATATATTATATAAGGACTTGTGAGGGTTTTATACATAACTTTTGACATTCAAAAAAAGAAGAGACTTGAAGAGAAGGAAAAGAAAAAGGTAGAAGTAACACTTAACTTCAAGATTGAAGAGATTTTTCATCAACAAAAGGGGTTTTTCATGTTTTATTTCTTGATTTTGTTGCAATTCATTTTTAATTTCATCATAATAGCTTAAGATTATGGTAGTTAGGATTGTGGAACCTAAGGTTTCATGTGACTATTAGATTTATTGATAATTTTCAATAAAGTTTCTATCTTTCTTGATTCAATTATGTGTTTTAATTGTTAATTGATATTTCTAGGATATCAATCTATGATATTATGTATAATGATTAAGAAATCACATGAATAAAGGGATCTTGATATAATTGGAGAGAATTACATGTATACTTAGAGATAAGATACATGATTTTTCCGAAAAGTTGTTCTTTTATGTTAGAATTCATTGTACATTAATGCAATTCTAAATTATAATTCTAAATTATATTACTAAGTATAAAGATTTCGCTAAATAATTTAGGATTAGGGTTAATATGCTCGAGAAAGGTATTAATTTTAGTTGTAAATTCCTCCAGTCAAGAATATTAGAGATGGAATTGGATATATTTTTAGCGGTCACATGTTAAACACTAGGGGAAATAATTCCTAAATACGTTATTTTCCTTCTTGAAGTCGTTCTTAATATTATCGCTTCCTAAATTGCTTAGTCAAGTCTCATTATTAGATTAGTTTGTTAATTTTAGTATTTTTAATTCATTCAATCCATCACAATTTTCCGATTAGATAATAGAACTAAGGTTAGTATTAGTACTCAAGATCTCTAAGGGACCGACTCTGACTCATATCCGCTATAGTAAAACTGATAGGTGTACTTGCCTTATATCAAGTATGCAAAAGGGAGCAGAGAACCCTATGGAGAATATACATCCCTACTAATTCCCGAGCGGCCGTAAACCGATCTAACCATGAATTTCATGCTCGGACTTCCCCATACATCGAGAAGACACGATTCAATCATGGTAATGGTCTATCAGTTCAGCAAGATGGGCCACTTCATCCCTTGTCACAAAATTAATGATGCTTTATTCATCGTTAACCTCTTTTTGTAGGACATTGTGTAACTGCATGGAATGTCAAGAAGTATTGTATCCGACCGTGATTCCAAATTCACGAGCTTCTTTTGGAGGACCTTATGGAGAAAACTCGACTATAAGCTCCTGTTCAGTACCTCTTGCCACCCCCAGACAGACGGCCAAATTGAAGTAGTTAATAGAACCGTCAGTAATCTCCTATGCGTTACTGTTAGAAAGAACTCTCGTGACTGGGATTTATGCCTCCCTATTATTGAATTTGCCTACAATCGTCCACTCATGACTCTATTGGGACATCACCCTTTGAGGTTGTTTTGGATTTAACCCTAACCTACCCTTAGACTTAGTTAATAGTCTGACTACGCAAAGGGAGAATCCATCCAGCCTACAGCGTACCGAGAAATTTCACAGGTTGCATCAAAGAATTGCTGAGCAACTGGCTAAAATTGTGGCCCAACAGAAGGAAGTGGGAAGCTACAGTAGGAAACGAATTGTTTATGCCCCTGGGGACCTTGTCTAAATCCATCTTAGCAAGGAACGCTTTCCTAGTAAGAGGACGAGCAAACTATCTCCTAGATTGGATGGCCCCTACAGGATCCTGAGGTGCATTAATGATAATGCTTACGAAATTGAGCTACCAGAAGGTATCAATGTGTCTGCCACACTCACCGTCACCAACTTAACTCCATATTTGCTTGAAGATGATGAAGACTAAGACCAAGATTTAAGGGCAAATCTTCAACAACCCCAGGGAATTGATGAACTACCAACCAACGGTCCCATTACTCATGCATGGCTCCAAGGACTCTAATCCCTCACTCGACGAATTCTCTTTCGACAACCTACTGATGACGAAAAAGTTTACGTCAAAAGAATGTAGCTGAACTCCTTGAGCTCCCGTAATTGTCATACGTTAATTTGTACACTCGGTAGTGATGATGCCGACCATTCTCTTACCGAGGACCCTGTGCCAAGTAATCCAACCAATCACTGTCGAGAAGTTCCTACCGAGTGATAAGAGACTTACTTAAACAGTCGAATAGTTTTCTCTCGATATGCTACCATCCCTCTCATCTTGACCCCTTTATTACCTCAACTTGCTTACTATACTTAGAAAATATTTGTATGAAACTAATGTTATACCGTTACTTGTTCACCCCGTTTGACATTGTACTACTTTTCTATTTTTAGTCTTTTGTCATTTTTACCCTTTTTGGTATATATTAGGAATTCCTTTTTTGTATATACTTTCTTGTAATTTCATTATTGATAATACTGCCTTAGAGATTTATTATAAATAGTCCTTTTTTTTTGTAAGCCAAAAGATAACTTATATTTTTAAACTAAATATTCTATTCTTATTAGACAATTCACTCCAAGTTCATATTTCACACACTTTTATCTAATCTTGCCGAGCAACTCAAGATTAGCTGTGGATTGACTTTGACACCAACTTATACATCATATCAAGTGTAGTGTCAAGTCGTGTTATGTTCGTTGATTAGTTACATCCTCCAAGCAACTTTACTTTAGCTACTCTTATTCGGTTGTGGACAATTTCCTTCTAATTTTTTTCGATATCTCAAATAACCCATTTCAATTCAAATCCGCCTCGGTAAGTCCTAGTAATAACTGAGCTCCTAGGTACATCACAAACATTGAACACGTCACCAATCCAACTCCATACGCGCTGTTTCAATCAGCAATTCTGTCACACAAACAGCAACATACACCATCTCCAATGCTGTATTCTCTAATCAACAACACCGAGCAACGATTGAACCTAGCCCCACGTACAAGCCACACTTCACTGCAACAACCGCCACTCCTTGTACAGATCAGCAATACAAGACATCGAGTTTACGTGATAAACACATGATCGGTGCACGTCATCCAGCGCCGTGACAGTCATACACGTCCACGCAATCACCACTGCAGCTCCCTATCTACGTTGAAACGCACTTTACGCACAACCCAACAACGTCCACTGCAGTCGCTCCATCTACACACGCCCCTATCACGAACACATTACTGCGCTCTACACATACAGCCGATCAGCTACTCACTATAGTCCATACATCACACTTGTAAACAACACTCCAACACGTCCAGCGGTGTAGCAACAGTGGAACACTCCAGCGCCAAGCTTGATCCGCAATGCCACATCATGTCCGTCCTTCGTTCAGCTCCAACCAGAAGCACATACGTTTAATGCCCACCATATACTCTACTGCAGCATACGATCCCTACGTGACCCACGCTGTAAACAACAAGCCGATAATCCTGATCGAACTGCACCATCATCGAAAGGATAGCGCATTCACCATCACGTAAACAATCTACAGCCAAACAATTCTAAGTTCGAATCTCAATTTTTTTTCTTATTTATTTATTTATTTATTATTATATTACATTATTAAATCCTTAATGATTTACCATAGTATATGCATATATATGTATATATTATATTAGGATATTTCATTTAGCATTAGTTTTCTTTGTTATATAGATTAAGTATATCATATCGATTTAAGTAGATAGTTGTTTAATAATAATAATATAGATATAAATACATATATATATGTATATTAGTTTAGAAATTATTAGGATTTTTTTTTTAAGGACTAGGTTTTGTTTAAGTATTTATCATATAAAAGTTGTTTTTTTTAAATAAAAATTAATAAAAGATCCTTTTAAAAAATAGGGTTTTTTTATAAAACAAAAGCACTCAAGGATTAAGGCCCTTTAGATTTTTTAAAAAAATAAACTGAATCGATTAAAACGTAAATCTGGTCGATTTCAAAAATTAAAATCAATCAATAAATTAAAGTTTTCTAGAAAGAACTAAGGTCATTTGACCTCGATTAGCGAATACGTAAACATCTTCAAGACAATGTTAAAATATATAAAAACTTAGGTTTTATTTTATTTTCTTAAAAATATATTTAAAAAGGATAATTGTGAAAAATAATCCTGATTTCAGAAAATAGATAGTAGTACTCATTAGGGTTTAATAGGTTAGCTCCCGAATTCGAAACACTTTGATTTTTATCAAATTGAAATAAAAAACTGATAGCCAAATCATAGTCAATCCATCCAGTTGATTACAATTTCTATTTTTTTCCAACTTCAATTAAGTAACGACTTCAAAGTCTTTTTCTTAAAAAAACTGGAATTTCCTAATTTTTTTTTAGTTGATAATTAATACTAAATGGGTTAAGATTTAGTATTAATTGGAAAGTGGGAAATGAAATAAAACAATGAAAACTGAAAAATTCAAACTCGACATATGGCCCTAGATCACAGCCGTGGTCTTCAATTTTATTCTTCGCCGGACTTAGTTTCTCACTTGAAATCCTTCCGCTTTAAATCCTTGATCAATGCTTTTGTTCCACTATGTTCTAAATCTCAATAAAAATCTCCAAAAGTTCACAAAATGCATCTAAAGACACTAACAAAGAAAATTAAATGGATTAAGCTCTAACTCAATATAGAATTAGCTAAATTAATATACAAAATTGCACAAAATTAGTATAGAATATGTATACTAATTTTGCATTATCATGTATATTATACTATAATTATATGATGTGTCCAAATTCATGAGCACTCCTTTGCTGCGTATTAGAATAAAAGATAAGATATTGTATTCCGGTTGCATAATATGTGTGCTTTTTATATCAAGTGACATGCACTTGTGTTTATGATGTTATGTATTAGGCTTACGCTCGATCTTTTTTCTTTTTAAGTTGCATGTATTTATGATGTGGGTTTAAACCATGATGAGAATGGTGATACTTATTATTACCATCAAGATGATAGGACCAAAGATTATTGTTATTACTATGATGAAGATTAGCAATCTTAGGCAAAACTGGCATGAGATGTTATAAATGATTCTTAAATTTATTTAAATTTGACAGTTGTTTATGTGGGACTCAATTTTTAGATTTCCTTATGTTATTTTGTTTTAAGTAAGAGAGTTTAGAGAGTTATTTGAAGTTATCGTTCTTTATAGAGTATTATTTGATGTGTTAAGAGTGCATGTAATTAGGGTTTCAATTTATATGAGACTCGGTGGATTATACTTATGTGATTTGGAATTTTTAATAGAGATTTTAGAGCTTGATGTATCGGTAGAGGTTTAAGGACACTTAGCGATTTGTGATGTACTAAGCTTGGGGTGTTACATCTCCCATTTCCCATAAACTTATTCAATGGCCTTATGCTTAAACTCTCAAACTCTCTTTATATATATAGTGTATCCAAACTACTTACAAATGGTTGTTTGAAGACACTTTATCTTAACACTCAATGATTTCTCTATCTCCATAATGACACATCAAAACAAAATGGTCGAGTCCAATTATGGATGGTCATAGCTAATAATAAGGTTCACAAACGTGTATAGATCCTCATAATTAGTGATCACAAAACACCTAACATGCTTTTTCTAGTATGCTTGAAGCCTCTTCCTGTAACTCTTTATCACTATCAACACATTTTATGTATCAAATTTTCTTTTTTGGTTGCAGCATAACTAAGTCATGGTAGTTTATAACACGGTGCATTTTTACAACATTTATTAGGTCTTCTTTCTTCTAAAATTGTATGTTTACCTTAAATTCATCATTGAAACTCCAGTAATTCATTCTCTCCTTAAACGAATCATAACCATTACCCACATTAGTCTTATATAATGGCAAAGGTCCCAAACTCCCAATTGCATTTGCATCTGTAGGGAACTAGTGCCACCAATCATTCTTCTTACTCAACCTATGTGCCTCATCTATAGTTTGAAGCCAATCTTCACTTCTCCCATTACCACCATCAAAATTGATGTTATTAGAATCCTCAGATACTTATTCACATGCTAAGTTATTCTCAAAAATTATCTCGCCGTCAACTTCACCAAAGAACAAGATGTCAGTTTCAAGGAGACCTTAATTGTCACTTACTTCTTGAGTAACTAGAATAGCTTATGATTCATAAACCCATGTTTTAAATTGAAACTCAATATTATTATCCCATCTTACATCATACTTCAAGCAATCGTATCGTCTTTATGAATTTCAATATACAATTCAATAGAAACACTGATCCTACTACATCCTTAAGAGGACACCAATACCTATCGCACATCATGATCATTGTATATAGGTATAACATCTGAATAATCCTTACTAGTTTATACAAGAGAATACTTATGGATCAACTTGACCTGATGGTTCATTAAGTCAATTTGAATATGACTACATATGATACTCACCAATTGCTCATATGGAACCCTAACTAATATCATCGGGTTCCTATCATAACACACCTCATTCTCTCTTTCCATAATATGGCCATAGGTATAATAAACTACTCTCGTTTAACCTATTTTCTCACCCACCTACATTCAATAATTATTTGTAAACAAATCCAAATTAGTAATTCATTGGTGCTACCTCAATTGAAATTATAATATAACATCATCTATTCATATCATCCTTCAAATTCCCATAAGACTTGAAAAATTGGAACCTAATGTCAACCTTAAAAATCCTACACCTCTTCCCATGTAAAGATTGTTGTCTTTTATACTATAATGCAATGGTACAAAACCATATCACACTATAACGTCGCACTTCTCTTGGAATACGCTACAATGCACTATTAAACAACCATATTATAAATCAAAACAATCACTTACGCTCCTTGAAAATCTAATAAATTTACAAAAATTTACCTAAATTTGACTACATAAATTATCACACATAACTATTCTCGTAACAATTATATGAAAAACATGGTATATGTATAAAAACTATAATGCGTTATCTCAAAGGCTAATTACAAGTTGTGATAATCATTCATAGCAGCAAAAAAAATGAAAATCTAAAAAGAAAAAACTTTTTTTACAATAAGTTGAGTAGAGAGAGAAAGTTATCGACAACACCTGATCTTACAATAAAATCCCAAAACATAGTTAATAATCATGATTTATCAAAAATTTGCTTTCAATTTCATCAAAAATTGGTTAGATTCTAGTGCGAGAAAGAAAGGGCTTCAATTAGGGTCTGTTAGAGAGAAGGATTTTTTTGTGCGAATGAAAAGTAATTAGTCTTTGATAGCATGTATATTTCGAAGAAATTATTTAAAAACAAAGAATCAATTTTTGAAAAGCGAATTTCTTTTAGTCGTAGTTTAGTTGACTTTTAAGTGTGGTATTTTTAAAAAGTGTCATATTTTTAATATTTTTTTAAAGTATAATATTAGTTTCCTGCTTCCCTATATGCTCGGGAATATTATTTTTATCATATTTAATTTCTTGTATGATGTATGTGAACAGGCTTAATAGTTATAGTTGAGGTTTATAAATAAATAAAAAAAAAAATTGTGAGGGGGAAAAGGGCAGGTGCAAATGATACTTCTCTTTTCTAAACCCTTACGCGCCCTATCCAGAAAAATTGGTACCATCAAAGAATAACAATACTTAATCGTCAGAAAAATTGTAGGAGAAAATCTCTTTTATCCTTCTTGTAGAAGATGAAGAAACAAACGACAATCACACACACATAATCAAGGCAGGTACCGTACCGACTCCAGAAACGAGAGAACAGCAGAAACAACCTCGTACGTAATTACTGAGTACTTGTACAGCAACAAGTGCGGAGTGCTAAGAGCAAAGCCGTTATGCCTTCAACGAGAAAAGGAGGAGGAGCAGCAGCTTTCCAGAAGGACGTCCCGTGGAGGGCTTCATCTTCCAAACCCATACCCAAAATCCACCACTCTCCTGTTCTCTCCGTCTCCCATTCGCCTTACACTCTCTCTGTTATGAAGGTATGTCTATGTCTCAACCCTTTTCTATATTTGTACATACACACGCTAGAAAACGATGCTAGGTTTAATTTCATAAATTAACGTGTTACAGCAAAAGTGGGTGTTTCCATTTTATTAGTATGGGTGATGATGCATATATAAATGTTTTATTGGTCTCTCACATATATCTTGTTTGTTTTTGTAGCATCCTGATCCTATTGGAAGTGGATTGGCAACCGGGGCTATAGTGGAGGCGGCCGGGCCCGATTGCATTGTTCCGGGTCAGATTCCGCCTGTTAAGTTACTTGGTGTCAAGGTCTGTTTCGCCAAGTTTGAATTTTGCACCGAGTATTTAGTGTTGATTTTTAATGTGAATTTTGAAAGTGCAGTCATTGCCTTTGTAATCTGTTTTTGCTAAGTCAGTCCTATCTATTCATGTATCCGTTTGTTTATTCGTTTGGTTCTTATGTTGAGATAACAAGATGACTACCTGCAGTTAAATTTTTCAGCTAGTTGATACATGGTGTGGATGTAGCTCCTGCATTTTAATACTCTCTCCTTATGGTGTAAAGCTTTTTTCCTTTTGTATTTTGGGTAAGCCATAAAAATCATTCATTATTAGAGAAAGAATTTGCAATTGCTGTGCAGGAAGTTGGGATGCTGGTAAGCTAATAAAAATCATTCCTTATAGTGTGAAGCTCGGATGTTGGATTTTGTAAATCAAGTATGGATTGTTTCTTGTGTATATAGGTAGACTATGAGGCTTGCAAATTCCTTTACTGAATGTTTGTGATTGTTCCTGCGTAGAATTTGTTTGGCTCCAAATGTTAAATGCAGCATTTGGAATTATCACGATCAACAAAGACAATGGGAATAAGAACAAATGAAAGTTCAATTCATTTTGGAGGATTGAGAAATTATTATGAAATTAACCTAAATGCTTAAAGTTACTCCGTACTAGTTGTAGCATTTTTAGATAATTTCAACATGATCCCCCATATGTACAATTATGGTTGCGATTTTATACCATTTTATCCTCTTATTAATCTTATTGAGGAGCATTGCAAATGCTACACTTAGCATTTGCAGCCAAAGGTACTTAGTAGATTTAAGACATGAGGCATGCAGCTTTTTGTTGTTGAGGAACATGTACCCTACTATTCAATTAGTGATTAAGCATGGATCTCGACTTGTAAATTGGTGGTGGCTGACAAATATCATTTCATTGTGTAAAGGCAATTTGCATTAATAATATATACATGCAATATGAGGATGCCAGTAACTAGTGATATTTGAGATATCCAACTTGTTCAGACAGTGTAAATGGGTCAAATTACATGTATGTTTTATAGGCTGAGCCTAACACCAAACAAGCATGTGTAGACCAATTCTGTAGATTGGTGACATGGTTCAAGGACTAATCCCTGGATTGGGATGATCAAGAGTTTTGGACTAATTGGCCCGACATGGTATCCATTAAGACTTTCTTGCGCTGTCTTGAGCTTTTTCACTGGGCTCAACTGTTGACTAGACTCTCATTGTTCTTTCCAAAGCCTGTCTCAATTGATATAGATAACCTTGCTAGCATGCAGCCAAAGTTTTTCAAATGCTGAGTACTGTTTCCTCTTAAGAGGCTCAGCAAGGAGTCCACCTAATTTGGCTTCAGAGGTTAACTCTGTTAGACTTGTGTGCTTTCATTCTAAGTATGATATCCAACTCTTTCTGCAATTACATGTCACATCAATACACAGGCTTTCTAAGATCTCTTATTTGTTCTCTCTGATCCTTCTCTACTTCATCTCTCTTGTGGAATTTGGAAAAGAAAATGTGACTTATGGTTGGAGAAGAAAGCTTTGAGAAATTTGTATAGATTTGAATGATGAATTCTGGAATACAGTGCTTAAGAATCCATTGACAACATCGTGTTTTAGAGCAAGAAGTATTGATTCTGTTAACCTCCTTTCAATCTTGTGTTGGTCGGTACTTTTCAAAAGTATTTCTCATCTAATTGAGGGAAGGTGTAGAGTGGTAACCAGATTAAGGTGGAGACAATACATTCAATTTTGTTTACAGAAGAAAAGATGATCTTTCCTTATGTGTATATAAGGGGCACAACAGATAGCTCTAATTTAATGAAAATAGTTTAGATATGACTCTCCATGCAGTCATCATGTGTTAAAGATAAAGATAGTTCAGTCAACTCATTAGCAATTAATTTTAAAAGGAAGGGATTATCTTTCATTTGATGGAAAGAAATCAGTTAGCTACTACTCATAAAGTTGTAAATGATGTCAATATCGGCTGCCTGTTAATTATACACATTTAATCACGTGAACTGAATAAGAAAGGATGATGTTGCATTAGGATCGTGTCGAAGATATTTTAGTGTCAAAACATTTTCTTTCTTTTCATGTCTGGTTCATGATAATGTTCATTGATTATAAAGTAGTAATGATATACTTTAAGCAATCAAGAAGCCTTCAAATAGCAAGCACTGGTAGTTGTTGGGGTACATCTTTTCCTGCTTCCGTTACCACCTTTGCTAAATGTGCTCTTTCAATCATAGCAGAGTCTCTTTTTATTCTGCTGGTACTCAGAATTCGATGTATGCACAAGATCTATGCCTTTTCCTATTGTGCATGATTATAGTTACATATGTTTTTAACTTTTCTTCCTTCTATCTACTTTGGCCATTATGTGCTATTTGCTTGCCTTGGAACAGGTGTGGCCGATTGATGTTAACCTAAAGTTCATGGAACCAGTAGAACAGGAGCTCAAGTTGCTTGGGAAGGTATTGCTTGCATCCAAACCCTCTTTTCTGCAGTCTTTATTTGTAACTCTGTTATATGAGTCAGATGTTTGCTGTTTGTCTCTGAATTGAGTTACTACCATCTTCCTTTCTTTCAATCTTCCAACTGCTTTTCTACTAAAGCTTTTTGATTAGATGTGCCTTCACATTTGAACCTTTCACCATTTGTTTCAGTTCATATTTTCTATCCTGTTTGTGAAGTTAGTCCTAGTCATCCATCTTTGGCATAAACTTCTTTGTTCTACCCCTCGTTTTTCAGAAGTAGATGTAACGTTTTTCTTATTCTTTTCTATCTTCAAAAAGTTTTCTGTAGATGAAATTCCTGTTGAAAGGGTAGGACCACATGGCTTCAAACTGGTTTCACTGGACTCAAGCTTGACAGTAGAATATTAGGATGATAATTGTATACAACTTAATGAAGTCATTTGTAATTCCTCACCACAAATTCTTTAAAGACATTGGAATAACTTTCAGTAGAATGTTGATGGTATCGTGGAATCATGGAATAAGAAATTCCTCTTGTGCACCCTTCCCCTACATGATGAAGTTATATGATGACTGACTGTAGAAATTTGCAAATAGAAGTCCATCTACACTTAAGAGTTTATAGAGTTTCTAATCCATGTAATGTGCTTTTGAGATTCCGGATAGCTTAATTTTTTTGTCATCCATGCTTACATTTGGTAAGTTGGTCATACCATCAATTTTATTGACTGGGATTACATCATGATGGACTGTGGCAAGCATCATTACTGTAGTATCTTCGATGTTACTGGAGTACAACGTGCAAGAATATGTTCTGATATTCACTCTGACATGGTCTGTTTCGATCTTCTCATACTAATTATCCCTTGTGCATATTTTTATTTAATTATTTTCTAACAAACAGATTTATACTTGATTAGGGGAAAAAACATAAGTTTTACACTTTCGTGATTCTTCTCCTCTCACGGACCTAATATTTGTTTCTCTGCTTTATTGTTGCAGTTCATGGACTCTGCTGTAAACCTCATGAATAAATCATTCCTTGATCGTGAGATCCTCAGCCCCTCTTGTTTATTTAAATTAGCAAGTCTGCGTTTGCAGGTTCATTACTGACTACACTCTTTTTTGTGAGCAGAATCCTAGCCAGGTGGAACAAGTATGAAATAGCCCTACTGTCCCCTCCTCTCGTGTAGGCACCGTGTTGATACCATTGGAGAGTCCTGTTTTTGGCTAGACCAGGAAGATAATTTAGCTTTCTTTTTTTGTATTCTCTAAAAGCCAACTTACTTTCATTGAGTTCGGTCATATTCTAATGTATGAACTTCTTCAGATTTATACGGTGCATTTGATTGGACTTTGGCCATCTTGTAGCCCTAATGAGGATATCATAATCATCGTTGACAAACAAGCCTTGATGTTTTATAGCAGACATACCTTGTGAAGAATTTTGGCATCAAATTCTCTTATTTTTATTCTAGGTTGATGTGCCAATATATACAAGACTGGGATTTGCATGTGATAAGTCTAAATCTTCTAGGATGCAAAATATATATCTCAGCTAAACTATTGGATAGTCCTTATCTCAAGTTCCTAAATATAAGACTTATCACATACTCCAAAAGAAAACAGAAAAATAAAATAAATAGCTAATAATCAGTAAAAAACAATGCGACAAGTTTATTTAATAAAGATCGCATAACAAACTTGTAGTGCCATCATCTCATTTTTTTCAACACCGCTCTTCGAGTTAAGGAATAGAAATCTATCATTCCTAGCTTGGATAATAATTTTTCAACACCACTCTTCAAGTTAAGGAATAGAAATCTACCATTCCTAGCTTGGATAATAATTATATGAAAGGTTGTCTTGTTAGTGATTTTGTAAGCACAGTAGCCTCTTGGCTTCATGTTGGAATATAATCTACTTAAATCTACCCTTTCTCAATCTCTAGCTTTATAAAATTTCTATCAATGCGAGCATGCTTCACTCTCATGTTGAATAGAATTTTTCATAACTCCAATTGTTGACTTGCTGTTACTATACAAAATTGCGAAATGCCATTCAATTTTCAATTTCTCTAATAGTCTTTACAACCATATAATTTCACACATCCCTTGAGATATAGCTTAGTATTTAGCTTTTGTACCGCTCCTTGCAACTATCGATTGTTTCTTATTTCTTTAAGTAACAAGGTTACCTTAAACTTTGGAGTAGAATCCGGTGGTAGATTTTGATTTAGTCCTATCACTTACCTAATCTACATCAACCTATGCTATCGAATCTTTATGACTCGACTTCTAATGAATACTCCTTTCCCTGGTTTTCCTTTTAGATATCTTAGCACAAGATTAACTGCTTCCCCATGATGTTTTATAGGTGAATGCATAAGCGGACTTACTACACTAATTGCAAATGCTAGATTTAGCCTGCATATGGAAAAATATATTAATCTTCCTTCAAGTCTCTGATAATGCGCCTTATCAATGGGAGTGCTATTTTCAGGTGACCAATTTTTCCAATTAGGAGGTAGAGGAGTATCTTTTAGTTTACAACTAAGTTTTCCTATTTCCGTAAGCACGTCAAGAATGTACTTACGTTGGTTGATGAAAATGCCCTTCTTAGAGCAAGCAACTTCCATGCCCAAGAAGTACTTAAGATCTCCTAACTTCGTTGTGTCAAATCTATATCAAATATTCTGCTTCAAGTTTAATATTTCAGTTACATCATCTCCAATAACAATTATGTCATCTACAAACACAATGAGAATAGTTTTCTTTCCTTTTACCCCAAACTTGACAAACAGAGTGTGTTTAGCATGGCTTTGAGTATATCCAAATTCATTCAGAGTTTTACTAAACTTCTTAAACGACACTCTAGGTGATTGCTTTAAACCATATAAAGATTTGTTTAGTTTACATACCTTTCTTTTTGTCTCTTCAATCTCGAACCTGAGAGGAATTTTCATATAGATCTCTTCCTCTAAATCTTCATTTAAGAATGCATTCTTAACATCCAACTGATGAAGAGGCCAGTTAAGATTTGCGGCTAATGAAATAATCACTTTAATGGAATTTAACTTAGCCATGGGTGCAAATGTTTCTTCGTAATCCAAACCATATGTTTGAGTGTACCCCTAAGCTACTAGGCGCATCTTGTATCTTTCGATGCTTTCATTTGACTTATGTTTAATATTAAAGACCCATTTATTACCAACAATTTTCTTCCCATCTAGCAAATCACATATATCCCAGGTTTTATTTTGTTGCAATGCATGTATTTCCTCCATAACTGCACTTTTCCACTTTCCATGTGACATAGTTGCATCAATATTCTTGGAAATTGTCTTTGAATCTATTCTGGTAACAAAAGCTCGAAAACCAGGTGAGATATTAACATAAGACAAATGGTTAGATATAAGATGCCTTGCACAACTCCTCCTCTCCTTTAAAATGACAATTGGGAGATTTAATTTTTCATGATCAACTGGACTTTCATTTGTTACATCCTCATTTTATTCATTTAAGTTACTTGGTTATACTATCTCTTTCAACAATGAATCATTATGATTCTCTAAATCCATGTTAAACCATTCTTTTGAGTTGGAAACTGGTAATTCTTGAATTGATTTAGGGCGTTTGATACTCTCAAGGGAAGCTGTGTTTGTGACATTTCATGTGACTTAACATTAGGAACTTGACCTCTATTTTTCATGATCAGACTAGCATTATCGATGTTTAGCTACTGGTCACAATCTGTAGTAACAAGAGGAAGACAAACATTTTCATTAGGCTGGTTTCCTTGTTGACTCTTTGAATTGTAATAAAGATAATTTTCTAAGAACACAACATCAAAAGTGACTAAGACAAGTTTTGTGGGTAGATAATAGCATTTACGATAGGAATTAGGCCCCTGGACTAATCACTTACAGCCGAGTTAAAGGAATCTAAGGACTGGTGTGGAAAATATTAGCTCAAAACCAAAGCTGAGATAGGGATTCCTATGCCGAACTGATCTCTTCCCAACCTGTTTGTTAGATCCTCACATGTATTAGACCCTTACATGTGTTAGACATGCACCTGCTCAGCAGCGAAGTTTTATTGTAGAAAATAGCCTAGAACTAGTCGAGTCAAGCTCCCTAACCAACTACAAGCATCTGACTCCAATTCAGCTGACATCTTTATCAGATTGATTGGCTCTCGACTTGATCTAGATCAAGTCAGCCCCTAACTACAAACATTATTCTGCTTCCACCTATCTTGTATTGTATTCTTAATGTCTAGCCACTAAGCGACACGTATCTTCTGATACAATATTCCAGAATAATTCTTTTTCGTACTAAATATTCTTTGCCTTCATTATCCCTTTTAGTATGTTTTATGTAACCTAATTATAGAATACATTTTAGTCTTTTCATGCATGTAAAGTAACCCTAATGGATAGGTATATAAACCCATACTTTCTTGTATGCAGAAAATCAACTAATTAATACAGAATTATTCATGTTGAGTAACCTTAATGTTCTCATTATCATTCAACTCTTATTTATTCCCTTTCACAAAGAGTAATGGCGAGTAACCCTTTAGTTCGGATCGATGTGTCATATCTGACTGATTATAAGTCGAGTAAAATCAAATAGTGCGTCATATTCATTTAGTCGCTGCCCGGACTTTGCTAACTTTTTCCTTGTTTGTTATGGTCTGCTTTGTTGTAGTGCTTCTGCGTATGTATGACCGCGAAGATGCATCAACTTCACTGATATCAGAGCACGGTTCTGCGAGAGAGTATATGAAGTTTGGGTTCACCTTACTATTAGTGGCCACTATGTTCCTTTTCGAAGTTGCTACAATGTGTTTTTGTGTAAGTGTAGTTTCATTATTACTCTGTTTTTCATCACAAAAACAAAAAAAGTTGCCACTGTTCTGTTTGAGTGATTATTAGGTATTAAAGTTGTTAGTAGGTTATTAATCTATCCAAGAGTATTGCACCATGTCAAATTCGAGTGTGCAAGGTATTATTGGTGACCAAAGTAGTGGTGCTCAACCTAGTCGTAGTCATAATGATAGTAACACCCCTAAGTTGATTGATGACAAACTTGACAAATTAACTAATCTTATTAAGAGTCTAATCAACCTGGTCGTAGTCATAATGATAGTAACACCCCTAGGTTGATTGATGACAAAATTGACAAATTAACTAACCTTATTGAGAGTCTAGTCACAGTAATGCATAAACAACAACCCCATGGTGTACAACACCATAACCTACCAGAAAATGCTCTTGAGAGACACCATAGCTAAGGTAATCGAACCATTCGCCCAATTAGACTGCAATGAGCTGGAGGAGTAGCAAACCAAGCTATTAGATGAATATTGGAGTTGGAGGAGATTGAGGAAGATGATGCAGAGCTAGATGTTAAAGAGTTTGGGGAAAAAGAAGAAGAAGTTGACTATTACCAAGAATAGGGTCAAGGACGTCAAGTCCCTCGAAGGCTAGACAATATCAAGGTTCAAATCCCGCCCTTTAATAGAAGTAGAGATACAAATCAATATTGAGAGTAGGAAGAGAAGATTGAGAAGATGTTTAAATGTTATAGGTATACAGATGCTGTCAAAGTCCAACTTGCTACACTAAAGTTTACTAGGTATGCCACTATGTAGTAGAAAAATTTAAATGTGGCCAGAACAAGAGATGAAAGGCAAGGCGTTACAATTGGGATGAGATGAAAATATTGTTAAGAGTTAAATTTATACTCAAGACCTACCTATAAAATACGTTTACAAAATTGCAAAAGCTTCACTAAGGAAGCTGATCTATTGATGACTGTATCAGAGAGTTCTAAATGCTTACGATTTAGGTTAACACAAAAGAACCCAAGGCCCGCACTCTGTTGAGGTTCATCTCTGGACTCCAATATGAAATTCGCCACATCGTGGAGGTGCAAAGGTTTTATACCTTGGAAGAGGCAATAAAGATAGTATAGAAGGTTTAAAAACAGAGGAGAAGTGCTCCGAGTTGACCTAGGTCAACATTCTCCCGAACCCCAATTTTGCGTCGACCTGTTCAAATTGAGCCAAGGAAGCCATACAGGGACAAGGGTAAGAATGACCAATTTGATGACAGTTGAGCAAGCCAGCAAGTCAGAGAAGTCGAGCCAAAGTTAGGTTAAACCTGAAGATATATAAGAAAGGGCATACCTTCGAACGGAAGACCAGTAAGTTGAAATGCTTTAAATGCTTAGGCTTCAGACATATGGTTATTGAGTGTTTGAATTGACGAGTCATGGTGCTCCGAGGAGATGTTGTGGACAACACCGACACGAATGAGCCCAAGAAAGAAGAAGATGTTGGAAAACCCGAAGCTAAAGAGGAATAGAAGACCTATGTTTATGTTAACTAAGGAAAAGTGACGACACTAATCTTGCGTCGAGTACTGAGTTCCTTATCGAACTCTGAGAAGGACCGAAAGAAGAATCCGATCCATACTAAATATATTGTCAAAGGCCAATTATGCACAATCATTGTAGATGGAGGGAAGTTATAATAATGTCGTTGCATAGTCCTTTGTGTAAAGGTTAAGTCATCTCCGAACCAATGCATTAGCTTCATGATAAGGGTGCTTTGCATATAATTGAACAAGTGACTGTACTATTCGGTGTTAAGAGTGTGTACATGGATGAAGTAGTGTGTGAGGTCGTCCCCATCGAAGCTTTACATCTACTGCTTAAACGACCTTGGTTGTTTGACCGACATGTTACTTACAACAAGTATAAGAATACCTATGCCTTTGTTAAGGATGGAAGGAAAATTCTGTTGTAACTTATGACCTTGTCCTAAGTAAATTAAAACCTATTGTTGAGCCTGAATTTTTCGGTTTTCTTTATATCGTTTCGTTTCCCACTTTCTGATTAATACTAAACCTTAAACCATTCGGTATTAATCCTCGACTAATGAAATTAGGAAATTTTGGTTCTTTTTTAAAAAAGTTTGGAGTTGCCACTCGACCGAAGTCAAGAAAAACAAAAATCGTAATCAATTGGGTAGATTGGCTACGATTTAGCTACCAATCTTTAATTTCAATTTGATAAAAAACTAGAAGGTTCTGAATTCAAGAGCTAACCTATTAAAACCTAATGGATACCACCATCACTTTTCCAAAATTAGTTTTTTTTTTTTCTTTTCAAATTATCCTTTTTTAATATTTTTAAGAAAAATAAAAATTAAATAAATAAAAAAAGACCTAAGTTTTTACATATTTTAACGTTAGCCCGAAAGTGCCTACGTACCTACTAATCAAGATTAAACGACTGTAGTTCTTTCCAAAAACTTTAGTATATTAGTTTATTTTAATTTCTAAAAACCGATCGAATTTACATTTTTTATCAATTTATTTTATTCAAATAAAATTTAAAGGGTCCTAATTCTTAAATGCTTTTATTTTTTACTAAAAAAATCTAAAAGTCCTATTTTTTTTTTAAGAGGTCTTTTATTAGTTTCTTTTTTAAAAAATAACTTTCTATGTGAAGAAATCCTAATAAACTTAATGCTAAAAATACCTAAGCTAATATATATATATATATATATTTACATATCAACATAAATTAGAAATTAATAAACAAAATAATAATAAAATAATTAAAAATTTAGAAAATCCGAACCTAAATTGCTTATTCGGCTATGGTGTGAACAGTGCTTATTGGGTAAAGTAGTTGCTAATGCAACAGTTGTTGACGATTAGAAGTAAATTGTAATCGACTTCGTAGGGTTGCTAGCATTGGTTACTTATGCAGCGGGACAATCGATGGGCGTGTTTGGTGAGTGATGGCAGCTGTATCGATGGAGCTTGATTGCTACTGCGTACGATCTAGTGTTGATTAGAGTTGCAGCTGTGATAGTGCAATGAGTCCTGCAGTGGAGTTTGCTATCACAATGGTAGAGCAGCATGCGTACTAGCAGTGACGATATTGATGGCTAATTAGTGTGCCAAACGTGTGCAATCGATAGTAATGTGCGCCGCGACTGCATGTGCGTCGCTAGTTAATTGTGTTCAATGAGTGAAGCGATCGGTGTATGCTACGAGTGGGTGTTCGTGGCTTGGATGTGCTGTTTGGTGCAACATGCAGGAGCATCGAATGATAGGATGCAGCAGCGTGCGTCATGCTCAGGCAAGGATGGTGTTTATTGTTAGTTGTGGGGATGAAGAAGGATAGGGATGAGTGCGAGTGAGCGGTCAATGATGTGGGGGGTTGGGTCATGCATGTCAGGTTGGTGACTGTATGTTCCAAGGTGAGAGGTGGTGTATTGCGTGTAAGTTGTTGTGCTATGTGTTCATAGCTGTAGTGTGTTACTAGTACGGTACATGTGATGATGTGTTTTTCAGCAGTGAAGTGTACTACAGTGTAGCATGCTTGATGCTGTAAAGACAATGATGGAGTGTAACAGCAGTGAGTTGTGTATGTGGATGTAGACAGGGGCTTAACGTTGGAGTTGTGTTATGGCTGCTAGTCAGAGTGCATTGGCTATGGTTTGTATTGGTGTGTAAGTGAACGGCGTTTATGGAATTGGGATTAGGCTGAATGAAATTGATTTTTTCTTTTTGGCGAGTGTGTAATTCTCCCATATTTTATGCCACGCAATCCGTATTTATAACATCTAAAAACAAATCTTTAGAATCATATAAAATCGAATCTTTTATATCGACCCAAATCTGATTTGATAAAAATCAAATGAGATTTAAATTATTTATATCGATTTAAACTCGATTTGATAAAAATCAAACTAGATTTATATCTTTTATATTGATTCAAATGCGATTTAATAAAAATTAAATTAGATTTGAATCTCACAAATTTTTATCTCATTAAATTCAAAAGATTTGATTAGATTTGAATCCCGTATGCTCAACCAATTTTCGCAAAATGAAAGAAAGAAAAATAAAACGGCACATATATACCTGGTGAGATTTGAACCAGTGACAGCAAGCTAACCTAATGTCAATTTTCTAATGCTTATTCGTTAGGCCGTTAACTTATGCCTTATCATTTAATACAATTAAATTGTACTTAAACAACGTGACTTTCTAAAGTTATTTAAACCGAGCTAGAATCAATTAACTGTAAAATAGTTTACTTTCTAAAAATCTACTTTCCTAAAAAATATTTATGATTTTTCTTTTTTTTTCCATTTTTTTGTATTTTTATCATTTATCATTTTTTATTTATTCTTTATTATTTTTTATTTTTTATTTTGAGTAAGGATCGTATTAAAAAATACAAAAATTAGAACTACAAAGGGTAGGGGGAAGGCAATAAAAAGTAGGTGTTTAAAGTTATTCCTTTTTGTACTGAAGTTTGAGTAAAACTTTACCACAAAGGCAAAAGAGGCACCATTTTTGCCTTGAGACTAACTCTGTCCTAAGAAGGACAACAATATGCTAGTCATCTTAAGGCCGGTCCATTGGGAATTTGGTGAAAAAAAGCTCGAAAAGAATAGTGGTAAGGGTAACACCCCAATGGGTTAACAAGAACCTTAAATGAATGGGTAAAGTGTTTATTGAGCTAGCTAAAACCCTCAAAAGATAGGAAAGACTTGGTTGTACCTCCTATGGGCAAACTAACTAAGGTGGGTGAAGCGCTCTTTGAGCTAGCTAAAACCCTAAAGAGATATTAAAGACTTAGTTATGCCCCTTATAAGCTGACTAACCAAGGCGGGCAAAGCGTTTCTTAAGCTGGCTAAGACCCTAAAGAGAATATTATGAACTTGGTTGTACCCCTTATGAGATAACTAAACAAGGTGGGCGAAGCACTTGTTGAGCTAGTTAAGACCCTAAAGAGATATTAGAGACTTAGTCGTACCCTCTATGGGCTAACTAACCAAAACGGGCGAAGCGTTTCTTGAATTGGCTAAGACCCTAAAAAGAATATTGAGAACTTGGCTATACCCCTTATGGGCTAACTAACTAAGGCAGACGAATCACTCCTTAAGCTAGCTAAGACCTTAAAGAGATATGAAGAAACTTGGTCATACCCCTTATAGGCTGACTAACCAAGGCAGGCGAAGCGTTCCTTGAGCTGGCTAAGACCTAAAAAGAGATATTAAAAAACTTGGCCGTGCCCCCTATGGGTTGACTAACCAAGGCGAGTGAAGCACTTCTTAAGCTGGCTAAGACCCAAGAAGAGATATTGAAAAACTTAGCCATGCCCCCTATAGGCTGACTAACCAAGGTGAGCGAAGCACTCCTTGAGTTGACTAAGACCCTAGAGAGATATTGAAAAGCTTAATTGTGCCTTCTACGGGTTGACTAACCAAGACAAGCAAAGCACCCATTGAGTTGGCTAAGACTCTAAAAAAGATATTGAAAAACTTAGTCGTGCCCTCTATAGGCTAACTAACCAAGGTGAGTGAAGCACTCCTTGAGCTGGCTAAGACCTTAGAAAGATATTAAAAAACTTAGTTATACCCCCTATAGGCTGATTAACTAAAGTGGGCAAAACGCTTCTTAAGCTGACTAAAATCCTAAAGAGATATTGAGAACTTGGCCGTACCCCCTATAGGTTAACTAATTAAGGTGGGCAAAAGCTCCTTGAGATAGCTAAGGCCCTAAAGAGATGTGGAAGACTTAGTCTTGCCCCCTATGGGATGACTAACCAAAACGGATAAAGCGCTCCTTGAACTGGCTAAAACCCTAAAAGATATTGAGAACTTGGTCATGCCCCCTATGAATTGACTAACCAAAGTGAGTAAAGCGTTCCTTGAGCTGGCTAAGGCCCTAAAGAGATGTAGAAGACTTGGTCATGCCCCCTATAGGCTGACTAACCAAGACGGGCGAAGCGCTCCTTAAGCTGGCTAAGACCGTAAAAGATATTGAGAACTTAGTCATGCCCCTTATGGGCTAACTAACTAAGGTAGGTGAAATGCTTTTTAAGCTAGCTAAGACCCTAAAAGAGAACATAAATCGGGACAACACTTTATGGCTAGCTAGAAACTATAGATTAGGACTGCGCTCTAGGAGCTAGTTGAACCCAAAAGTATAAGAATTAAGTGCCGTAGGCATTAACTACCATCCTTAAGGAGAGAATAAATGCAAATGCAATGTCTTATAAAGCTCAGAACTACTAACTTGGCTCTATCAATAGTTCCCAAACGGCAAAGTCTTTTCTTGAGCAATCCGATTAGAACTAATGATTTGACCCTTTCTTTTTCTTCCTCTTCTTCTCTTCTTCCCCACCCCCTTTTTCTTTTGGAATGAATGCATGTAATGCTATGCTTAAAAACGGACTCAAGAAGGAAACTTTAACGTATGAATCATCTTCATCTTTTGAGAAAAGATGTCGCGTCTTAAATTTCCAATCCAACTTAATCAATTTTTCCATGTAAACCTCCACCCGTAAGCGAGTTGCTACTTATATGCCACCCATTACTCTTTCTGAACATGGCCCCATCCTGAAAAATAGAAAACAAATCTTCCTTTTTTGGGAAGAGTGAACTGTAATAGAGTATTAAATATTTTTTATCAATTAACATCTTTCCAAATTAAGTGTTCATTTTTCTCATGTTTCTTGTATATAAGGTTTATTTGGATAGAGTAAGAAGTGAGGACTCTTTAGTGGAACAAGGAATGAGCGAGGAGTGTTACCTAATGTCAACGACCACTAAGGATACCAACTTTGTGTGTAGAAAATGAAAATGAGACCACAATAATATTAAGATTGTTTGCATTTCATAATCTGAGCAAAAATTCTATTGATCCTTCAAGGGTAGTGATCCTTCAACACGTCAGCATTTACTGGGTCCTTCAAGCCTAAACCATCCATTTGAGATAAAATCAAGGCTCCCCCAAGTAATACTTTCTTCACAATGTAGACAAACTTCCCTCTTGAGTCTTGTATATTAGGCAAAGTCTTCCTTGGTACCATGTCTTCCTCTTCAAAACTTCAAGCTCATACTCTCTTGTTAAAAGCCTTAGCCACTCATTGTTAGTAGCAAATGTTATGGCACAAAGCTGCTAACCTCTTCTCATCAATTAAATTCAACTACTTGATGTGCTTCTTTATCCAATCAACCTCATCTAACTAGGTTTCTGACAAGACTCTGAAAGATGGGATTTCGAATTCTACTGGTAATGCAGCCTCCATTCCATATGCTAATGAGTAGGAGGTCGGCCCCTGTTATCATTCTTTTAGAAGTTCAATAAGCTATGAGTGCAAACGGCGACATCTCGTGCCAATCTCAATTTGTGATAGCCATCTTCTTAATAATTCTTTTGATATTCTTGTTGGCCGCTTATACACCCCCATTCATCTAAGGCCGATAAGGAGTAGAATTTCTATGGATGATCTTAAACTGTCGACACAACTCTAACATCAATTTGTTGTTAAGATTTGTACCATTATTAGTAATAATAGTCGCTAGTGTACCAAACCGAGCCAATATGTCTCTCTTGATGAACTTGGCCACTACTCCTTCTATGAAACTCGAGTAGTATGAGATTTCAACCCACTTACTGAAATAATCGATAACCACCAATATGAATCAATGCCCGTTAGATGCCTTTAGAGTGATTAGGCCAATGATGTCTATTCCCCAAATAGAAAATGACCACAATACAGATAGTGTATGTAATTCTTGAGGCAGGGCATTTACTTTGTTCGCGTAGATCTGACACAAATGGCAGTGTTTCACATATTTGATGCAATCTCCTTCTATAGTCAACCAATAATATCCTAACCTCATGATCTTCTTAATGAGTATGTAAACATTCACATGGGGGCCATATACTCCCTCGTACACTTCCTTCATTAGTAACTTTGCCTCCTTCTCATTTATGCATTGTAGAAGTGCACTATCAAATGATCGTCAGTATAAAATAGACTCGCTTATCAAATACTAAGCAACTAATCTTCTTATTGTCTTCTTATCCTTCTTCTCAGCCTCCTCGGGATATGTACCGTGTTGTAAGAACATTTTGATATCATAATACCAAGGCTTTTCATTACATGAACTTTCCATTGCCAAATAGAAAGTAAGCTTTTCTTCAACTTCAATCTTAAGTATCTAAATCTCCACTCCTCCTAATATCTAAATCATGGATGCTAAGGTAGCCAGAGCATCAGCAAATTGGTTCTAAACCCTTTGTACGTACGTAAATGTAATCTTTTCAAACCTAGCTATTAGCTCATCCAAGTGGTGGTAGTAAGGTACCAATTTAGGATCTTTCATCTTATATTCACCCCAAGCCTAGCCTATTATTAAAAAAGAATCTCCATATACCTCCAATTCTCGTATCTCCTTAAACAATGCCATTTTAGGTCCTAAAATACATGCCTCATATTCTGCAATATTGTTAGTATATGGGAAAGCAAGTCTTATAACCATCGAGAATTATGTACCTTTAGGGGACATTAGAATTGCCCCAATTCAACATCCAAATACATTAATTGCTTTGTCAAAGAACATTTTCCAACCTAAAGGTTTCTCAATTGTTTCACTATTAGAACTGTTTTCTACCGTCAGGATATTTTCATCAGGAAACTCGACTCATGCTTCTTGAAGGGTATCTTCAAGGGGACTTTTTGCTAATTGATCTACCAAGGCCTGCCCTTTGACTAAACTTTAGATCACATACTTGATGTCAAATTTTGATGACAACATTTGCCACTTCTAAATTCTACCGATGAGGGCCGGTTTTTCTGCTAAATACTTCAAAGGGTCATGTAGTGTAATCAACTCGATTAAGTAGTAAGATATATATTGTTTGAGTCAATGCATGAACCAAACCAATGTACAACCGATTCTTTTAGTTTTTGAGTATTTCTGCTCTCCTTCTGTGAATTTCTTACTCAAATAATAAATGGCTCGCTCCTTCCCTTCTTCATCCTTCTGACTAAGCGTAGACCCCATAAATTCAAACAATATGGTTAGGTATTAGAATAATGGTTTCCCAGGTTTAGGAGTTACCAACATTGGAGGATTCATTAGGTATTCTTTAATTATTGTGAAAGCTTCTTTGCATTCCTCATCCCAATTGACCTTGGCATTCTTTTTCAATAGCTTGAACTGAAGGCGACATTTGTCTGTTAGTTGAGATATAAATCAAGCTATATAATTTAAACAACCCAACAACCCTCTTGCTTCCTTAGGTATGCATGAAGGAGGCATGTCAATTATTGCCTTGGCTTTGTCAAGATCAACTCCGATGCCTCTTTGGATAATTAGGAAGCCCAATAATTTTCCTAACTTCACTCCAAAAGTAAACTTCTCCGGATTCAACTTCAGCTAGAACTTCCTTAATCTGTTGAATAACTTCCTCAAACTTTCTAAGTTATCTTTCCCTTCCCTAGATTTCGCAATCATATCATCAACATACAATTCTATCTCTTTGTACATCATATCACGAAAGATCAAAACCATTGCCTTCTAGTACGTTGCCCCAGCATTCTTCAACCTAAAGGGCATCACCTTATAGCAAAACATGCCCCAAGTTGTAACGAAAGTCGTCTTAGTCTTATATACCCGAATTTGATTGTATGCAGAAAAACCATTTATGAATGAGAATAGGTGATTCCCGGTTGTGTTACATCAATGTATAGCAATGGAAAGTTGTCTTTAGGCGTTGCCTGTTTGAGATCTTGAAAGTCTACGCACACTCTAGCCTTTCCATTCTTTTTCATTATCGGAACAATATTAGCTACCCATTTCAAGTAATCAGATACCTCAATGAATCTAACTTCAAGCAATTTCTTAACCTCTTCCTTAATTTTCAACAAGACGTCAGGTCGAAATCTTCTTAACTTTTGCTTTTTAGGCTTGGTATCTTCTTGTGTAGGTAAACGATGGACCACAATTGACGGGTCTAACCCTAGCATATCCTCATACGACCAAGCGAACACGTCTTGATATTCAGCCAACAACGTAATCATTTTTATTTTTTGTTTCTCTTTTAAACTCCCTTCAATCTTTAGATTCTTAAGATTATCTTTATCCCCCATATTGACTGTTTCAATCAATTCATTAATAGTGATTCTACTTAGTTCATGTTTTTGCCATTCCTCTTATATATCATTGTAGTCATCGACATCGCTCTTAACATTAACCTAGTAGAGTCGAAAGTGATATCAATATTCTCATTTTCTACTTGCACAAGGTATTCTTGGCTTTCGCTCGATTCATTGGATCTAAGCAAAGTGCATAAAGAAAAGTGTATGTAAGCAAAAGAAAACACAACAAAGGAAAGAAACTAACTAATATTTTATTGAATGAATGGAGGTGAATCACAAATGAGACAAGGAATTAACTAGTATTTTTTGAACGAACGATTCAACAATACATTTGGAATGACAACTATTGAAAATAAAAATTCAAGAAATACTAACTAAGGGTTACCCTTTACCCTAAGGAAGAACTGTTGCCTTTCACTAGGATGGAGAACCATATTCACATGGTGCTGAGACTTCTGCGATGAACTTGTTGATCTTTCATTGGTAGATTCCAAGGCTTGAATCTCTACCCATATGAAAGATCTTGGGATGTTTATGACCTGGAATTGAATAGAGAAGTGTTGAGGGCCAATACTCACAAGTAAGTCTATCTCTCTTATAATTTCTCTTCTAGAACCGTCAAAGGCCCTAACTGTAGTGGAAGAAGGCTTAACTGCAGTCATGTCAATACTTAGCAAATCTAGGGTGGCAAGTGGACTGATGTTTAGCAATGATCCATTGTCAATGACTACTCTAGTAATTATTATATCATTACTCCTTACCATAATAAAGAGTAGTTTCATGTGCTTATTCCCTTCTTTGCCTAACTCTTCTGTTGAAAAAGAAATTTGGTCCATAGTAAGAATGGAATTAATAACTAATCCTGTCTTCTCAATTAGGATTTCATAAGGGACCTTGACCTCCTTTAAAGTGCAAAACAAAGCTTCTCTATGTGGTTCGGATGTGATCAACAAGCTCATTAATGATATCTATACTAGAGTCTTACTAAGTTGTTCCATGATTTTGTACTCACTTGACTTGATCATCTTGGTAAAAGCTGATAGCCATTCAATGTGTTCGACAATCATTTTATTAGTCGCCTCCTCCGGTAGACTCTTCCTTTCATGCTCTTCTCTTGGGTGGTAAATCCTTCTCAATTGAGTAATTCCCCCTACTAGAGAACCTGACTTCTCCTGATTTACCACCTAATAATTAAATGGGGCAGCCTTGTAACTTTTTGGTGCTACCAGTATGTGAAAAGTGTACCTCTTTACTTTTAGAGCCCACTCGCTCGTACAGAACTCAAAAACCTTAAGCTTATTATCTAAATGTTGATGGTAAAGTCATCAAAAATCATACCAATAATTGGCCCATGGTTAGGTAGGGGATTATTATTAACATTCAAAGCTAAGGCTTCTACAAAGTCTAATTGCACTGTCCCTTAGTCTATCAAGTCTGGAATTATGTTCCTCAATCTCCAGCATGAATCAATTGAGTACCCTACTTACTTACAATGATATTTACACTTATCATAAGGTCAAAGATTCTCAACTTGTATTGGTCACTATGAAGATTGTACCATATCAAATTATCTTTTCGCAACTTCTCGAAAACTTGACTAAAGGGAACCAGTATCTTGGTAAACTATCTAGGAGCCTTGTTAACCTAAAGTTGATCTCTAAACTGTTGTTGAGTTGAAGGTAGATTTGTCCTAAAAGCAACATGAGCATTTGGTTTGATGTTTGAACTTACCACACTAACCGTGGATTATTTAGGCATGCTAACGGCTAGTCTAGGAATAGAACATGAAGCAACTGGCTTTTATCTGATGGCTCTTGAAGCTTACAAGAAGAGATGGTGCTTGAAGCTTACAAGAAGAGATGGCGCTTTCAACCCTACATCTTGTTGCCACTAATTCAGCGAAGCTGGACAAGGCTTGCCCAATGAGATGGGAGAAATAGGATCTTTCCGAAGTATTAATGAGAGCCAATGTGAGCTCTTTCTTAATAGTAAGAGTAGATATTTTCGCAACTATAGACCTCCATCTTTGAGCATACTCCTTAAATGATTCGTTGTTCATCTTCCACAGGGCAACTAAATCCATCCTAGTCGGAGCTACTTCCATGTTGAACTTATATTGCTTATAAAATGTCCTAACAAATTTCTCCCATGTATTTATTTGGTTTAGGTCGAGCTGGGCGTACTAAGTTAGGGTCAGTCCCATCAAACTATACTGGAACACCTGCACCATGACTGAATTATATTGAACATATTTACCCATCTTCCTTATGTACAACCCGGTATGAAGCTTAGGGCAACTCGTTCCGTTATAATTTTCAAACTCAAGTACCTTAAACTTCTCAAGGTAGGCTTCTATGTCATATGTAGAAAACTCGATGATCCCCGCCTGTTCCATCATATCCCATAAGTGCCTTCATCTTCTCAGTTATTTACTGGGTCAGTTTCCTTTCCAGTTCCTTCAAACTGTCTATCTAAGCCTTGAGTTAGCCGATCTTAGGACCACATATGTATCGGGTTTAAATGTCGAGTTGGCTTTCAAATAAACTCCTTTTGACTCAAATGGATCCTTCGGATAATCATGCTCTACTTTAGGTGCCTTAGTGTTCTTCCCGTAATAAGCCTTGGAACTTTCCTCATTAGCTGGTGTTGTAGCTCAAAGTAAAATGATGTTGTCTATTAGGAAGCTCATTTTTTCTGCCATCTTTTCCATAGCCCTTTCTATGGAATAAAACCTTAACTCAAAGGGATCATTGATCTTGGGCTCTTTGTCATCTCCTTGAGTGGTGGCCATCTTGGTCTGGAAGCACATTCTAATCAGACTTCTTTGAAAAACTTAATGTTTGGGAGCTGTCTTAAAATCTACTGAATTTGAAAGCTCAATAAAAATTAGCACACATTACATTTTTCTAAAGAAAAGTCATTAAATATACAAATATAGGATGTATGGCACATGAATGCAATGAAAATTAAGAACTAATAAGAGACATTTGATGTGGCAAAACCTAACTAATTTTTATTAATCTTTGCAATTGTGAAGCTTTACATCACTTATTTCGTTCGAAAAAGAATTCTAAAGAAAGAAAACAAAAAAAATCTAAATTATAATCTTCTTATGGCTAGTGAGCTCATCTTAAGTCTTTTTCCTCTTTCAAATTTTAGGAGCCTCTTCTCCCTTGCCCTTAATCTTTTTCAACTGTGCTTCTAATGCCTTTATCTTCTGATGATATTCCTCATAACAGGTTTTTAACTCCTACTCTCTTTCACTTGCTTTCTCAAGTTCAGCTTCAACTTAGACTTTTTCCTTCTCCTTTATCTCTTCCATATCTTTTAGCTTCTTCAGTTGGCAATAAAGAAGTCCTTTGGTTGTTTGACTTCTACCTACTATCCCCATAGTGGTAGGGGTAGTCTTCCTTACACACCAAAGAGCTCAGATGCTTAGAAGCTTTGCCACTTTATCAGCCACCAACATGCTAGGGTTATGAAAGTCCAGTGAGACGGCTTCTAATGATGGCCTAGGAATCATGTCTTCAATGAGTCCATTGGTTAGGACGTATCCAAGATAGAGGTTAAAGTCGATCGGAGGCACTACCTTGAAATCTTCACATTCTCTTATCATTTTGTTGATTGCAAACCACTTGGGCATCCACAGTAGTTCTTCGGTTGTCATACTTTGAAAATATTAGAGCCAGTAATAGGTAGTTATGTCTTTAAGCAACTCAATTCTTTCTTCAAAAGACTTGATAAGATCATATCGCTAAGTGAAATCAACTTGATTAAAATCAAGTTGGTAACTTCTCATGTAGCTGATGAACCAAACTATAAGTAGAATTGTATTGGCCTTCAGATCTCCCCGTTTCTTCTTTTAAAGATGATTTAGTGACTGGATTTGTTTAGCCAAGTGGACCCGACGTCTATCATCAGGGAACAAAATAGTATTGAAAACCACTAAGATAAAAGCATTAACTCGGTGCTAGTGTTAGGCTTTCAAGTTTGCACAAAAAACATCTCGTTTATCTCTATGTTTTGGCTCGATAGAAAACCAATCCATGATGTCCTCCATTTGAATGGTCTTCCCTTAAGTTAAAACCCGATTTATCTCAGTCTTTCTAATTCCTAACAACTTATTGAAGATCTTTGGTGCAGCTGCTTCTAAATTCAGGACATAGGTATTATCTGTGATAGCAGGGGCCCACAACAATTAGGCGTACTCTTCCAAGGTTGGGCTTAGCTAATATGGGTCCAAACAAAAACTAACAAATTCAAGCTCCCATAGATGAACTAAGACTCACACCAAAGTAATGTTCACAAGGACCTTTTGCAAGGAAAGGATAGGCTCAATCCTGTTCTTGATAAACTCTTGCCTATTTGGGTTGAAAATTCGGAACCACATGTAGAGTAATCTTTTAGGCCAATGGGCTGGGTAGATATGGATCTCTTCAAAGGCCCCTTAACTTGATCTAGCCATACTTATCTAAAGGGAAAAAAAAATCAAAATCAAAATCAAAATTACAATCACAATCTATCATAAACCTTACACAGAATTATTACAAGTTATTTATAAGGAAATATTACAACGGGACTATATAATGTAATATAACTTCACAACTGTCCTTATCTGTTTAGGTCTGCTACATCATGAATTCTTGTAATTTAAAAAAAAAAAAAAGGTTTTCATGCATGAAAAGAATAGGTTTTAAAGGTCCTCAAGTTCTGCGACCACTGTGTTTTTTAAAGTAACAGTTCTATAGTCACACCTGAACTTAAGTGGGATAGCTTAATTAGCTCTAGAAGGTGGTTGCCCTACAATATCCAAAGCTTACGCAATAGGCCTCATCTTAAAGTCCTAAGACAGCCTAGTTCTGATCTTATCTGCCATGCATTTATAAGGCAAAAAATAAAATGAAATAAAGAATCCCCAAACAACCCCCTTAAATAGATTGTAACAAAAAATGTTGGTACAAAAAGAAATAAAATAAATAAATAAATATATAAAATAATAGACTTAAGTGTTCTTTTTTTATTTTGATTATTTTATTTCATTTTATTGAAAAATAATCTTAATTTTGGTAAATTCTAGTGGCTAGCCTTCTCGATGATCCCCAATAGAGTCGGTAAATTGTTGAGCCTGATTTTTTCGGTTTTCTTTATTTCATTTCATTTCTCACTTTCCGATTAATACTAAACCCTAACACATTGAGTATTAATCTTCAACTAGAGAAATTGGCAAAATCATAATCATATTCAATTGGGTAAATTGACTATGATTTAGCTACTAGTTTTTTATTTTAATTTGATAAAAAAAAAAACAAAGGGTTCTGAATTCGAGAACTAACTTACTAAACCTTCACAGGTACCACTATCACTTTTTTAAAATTAGGCTTATTTTTTTCCAAATTATCCTTTTTTAAATATTTTTAAGAAAAATAAAAATAAAATATATAAAAAAGCCTAAATTTCTATATATTTTAATATCGCTCTGAAGGTGCCTATGTACCTGCTAGATGGGATTATACTATTGTAATTCTTTTCGGAAACTTTAATGTGTTAGTTTATTTTAATTTCTAAAAATTGGCCAACTTTACATTTTTTATCAATTTAATTTATTCAAATAAAATTTAAAGGATCCTAATTCTTGAATGCTTTTATTTTTTTATTAAAAAAATCTCTAAAAGTTTTATATATTTTTGAAAAGAGTCCTTTATTAATTTTTATTTTTTAAAAAATAACTTTCTATTTGAGGAAATCCTAAAAAACTTAATACTAAAAACACCTAAGATAATATATATATATATATATATATATATATATATATACATATCAACATAAATTAGAAATTAATGAACAAAATAATAATATAATAATATTAAAAAATAAGAAAATCCAAACCCGAATTGCTTGTTCAGCTGTGGCGTGAACGGTGCTCGTTAGGTGAGTAACTGTTCATGCGATCGCTGTTGGCAATCAACAATGGATTGTAATCGGCATCGTAGGGCTACTAGCGTTGGTTGCTACTGTAGCGAGGCGATCGATGGGCGTGTTTGGTGAGTAATGGCTATTGTATCGATGGAGCTTGATTGCTACTGCGGATGGTTGAATGCTGATTGGAGTTGCAACTATAATAGTGAGATGAGTCTTGCAGTAAAGTTTGTTGTTGTGATGGTGGAGCGGTGTATGTGCTAACAGTGATGGTATTGATGGCTGATTAGTGTGCCAAACATATGCAGTAGGCAGTAGGGTGCGTCGTTAATTAATTGTACTCAACGAGTGAAGTGGTTAGTATATGCTGCGAGTGGGTGTTCATGGCTCGGACATGTTGTTTAGTGCAGCGTTCGTGAGCATCGAGTGATAGGATGCTGCAGCGTACGTCTTCTTCAGGCGAGGATGGTGTTTATTGTTCACCGTGGGGATGAAGAAGGACGGGGATGAGTGCGAGTAGGAGGTCGATGTTGTGGGGGGTTAGGTCTCGCACGTCAAGTTAGTGACTGTATATTCGAGGGTAGGAGGTAGCGTGTTGCGTATGAATTGTCATGCCGCGTATTCATGGCTGCAATGCATTATTGGTGCAGTACGTATGATGAAGTGTTGTTCAGCAATAAAGTGTGCGGAAATGTAGCGTGCTTGGTGCTGTGAAGATAGCAATGAAGTGCAATAGTGGTGAGGTGTATGTGTTACTGTTTGGCAACACTATTTGCTGCTGCAAAAGTTTGTTATTTATCAAACCATGAGTCTCTAAAGCATCTAGGGAGCCAAAATAAGCTTTCGAAAAGATAAGCCAAGCGGTTGGAGTTTATGAAAGGGTTCTTGTACGTCATTTGGCACAATAAGGGAAGCGCAAATGTGGTCGTCAATGCTCTGTTACGACGACAAACCTTGTTGACCACTTTACAGTACGCTCATGATCCTCATTTTGGCTCTATCTTAGAACAATGCAAGGATGGAATTGTTGTTAAGGGGTATTATCTTAAGGAAAGTTATCTATTCAAGGCCTAAAGGCTGTGCATCTATTGATCAAGGAAGCTCATAGCAACGAATTATCAAGTCACTTTGGGAAAACCAAGATTACTAATCTGTTGAAGGAGAACTTTTACTGGCTAGGTTTGACCAAGGGTGTCCATAACGTAGTTAATAGTTGTGAAGTGTGCAAGCAAGCTAAAGGAAAGAGAGAACCCCATGGAGAATACATGCCACTACCAACACCAACCTTACCTTAGGCCAATCTTAGCATGGACTTTATCCTAGGGTTGCCCCAGACATTAAGAGGCAAAGATTCTATCTTTCTTATAGTAGACCGCTTCAGCAAGATGGCACACTTCATTTCGTGCCATTAAACTAACGATACTTTATACATTGCTAATTTGTTTTTGCAAAACATTATCCAATTACATAGGGTACTAAAGACTATTGTCTAAGATTAGGACACAAAATTTTTAAGCTATTTTTGGAAGACTCTTTGGAAAAGACTTAGAACCAAACTTATATTTAGCTCCAATAGCCACCCTTAAACTGATGGCCAGATTGAAGTGGTAAATAAGACGCTAAGCAATTTATTCAAAGTTATCATGGGAAAGAACTTAAGGGATTGGGATCTGTGCCTACTAGTTGTGGAGTTAGCATATAACCAAACTGTCCATAGCATTACTGGGAAAACCTCATTCGAGGTCATCTATGGCCTTAACCCCCATATTCCCCTAAATATGATCGATGCCCCAGCAACTATTAAAGAGATTTAATCTAGAGTTGACTAAGCCCAAGAACTGTATGAACTACAATAGTCTATAATCAAGGAGATCACCAAATTCAATCAGAAATAGCACAAACTTGGTCAACGAGGCTACCAAACTGTTTCCTTCCACCTAGAAGACTTGATATGGATATACCTCAGCGGAGAACGATTCCCACACTTAAGACAGAACAAATTATCTCCTCAAGCTGATGGTCCATTCAAAATCCTAAAAAAGATCAACCACAAAGCTTATCAGATTGAGTCACTTGATGACTACAGTGTTTGTTCCACCTTCAATGTATTCAATCTAATCCTTCACCAACTAACAAAAGAAGATCTCATGCACGCCCCAGAAGAAAAAGTTGAAACCCCTCTAGATTTGAGGGCAAATCTTTTGGACTCCCAAGTAAATGATAGGAATCAGACCCCTGGACCAATCACTCACTATTGAACTAGAGGACTCCAAGGATTCAAGCAAAGAATACTAGCTCGAAACCAAAGCCAAGATAGGGATTCCTATATTGAACTGATCTCCTACTGACCTATCTATCAAATCCTCACATGTCTCAAACATGCACCTTCCCAACAACGAAGTCTTATTCTAGAAGATAGCCTAAGACTAGCTGAGCCGAGCTCCCTAACCGACCATAAGTGTTTGACTCCAATTCAACTGACTTCTTTATCGGATTGATTGGCTTCTGACCTAATACAAATCAAGTTAGCCCCCGACTGCAAATGTTATTCTACTTTCGCCTACCTTGTATCATATTCCTAATGTCCAATCACCAAGCAACACATGTCTTCTGACATAATATTCCAAAATGATTCTTTCTTTTCCGTACTGAATATTCTTTACCCCTTTTATGTAACTTAATTGTATAATACCCTTTAGTCTTTTCATACATATAAGGTAACTATAATGGATGGGTATATAAACCCCCACTTTCTTGTATGTAAACAATTAACTAATTAATACAAAATTATTCACGTCAAGTAACCTTAATATTCTCATTATCATTCAACTCTTATCTATTTCCTTTAGTAAAGAGTAGTGACAAGTGACCCTTCAGTTTGGACCGGTGTGTCATATCCGGAGAATTGTAGGCCGAATAGAATCGAGTGGTGTATCATATCCATTTGATAACTGTCTGGACTTTGCTAACTTTTTCCCTGTTTGTTTCAGTTTGCTTCGTTGTAGTGCTTCTCTGTGTATCCAACCTCGGAGACGCATCAATTTATAACCCTTTTGAAAGTAAGAATATCCAATAAAAATGCATTTGAGAGCTTTTGATTCTAGTTTGTCTCTTGTTGTAGAGTTATCAAAAGCATAAACAATGCACCCAAAAACCCTTAGTGGCAAGGAATTGAACAAGTGTGTATGTAGGAAAACTTTAAGGAAGGTTTTAAGAGAAGTTTTATAATTGAGAATTTTTTAAGGGAGTCTGTTAATGAGATATGCTAATGTTAGAATAGCTTCTCTCCAAAAATAATAAGGAACATAATTGGTTATCATTAATGAAAGAGCTGTTTCAAGTAAGTGACAATTTTTCCTCTTAGCTACTCCATTATGTTGAGGAGTATAAGCACAAGAGCTTTGGTAGATTATTCCATGTTCACTTAGTTAATTTTCAAACTCTCTCGAAAAATATTCCTTCCCATCATCCATTCTAATAATTTTGACTTTGGCTTAAAAAACATTGGAAACAAGTCGATGGAATTTTTTGAATGCACAACATGCTTCTGATTTCTCTTTTAAAAGATATACCCAACACATTTTTGAATGATCATCGATAAAAGTTATAAACCATTTATAATGAAATAACGTAGTGACTCTAGAAGGACCCCTGTATCATTATGAATCAAGTAAAATGGTTTGGAAGCTTGATAAGAATGAGTTGGATGAGGCTTTCTAGTAGACATTACATAATGTTCACAATGCAAATTGGAAATATCTTTATTCAAGAACAATTTCAAATACAATCAAGACGTATAATCAAAATTAGGGTAACCAAGACGCTAGTGCCACAACATAATTTTGCTTTTATTCTTAGTGGACATAAGAGAGACATAGACCCAACTTCACTAACAAAACAATATAGCTCATTAACCACTTTAGTATTGCCAATCATCCTCCTTTAAGATTGGTCTTGAAAAACACAATAAGAAGGAGAAAATGTTATTTTACAGGTTACGTCTATAGCCAATTTGCTAACAGACAACAAGTTATACCGAAAATCGAGAATGAATAATATCTCATTCAAACATAAATCCCCAATTTTAACATATTTTCCTCTAGAGAAAACATACTCCCCATTAGCTACTTGGATCATATGAACACCAGGTGTAAATTCTTTAAAATTGTATAATGAATTACACATATGATCCATAACCCCAATATGGATAATCCAAATATTATGTTTATCATTCTTAAAGGAAGACAAATAAGTACCTATCTATGATGTTGTCGTTGCCATAGGCATCGCCTCATCTCCTTTTTTCCTTTTCATTGTATACTTATGACTTTACAAGCAGTTTTTCAAAGTAGCAATTTCACTAGGTGTTAAAGTAATACCTTTGTCCACATAGTTGTTAAAATCATGAGTTAAAAATATTTTTCTATGAGTTTATGATTTTATAATATTTTTCTTAATTAAAATGAATACAAAATCATTTATATGCAAACTTTTGGTGAAATTATGAACTTTCATATACGATTCTACAAGTTTACGATCCTATGTAATTCCACTTGTTTTGTATTATTCCTTATGTGTATTCAAATTAATAGTAAAATCATGATTTTGACAACCATATCCGTCCAGCTATTCAACACTTGTAACTTTAGCTACTTGCACAAGACGTGTTGTCCACTTTTTTCTATCTTAACTTTGTTGCCTTTCCATTAAGCCTTCAGCAGTTATCACATATGTGATAGAATTTTTTGCAAAAATCACACCAAGGTATGCCACATGGCCTTTCCTTCTTTGCTATCAACGTTGAATTTGGAAGACTCTAATCTTAACTTGTCGTAGTCATCACTCTATGCTTGGTTGCCTCCCTTCGCACCTCAGCAAAGGCTTCCTTGAGGTCTGGAAATGGCTTCTATCCCAATAATCAACCTCTTACTTCATCTAAATCAGCATTTAACCCTTGTAACAAATCAAACACTCTATCCTTCTCAAGCATTTTCACAAATTTCATGCCATCTTCAAAACATGTCCAATTCGTATCATAGAACAAATCTATCTCCCGCTACAACTCCATCGGATTGTTGTAACATTCAGTTACAGTAGAATTTCTTTAAGTTGTATACCTGAGTTTTTACTAGAGTTCAAAACATTGGGATGTATTACTTATGTCCAAATACATTTCTTAGGCCAAATCCTAAATTTCTTTCGCGATATTGCAATACAAGTAGAGTCTACCTATTTTAGGCTCCATAGAATTCACCAACCATGCCATTATCATAGCATTTTTAGCCTCTTAAGTACCAATGCAGCCTTGCAAGTTCCTGAAAGATATCACATTTTTCATTTTCCACGAATGACTAGTTTGACGACCGATACCATTCATGGAAGTCTGTAACATTCAATTTGTGTTGAGTGATATGGAGTGAATTATCACTCATTGGAATACCGGTCCTCGACAAACTAAGGTTTAGATTTAATATATGCGGATCACTTTCATGAAGAGTTCCAAATCGAAGCTTGGAACTAGCTGTTTTTGTTGAATCTAATCGAGCGTCACTCATGATTCTTCAAGTGATCTATATTGAATGGGGCCTCACTTTGATGGCATGAAGAATTTTGGTGATGTGCCAATATATACAAGACTGAGATTTGTATATGATAAGTCTAAATCTTTTAGGATACAAAACATATCTCTCAACTAAATTAATGGATAATCCTTATCTTATGTTCCTAAATATAAGACTTATCACATACTCCAAAAGAAAACAGAAAAAAAGAAAAAAGAAAACAAACGGCTAGTAATCAGCCAAAAAAAATAATGCGACCAAATTATTCGTGATCATTGTAAAGGGGGAAGTGGATTAGGTCTTTGTCAAACAGTTTTAGTCTGCAATCGCATATCGTGTTTTCCCGCATGCTCCTCTTGGTTTGCTGCTGAATAATGAGTTGGAATAAGGATTGTTAGCATAGTTCTTCATCACTTAACTTTAGTCCTGTGTCTGATGGGAATCAAATGTACAACTGGATTTTCCTTCGGGCATTCATGGATTTGGTCTGTTCTCTGAGGGACCTCTTGTCATTTCTTGTCATCCAATACTTGTACTGAGCTCCACTAGAAATCACGAGAAAATGAGAAGTTTGTTAGATCCGCAATGTTCATCGCTGTGTATCTAGACAAGATACTTCGCTGTGCTAGTCTCTCGCGCAATGGAGTTTTAACACCAGTACCTTTCTATGCGAGTATGAAAACAGAATCATACTACCAAGAAGGAAACTGAAATTCCCATTTTCTAATGGAAGGATGGGGTTCGATCTGATTTGTGCTTCCTAAAGCGAATTTTTCATAAATGAGTAGTATTGTGCAAGTAATAATGAGGAATCGTGTTGCATTTGCTTGTTGAGTGTGACTTGAATTATTTGCCAGCTGACTTCTTTTAACGATATGCGATTCAGAAGAATGAGGCCTGTAATACGAAATTGTCCTGATTTCTTAAACGGATGCGATCATGCTATTTTGTCCAACTTTTGATATATGTTATGTTATTCCTTTCTTGGTTGCTCTGGGTGCTTTTCTTTTTTACTTGGTTCAAGGGTAAGGATGCCACCGAGGAGGTTCTGCAACAGGTTCTACAAAACCCGAACCCGACCCAGTATCCAATCTTACAGGTTTTTAGCTTGGTTTTGTAAAACCAATTATAAACCAAATCTGACCCAACCCATTAGTGTTGAAAAAAAATTATAATAATAAAAAAAGTTTTGATTTTTGAGTATACACAAAAAAAAATAAAATAAATTATGTATGATTATTCAAAACCAAACAAACTTCTTCTTACTTTAAATTAATACACGATTAATAAAAATGAGATAGATGAGGATTGAAAAACGTGATTATCTTTTTAAAAGAGAAAGTAAAAACCAGAAAAAAGAATTATAAAAAGTAAATTTATGAGAGAGAGAGATGAGACTACGGTTTTTTTCTTTTTGAAAAGATAAAGTATGAAATCATGCTTTTGTTAATTATTATATTTTATTATTTATAATTAATATTAAATTATTAATATTATATATATATATATTACTTTTAATCGAGTTCAGATTTATCATTAGTCTTTTTTTTTAAATTTTAAAATTCAGATGCCAAACCTTATAGACTTTGAAATCTTATAGAATCAAATACTATCAAGTTTTTAGCGACTTAGATGGATGAAAAATTTTATAATGTTGCACCCGATGGGATCCTGCAATGCAATGTTGTCAAGAGCCAAACCAAGTTAATATGTCCTGTAGATTTTTTGTTTTCTAATTTATCCGGGCATGGTACGATTCTGTCCTGAAGTGAGCAGGGAGCCTTTGTCTTTTCTGCTCTTCACTCATTATATATAATATATATGATAACAGAAAGTTATCTTCCTCGATGTTTGACATCACCAGTCAGAACGCTACATGTGCGTTTTTTTTAACACCTGAATTTAAACATTGCTAAACACGTTATTCGATTCAACCTTTTACTTATGAGCATCAATAACCTTCGTTAACTTTCTTCACTTTCATCATTACATGAGTACATTCTAATATTCGTGAGGCAGTGAAGAAAGGGTATATCTTCATCCATATAAGGGTGCATTAAAAACACAAAAATATAAGAGGCAAATTGAGAATTATATGATTAATAAAATTTGAACCACTTACTCTTGCTATTATACTGATCGAATGATAAAATCTAAAAAATATTATTGGTTAATTTTAAATACTTAGACAAAATTTTTTATCTTCTATCACTATTCTTAAGAAAAAAAAATTAAAGAATATCGAAATAGACAATAATATAATATTTATTAATATTAAAATTGAATCGAGTATGGTGTTTAATGATATTGAAATAATAGTAGTATACTAACGATATAAAAAGTAAAAGTTTTATTAAGTATGATATTTGAATATGTTAAAATGTTTTACTAAGTGTGATATTTGAATATGTTAAAAGTTAAGTGATGCATGCTAAAAATAGATTCAAAGATATGAACTAATTGAGGATCACTCTGACCTTGGATGCATAAATCACAAACCTGAATGAATGGCTACGAGGTAGGAAATTTCATCAGTGGGTTTTTTTTTTATCTGAAAGCTTCCCACTGTCTCCTTATCCCCAAAGCGTTTTATGTCATGCTTGCTGAATTATAAAATCACACAACAACCAAAAGCTATAGCATCAAGACCTAGAAAATATTATTTATGGAATAAGGCAATAAGAGAAACTTCCATATTTGTGGTGATATAGAGGGGAGACATATTAAGAAAAAGGAATGTGGCATGAATATTAAGTCCGAGCCATTGGTGGTAACCCCACAAACTAGTGTTTTCCACCTATTGTGCCACTGCCATGTAAGACTTTCTGTTCACTCACTCCTAAGTACTCCCTGTATAAAAAAGGCCCTTTTGATGAGTGAGTCTCTCTCTCTCTCAGCTTGTGGCTTGTCATTTCGCCAATGCTGGGAGGAAATTTGCGCCGTGGACCCTGGCTTCACGAAGAGGATTCGGTATTAACCGATTTTGTCAATGTTTTAGGCGAGCGAAGATGGGATTACATCGCGAAAGTATCAGGTACATCATCGATTGCTTTTTTTGTGCTTAAATGGTGAAGACAAGATTTTCTTTACGTGGTATATTGCCAGCCAGGTTTGAATTTTATTATATCTGATGTGGTTTTGCATTCGTTGGTTGACTAGTTTGATGTGTTTACAGGTCTAAGGAGGAGTGGGAAGAGTTGTAGATTGAGATGGAAGAACTATCTCCGGCCGAACCTCAAGCATGGTGACATTAGTGCTGAAGAGGAGAGAATCATTGCTCAACTCCATGAACAATGGGGCAACAGGTAAATGCTCTCTAAGCTTTTACTGTCAGATGGTCCTATTTCCAAATGCCTTGTATGGAAAGATGTACATGTAAAATGATGGATATCAGAGAGTTGATTTTTTTTTTTTTTTTTTTCTCTAATACCCTTGCAGGTGGTCTAAGATTGCTAAAAATTTGCCAGGACGAACGGATAATGAAATAAAAAACTACTGGAAAACTTACTTGAGGAAGAGAGCGAGAGATAAAGCAGAAGGTATAGTTACACTTTGATCTTCTTTCAAGTTGTAAACCTAGGGAAAAAAAAAAAAAGGAATTTTTTTTAAGATATTAGCATTTCTAGAAAGAAACACGGGTTTACATTTAGATTCGGATTTCATATATGTTAAAAAGCTAAAATGGAAGATGCACCTATTTGAACGTACGATTAGTTGAACCTACTTTCTTTATGAGGCTATCTTCCAGCGGAGAAATTTCAGCCTGGAGACGGCAACGACGCCGACGACGAACGTGCTCATAAATGCATATCTGATGGCCACGCTTCTCCTGTTATGGATGGCTCAAAGTGTACGAGTAGTTCCTTGAACACTGTCAGCTCAAGCTATTCATGCTTGAATTCTCCATACGAAATGCGCATATTCGACTGGTTCGCGGAGTTATCGAATGACAAGGCTGAAATGAGATGTAAAGATTGTAACAATCCGTTAGGCACGTGTATTTGTTATCTCGAATGCTATTCAGGATATGAACAGTGTTGTATCTGGGGTGGTTCTGGCTCTATCTGGGACTGGAAAACGAGTTGACAGAAACCTTTGATAGCGTCATTTCCTCAGTGTCCTTGATGTATATGGTACTCACTGCTCATTATAAGCTTAAGCTTGGGGCATACTCCTTTTTCATGTGTCTGATGAATGAACCATCTCGTCCATCTGCTGGCATCCACAACCTCACTTAATGATGCTGGATGAGAATTTTTATCGCACAACAGACACAAAACAACAGATAACAATGGGATACTAGGAAAAAAGAGAAAGAGCAGATATTTCACGTGGAAAAAATGAAAAAAAAAAAAAAAAAAAATTCATGACGAAAGAAATGGTTATCCCAGTGGACCAACCAAGAGGCTTGATCGATCACCACATTGGCCTAGTAAATGCCAGTCAACCACTTGTCCCGTCCTAAAACCATAAACATGAGCAATCTGGCTACATATTCATATCGTATTACAAGCAGGATAAGATTCGAAACAACTAAAATATTCATAAATCACAAATATTCCACAATTATTCAAAATCCTACAAATTATTCCGAAATTTCAATGTTTTACATCTCCACAATTTTCAAATAGTTAAAAACTAATGTAAGTAAATAACTATAACTGTCCAAAATAAATAAATAAATAAATAACTATAACAATATATTTTATGGCCTATCTCAATACACTGACGTCAATGCAGAATCTTTTAGATATTATTTAACTAAGCAAAATTTTTAGGGTTAAACTGGACAAAATATATTGTCCAATGTTTACTTTACAATTTAAATTTTGTCTCTAAACAAAAAAGCGCTTAGAGAATTGAATGAAATACTTAAAATTTATTCCATCTAAAATATGGTATAGAAATTAAATAAATATTAAGTAATACTAAAGATATATATATTAGAAAATCTTTAAAATTTGTACTTTTAAATAATATGAAAATATTATTAAATAAATATTAGATAATATTAAGAGTATAAATGTTAAAATATAATATTGAATGCAATACTTATGTATATCAAACAAAAAGACATCATAAAAATCTATATTTAATATCATACAAATTAAATATGATATAATAATACTGTACTATCATATACTTCTTATGCTTGTACTATACAACTTTTCTTTTTTTTTTTTTACTATTCAGTCTTAACAACCAAATATTACCTTATCCTCAGGGCACGTAATTATAATCCACAAACCTCATTGAAAATCTTTAAATGGAGACAGAAGAAATTTTGGCTACCAAAGTCGATCCTATTCCATATTTTCTATGTCATCATCCGTTTAAAACAAAACGGAAGGGAGCCACCGACAGATTCTATGTCTAAGACCTTGTCAATGGAAGTTCCTCCCGCACCCGAAAAACATATTTTCTGGAACGGGCTCAGCTAACACCTAATAAATAACTGCAAGCACACACAGAACGCCACAAAACACGTAATCACACATATAGCTATCATAATGCAGCAAGTAGAGGTCATCTTTGAAATTAATCCTTCGGTGAGCATAGTTGTTATTCGTAACTAACCCAAAGTTAAGAATAATTTATGACGCTTCAACATACTGATAATATAATATAATGACATACGATATAATACGATACGAAAACCATATTCTTTTATTGGGTCATCTCACGACCAATATCGAATCAACCATTAGGAGGTTAATCCACTCACAAATGTCCACCACAAAACCCCATATTCCTCATTAATGGCAACGTCCGCAACTTCTCCCTATAACCTTTGAACTTGGGTTCACAGCATTGCTATGATCAGCAAACTGCTGCTAAGCAGTGCCCAAATATGTTAAATCATTTTAATGTACGACTCCATTAGGAGACCGTCATATGTTGATTCCTATCCATTGCACTGACTCGCTAGTAATCCAAATTATCTGCGATAGCTAAATACAAGCATTAACCAATTATGTATTCACTTTGATAATGATTTATTTAAAACTACCTAAACACACATCATACGATAATCAAAGTTACGTACGTAATTATTGGATATCCAAAAAAAAAAAAAATAGCCACTCTTTGATTTTTCCTAATATATTTAAATATTTATTTATAATACCTCAAAATAACTATATGAAATTGTTATTATTTATCTATTTCATTCCTACTTTATTCTATTTCACCTGGCTTTTGTACTTAAAGATTCTAAAAAGGTATAAAATAAATCAAAAGGACACTGACGTCAATTTGTTTGAGGAAACAGTTATCATTTCTTACCCTCACTAAATGGCCTCTCCCTATTGACCAGATAAAAGAAAAAGACAAAAAGAAAGCCTTTCCTTATGCAAATTAGTAATAGAGAACTGTAGTTATCTCCACAATTTTTTTCTTCCAGTTTTCCCATATCATACTAAACATAGAAATTCAGTTTAGCTCATGCATATCACTCTAGATAAAAAATTAAAAAAAAAAATTAAGAAAAATTATTTTTTTAGTCCTCATCATTTACTATTTTTTTTTACTTAAGTTTTTAGTATTTATTTATTTTTAATTTCAATCCTTAACATTTATAGACTTGTTCTCCGATTGTTAGTCGTTACTTTTTCCATTGGGATGACACATGGTGCAATAATCGAGTAAATTAATTTGATAAAGAAATTAATAATATATAGAATGTAGGTAAAATTACTAAAAAAATTTAAAGAAATAAATATTAGAATAAAAAAATCAATAAATGGAAAAAAAATTAAAAAGATATGCAAAAAAAGGTACTATAATAAGTACCTATACATATATATAAGTAAACTAATAAAAAATTAAGAGGATGGGAAAATTCCACAAAAAGTAAAAAAAAAAAAAAAAGAAGGTTTCGACCACACCATGTTTAGAGGATGATCTATCACGACTCAATAGTATTATTGTCGTAGTAGATTGACGTGTATCGTATAAAGATCTATTACCAACCCCCTCATTAATCATAGACCTTCTATACGAATATCATCATCAGGCTCAAAAGTAACCAATATCAAGTGGGATTACTAAAATTAACATTTAATCATGAAAATACTAAAGTTAAGCTATGGAATTATCAAATTCCACAATAAAAAAAATATTACAATATACTCAAAACTATAGGATAATACTGAATTAAGAAAATCTAACTAAGTAATTACATTTACAATTCACTATTTACATACAAATTCTCTCTTCTCATCCTGGACTTATACCCCGTTTCAGTTTAATACTCACCTTAGGCATTCCGTGGCCTAGATAAACAAAAAGATGGCCCTGCATCAACAAAAATCTATCGGGGTGTAAGCTTATACTTAATGAGTAAATCCCTTCACCATGTCATATAAACAATACAATTTAAATGCATAACATATGAATGCATGAACAATTAAGATACTAAATAATACATGCAGTGACTTAGGAACTACATGCAACTCAGAATTATGCCCTCTGTAATCAGAGTTGGAGATAATTAACCGACACAAACCATCAACGAGGTTCTAGCACCTAAGTTTTTATTCCGCTTGCACCAACGTGCTCAAATTAACCCAAACAAATATATAATATATGCAACTTCACTTTCACACGAAAAATATACCTTTCTTTTCAAAATGAAAATTTTAAACCAAAATTCCTAAGTCTAGCGGTGTGATAGCCTCCGTAATTTATATTACACACCCTAAGCAAAAACCACAAGACATGATTCTTCACTAACGGTTAGCGTTCCCTTACTCCTAGTAAGCCTGAAAGTGCAGGACAAAAACTCAATAATATAAACAGCCCATTGGCCTAATCCCAACAGGAGACCTCGCTCCTATGAGCCCCTTCCCATCTTTTGTTTAAGGTGGTAATCAGTATAATTATAATGCAATTATGATAAATGCATGACTCATTGATTTTCTTAGTCAAATGCTTAATTAATTCAATTTCCATTGTGATCAAGCAATTCCATTCCATACAATCACATTCCATACAATCCATGCATACTATTATCATAATAATTCCCATCATTATCCCATTAGTAAGTCATGCTATTCAATCATAATATAGTACACATGCATTTCCCATATCCCACAAGGATTCAAGTTCAATTCATAAATTTAAGTGTAATTATACTATAAGCAAAATTAAGTATGAAGTCATCAAGAATCACTTACTTAGCCATAGTAAATCAATCGTGGTAATCTAGAGGCAAGTCGTCTCCTTCGGTCAGGTCCCTTAAACATCGCAAATATGATAAAGTTAAGGGTTTAAAGTAAAGTTGGAAGACTAACAAAAAATTCTTTAAGTTATACTTTTTACTTAGTTTCATATTTTTTCCGGTTTTACTTAAAACTTCAATTACGTATAACTTTCTTATTTTAAATCCAATTTTTATGATCTTATGGTCAATTTCCATTGTTTTCGAGTATGCTTTAACATGGTGTAGTTAGATTTTTGAGATAAAGCATGAAAATCTTTCTATAGGTTAGAACAGTAGCGATCCTAAAGATTTGGTGCTCTTTTAAGCTTAGTTTCGTTGTTGGGCTTTTTATTATCTTAAGGAATCTTTTAGGCTTAGGCTTAGGATTTTATTCTAAGTTTAAAATACTCTTTAAGGTTAGATTTTCATCCTTGTCTTATGGCCTTAGTGCTATCAATATCTTCTTGGACTTTTATACGAGCTTAAGTAGTCAAATGGGCTTTTTTTTTTATCTAAACTAAGAATAGTCACTTTGGCAAGCTTAGGGAGTATTATGTGGACTTCTTAAAGGTCTCAAAATAACTTTTATAATAGATTAAGGTGCTAGTTAGAAATTTTAGTAGAAGCTCAACTTGGATTTTTAAGCTTGTTTTGAGTGTTTTAGGCTCGGTTTTTAATTTTAAGCTTTATTCACTTGTTATACTTACTTTGGTTCATCTTTTCACTTTAGTTATTTGGTTTTATTATATTTTTAAGTAAATTTTTTTGTGGTTCTAGATCTTATCGAGTGGGTTCAGGGGTCATACACTTAGTTTTTCGACTTATTTTATCATTTCCTTAAGTTTAGATGTTAGATTATAGACTTATACTACTCATATTTCAACACCAACTCAACTTATCTTTCGTGAGATGATTATTTAGCTTATGTACTTCATAAAAATGATAAATCTCGTACTTATTATAAAAACTTTATATAATGAATTTTCCTTTACCTATAACTAGATTTAAGCATATGTGATCACATAAAGTCAAAAACAACATCAAAATACTCTTCATACTCTATACATCTAACATGTTATTCCTTCATTCATGTGCATATTTCATAACTTTCTCAAACTTAAAATCTTTCATTCTAAGTGTTAAACATGTATCTTTACAGAATACCAACCTAATATGCTCATATTCCAACTTTCATGTGAGAGATTCATAATCTTATTTCTTGAAGTTAATAGCTAAGTTATCACCTTATGTTCATGCCAGCTATAAGCCCTACAATCAGTAACTCAAGGTTTCGATCGGGTGAAAGATCTAATCAAGCCTAAATTATAAGTAAAATAGAAATATTAGTAAAATGATCCCGTAAGTTTGAATTTAAGAAAATAAAAAATAAAATAAAAGAATATCAAAATTTCAAATTTTAAGTATATAACTCGTTATTTATCGAAAATGCGTAAAATGCATTCCGATAATTAACAAATCACTAGAGATAAATTATATGTATACTAAAAATCATAAAATAACTTAAATAATATTTAAGAATATTTATTTGTACTATATATGAATTTATATGTATGTAGAAATACGCGTAATTACTTAAAATACGTAAAATGTGCTAAATAATAATAAATAATTAAAGAAAAGTCATAATTAATTAAGGAAAAATCAAGAAAAATATAGAAAAATGAGGAAAATTCTAGAAGTGGGGCATGGAAATCTGATAGTGAAGAAAAAAAATCAACTAATTAAAATGCAACAAATTAAAAGTGAAAAAAAAGAAGAGATAAGACAATTGTCTTGTCTCGTTAATGCACAATAATTTCCCTAAAGCATTATAAATACTCCAAATTTTTCAAAAGCTCATTTGGTTAGTTTGGAGAGTGAAAAAAATCGAGAGAGGCGAAATTGAGAGAAAAATTAGGGTTAGGAAAAAAAAATAAAAAAACTGTGCAGTTGGGACTTGTAAGGAGAACCCAGACCCAACGAGCAGCTAGGAGTGGATGATCACCACCACCACACTGTGGTGGCAGCGCCCAAGTGGGCCGACACACCCATGGCTACCGATGGTGGCCGGAGCCACACAAGTAGGTGAGTTCGATTTCCAACCTGATTTTGTGTAATTTTGTAAAAATAGTAAATATTCTTATAAAATTATGAATTTTGTTATTCTGAAATATTTTTGTATGTAATTTTTAGAAAAAAATATTATTTTGATGAAAATATGTCCCGTGATATATGGTCTTTAAGAAATTATGCAAAACCGAACATGTTTGGGTTTAGAAATAAATGATCTTAGGAGTGTAGTTTTGAGCCTAAAATTTTTATATAGACTACTTAGATGATATAGAACAGTTCCATGAAGCCCATTTTCAAAAATAAATTTTCGAAATTTTTAGGCCTTAAAATGGGTAATTTAGAGTTAATTAAGTAATTAAATAGTTAATTACTGATTTAGTAAATAATTATATGTTTTAGGATGTTGAAATCTAATGAAGTATGATACTTGTAGCATTTAGGGTGTTAGATGTAATTATTAGGTTAATTATGTAGTAAATAAGTAATAGGGAAAATAATTAATTTTAAGTTGATTTTGTAAATTAGGGTAATTAGGTGTAAAATCTGATTTAGGATGAATGTAGACATTTTGAAATGATAATTGATGTTAGGAGATGGTAATTATAGTGATAAAAATATTAGATCGATAAGTGATAGTACATAATATGCAATTATTGGAAATATAATAAATAGAAAATATTAGGATAAAAATTGATATTATATAAATAATAGGGATATATAATAAATTTGATAGAAAACTTAAATTTATGTAATTATATGAAAAATGTAAAAATTTCTCACATCAAGAGTAAATTCGGTACACTAATAAGGATTTAAGTGTACCAAGTATAATAAAATATTGACTAAGAGTAATTACGGTATTTAGGATATCTAGAAGTAATGTGATTAATTTCACATTATGAGTTGAAACGAGTTTCTAAGGTTTAAATATAAAACAGTACTTAGAAATCAAACTAGAACCTAATTTAGAAATCGATGCGGAAACTGAACCCGAACCAACCCCAAACCTAGAATAATTATAAAAGATTTCAGAACCTAGATAACTGAATATACTAAATTATAAACAAAACATAACAATAAGCGTTATAGGATAAAACCAACTTATAATAGTTATATGAAAAACTGAAACCATGTTTATGTTATAGGGATGATCAGCGATGGCCTGAGCGAGTTGGACCTCGAGTGAATGAGCAAGGAGTCCAGGTAAGTTGGGATAAATACGTTGTTGTATTTTGGAGGCTTGAGATTATACTTGGTTATGCTTGTTAAATAGTTGGTTGTGTGCATGTGTGATATGAGGCAAGCGCACCTATCAGTTTTAATGTAGCGGATGTGAGTTCGAGTCGATCCCTCAGAGATTTTGAGTACTAATATTAACTTTAGCTTTATTATCTAACCGAAAAATTGTATTGAGTTGAATGAATTAAAAATACTGAAATTAATAAACTAAACTAATTATGAGACTTAACTAAGCAAATTAGAAAGCAATAAACTAAGAACGACTTCAAGTATGCAATAATGTATTTAGGAATTATTTCCCCTAGTGTTTAACATGTAACCTTTTTAAAATATATCCAATTCAATTTCTATTATTCTTGACCGGAGGGATTCACAATTAAAGCTAATATCTTTCTCAAGCATATTAACCCTAATCCTAAATTATTTACCGGAATCTCTTCACTTAGTAATATAATTTAGAATTGCATTAGCGTGTAATGAATTCCCATGCAAACAATCAACTTTCCGAAAGAAACATGTATCTTATCTCTAAGTATACATGCAATTCTCTTCAATTATGCCTAGATCTAATTACACATGCAATTTCTCAATTAACATGCATAATATCATATATTGACACTCTCGAATTATCAATCCATAATTAACGACATAATTGAATCAAGGAAAGGTAGAAACTTTATTGAAATTATAATTCAATCAAAGGGTTACATGAAACCCCAGGTTCCATAATCCTAAATACTCTAATTCTAAGCTATCATAACGAATCTAAAAACAAGTTTCATCAAAAACGTAAAATAAAGCATAAAAACCCCTCTTGATTTGATGAACAATCTCTCTAATCTTGAAATCGATGTCGTTCTTGATTCTTGATTAATGTTCTTCTCCAATCTCCTCTTGTCTCTTGTGTCTCTTGTTTCTGTAATGTCTCTCTTCTCTTTTTGAAACCCTAAGATGTCTTTTTATAGTGTATCTCAAAGATTCTGTTTTCGTCACCCGACATGGCCTGGGACACGACCGTCTCCCCAGGTCGTATAATTTTCTGCACTTAGGCTAATTTTCTGCACAACTTCAAAAATTCATAACTTCTTGGTTTGGACTCGGAATTGAGTGAAACTTGATTCCTTTTCTTCGTTTTCGAGCCTAGAACGCGTTTAAACCCTGAAATCAACATTTTACTCAATTAAGTATCAATTTTTTTAAAGAAAACCAAAAATGTGCGGAAAATACTATAAAATCACCCTATGAAATATGTTTAAAATTAGAGTTATCAAATTTCCCCACACTTGAGCATTTGCTTGTCCTCGAGCAAATAAATCAAAACAAAACTTTTGGGACAAGAAACACTTAATCAAAATTTATCACTATTTAGGAAACCTGTGAACAAATACACTTGACCCTTAGAAAAGAAAGAAAATTATTCTCAATCAACTTGCAATAATAAAGTCAACCAATTTCATCTGACCATATTCGAATGCTCCAATAATACTTAATACTAGAGTTCACTAGTTAATTTATGAAAATTAAAGTTTACCCAAGACATTTAACTAAGGATTCTTAAACTAAAAATTAGATTTAACATCTCGCCAACTGAGAAAGAGTCATAAAAATTTTGTCCATTTGACTAAAGTGTATACAATTCTCTCTTCCATCTCACCAAGCACCATAATCTAAAACAAACACATTTTACATCCACTCTTCCTCTGATCATCCCCCTAGTTCATGCTTTTGTTGAGAGGTCTTTTTAAATTTACCTTATTTAAGCACAATTGTGTTGGTAGCGGGAAAGAATCTCGCTCTTCTGACGGACCAAGACCGATCCATACCAACTTATTCCTTATATTGATAGCGGGAAAGAACCTTGCTCTTCTGACGGACCAAGGCCGATCCATATCAATTTTTTTCATTTTTTTTCATTTTTTTTTTTATTATTAGAATTGGCATTGGAGCTCAATCTCGCTCTTTTGACGGATCAAGACGAATCCTTACCAATTTTTCTATTCATACACTTGTTATTACTTTTTACCTCCAATCATTATGATATTTTAGGGGTTTCTCAAAAGAAGAATTTCATTTGTTTGTTTGCTAAAAATTATAGGACTCTTAAAAATTTCTAAGAGAAAAGTATACATAAAAGTAAATTTTAAAAATAACCATGACTAACTCTCAACTAGTGATGTTGCTCCAATCTCAAGTCTTAAAATCCTAAGCTAAATAACTCGTTACTTTACCTTCCAAAAATTTGACTAATCAATTCTAGTAAAGTATAATAAGATCAATAATAATCAAGATGAAACAGTTAATTTGGCAAAACACTTGTTAATCACCAATTGCAAGTTAACTTAAAAAGTAATTGGGTCAAATATGAATAATTGGTCTCCTAAACAGTAACAAATTCATATATATCCCTTCCCTACACTTAATAATGTACATTGTCCCCAATGTACGATAAAAAATCATAACAGCACGAAAAAGCAGCATAGGGAAAAAGAAAACATATGTACTGAAAAGAAAACTAATACTTCCCTGCTAGTCGAACAGAAGCGCAAAATGAAGAAACATCATCATTATTTAAACCGGAGTTCACAAGTCTTGATCAACAAAAGATAACACAGAAAATTTGGAACTAAGAAGAGTTATCAGAATCCGTTTCCTCAGCCTCCTCATCAGATGATGCCTCAGCCATCGTAGCATCGTTATCATCATCACCGGCCTCATCATCCTCATCATATTCGCCAGCCTAATCATGAGGAAGAGAGAGCAAAATCAAGCAAGAAACTTACTTGGATCAAAATACGGAATGCAAGAATTGTGGAGAGAAGAGGGGGAATAAGAGAGAATATGAGAGAGAAATGTTTGATTAGGAGTGTGTGAGAGGGTGTATGTTTAATTTAAATAAAACGGGCGTGTGTAAAAATTGTGTAAGTTTGGGTCGACACGGGCTGGGACACGACCGTATCCTTCGCCCGTGTAACAATCTGCGTGTGCCGTGTGGAGTCTGGTCGGACACGGGCTGGGGACACGACCGTGTCCCATGCCCGTGTAACTTACTGTATGTGGGTGGCGTTTCTGGGAGCACGTGGGCTAGGGACACGACCGTGTCCCACGCCCGTGTAACTCTCTGTGGGCGGGTGATTTTACTGGGCGCACACGGGCTAGGGACACGACCGTATCCCATGCCCGTGTAACTCTCTGTGCCCGGGTGGAATTGCTGCCTGGGCACACACGGGCTGGGACATGACCGTGTCCCTCGCCCGTGTAAATAATTTTTTTTTTTATTAATTAAAATGATAAAGGAAACTTAGAAATTATAAAATTAAAGAGAAAAGGAAAAATTAAAGCTAAGAGAGGAAAGAATTATGACGAAAAAGATGAAAGAAAAAGAAAAGAAGGAAAGCAAAGTTAGATTGAACGAAAAATAAAATGAAGAAAACTTAAAGAACTAAAGCATAAATAGAGTTAGACATGGGTTGCCTCCCAAGAAGCGCTTTAGTTAACCTCGATAGCTCGACGGGATACGTCTTGTAATTCATGATTCTTCATCCAGGTGGAAATAGAACTCCTCCTGTATCTCGCTTTCGAACTCTCCATACGAGTGTAGATTTACCCTTCGGCCATCGACCTTGCCAATTCCATTTCATTGGTGCATAACTTCCATAGTTTCTCTTCTTATCATGCCACTCATCAAATTGATGTAGCCTAAACTTCTTTGTTTTGTCTGCTTTTAGCTTAGATCTGGTTGTCATTGGAAGTTTTGAACTTTTCACCGCAAAGACATGTTCCAAATGATTTCCTGACAGTTTTGGTTCCAAAATTGGTGGCTTCTCTTTGAAAGATTTTAACCTAAGATCCTTTGGCTTGTGGAGTGGATTAGTTCCCTTCTTGTCCATACTGGATTCATGAACTTCTGTTTGAGCTGCCACTTCTGCACGATTGGGCTTAATCACTAAATTTTCATCTCCTTTTTGCAAGCAATAGCTTGAGGAATCCTTTGCAAGAGTTTCCTGCACACATGTAGATATAACGACATTAGTGGCATTAACATTGTGACTTATGTCCTCTGAGTCAATAAATTTGTTCGTTGCCTCTGGAGTTTTAAAAACTATTTCATCATTCCCGACCCGTAATATCAACTTATGCTCACCAACATCAAAAACAGCCTTAGTAGTGGCTAAGAAGGGTCGACCTAAGATGATTGGCACCTCAATATCTTCATCTATATCAAGTACAACAAAATCTACGGGAAAGATGAATTTGTCTACTTGCACTAAAACATCCTCTATGATGCCTCTAGGGTATCTGATAGACCTATCGGCTAATTGAAGACTCATGCCCGTTAATTTAGGTTCTCCTAACCCTAGCTTTTTGAACAATTTATACGGTATCAAATTTATACTGGCTCCTAAGTCTGCCAAAGCATTATCTACTAACAAATTGCCAAGCATACAAGGAATAGTGAAACTCCCTGGATCATTTAATTTTTGTGGCAGTTTTTTCTGGAGAAGTGCCGAGCATTCCTCATTCAATGTGACAGTTGTAAGCTCCTCCAACTTCCTCTTATTCAATAAAAGATCCTTTAGAAATTTCGCATACTTTGGCATCTACAAGATGACATCAACAAGAGGTAAGTTAATGTGTAATTGTTCGAAAAAATTAAGTAGTTTACCGAATTCCTTATTCTGATCAGTGTAACTTTGCTTAAGGCGCTGCGGGTAAGGGATGGGAGGCTTGTACTCCTCCACTTTTGGTGATTCCATATTTTCTTTTGATTTTAATGGCTTTGCATCTTCCTTACGGTTGACTTCCACTTCTTTCTCAATTGCTTCCCCACCATCCTTCTTCTCCACTTGCAATTTTCTATCACTTCTCAAGGTCACAGCATTAACATGTTCTCCGGGATTAACCTCGGTATTCCCTGGGAGTGTTCCCTAAGGTCTTTCGGAGATTAGCTTCGCAAGTTGACCAATTTGATTCTCAAGGTTGCGATTTGAAGCCTCTTAATTCCTTAACGAGGATTCAATATTGGATAAACGAGCCTCATTGCCTTGAATATATTTTGTGAGAAGTTCTTCTACACTGGGCTTCTTTTCTTGAAGAGGAGGAGGTGGGAATGGTCTTTGAAATCCAGGTAGGCCAAAGTTGGTCTTCTGCTGGCCTTGGTTTTGATTTCCCCATGAGAAATTAGGGTGATTCCTCCATCCGGGATTATAAGTGTTGCTGTAGGGGTTATTTTGTTGCATGGGTAGATTTCCTAGATAATCTACCTATTCCAGTTGTTCTTGTGCTCCATACCCTTGCATACCAAAATCACTTACATCCGATTGCACTTGTTGAGGGCCAACTGAGAGTGCATCAATCTTTTTACTCAATAAATCCACCTTGGCTGCCAGAGCAGTGGTCAAGTCCACATCATAAATTCCCATGGCCTTTTGCTTGGCTCTAGTACTTTCCCACTGATAATTGTTCATCGCTATTCCTTCAATAAGGTTTTGGGCTTGCTCAGGTGTCTTTGTGTTCAAAGTACCTCCTGCGGATGCGTCAATCATCTGTCTAGTGGATAAATTGAGACCATTGTAGAAGGTCTGAATCTGCATCCATAGTGGGAGGCCATGATGTGGGCACCTCCTGAGCAAGTCCTTAAATCGCTCCCAAGTATCATATAGCGTATCCGTTTCTAATTGAGCAAAACAAGAAATATCATTCCGAAGTTTAGCGGTCTTTGCAGGTAGGAAATACTTCTCCAAAAATTTCTCTACCAATTCATTCCAAGTTGTGATTGAATTTCGTGGTAGAGAGTTTAACCACTGTTTTGCTCTACCCCTCAAGGAGAAAGGGAATAGCCGCAGTCGGATGGCATCATCCGTGGCTCCGTTGATTTTAAAAGTATCACAAATCTCTAGAAAGCTAGAGATGTGGGCATTGGGATCTTCATCTTGGAGACCGTCAAACTGAACATATTGTTGCACCATCTGTATAATGTTAGGTGCAATTTGGAAGTTGTTAGCTGCGACGGTTGGCCTTGCGATGCTAGAGTCAGCTCCAATAAGTGTAGGCCTTGAATAATCGGACATGGTCCGATTTGCTTCATTCCCGTTGTTAGCCATGTGTGGTGGATCTTTCTGCTCGATGAATTGAGTGTTGGTCTCTTTACCTTCTTTCTTGATTTCAACGATTGACTCGTCGTCAATGGTCGTGACACTTTGTCTAGGTCGTGATTTCAAATTTTGAAGGGCAGTTCTCTCAATTTCAGGATCAAGTTCTACCAAATCTTCCAGGTTGCTGCGGGTCATGCGCTACAAGGACAATAAATATAAAATCAATTGCAGCTCTAGATAATAAAAATAAACAATGAAAACAAAAGAAAATAAAGAAAAAAATGGTTAAAGTAATAAAGCAACTAGCGTTCTTAATATCGAAAATCCCGGCAACGGCGCCAAAAACTTGATATGAGGCAAGCGCACCTATCAGTTTTAATATAGCGGATGTGAGTCCGAGTCGATCCCTCAGAGATTTTGAGTACTAATATTAACTTTAGCTTTATTATCTAACCGAAAAATTGTATTGAGTTGAATGAATTAAAAATACTGAAATTAATAAACTAAACTAATTATGAGACTTAACTAAGCAAATTAGAAAGCAATAAACTAAGAACGACTTCAAGTATGCAATAATGTATTTAGGAATTATTTCCCCTAGTGTTTAACATGTAACCTTTTTAAAATATATCCAATTCAATTTCTATTATTCTTGACCGGAGGGATTCACAATTAAAGCTAATATCTTTCTCAAGCATATTAACCCTAATCCTAAATTATTTACCGGAATCTCTTCACTTAGTAATATAATTTAGAATTGCATTAGCGTGTAATGAATTCCCATGCAAACAATCAACTTTCCGAAAGAAACATGTATCTTATCTCTAAGTATACATGCAATTCTCTTCAATTATGCCTAGATCTAATTACACATGCAATTTCTCAATTAACATGCATAATATCATATATTGACACTCTCGAATTATCAATCCATAATTAACGACATAATTGAATCAAGGAAAGGTAGAAACTTTATTGAAATTATAATTCAATCAAAGGGTTACATGAAACCCCAGGTTCCATAATCCTAAATACTCTAATTCTAAGCTATCATAACGAATCTAAAAACAAGTTTCATCAAAAACGTAAAATAAAGCATAAAAACCCTCTTGATTTGATGAACAATCTCTCTAATCTTGAAATCGATGTCGTTCTTGATTCTTGATTAATGTTCTTCTCCAATCTCCTCTTGTCTCTTGTGTCTCTTGTTTCTGTAATGTCTCTCTTCTCTTTTTGAAACCCTAAGATGTCTTTTTATAGTGTATCTCAAAGATTCTGTTTTCGTCACCCGACATGGCCTGGGACACGACCGTCTCCCCAGGTCGTATAATTTTCTGCACTTAGGCTAATTTTCTGCACAACTTCAAAAATTCATAACTTCTTGGTTTGGACTCGGAATTGAGTGAAACTTGATTCCTTTTCTTCGTTTTCGAGCCTAGAACGCGTTTAAACCCTGAAATCAACATTTTACTCAATTAAGTATCAATTTCTTTAAAGAAAACCAAAAATGTGCGGAAAATACTATAAAATCACCCTATGAAATATGTTTAAAATTAGAATTATCAATGTGCTTGATTATGAGTGATGCTATGATTATGTTTATTGTTTTAGCTTGTGTTGTATAATTTGTATGAAATGATTGATCACTCTAAACTAGACCTAATCAAATATACAACATGTAATCATAATCGAACCTACATGGCAATCCATTAGGGGAAACCTAGGATTCTTCGGCCAAATACCGACTCCTTCGAAAGAGATAGCGCAAGATTGCATAATGGTCCCTTCTTCATCCTTAGTCGAACTAAGTGACAGGAGAGGAGGTCGCGGCGAGGGTGAAGTCAATGGTTTGAAGGTAGTTGTGAGAGGAGCGGTGTCTCCATTGCATAAGCCTATGTTTAGTCTTGAGCTATTACATTAACGACAACTCCTTAACCCAGATTAGAACGGGCGTAATTTCTTTAATCTCATGATAGGCTAAACAACGTTGTGCGATGGCATTTGCTTGAACATGCATTGCACCTAATAAGTTGATTGATAACATTGTTATGTTTATGGTGTAGTTTCAAGTCCTCCATCCTAACTTATTGAGCTGTGGTTACTCACATCCCTATAGACGTCTTGTAAGTGCTGGATAAAAAGCAGCATACAACTACTTTGAAGCTAGTAACTATTGGATCCTGAGGAGTGAGGAAAAACATTTGAAGAACAAACATATATTTTTAGAGTCTAAGCTTTTATTTTAGAATTTTTCATTTCTGAATAATGTAATAATTAGGAAATATATTACAGAGAAAAATTATAATCATTAATTGTAATAACTGAACTTTAGTATATATATATGTATATATATATTCTCACTTTCTTAGGTAAATGATTTCTTTAAATTACAAATTATTTACTTCAAAACGGGTTAGTTGTGAACGCCTTATGTAGATCCGGTTTAGGATAGCGATTATAAGGACAACTTCTATCTTAGAATGGTTTACACGGCGTGGCTGTTACAACTTTGTCGCTTTGGGGCATGACACCAACATCTTCATAAAATACAATTTCCTAATCATGGCATACTAGAGCACTTTAACAAGGAAAATAACTTACTCATCCCCAAATGTGTAAATAAGGTAGTTGTGCAACTAAGAGTCCTCTTAACTCCTTGCTTTTCCTTCCACTTCTTGCAAGTTCTTTTAATGACTAAGGTCTTGATGTTTAGGGTGGGTTTTAGGGATATTCTAAAGTTTCTAAAAATAGCTTTTGGAGTTACCAAAAAAAGGTAACTAATCAATGTTGTACCGTAGGGTATGGGGCAAATGGAAGTGGTGGCAATGTTAGATTTTTGGTGGGATTGTGTTTCCTCTTTTGGTTTGTGTTTAAGATGAGAAAAAGAAAGTGGAAGATGAGTGAAAAGAGAGAGAGAGTAGCGCTGGTTCTTGTGTGTGTGTGTGGTGTGTTTAATAAGCTTCACTTTATTGTCTTTTACCATGCATAAATACCAACTTTAACATGACTAGATGATGTAAGTATTAAGGGGTGAATAGTGCCCTTGAAAGACATTTGATGGACAAATGACAAGGCATAGCCTCTCTTTTCCTTCTTTTCTAACCAGCTAAGTAGTGCCCCTTTTATGCATTGTATTATCTTGTCACTTATTTGAAAATTAAATTCATAAAATAGTGCGATAACTTGTCCTTATGTAGTATAGGTTATGGTGATATATGGAAAGTGTCTTATAACTACCTTTTAATAAGTTATCAATTGATAATTGATTTCAACTCTCAATTGATAAGTTATTTCAGGTGATTAGTTATCTCCCTTATCCATGTGTATAAGGCTTACGCATTGAAAATAAAGGAATTTGTGAGTTATGATTTAATTCTCATAAAATGATGAAATTTTCTATAGTTGAATAAAATTATTCAAATCGAATTCTCAATTAGTTGTTTAGGATTATAAGTTCTCAATTATCTTAAGGTTTAGGGTTTTAGGTAACTTTAGGTCTGTTGTTCTCGTATTCGAGTTTTTATTACTAGTAAACTCTTGATTTGAAAACTAAGTTCGTTTTTAAATGTAAACTTAAATTCTTAATTCAGTTGATCATTAAGGACGTTAAAAAAGTACTCTTAATCAATTCATATGCCTGCTAGATAGTAAGGTTTACATCCCCCCTCCCTTAAAATAAGTTTTGTCCTTAAAACTTAAAGACATACCTGGGTCTTCATATAAATGGGGATACTTTCATCTCACTTCTTCCTCATCTTCTTAAGTGACCTCTTCCCTTTCATGGTTTCTCCAAAGCAATTTTACATACCTGATTTCCTTGTTCCTCAACTTCTAAATTTTACTGTCTGTGATCTGGTCTAGGTGTTTTTCGTACGTTAAATTCTCCTTGAGTTGTATCGATTTCAACTTGATGACATTGTCTAGGTTAGGTACATGTTTCCTCAATACCAACACATGAAATATATTGTATATTCTGGTCATATTAAGGGGTAATGTTAAGTGGTACACCAAATCTCTTACTCTTTCGAGAATCTCAAACGATCCTAGGGCTCAACTTCCCTTGAGTTCTCAGTCGATGTCTGCTCTTGATTAGAATTACCTTCAAATACACATGTTCTCCCACATCAAACTCCAATTCTCTTGTCTCCAAGTCGGCCCAGCTCTTCTGCCTATCTTAAGCTTCCTTCATCCTTTTCCTAATGGTAGCTACTTTTTCAATTACCTCCTAGACCAAGTCTAGTCCTGAAGCTACCTTCTTTACGTCATCCTAAAATAATGGAGATTGGCATTTTCTTCCATATAAACCTTCATATGGTGGCATTTGAATGGATGAGTGGTAACTATTATTATATGCAAACTTAACCAAAGGTAGGTGAGAATCCCGGTTTCCTTTGAATTCCATGACACAAGCTCAAAGCATATCCTCTAATGTTTGAAATGTTCTTTCTAATTGTTTGTCTATTTGGGGATGATATGCTATACTGAACTTCAAATTTGTTCCCAATGCCTTTTGCAAACTTTCCCAGAATTTGGATACAAACCTTGGATCTCTATCGGACATTATTCCAGCTAGCACTCCATGCAAGCGTACTATCTCCTTCAAATATATACAAGCTAACCTTTCTAAGGATTAGGAAATATTGATGGGTAGAAAATGTGCTGACTTTATGAGTCAATCTACTACTACTTATATAGTACCATGATTTGCTGCTGTTCTAGGCAATCCACACACAAAATCCATGGTAATTTGGTTCCATTTCCATTCAAGGACAAATAAGGATTGCAACAATCCTCCTAGTCTCCGGTGCTTCGCCTTGACTCTTTGGCATATGTTGTACTTAAGCACATAGCTTGCAACATCTTACTTCATCCCACTGCACCAAAAATTCTTCTTGAGATCTTAGTACATTTTGGTTCCTCTAGGATGTACCATATATCCTGAATAGTGGGCTTCCTTCAAAATCTCTTTCTTAAAGTTCAAGGTTGTCAGGTACACTTATACGTCCTTTCATTTGGATCATTCCATCTTCGTCTTGACTGAAATCTGTATACCTTCCAAGTATCATCTATTCTTTTACGTATTGTAGAGTAAGGTCCTCTTGTTATTCTTCTTAGATTCTTTCTTGCAATGTTGGCTAGAAGACTGAGTTTGATAACTTAGCATCTACTTCATGCTATGAGAATTCCAAGTTCATCTTCTTAAATTCCTTGATCGATTCTTTTTGCTCAATGAGAAGGGATGCAACTTCTACATGGTTCTTCCAACTTAAGACATCAACTACTACATTCACTCTCCCAGGGTAGTAATTGATGTTGAGATCATAATCTTTTATCAACTCTAGCTAACACTATTGTCTCATGTTCAACTCCTTTTGGTGAATAAGTATTTCAAGCTCTTTTGATCGATGTAAATCTCACACTTAACACCACATAAGTAATGCTTCCATATCTTTAGTCCAAATACTATAGTTGTTAGCTCCAAGTCATGAGTAGGGTAATTCCGCTTGTGTGGTTGTAACTGTCGCAAAGCATAAGTGATCACTTTTTCATTTTGCATCAGTACATACCCTAGAACGTTTTTAAACACATTATTATACACCCAAAAAGGTTCATCATTACTAGGCAAAACCAAGACTGGTGTGGATATCAATCTCCTCTTCAGCTCTTGAAAGCTTTCTTCTCTTTCCTCATTCCATTCAAACCTTTCATTCTTCCGAGTCAATTGAGTAAGTGGTTTAGCAATTTTTGAAAAGCCTTTCACAAACTTTCGATAATATCCAACCAAACCAAGAAAACTTCACACTTTAGTGACGTTTTTAGGCTTTTTCCAATTAATGATAGCTCTTATCTTTTCAGGTTTTACTTTAATTCCTTCTCCCGAAATGACATGTCCTAAAAACGATATCTCCTTCAACCAGAAATCACACTTGGATAACTTGGCATATAGCTTATGTTTCCTTAGGGTCTGTAATACTAGTCCCAAGTGTTCTTGATGTTGTTTTAGGGTTGACGAATATACTAAAATATCGACAATGAACACAATTACATACTTGTTCAAATGTGCTCTGAACACTTTATTCATCAAATCCATGAATACCGCAAGTGCATTAGCATGGCATCACTAAAAACTCGTAATGTCCATATCTTGTCCTAAATGCTATCTTAGGCACATCCTCCTGTTTGATCCTTAGTTGGTGATATCCCAATCTTATATCAATATAGGAGAATACACCTATGGCTTACAATTGATCGAACAAGTCATCAAAACGAGATAAAGGATACTTGTTCTTTATGGTAACTCAGTTTAGTTTCCTATAATCAATACAGAGTCTAAGAGAACTGTCCTTCTTCTTAACAAACAAAACAGGTGCTCCTCAAGGTAAGATACTTAGTGTAATGAAACCTTAGTCCAATAACTCTTGAAACTGTTTCTTTAACTCTTTCAATTCTATGGGAGCCATCCTGTAAGGTGCCTTAGAAATTGGCTCAGTTCCGAGCATCAAATCAATAGTGAAATCAAGCTCTCTTTTTGGTGGCAACCTTAGTAGCTCTTCTAAAAACGCATTGGGAAATTCATTTACCACTCGAATATCCTCTATTCTTAGTCACTCCAACTCAACTTTAATAGTGTTTATCCAACTTGTCTCCAACATCAACTCAAAGGAGCTTAGTTCATATGTTCCCATAATCGTTGATTCTCCTTGGAACTCGAGCTTGGATCCTTTTACATCCTGAAAACATACTTTCTTCTTTTTACAATCAATTGTAGCTCCATACGATGTCATCCAATTCATGCCCAAAATCATTTTGTATTTTCCCAAGTTCAGAATGATGAGCTATGTTATACTATCGTGACCTTATATGCTGAGTGGGTACTTCTTCACCATCTCTTTAGTAGTGACCACACTTCCCATAGGGGTTCACACATTGAAACTTGATTCAATAATAGTTACGGGTAACTTAACTCTTTTCACTACTTCAGGGGAAACGATGGAATGAGTCGCTTCAATGTCGAACGAGGTATACACTGAATGTTCCTTTATATCGACATTCCTTAGATCGAATTAAAGTTGAGTTTTTACAAGGTATAATTATTAAACTTTAAAATTCTTGTTATTGAGTTAATCATTTCAGCTTCTTATTACTAAAACATACTTAATAACATAACTCAACTTAAAAGAGAGTGTAAGCCCTAAAGCCAAGTCAAGTAACCGTAGGATTGAACTTAGAACCCAAGGTTTAGGGCGATCGGTTAAAGGATCCGATCAAACCCAAATTAGAAACTATTGATAGGAATATTAGTAAAAATGACCCTGTAAACTTAAATTTAAGAAAGTAAGTAGTAAAATAGGAGACTATAAAATTTTCAAATTTTAAGCATAATAACTGCTAATTATCGAAAAGGCGAAAAGTGTCATGAAATAACTAAGAAATTACTAGAGATAAATTATATGTGTACTAAAAATTTTAGAATGACCAAATTAATATTTAGGAATGTTCACGTGTACCCTACATGTATTTACGTGTAGATAAAAATACGCGTAATTGCTAAAATAGACCGAAAATTAAGTAAATAATCAAAGAAAAATACAAAATAATTGTAAAAAAATAAAAAAAAAATCAGAAGGAGAGGTCTGCAACTGGATCAAGTCGTGACTGAAAAGAAAAAAAATTGGCCAATAAAAATGTGCCAAACTAAAAGCCTAAAATCAAGGAAATGGGCAAAAATCACATCAAATTAATGCACATTAATTACTATGTTTGTCTATAAATAAGGAAAAAATTCACAGAAGACATTTGGACAATTTGTAATCTGAGAAAAATAGAAACACAAGAAAAATCGAGAGAAATTCCAGAAAATAAAAAAAAAAAAGAGAAAACTGTACAGATTAGCAAGGTGAACGGGAACCACCACCCACCACCACCTGGGACCGAACCACCACCACCACCCTACCCTAGGACCAGCGTCTGGACCGGCCGACAGCCTTGGACCGGTTTTGGACGGCCAGAAATCCTTGAACCGGTTAGTCATTTACTCATCCCGATTTTTATATAATTTTGTAAAATTAGTTATTTTGCCCAGAAAATTATGAAACTTGTTATTCTGAGGTTTTATTGTATGTAGATTTAGGAAAAAATATTGATTTAGTTTAATTATGTCTGGAAATATAGGGTTCTTAAGAAATTGTTAAAAACCGAGCATGATTAAACCGGAAATTAAATAGGCTTAGGGATGTATTTTGGGGCTCAAAATTTTTCTGTAGAACTCTCACATGATTTAAAACAGTGCTATGAAGCCTTTTTTTTAAAATTAATTTTCGAAAATTTTAAGTTAATTTTTAACCCTAAAATGATGGTAAAATTGAGTGATTTGGGATTAATTAGGTAATTAGAATGTTAATTACTGATTTGGATCTTGATTAGGTGATTAAGGAAGTTAATCTCTGCAGTGGAACCCTAATCCTAGCTTTTAGGTACTAATTATGGTTAATTAGGGAAATTAGGTAAAGAATATGAGAAATTAGGAATATGTGAAAATATAAATTACTAAATTTAAAAAAATAAAGTTATTTAGATAATATTATAATTGAAATCAGAAAAATAATAAATCGGAATTAATATTTAATTTTAAGTAAATATCTTAAAATGTAAGATTTTTACACCTCGGGAATAAATCCGATATCCCAATTAGGGTTAGTGTGTACCGAATAGTTAGAATACCAAAATTACGACCCAATAGGATATTTGAATACCCGAGCATAAGGTGATTAATGTCACATTGGGATTCGAGCCTAATTACAACCTAGGAATTAAAACTAGAATCTAGTTTAGGAACCGAACCCCGAAATAAAATACAACGAATTATTAGTACGTTGTCGGTATACATGAGGAAAATGAGTTACATTATAAATTAGAATAAGAATCCATAAAAATAAGTACTAAAAGGACCTCTTTGAATTATAGGACACCCAGAAACAAATCAGCTCGCAATTTGAGGATCGAGCGACCGAGCAAATTCAAGTAAGTTGGGTTATTGCTTATTGTAATAGAGTACTAGTTTTGTAGTGCTCGGAGACTTAGGCTTGTATATGCTTGTGATTGTAAGTAGTTTGCGCATGTGTGATGTATCTGAATTCGTGTTGGAATTTGTGCTATGGGTGATTTTTTGACTGATTGAATTGTTGTGGTCTTGTTTGAACACCCTAACCGGAATTTAATCTTAGTCGACCGTAATAACCGAAAACGTCATGCATTGCAACCCGTTAGGGGATCATAGGACTCTCCAACCAAATACCGACCCCTTCGAAAGGGATAGCGCAGGATTGCAAAATGGTCCCTTCTTCATCCTCAGTCGAACTAAGTGACAGGAGAGGAGGTCGCGGCGGGGGTGAAGTCAATGGTTCGAAGGTAGTCGAGGGAGGAGCGAGGTCTCCATTGCACAAGCCTGGGTTTGGTTGTGAGCTGCTGCATAACATGGAACTCCTCAACCCGGATCGGAGCGGGTGAAATTTCTCTGATTTCACAACGGACCGGACTACGTTGTGCGATGACACTTGATTGTTGCATTGCATGAAAATAATTGTTTGATAATCCTGTTTGTGCTTGTATGCATTCATGAGTCTCCAATTCAACTTACTGAGCTGTAGTTGCTCATACCCTTATAGATCCTTTTGCAGGTTCTGATTTGTAATCTCTTCGAGTACCATGCCGCCCTACAATTATCCAGAGGTTAGTCTTTTGACGCCAGGGGTGTGAGGATCAAGTTACTTAGCTTAATGTGTAACCAGACTGACCTTGTAGTTAAAGGATGAAGACTGCGAGTTATTCTGTAAATTAGTAAACTGTAGTTCTTATGTAAATCTTCCTGGGAAGCTCTGTGGACTTACTTATATGATTATCTATGTTTAATAGTAATTTGAGTTACTCATCATATTTGTAGTATAATCATTAATCGAACTGTTTACTTCAAAGCGAGTGGTCGTCGACGCCTTGTGTAGATTATCTCTATAGTAGGAACTGTGAGGCCAGTTTCTATCATAGAGTGGTTTACACGGCGGGACTGTTGCGACCTCGCGACTTCGGGGCGTAACAGTTCTCGGTTGGTATCAGAGCGAAGTTTTAGTAAACTCGCTTTGAAGCGTCATACCTTAAAAGAAATAGACATTATAGGAATGTTGAGAGTGGGTAATATTAGGTGGACGATAAAAGATTGTATAACATAAATAACCTTAATCTTTAACATAGGAAATATGACTTGGTTTAATTATAATTACAGGGTCGAAGGGGAGAACTAGTTCATAGTTGGATACGGTTTGGATGGAATGGAGAAGTATCTCCCATTGATTATAGGGTGAAATTACAATGGCTATTGATGGAACTAGCTGATTGGAATATATTTAGGACGGTTGATGAGATCATCAATAAGTTCCATGATCGGATGTGCTATAGTTGGAAGGATGAGTGGGCATGGATGGAAATGAGCTTAGGCCCCCAGTATAATAGATACACTGCTATAGCCGCTTTTGAGCAGAGATGGTTGGAGAAAGAGGGAATTATAACCTTGATGATGCCCTTACGGTATTTTCCTGCTAGGTTAGAGGATGGGAGACCATACCCTGCCAGTATTGCACACATCCCTGCTGATATCCCATACATTCCTAGACAGTACCCACCAGGGATCATTGATTGGTTTCCACAGTTTCCCGAGCCTGCTGGGGATGGTATAGAGATACCATTGAACTTTAGTCCTGAACCTGAACCTGAAATACCAGGACCACCACCAGAAAACCCACCTCCAGTTGAACCCCAAGAGGATGAAGTTCATATAGAGGAAGACCCTGAGGAGGACCCAGAAGAAGAAGAAGATCCAGAAGAAGACCCTGAAGAGGAGCAGGAAAACGAGGGTGAACCTGGTGTAGACCTACATGCTTTGCTCATGCAGGTGATTGCAGACACTGGGATAGCTGGAGTAGGAATGGTAATCCAGTTGAGTCGGACGATGATGAAGTACAGGAGGTGATTGTGATTCCTGAGACTCCAGAGATAATATATATAGACTCTGCATCAGAGAGTGAGCATGAGGACCATTCAGTTGGAGGCCATATGGATTATGATCCCTTTGATGAGGTAGCTGCTACGGATTCAGAGGAGGACTAGTTTAGTTGGATGACTGACATGTTTAGTTAGGTAGATTTTTGGATATGATCCAGTAGCAATTTTGATGGATACTGATGTATTTTAGGACCTTTTGATGTATTTCGACTTTTGATGTATCTTTTTTACTTTTGATGTACTTTTTAGCTTCTGGATCAAGTTAGGTGTATGTTGTAATTAAGTTTGATGTAACCTTTTGTCTTGTACAGTTGTAAAGATCGAGTCTGTAGTAGATGATGTAAGTAATGATGTAATCGAGTTGTAAATTCGATGTATGTATTTGAAAGATTATCGAGTTGTATCTTTTGTTTTAAAGTTGTAATAGTGATGATGTAAGGTTGAATGAAATATACAGTGAAAGTTAGATTTCTAAGTACGTTGACTCTAATACTATTGTCATTACTATTTGATATGAGTACATATTGCAAGCATTTATTTATTTATAAATATTCTCTAAACAAAAGTAGGGATAACTTATAGATAGATATGAATGCAGGACTATAAGTTAAACTAGTAAGTGATTATGGCTGAAGCTGGAAACGGAAGTAATCAAGGAGGAACTGAAGGGAATCAAAACCCTCCACCACGAGCACCATCACCACCAAGAGAACAACATAGACAAGATTTACCTCCACCGCCTCCACAAGAAAATATGCCTATTGGGCAAATACTTGCTAGTATGCATACGATGATGAGACAGCAAGGAATGTTGATTCAACATCTTATGACTGGTGGTAATGTGGGAAACAGAAGACCCCAAGAAGTTGAACAACGAATAGAGCGACCTCAAGAGGTTAATAAACTTCCTGAGTTTATAAAAGCCAACTGTTATTTTGAGGGGGAGATGGGTAGGCCAGATGTGGCTGATGATTGGTTAGCCCAAGTTGAACGGAGTTTTGAGGCTTTTAGAGTCCCTGAATCCCAAAAGTTATCTTATGGTACATTCATGCTAAAGTTAGCTGCAAGAGTATGGTGGGACTCGAGAGCAAGACAACTTGGAAATAACATTGATTGGCAACAATTTAAGGAGGAATTCAGGAAGGAGTATTTCCCTCATAGTGTCCAAAATAGAATGGTGCGAGACCTATTTGAACTAAAGAAGGGAGGTATGAGTGTAACCCAGTATGAGACTGAGTTCAACAGATTGTTACAATATGTACCTGGTTCATACCGAGACAATATAGAGTTGAAGAAAGATTTATTCCTTACTGGATTTGACCCCACAATGTGTTGCAAGCTGCTGGATTATGGTTTTACCACTTACAATGAAGTGGTAGATAAAGCAAGGCAATTGGAAGATAATCGTGTGAGGATGCAAGCAATGTGGAGTCAAAAGATTAATAGAGGTTATCGACCAGGACCATCATTTAAGAGATCATATCCTGGTGCCTCTAGTAGCAATTCTGGACTGAAGAGAAGGAGACCAGTAACTCTGGCTAGTAACCCAGCGCAGTCACTACCGAGTGTGAGTTTTTATGACAAGGATGGTAATGTCAAATGCTGGAAGTGTGGTGCAAATCATTTTCCAAGAAATTGTACTCAGCTAAAAGGGAAATGTTTTATATGTGGAGATTCGAACCATGTGCTGAAGGCATGCCCTAAGATGAAATTGGTGAAGTGTAGTAAGTGCGGTAGAAAGGGTCATTTCTCCAGATACTGTCCACAGTTTGTACAAGGAGCTAAGCGAACAGAAGGTTTTGATAACACCACTGCACCTGCTCGTATCTTTGCTTTGGAGGATATGGAAATTGAGGAAAATGAGGATTTTTCGGATTTTATGGAAGAGTACTACCATGACGATGTTGAGGAGCTCATGGGAGTGGAAGAAGAAAATGATGAAGGACTTGTAACTGGTATGTACTCAGACTATTTATTTTAAGAATAATTCTAAGTGTGAATTAAATTGAAATCTTTGCATTTTAAGATTTATGAATGTTAGTGTAGTTGGTAACCATAGTAATAGTACATTCCAGGACATGTGCTGATAAATGGACAACCTGCTTTTGTGCTGTTTGATACCGGTGCATCACATTCCTTTGCAAGCCAGAAATTTATACATGAACAAGAAATTAGTGTGGTTACTGTTAATGTAACTTATAAAGTTAGAACACCGACTGGGGAGAAAGTAACAACCCGAGAAGTAGTAGCAGATGGTAGAATAAAAATCCAAGAGAAAGAGTATCCTATAAGTCTTGTGATATTACCTTTACAAGGTTACGATGTAATAGTGGGAATAGATTGGTTGTCTAAGAATAAAGCCATTATGGAGTGTAGGAAAAAAATTGTCGATCTTAATGATGGAGAAACGATATTTCAAGGAAAAGCCGGTGGAAGTAGGTTGAATATATCAGTGATGGAGATATGTGATGAACAATTTGAGACAAGAGTAAAGGAGGATGATTGGACATTTTGTTGGGTGTTTGCTGTGGACGTAGAGAAGGAAATACCCAAGGTAGCAGACATACAGGTAGTGAATGAGTTTTCAGATGTATTTCCGGAGGATTTACCAGGGTTAGCTCCACCCCGAGAGTTGGATTTCAATGTAAAATTAGTTCCTGGAACTGAACCTATTTCGAAAGCCCCATATCGGATGTCACCCATAGAACTTCAGGAACTAAAGAAACAACTTCAGGAGCTATTGGATAAAAAGTTTATTAGACCGAGTGTCTCACCGTGGGGAGCACCGGTATTATTTGTGAAAAAGAAGGATGGTACTATGAGATTGTGTATAGACTATCGGGAGTTAAATAAAGTTACCATTAAGAATAGGTATCCGCTACCTCGCATTGATGATTTGTTTGATCAACTCCAAGGTGCAACTGTGTTTTCTAGAATAGATTTGAAATCAGGATATCATCAGTTACGAGTTAAGCCGGAAGATGTGCATAAGACTGCATTTAGAACTCGATATGGACATTATGAATTTTTGGTGATGCCATTTGGCTTAACGAATGCTCCGGCTGTATTTATGGACTTGATGAATCGTATATATCAACCATATTTGGATAAGTTTGTTGTGGTGTTTATTGATGATATCTTGATTTACTCAAAAACCAAGAAGGAGCATGCGGAACATTTACGATTGGCATTGTAGAAGTTGAGAGAGAATCAATTGTATGCCAAGTTAAGTAAATGTGAGTTTTGGTTGGATAGGATTGCTTTTCTAGGTCATATTATATCTGGTGAAGGAATCTCTGTAGACCCTGATAAAGTGAAAGCAGTAATGGACTGGAAGCAACCAACCACAGTGACTGAGATAAGGAGTTTTCTGGGTATGGCTGGATACTATCGACGGTTCATAAAGGATTTTTCCAAAATCGCTAAACCATTGACTCGATTAACCCAGAAGGATGTAAAGTTTGAATGGAGTGAAAAGTGTGAAATGAGTTTTCAGGAGTTGAAGAAACGACTGGTTACAGCACCAGTGTTAACATTACCTGATCCGGATAAACCTTATAATGTGTACAGTGATGCTTCACGAAATGGATTAGGTTGTGTATTGATGCAGGATAGAAAAGTTGTTGCATATGCATCAAGACAATTGAGGCCACATGAGAGGAATTACCCGACTCATGATTTAGAGTTAGCAGCTGTAGTGTTTGCCTTGAAAATTTGGAGACATTATCTTTATGGGCAACGGTGCGAGATGTACACTGATCATAAGAGTCTAAAATACTTCTTTACTCAGAAGGAGTTGAATTTAAGGCAAAGAAGGTGGTTAGAACTGATTAAGGATTATGATCTGAATATAAATTATGACCCTGGAAAGGCCAATTTGGTGGCAGATGCATTAAGTCGAAAGAGTTATGAACAGGTTGCTTTACTGTTAACACCTCAATATGAATTAGTGCATGAATTTGAAAGGATGCAAATTGGGTTTGATTGGTGTGAACCTAATAGCCAGTTAATGAACTGGGAATTGCAACCTACTTTATTAGAGAGAATCAAGCAAAAGCAAGAGGAGGACAAGGGTCTGATGGAGATAAAAGAGAAATTAAGTAACGGACAGGACCCTGACTTTAAGGTGGATGATAAAGGTCTAATAAAGTTTAGAGGAAGAATATGTGTACCACAAGATGCAGACTTAAAGAAGCAAATTTTGGATGAAGCACATATTACAGGTTATACTGTGCACCCGGGAGGAAATAAAATGTACCAAGATCTAAAACTCATGTATTGGTGGAATGGGATAAAGAGAGAAGTGGCACAGTATGTATCGGAATGCCTTACATGCCAACAAGTCAAAGCAGAACACCAAAGACCGGGTGGATTATTGCAACCTTTAGAAATACCACGATGGAAATGGGATCATATTACCATGGATTTTGTAGTAGCCTTACCAAGGACTCAAGTTGGATACGATTCTATTTGGGTAGTCGTGGATAGATTAACAAAGAGTGCACATTTCTTACCTTATCGGACTGGTGATTCAATGGAAAAGCTGGCTAGACTGTATGTTCGAGAAATAATAAGACTACATGGTGTTCCTGAGAGTATTGTTTCTGACCGAGATAGTCGGTTTGTATCCAAATTCTGGGAAAGCTTACATAGAGCTTTGGGTACAAAGTTGCAGTTTGGTACAGCCTATCACCCACAAACAGACGGGCAGTCTGAGCGAACGATTCAAACTTTAGAAGATATGCTACGAGCTTGTGTGTTGGATTTTGGAGGTGATTGGGATAAATACTTACCATTGATAGAATTTGCCTACAATAATAGTTATCATGCAACGATACAGATGGCGCCGTATGAAGCACTATATGGGAGGAAATGCAGATCGCCACTGTATTGGGATCATGAAGAATATGCCATGATTGGACCAGACATGATCAATCAAACGAGTGAGAAGATTAAGATTGTACGACAACGGATGAAGGAAGCTCAGGACCGTTATAAAAGTTGGGCTGATTTGAAGAGAAGACCCTTGGAATTTGAAATGGGTGATCATGTTTACATTAAAATAAGCCCATTCAAAGGACTTAGACGGTTTGGTTCAAAGGGAAAACTGAGCCTACGATACATTGGTCCATTTGAAGTGTTAGAGAAGGTTGGCAATGTATCGTACCGAGTAGCTTTACCTCCAAGTCTATCAGGCTATCATAATGTATTCCATGTATCCATGTTAAGAAAATTCATTAAGAACCCGAATGCAATAGTGGAAATAGAGCCAGTGGAGTTAACGAGGAATTTTCAACTGGTGAGACAACCCATAAAGATCTTGGATAGCCGGGTTCAGAAGTTAAGGAACAGAGATATGGAGTACGTAAAGATTCAATGGAATGAAGGTCCAGACTTGGAGATGACTTGGGAACCAAAAGCTGCGATGATTGAGCAGTATCCATGGCTTTTCTGATTTCCAGGTTAGTAAAAGTATACAAGTTACTGTATTTAGTCAATTAAGTGTAAATTAGATGTACAGAAGTTTTGAGGACAAAACTTTTTTGAAGGGGGGTGGAATTGTAAGCCCTAAAGCCAAGTCAAGTAACCGTAGGATTGAACTTAGAACCCAAGGTTTAGGGCGATCGGTTAAAAGATCCGATCAAACCCAAATTAGAAACTATTGATAGGAATATTAGTAAAAATGACCCTGTAAACTTAAATTTAAGAAAGTAAGTAGTAAAATAGGAGACTATAAAATTTTCAAATTTTAAGCATAATAACTGCTAATTATCGAAAAGGCGAAAAGTGTCATGAAATAACTAAGAAATTACTAGAGATAAATTATATGTGTACTAAAAATTTTAGAATGACCAAATTAATATTTAGGAATGTTCACGTGTACCCTACATGTATTTACGTGTAGATAAAAATACGCGTAATTGCTAAAATAGACCGAAAATTAAGTAAATAATTAAAGAAAAATACAAAATAATTGTAAAAAAATAAAAAAAAATCAGAAGGAGAGGTCTGCAACTGGATCAAGTCGTGACTGAAAAGAAAAAAAATTGGCCAATAAAAATGTGCCAAACTAAAAGCCTAAAATCAAGGAAATGGGCAAAAATCACATCAAATTAATGCACATTAATTATTATGTTTGTCTATAAATAAGGAAAAAATTCACAGAAGACATTTGGACAATTTGTAATCTGAGAAAAATAGAAACACAAGAAAAATCGAGAGAAATTCCAGAAAATAAAAAAAAAAAGAGAAAACTGTACAGATTAGCAAGGTGAACGGGAACCACCACCCACCACCACCTGGGACCGAACCACCACCACCACCCTACCCTAGGACCAGCGTCTGGACCGGCCGACAGCCTTGGACCGGTTTTGGACGGCCAGAAATCCTTGAACCGGTTTTGGACGGCCAGAAATCCTTGAACCGGTTAGTCATTTACTCATCCCGATTTTTATATAATTTTGTAAAATTAGTTATTTTGCCCAGAAAATTATGAAACTTGTTATTCTGAGGTTTTATTGTATGTAGATTTAGGAAAAAATATTGATTTAGTTTAATTATGTCTGGAAATATAGGGTTCTTAAGAAATTGTTAAAAACCGAGCATGATTAAACCGGAAATTAAATAGGCTTAGGGATGTAGTTTGGGGCTCAAAATTTTTCTGTAGAACTCTCACATGATTTAGAACAGTGCTATGAAGCCTTTTTTTTAAAATTAATTTTCGAAAATTTTAAGTTAATTTTTAACCCTAAAATGATGGTAAAATTGAGTGATTTGGGATTAATTAGGTAATTAGAATATTAATTACTGATTTGGATCTTGATTAGATGATTAAGGAAGTTAATCTCTGCAGTGGAACCCTAATCCTAGCTTTTAGGTACTAATTATGGTTAATTAGGGAAATTAGGTAAAGAATATGAGAAATTAGGAATATGTGAAAATATAAATTACTAAATTTAAAAAAATAAAGTTATTTAGATAATATTATAATTGAAATCAGAAAAATAATAAATCGGAATTAATATTTAATTTTAAGTAAATATCTTAAAATGTAAGATTTTTACACCTCGGGAATAAATCCGATATCCCAATTAGGGTTAGTGTGTACCGAATAGTTAGAATACCAAAATTACGACCCAATAGGATATTTGAATACCCGAGCATAAGGTGATTAATGTCACATTGGGATTCGAGCCTAATTACAACCTAGGAATTAAAACTAGAATCTAGTTTAGGAACCGAACCCCGAAATAAAATACAACGAATTATTAGTACGTTGTCGGTATACATGAGGAAAATGAGTTACATTATAAATTAGAATAAGAATCCATAAAAATAAGTACTAAAAGGACCTCTTTGAATTATAGGACACCCAGAAACAAATCAGCTCGCAATTTGAGGATCGAGCGACCGAGCAAATTCAAGTAAGTTGGGTTATTGCTTATTGTAATAGAGTACTAGTTTTGTAGTGCTCGGAGACTTAGGCTTGTATATGCTTGTGATTGTAAGTAGTTTGCGCATGTGTGATGTATCTGAATTCGTGCTGCAATTTGTGCTGTGGGTGATTTTGTGACTGATTGAATTGTTGTGGTCTTGTTTGAACACCCTAACCGGAATTTAATCTTAGTCGACCGTAATAACCGAAAACGTCATGCATTGCAACCCGTTAGGGGATCATAGGACTCTCCAACCAAATACCGACCCCTTCGAAAGGGATAGCGCAGGATTGCAAAATGGTCCCTTCTTCATCCTCAGTCGAACTAAGTGACAGGAGAGGAGGTCGCGGCGGGGGTGAAGTCAATGGTTCGAAGGTAGTCGAGGGAGGAGCGAGGTCTCCATTGCACAAGCCTGGGTTTGGTTGTGAGCTGCTGCATAACATGGAACTCCTCAACCCGGATCGGAGCGGGTGAAATTTCTCTGATTTCACAACGGACCGGACTACGTTGTGCGATGACACTTGATTGTTGCATTGCATGAAAATAATTGTTTGATAATCCTGTTTGTGCTTGTATGCATTCATGAGTCTCCAATTCAACTTACTGAGCTGTAGTTGCTCATACCCTTATAGATCCTTTTGCAGGTTCTGATTTGTAATCTCTTCGAGTACCATGCCGCCCTACAATTATCCAGAGGTTAGTCTTTTGACGCCAGGGGTGTGAGGATCAAGTTACTTAGCTTAATGTGTAACCAGACTGACCTTGTAGTTAAAGGATGAAGACTGCGAGTTATTCTGTAAATTAGTAAACTGTAGTTCTTATGTAAATCTTCCTGGGAAGCTCTGTGGACTTACTTATATGATTATCTATGTTTAATAGTAATTTGAGTTACTCATCATATTTGTAGTATAATCATTAATCGAACTGTTTACTTCAAAGCGAGTGGTCGTCGACGCCTTGTGTAGATTATCTCTATAGTAGGAACTGTGAGGCCAGTTTCTATCATAGAGTGGTTTACACGGCGGGACTGTTGCGACCTCGCGACTTCGGGGCGTAACAGAGAGTTTAAGAAACGTACCTGTAATCAACTTACTATCTACAACATCTTCTACTTCTTCATAGTAGACTATCTCCTCCTTGAGATACTCCTCATAATCTCATCCTCCCCCTAGAATATAGACTTAGGCGACATTCACAACTCCTGGTCTCTATCAATTTCCTCCAACTATCTTCCCCATCCCAAGGCGTCCTACAATTTGTACAATAGCATTCTGACAATAAAGGCAAGTATTAGCAAAATGTCCCACTTGCTTGTAGATATAGCATATCGTAGTGGTCTTCTTTGGACAATCTGCTACCAAGTGACCTCCTTCTCCACAAAAGTAACACTTATTTTTAGTTGAGCACAATCTCAAGGATAGTGGTTCCCCTTGCATTTCCAACAAGTAACCCTTCCAATATATTTCTTCTATTTTCTAATTCATGTTTTGAGTTGTTTACACATATTCTTCCTTTCTTAAAACTTCAATATATAATTCAAGTTAGTAATTTTATTGTATTTAATTTTTAAACTGAACCCATATTATAAGTGTGCATTTGCAAAAAGTGAAGGCATCATTTGGTGTCTTATGTTATTGTAAATTTTATTTTACTTTTAATCTAAATAAGTCTAGTTAAAGAATCATTTGAAATTGGTAAATTCATAGTTGTTGCAAAATTTTTCTAAAGATAACTACCTTATTTATTCTAATACTATCCCATTAGTTTACTTCACTCAACATAACTTAGAACTCCATATATGTAAATTTACATCTTTGCAATATTTAATAGTAAACAAACTTATTGTATCGTGTTTGGTTTATAAAACATATATAGTACTGGACTAAACTTAGCTTATATATTTTGGAAAAATATCAAGAATTTTGTCCATTTTAATTTAGAGATATAAAAATCTTAGTTATACAAAATCCCTTTTTCTTTTTCATTTTCTTTTTGCTTAAAATACAAAATCTCTTAATTAAAGTCCTAAACTAACATTTATTTCTTTCTTCATCTTACCACCATCTCACTACCACCATTACCGCCACTTCACTATCACCATCTCAACCTTGATACCACCATCATCATCCATACAACATTACTTCCCCCACCACATTATTACTATTGTATCACCACCACCACTCACATTCATTGTCACTGCACCACATTTGCCATCATCAATGTCATTTGAAAAATCTCATACAGCCCGCTACAACCACTAAGCATAACACTACATCGCTATAATTATTATTGTTACTTGATTACCACCACAAATGCTATAGCCACTTCAACAATAGTAACACCTCACAACACTATATCATCATGACTACCATACTCAAATAGTTACCTCTCGCTCATTGTTGTTATTACTACTTAAGGGCATCATATGTTGCTACCTACACCGGTGGTGCTTCCCTATTAGCATAGAGTCAAAAGTAGTGGTATTATTATAATTAGCAATGGTGATTGTGGCAACAATAATGAGATAATGATAAATTGAGATTATGTAGTTTTAATAAATATGAGAAAATATAAACAGTGTAATTATCAAAATCGTTGTCCTCGTAAGTACATATGCATAACAGATAGCATATAATACCTAAAGAAAAAATTGTGATACACTAGGAGCAACAAATATGAAATACAAGAAACTTCTGCTATACGTTTTTTTCTTTTTTGTGCTATATTTTACTATTCTCCTCATTTACTGTACAACACTGCCTAAGAGAGTATAGGTAGCCTTTGGTTATTATGAATAATAACATTGTACATGAATTGTAGGTGCCTAATATATAGTAAATAATTATATAAATTGTAATGCCTTTGTTTAGAAATAGTCAATAACTAAACTGATATGTGAGTTTTCAACACTTAGACTCAAAAGTTCATAATTTCAATAATTTGATGTTACTAACTTGGTATTATAAACTTTTACTAATTTCTTGTATAATCCACGTGTGGCTTTACTCGCTTGGGTATTACAAACTCCCTTTTTAAACTCGTAACATCCTCTATTGCGTCACCTTAAAAATTAGGCCCAAATATTCTCTCTTTTTAATATCCGATTTGTTTTATTCTTGTTACCTTCTAAGACTAATATGAATTTGAACGTTTAAAGACCAATATAAATCCAAAGAATTAAAGTTAAATCGATACAATTTCACCAGCTTTTGCCTTAGTGTGTCCATATATCATACACCAACCACTAAGTGCTAGCTTTGATACCATTTTATAAGCCTCACTCCAAAAATAATCAATAACTAAGCCAATAGATGACTAAGGGACCCTCTCAACCACATGGCTCCTAAAGTTCCTAACTAAGTTTGACTTAATATTTACTACCTTGGCTTTGCACTAATCTTTTCCTACAATCTATGTGGAACTTCACCCAATTAGGTATTTTGTGAAAATAATCTACTAGTAATAGATAGAGATTCATATTAAAGTTATTTGTGATAATGTTAAAATCATTACATGAAGTTTTTTTTTTTTTAATTTACTCTTGAAGTTTGAAATTACTAAATAGTATTATATATACTTGAGCTTTTTTTTTTTTGGCCAACCATCTAATTGAACTTTTATTTGCCAGATTTTGCACATGAAATTAGAATTTGCTAAATGTTATATTTAATTAAACTTTTTACTTGTCATATTTACTATATGCATAATCTTTTAAAAGACAACATGACAAACACTCATTGTGAGTAACGCGTTAATGGTTAGAGGTAAAGTAGTCAATTTGATAAGGAAAAAGTTGATTTAATAGGATACATAATAACAAATGGGGTTTCTACGGTAATGCTAACAAAATAGTGTTATCATAACGTTGATCAATCTAAACCATTAATTTATGGAAAACTTAATCTACACTATCTATTTTATTAAAACAACCTAACTTGTTACTTTAACAACAAGTCAATTAATTAATTAAATGGGAAAGGGGGAGAAAGAAGGTGTAAGACCCACAATTAGGTATTCGGGGTTCGGTTCGTAGATTTTAGGGCGATCGAGTAAATCATTCGACTTAGTCCAAATTTTACGATGAAGCTAGGAATATTAGTAAAAGTGATTATGTAAATTTAAATTTAGAAAAATAAGTAATAAAGCAATATAATATTATAATATCAAATTTTAAGCATATTACCTGTTAGATTGATTATAATTTAAGTACTAATCTTCAATCAAACTAACTTTTGAAAAATTGATTTTGAAACCAAATATCTTAGATTCCGGAGCTATCTTATTAAACCCTAATCAAATACCACTTTTAACTTTTCGAAATTAATTTTATCTTTCAAAAATACGCTTTTAATGACAATATTTGTTCATAAATAAATAAATAATTAAAATTACATCTACTTGCAAAAAATAAGAAATTGAAATAAAATTTACAAAAGTGGAAAAAATAATTTTTTTTACATGTTTTAAGTCACCTCGTAGTTTCCTACGAGTGCCTACATTCCAGCTATTTAAGATTAGACTTCCATAGTTCATTCCACAAAATTTTAATTTGTGGGTTTATTTTAATTTTGAAAATTAACCAAGTTTACGTCTCTTAGCCATCTATTTTTTATTTAAGGAAAATTTTTAAAAGGGTCCTAAATTTTTTTCAAGTGTTTATTTTTTGGAAAAAGTCTAAAAGAAGTCCTAATTCTGAAAAAGATTAATTAAATTTTATTTTTGGAAAAAACGCATTTACTAAGTGATGAAAATTCTCTTTCTTTTTTTTATGCACCCTTTATTTTTAAAAAGTCCTCTAATTGTTAAAAAAAAAAGAAGAAGAAAAAAATCCTAAAATAAAAGAAATTTTATTTTCTAAGGAAAGATTTTAGATTATCTAATTTGTGAAGAAAAGCTTTTCTCTTTTTTTTTTACATATAGATATATAAATAGAGAAATAAAACAAACAAATAAATAATTAACTAAAAAAGAGAAAGAAGCAAACTAGGCTAAGTAGATTGGGTCGAATCTAGGATTAAGAGTGGGTTAGTTGTTGAGTTCGGATTGGATCCTTAGATCCAGGTTAGGTAGGCACATGTGCAACACGTGATCAAGAAGAAGGGGAAGTAAACAGTTAGCGGTGGCTCATTGGAGGCCGGTTTGGGCAATTTTTTAAGGGGGTGAGAGTGGTTTTGTGAGTTTCTTATTAGGGAATAAGAGTGTAGAGCTGATGCCACAACCAATGGTAACCGTTTAGTGATGATGCAAGGTAGTGAGGTTGAGAATAGAGAGAGAAAGTGTTTACGTGAAGCTTTGTGTTGATGATTAAAGGCCACGGTGATGTCAAATTTGGGTTTTATGGTGAGGCGATCATTGCGGTGTTGATGGTTTCGTGTAAGGAGCGGCAATCGAGGTGGTAATCATGGGGTAGAGTGAGAAAGCAAAGGTGGAGCTTAGTAGAGGTCTCTTAAGGTAAAGGAAGGATGTGGTAAGGGGTTTTGGAAGATGGGGAAGTGGATGATGATGGTGATTTTTGTCAAAAACCACTGAATTGAAGGAATTGTTAGAGAGAGAAAGAGCTTGGCCTAGGGTTTGCTTAGAGAGAGAAAATGCTTGAAGGGAAGGATTTGAGTGAGAGTTTGATAATGGATTCAAGCTCTTCGACCCCTTTTATAGCTCCTAAGATCAAAATATATAAGGAAAATAATTAAAACCAATTGATTTTGAAGTATGGAGCTTTGACTTGATTTTTTATTTCAATGGGAAAGATTGCAATTTGAATTGAATTAATTGTTGGAATGCTTCCCTTGATCTTAGTTTTTACTTGAAATACACTAATGAAGTTTCATATTGCATTAAACAAGCTTAAATCAAGCAAAAGGAATGTGAAGGAAAATCCAGCTTTTAAAGTTTTCCTTGATTTTCTATAGTCAATTTGAGTGCTTAAATGTAAGCATCTAATTGAGTTTTTGGGCATAATACAAAGTACTCTAAGTGATCTTCTTGATTTTATTATTAATTTGGTGAAATCATAAAGAAAAAGAGGTAAAAAATTGCTTAAAAGTGGGCTGCTTAAAGTGAGAAAGTGTTGGAATCCTAAAGAAACCATAAGAAAGTGAAAAAAAGTGGACATTATAAGCTGACATGTCTCCATGCAAGCAAATTAAGAGGTAAAAGGCGCTTAGCACCTCTGAAGATCTAGGCATTATACACACGCGTTCACACCAACTCGGTTGAGCTTTTCCTTAGTCTATGTTGCTTCTCTATATTACTTAACCTTTAAACTATCCCGAACAAGCCTTAAATAAAAACAATAACTAGTTTAAGCTCATAAGGGCTAATAAAATTAAAACTACCCCAATCAAAATAAGCTTATCTAATATGTACATGTGAGAATATTTCAGAAAATAAATTTGATTTGACGATTTTTCCATGCTCCAGTTTGTTGTTCGTCCAATTAATTCAATATTGAATTTTCTATAACTTGATCAATTTAACTCCAATTGAAGCCCAATCTAAAGCTACAATTAGATAAAAGCGAATACCTTCATTACATAAACAACTAACTAATTCGGACCCTAGGTCAAAATATTGAATTTATACAAAAAATTCAAGATTCTCCAATATGTTGTAGCTCATAATATATCAAACCGTATATGTACACTTCAACTAAAAGAAAAAAAAAAGCCCGAAACCTAAAAAATAAAATCCTTATTTTCCTAAAATTAATTAATTTTTTATTTTTATTTTTTGTATTTTCAACTTTCTAATAATTTTATTTTATTTTATTTTATTTTTCAATTGGGACCCTTTTATTATCCAAAAAAAAATCTAAAAAATATAGGGGGATAAAAATCAGGTGTTTACAGCTCCCTTTCTTTGCGGTGAAATTTAAGTAAAATTTTACCACAAAAATAAAAGAAATATCATTTTTACCTTAAGGATATACCTGCTCTAAGAAATGCTACAAAGAGCTAGTTATCATAGGACCAATCCACAAAAGATTTAGGTAAACAGTGAAATATATGTTAAAAGAGAAAGAAGACGCTCAAAGAACTAGCTGAGACACAAGATTAGGTTTTTGAACGGTATAATGCCCTACGAGTGAACTATAACCCTGAAGGAGATATGAGATGGGACTGCATTCTATGAACTAGCTAAAATCCTAAAGATATCGTCTTGAATGAACGGTGCAATATTTTTCTTTTAGAGAAAACAAAGTAAATATTAAATGGCCATCTTAGATGGATGGTTATCAAATTTATCACCACTGAACATTTGAACATCATTTTGGATTAATGGGTATAACACCATCTTAAGTTCTAGGCATGAACACCACATTGGCATAGCAACATCTTAGATCAATGAGCACAGCAACATCTTGGATTGATGAGCTTGAAAACTTTAAAACCATCTTAGATTGATGGGCTTTAACTTAAACACCATATTGGATTGATGAATATAGCACCACCTTGGGTTGATGGACTTCAAAACAACATCTTGGATTAAAGGATATAGCACCATCTTGAATTGATGGGCTTTAATCTTGAACACCATCTTAGATTGATGGGCTTTAACAAAACTTGAACACCATATTGGATTGATGCACTTTAACTAATTGATGGGTATAGCACCATCTTGAATTGATGGTTAATGAAAAATTGATTAGGTTTCTTTAAAAAATTTCTCAACCAAGAAATTTACTTGCAATTGACAAAATTGACCTCAAGGGTCAACTTAAGAGAGAGAGTGAGTCATCACAGTCACTTAATCTGGTTGTTAGGGGCTAGGCTGATAGGAATCAGGTTATCAGTCCTTTAACTCACAGCTAAGCCCGAGGATTAGAGGGATTAGCATAGCGAATCCTCCTACTTTAGCCTACTCCTGTTGATGCCGAGTTACTCATTGCTGATGATTGACTCTTTATGTCACACCGAATAACTTCTCATCTCTCAGAAATTGTGTGCTAACTTGAAGAATGCCCCAACAACAACCAAATCTTGCACACCTACTTGGTCATGATCGAGTTAACCACTTTCTCGACGTCACTCTTACTGAGAGGTTGAGATAGCTGCCCTGGAAAAATCATTAGCCACTCTTGTTCAGATGAGTCCGTGCCTGCTACCCAATCAACTGGTACTGTTTTATCTGCATCCTCCAACAGCATTACCAATGCATCTTTACCACATGTATAAGACCACGTGTAGAATCTACTACACTAATCATTTTTTTTTTTGTTGAATATTCACTTTTACTCTTTTGTATTCTTTATGCATTACTTCTTTGGAATAATGCCCTTTTTTATCTTTTTCCTTTTTAGATAGGTTGCCCTAAATTCTCAAGTATAAATACCCATTATACATGTAGCTACAGGGATATTGGATTATCATTAATACACCGGATATTTTTCCTCTTGTAAACACCAATTTTTTACTATCATTTCACTCTTATCCTAATCCTTAACCAAGGCTAAGTGGCGAGTAACCTCATAGGATCAACTTGTATATCATATTGACTTGTGTTGTGAGTCCTTAGATGTTCCATCGGTGCATAAGATCCTTTGGAGCTATTTGTGGGTTTTGCTTACTTTTCATTCATTTTCAATCATTTAAGCATTTCTCAACATCCTTTTCAGGCTTTTGGTAAGCTTAGACCTACCTCTACGATTGGCCTTATCTGTTCTTAACTACGGTACGCATCTTCTTTGATATATGTATCAAATTCGAGATAAATCTCCTTTAAGGAGTGAGTCTAATATCCTCACTTCAATGTCATACTCAACTTTGAAGATGTATATATTTTAGGGTTGGTGTTTAAGATTTAGTTATCTCCCTTTATTCTAAACTTTTTCAATTAGTGAGATTTTCCTTTAGTAAACTTCAATGGATTCGACTGTTTCAAATTTCCTTTAGGATACTACAGTGAGAGGCAACCAAGAAGATAATATTATTCCAAGTTACAAAGTCATCCAAAGCATAGGTCCATTACAGACTTTATTAAGAAAAAAAAAACTTAATTCTTCTTTACCTTTGCTTTAACTTGCTCCATTTAAGCACCCAACTTTTTAAGACGACATGTGGGCTTATTAGAAGGTATTAGCAAGCTTAAAAGAATTAGAATTGAAGGTGATTCTATTGAAGTCCCTTCGTAACTTAAAGAAGGACCAAATTCTTGAAGTTATAGCTAAATAACCTTAGCATCAATTAGGTCTTGAATTTTGTTTCTCAACCTCTAGTGTTTTTCAATGGAGTGCCCCTTTTGACCTATATGATAGTCACATCGAGCTTCTGGGTCAAAATTATATAATCTGTAATTTGGATTGGGAGCTTCACAGGCCAAGATCTTCTCCTCCAAGCACCTTAGGCTTGTTTTTTCTCACTCACCCTTAACTCTTTTTTTTTTTTTAAGGCCATTCTCATTGTTTAGGCTAACTGAAGTTTGCTAGTATGGGAAGTCAGGTGTTGAAATCTCCTAAGTACAAGGGCTATTGCCACTTCTAAATCCACAATGCTCTTCTATAGCATCGTCACTTATTTCTTCTAGATTTACAAGTCTCTATTCCAAGCCTAGATCTTGAGACACTTGGGGACTAGCGATTATGGAAAATAAAATCTACAATTATTAGATTGTTAGGCCATTTAACATACAATTTTTTCTAAGGACATGATCTTATCATTAGCCATTTAAACTTGATTAGACGAATCTTCACTAGTCAGCGACACTTCATTTCTTTCTTTCTTTTACTCATTTATTTATTTTTTTTAAAACCTTTATGTTGCAAGAGAAAAAGGACCGACTTAACTCCTTATAAAGAGAATGTTACAAGACTAGAAAAATCAAAAGAAACTTTGCAAATCATTTTACAAGGGAAAGACTTAATTGACAAGCCCTCTTATAAATCCAGAAAAACTTAGGGTAAGGAACATTTCAATACTTTACGATCAACCAAAGAAAAGTATTTACAACTTATAGGTATTAAAAAAAACAATTACCTACAATACTAATAATAAGAGAAAATTATTTTACAAAATAAAATTTCTAATTAGAAAATCTAGATACTAAAAAGAATGGTTACATGGGAACTAATGACAAGAGCAGTAGAAAAAATCAAGTGGAAAAGGAAAGGCTTGTAAGGGAATCTATTGAGATTAATGAATTTGAGAAGGGAATGAGATAGACAAATTTCTAAGGATTTATAGATTTATAGGGCTTACGGTAAAGAAGAAAATATATATTTTTGTGAAGTTTATGAATGCCCATGACAATTTATAGAATGATGAATGTTGTTATTATAATCTAAAATTTTACAAAAAAAAAAGGTTCATGGACCAAATCCAATTATCTTTTAAAGCAAGGAAGACTATTTACAAGTTATGAGGTTTTTAATTATTATAAAAGCTAGTTAAAATAATTTACAAGTATGCCTTAAAAAGTTAACAGTCTTATTCTATTCTAAAATGGTGAGTTAACTAGTATTAAAAGAAAATTATTTTGCAATATATAAGGAAACCTTTTGATTTGAAAAACAACACAATATTTATAAAGATAATAAAGGTATCGGATAAGTTTATTTACAAACATGAATAAACAAGCACTAATATTTACATATAAATAAATACAAGAAAAGATAAAAGGCACATGGATGTAGATGCAAAGGACTGGTAACTAAATAATAATGTGGCAATAAAAGGGTTTAAGGATGGGACTTTTATCGAAATTCCATTATTAATACAAGGAAATTGAATTGTTACTTAAGAGTGTTATTTATACTAAATTTCTATATTTATAAGGAAACTACAATTTTACAATGGAAAAGTTTTATAAAAAGGATAAAATTACATTTTGTGGTATAGGGAAAGTATATTACAATATTTTTATCGTATAATGGAATTCTGATAGAGTTCCGACATTTCATTACCCTATTACTATCTATTCACCAATCTGAAAGTCATGTATGTAATCAGCGTAGGTTCTAAAGGTCCTTAAGCACTATAACCTCACACATTTTCAAGGAAATTGTTCATCGATTATATTAAAGCTTAAGTGAGGTAGCTTAATCAACCCTAAGTGGTAGCTACATCACTACACTTGGTGACTACATAATGGCCTCCCATCCTAAGGTCCTAAGATGGTATAAGTCTGACTATATCTGCCTTACATCGTGATGCAATAAATAACCCCTCATATTGCAATGTATTACATGCATGAGTATAACAATTAAAACATATTATTTACAAGAAAAGAATAATAAATTAACATGGGTATTCTGAAAAATAAATTTAATTTCGAAAGGTTTAAGTAACTAGTGCTCTTGTCATCCCTAAAAAAGTAGTTAAGTTGTTAAGCCAGAATTTTTCAATTTTTCCTCAATCTGATTTATATCAAACCCTATACCCATTTGATATAAATCCTCAACTAGAGATTAAGGAAAATCCAATTTTCTTTTTATTTAAAAAAAAATTGGAGTTTCTACCCAACCGAAGTCAAGAAAAAGAGTTAAGTTATAATGGATTGATTATAACTCAACTACAAGTCTTCGATAAAACCAATTTTTGAAAAATTGATTTTAAAACCAAATATCTTGAATCCATGGGCTATCATATTAAACCCTAATAGGGTACCACTTTTAACTTTTTGAAATTAATTTTATCTTTTAAAAATACCCTTCTAATGATAATATTTGTTCATAAATAAATAACTAAAATTACATCTACTTGCAAAAAATGAGAAATTGAAATAAATTTACAAAAGTAGGAAAAATAATTTTCTTACATGTTTTAAGCCACCCCATAGTTTCTTACTAGTGTATTCGTACCAACTATTTGAGATCAAGCTTCTATAGTTCATTCTATAAATCTTTAATTTGTAGGTTTATTTTAATTTTGAAAATTAGTCAAGTTTATGTCTCTTAGCCATTTTATTTTTCATTTAAGGAAAATTTCTAAAAGTCCTAAAATTTTTCCAAGTATTTATTTTTTGGAAAAAGTTTAAAAGAAGTCCTAATTTTAAAAAGGATCGACTAAGTTTTATTTTTGGAAAAAACACATTTACTAAGTGATGAAAATTCTCTTTCTTTTTTTTTATACGTCATTTATTTTTAAAAAACCTTTTAATTGTCAAAAAGAAAAGAAGAGAAAAAAAAAACTCTAAAATAAAAGAAACTTTCTTTTCTATGAAAAGATTCTAGATTATCTAATTTGTGAAGAAAAGGTTTTCTCTTTCTTTTTTTTTCTTTAACGGATAGATATATAAATAGAGAAACAAAACAAACAAATAAACAATTAACTAAAAGAGAGAAAGAAGCAAACCAAGCTTGGTGGATCAGGTCGAATCTAGGGTCAGGTGTGGTTAGCTGTTGGGTTTGGATTGGATCTTCGAATTTAGGTTGGGTAGGTACATGTACAGTACGTGATCAAGAAGAAAGGAAAGTAGGCAGTCTACAGTGACTCGTTAGAGGCAGTTTTTTAAGAGGGTAAGGGTAGTTTTGTGAGTTTTTTATTAGGGAATGAGGGTGTAGAGGTGATGCTACAGCCAACGGTAACTATTTGGTGGTGGTGCAGTTGAGAGTAAATGGAGAGAAAGTATTTGCTTAAAGCTTTATGGTAGTGACTGAGAGTTGCGATAGTATCGAATTTAGGTTTTTTGGTGAAGCGATTGTCGTGGTGTCAATAGTTTCATGTAAAGAGTGGTGGTTGATGGCAATTAAGGTAATGGTCGTAGGGTAGAGTGAGAAAGCAGCAATGGAGCTTAGTGGAGGTCACTCGAGGTGAAGGGAGGATGTAGCAAGGGGTTTTAGAAGATGGGGAAGTGGGTGGTGATGGTAGTTTTGGTCGAGAACCACTTGATTTTCGATTTTAATGGAAAATATTGCAATTTGAATTGAATTAATTGTTAGAATGCTTCCTTAATCTTTGTTTTTACTTGAAATACAACGAGAAAGCTTCATATTACATTAAACAAGCTTGAATCAAGCAAAAGGAATGTAAAGGAAAATCTGGCTTTTAAAGTTTTCCTTAATTTTCTATAGTCGATTTGAGTGCCTAAATGTATGGATCTAATCGAGTTTTTGGGCATAATATAAAGTACTACAAGTGCTCTTCGCGATTTCACCATTAATTTAGTGAAATCACAAAGAAAAAGAGGTAAAAAATTGCTTGAAAGTGGGCTATTCAGAGTAGGAAAGTGTTGGAATCTTGGAGAAACAATAAGAAAGTAAAGAAAGTAGACACGGTCAGCCAATTACAAGCTAACACATATCCACACAAGCAAATTAAGAGGTAAAAGGTCCTTAACACCTTTGAGGAGAATCAATCCCAAGATTTAAGCATTACACATGCACATTTGCACCAGCTCGACTGAGCTTTTCCTTAGTTTATGTTGTTGCTCTATATTATTTAATCTTAAAATTATCCTGAACCAACCTTAAATAAAAACAATAACTGGTTTAAGCTCAAATGGGCTAATAAAATTAAAACTACCCCAATGAAAATAAGCCTGTCTAAGATGAACATGTGAGCATGTTTTAGAAAATAACTTTGATTTGACGATTTTTGTGAGATCCAGTTCGTTGTTCATTTAGTTAATTCCATATTCAATTTTCTATAACTTGATCAATTTAAATCTAATTGAGACTTTGTTTGAAGCCACGATTAGATAAAATCGAACACTTTGATTGCATGAACAAATAACTAACTTAGATCCTTGGTCAAAATATTGAATTTATATGAAAAATTCTAGATTCTCTAATATGATATAGCTTAAAACATATCAAACCATATATGTGCACTTCAACTCAAAAAAAAAAAAAAAAGAGCCCAAGACCTAAAAATAAAATTCTTATTTTCGTAAATTTAATTAATTTTTTTGGTATTTTTCAACCTTCCAATAATTTAATTTCATTTTTCTTCAATTAAGACCCTTTATTATCTAAAAGAAATAAAAACTCTAAAAAAAACAGGGGGATAAAAATAAAGTGTCTACAGTTTTCTTTTGCAGATTTAGATTGTGATAACCCTTAAATAGAAAGCAACAAAACTCTAATTATACAGCTGCTTGTTACAAAGCCAGATAGCACCCCTTGAGAAGAGTTGGCTTGGAATGGTTCTGGGTTAAATGGAAAGAGAAAGGTTGGCTGGCCATCTAAAATACAAGTAAATATGTGATGAAAAGGATGGTCAAGCACCATATTGGTACTTCAAAAGGGGTAAGCCTCCTATCTCTTGATAAGTGGTCTTAAAGCGAGAGGTTTTAGGTTTAAACCCTTACATCATCAATCAACAACCCATCTAAGTAAGGGGTCTACTTGCTAGACCTTAGTCAAAAGTCAAATCCCATAAGTGAGGGAAATGTTATATAATAAATATAATGTCCATGCCGTATTTATAATTTTAAACTTTTAGATAAAAACAATTGTGATACTAGTCGTACTGATGCCTTTTAAGTTTAGGGTATGATAATACCCATTATGACAGTTATGTGGCTATAAAGTTTGCAAAAAATTGAGCAATAATGATATATATATCCAATAGCATTGCAAATAAATATTTCGAATATATGTCTCCAAACCTAAGGTCGTCCTCCTCAAGGCCTAAGTTGAGCTTAAGAGCCTATGACCAATCTTCATGAACCCTATCTAAGCTCTTTAATGCTTAGTCAACCTTCCTATGGTCCATAGCAAGTTATCATCATTAAGGGCAACCATACAAGAGCTCGATCAACCTCATCTAAAAATTCTAGAAAAGCTTCCTTCTTGTTCTAGCCTTTTCAAACTAAGCCCTTCAACTTGCTAAGGTAAGCTCAATCTATTGATTCAAATGAGGCTTAGTAAAAAACAATTCATCCAGGTAAGTTAAGTCAACAGCTAGTGTATGCCTATCCCAAGATCTCTTCTATAGATCTTAGGATCACAATCCAATTTCTTGAAATAGCTCTCTAAACTCACCTATACATAGGAGGTAAGCCTACAGGTAAAGGGTGATCACTTTTACACTTTGGAGCCTACATTATTCCTTCCTTCTTTCGCCTAAAGACTCTATTACTTAGGCTTCAGAATGGTTGCACCGAAGCAACTTATCGGTATCCATTTAAGTTAATATTTGCTCATCTTGTAGGTTGCCTTCTAACTTAAGGACTCTCTTAAATCTAGAAAACAACATTTTTGTATCATTTGTTCATGAAACTTGCATTACAATGGCTGAAAAGTCATAATCACCAACTTTGATTGTGTAGACATAACCTTAGCAATACATTAATCGTACTCATAAAGGAGAAATGACTAGATTGAAGTAAACATGCTACCCTATGATGAAAATCAACTACTTGAAGGTACGAATATCAACATTAGAAGGGCAATCTAATGTCCCTACCACTTATAAGAACTTCAGTGGTCTTGTCCATATTATTGTTGGTCTCCTTGGTTTGAGTCAGCGTTCGGATACCAATAACTATCGGAAAGAGATCCCCCAATGTTGCGGTCAAGAAGCTGAAACCAATAACTCAGTTACCTTTTACAGTTGAAAATTTGAAGGATGTGCAAGCACCATATGAAGATGCCCCAGTCATTAAAGCTAAGATTGCAGGTTTTTAAGTTTGCAAATTATCGGTTGATATAGGAACCTCGATTGACATTAACTCTAAGCCAACATATACGCAAATGAAGAACAAACTAACCAAGAAATTAAAATCTTACAATCACAGCCTTTATAGTTTAAACAACCGGCATGTATAAGTCGAGGAAACCACTACCTTCCCTATGTAGTTTGGCAATGATAATAACATCACCAACCAAATTATGGAATTCTTGGTAGTAGATTGTCGGTCACTATACAATGTCATCCTTGGTCAACCTAGTCATAAAGCTTTTTGGATAACTCCTTCAATGGCATATCTTAAAGCTAAGTTCCCTATGCCTATCAGGGTTGATGTCATCCTTAGTCAACCTAGTCATAAAGCTTTTTGGATAACTCCTTCAATGGCATATCTTAAAGCTAAGTTCCCTATGCCCATCAGGGTTGATGTATGCCGAAGAGACTAAGCACTGGCTTGAAACCCATATGTTGAAGCTCTCTCTAAGGGAGGAAATTCTTACCATCAAATCTAGATCAGATGAAAAGCCAATTAATAGGGGAGAACCAGTGGATGAAATGGAAGAAATTTAGCTCAACAACAATCCTGAGTAGGCTATATGGGCAGGGGCTGACACGGGCAATGGTCGTAGATGAACACACAACCAAAGGTATTACACGAACAAGGGGATGGATCTGAACCACAAGATGACTCAAATAATAAATGAAGGTCAAAGTTTAAGTAAGGGTTTTCGTACAGTAATGTAGAATATGACGCACTAATGCCTCACACGAGCTCAAGCCACACTTGATATGACACATAAGTGTAACCAAAGTTCACTTGTCACTAGTTCACACTCAAATAGTGTAAATAAGAGCAAGGGAGCAAGTATAAGAGCACTTAACTCAAAAGGAAAGATTTTATATTCAATATTTTAGATGATTGTAGCTGATGCATGATACCGATATTTATGTGGCCCAATTATGATAAGTCCTATATTACTACAAATTACTAAAAAGATTCTTACTAGAAAAGGAAAAATGCATATTATACAAGGACAATTCGGTGATCAAAACAAAAAAGAATATCCTTTACAAAGGACAATACGGGTGTTAAAGGGTGGGACGCGTATCCGCTTCTTAGTTTGGTGGTCCAGATAAGTACTGGATGCTACGCAGAGTTGAACTAGCTGGGTTAGCATCAAGTTGATAGTTCAGCAGGTTGGGGGTATAGGAAGTACTTACTTTGGAAGTAAGAACTTAGCAAATCGAGCTTGGTAGGTTGGCTCGAAGTCATGCTAGCTTCTAATTCAACTTTAATGGGGGTTGGCAATATTAGTAGGATCTTCTTCTTCTATCAGGGAGATGGTGGACCGGTTGAAGGAGCTCTAAAAATACACAAAGTCATATTGAAGGAACCTTTTTTCTTCTAAAGTCAGATACTTTTAGGCAGCTTGGCAGATTATTGCAGCAAGCCCCTGTGCGCGGGATCTTATAATCAATCCCTGATTCCTATTAGGGGCATCACTTCCTATAAAGCTCAAGCAATACCTTGTCTATTTCTTATAAGAGAAAAGGATATTTTTGCATGGTCACCATTCAACATGTTGGACATTCCCAAACACTTCATTGCGGACAACCTCAACATTGATAAGAATGTTAAGGTAGTTAAGCAAAAAAAAAAAAGAAAGGAGACATTTTGCCCCCAGAGAGGCAAACAACAATTGAAAAAGATGTATAAAAGCTTCTTAAAGTAAGCTTTATTAAGAAGGAATGCTATCCTACTTGGCTAGCTATGTCCTAAATAACTATGTCCTAGTTAAGAAGTTGGTTATGGAAACTCCAACCAACAAGACTGGATCTAGTACTAGTTATCAAAGTAGTAAATAAGTCTATGATAAATAAAGGCATACAATATCGATGTGCAATTAAGTAGATTTTCAAATATCTTACGTGTCATAGATTATTACATTTTCTTTTGGTAAATAATAAGGTCAAGATTTGGTTTTAAGGATATGTTGATGCTAATTATACAAGGATTTATATGATAAGAAATCAATGATGAGTCTACGTGTATACTCTTGCAAGCAAACCCATACTTTAAAGGTCTACGGTCCAGTCTTTAGTTGTTTATAATATAAAGTAAATGGTTGTGGCAAAGGTTGCCAAATAAGCATTATGGCTAATGGTGTTGGTAAAGGAGCTATATATTTAGTAAGGTAGAGTTCAACTATATTATGATAAATAAAATGTTATCTATCTAGACAAGAATTAGGTTTATCATTCAAGCGCACATTAAGGTGAGATTTTACATAATTATGGAGTTGATTTTGTAGAGTAAGAAACTACTTGAAAAAGGGTTAGTATGTAGTAGACTGCAACAAACATATTAACTAAGCTGGTTGTTGTAAGCAACTTTAAGTGTTGCTTAGATGTAGTTAATGTCTTTTTAGTACTAACGAGGAGATAATTTAATTCTATCTTATTAGCACCCACTAGAGTTATATCTAATGTTTGAAATTTCTCAAGGGGCAACTATTTGTTAAGGTAGAGATAGTCATATCTCAAGTCTAATGAATTAGTATTGGTATGGAACAAAGCAAATCAATATGGTTGCATTGGATGTTGTAAAATGCAAAGGTAACTTAATATTCAGTTGACAAGTGCACATAAAAGTATGCCTATCAGTAAAAGCCTTAATCAGATTGCTTGGAAGGTGCTTAGACGGTAGGTAACCGGCTTATTGGTTAGTTAACTGGATTACCAATCCTTAAAGATCGACAAGCACTAAAATGATTGTTCTATTTCCTTTTTGCTCATCATAAATGTATGATGCCTAATGTTCATTATTGTCTTATATAGAAAATTTCAATATAATTTAAAAATATAAAGTCTATTCATACACTAAAAATATTTCAATTGGTGACACAATAGATTCAATGCTTTACTACCATGTCTTCGCTCTAAGTTCATTTGGGTTTCTATGTGAATCTCTTTATCGTCTATTACTTTTTCTTTACACTTTTCTTTTTAGTTGTTTGGTTGCAATAATAACCTGTCCATCTAAATCTTTCACATTAGGGCACAGTAATCTTCTTGTACATATAAATAGGAAAGGTGTTAAGGATTTTAAGTACATGAAAAAACAAGATCCTTTCCTTAACTTTGGTTCAAACCAAGTGATTTTTAAGGGTTGTAATGGGGATGGTCATGGGCTCAAACCTTATTATAGGTGTGTCAAGTCTCATGGAGACAAGATTTGATATGCCACATCGAGAGCAGACAAGGGTAACAGTATCGAGGTAAATCCAAGCTTGTAGAAAGCTTGAAGTGAAAGGTTATGAAATGCAAAAACTAAAATAAGAGAATGAGACAAACAAGTAAACCACAAACGAATCCAAGGATATGATACACCAAGGAAACTCCACGAACTTATGGCTGAACTTGATATAATGCACGAGATGATCCAATGAGGATATTCGCCACCTAACCTTACTTAAGAATTAGAATATGAGTGAAGTAAGCAAGCAATAAAGAGCAATACTCACCAAAAGAGGAATGTATTCAATATCTAATGTGTAAGATGATTGTGTGGCTACATATTACAAAGGGGTTTTTATACTCGAAACTTAGGGTAACCTACCTTAAATTGAAAGGACATCAGGGTTATTACCTAAACTAGTAATGTATAAGGAATAATAGGAGGATATAAATGAAAATTCAAAGAAATTGATGATTAGTGTAGAAGGGTCCTTTTCACATAAGATTAGATACATGGTATTAGGTCATTAGGGGTACTTCTGGTAGATACAGACTAGTACGGTCAAGATGTTGTTTGTAGAGCAAACTTGGGGGTCCTCTCAAGAAAATGTAGGTATAGATGTGCTCTAGAGTTCTCGGTACCAGTATTGTTGAGCTATTCGTTGGCACGATCATGGTTGAGCAGAAGTGTAAGGGGTCCAAGCTATCAAGGGAGCATATTTCAAGTCGACTCGTTATTATTGATAGATGAGAAGTTACTCAACCTAACATGTAGAGTCTATTGATAGTAAAGATCAACTTGGCCTTTACAAGAGTTAGCCGAAATAGGAAAATCTACTTTGTTAGTCCCTCAAGACCTCAAACACAAGCTCAAATTAAAGATCCAGTAATTCAATTCCTATCATCCCCTCCAGATTGATTTGGATTTGGGATCAAATCTGGCTAGTTGTTGATCAATTCTCCTTCGGGGTAATAAGGATTGAGGTCGGCATTGTTAAAAATGTCAAAAACTCCATAATCCTCAGGTAATTCCAACCGATAAGCATTGTGGTTAATCTTTTAGAGTACTCCGAAGGGAACTTTAGCTTGGGCAAACAACTTATTCTTTCTCTTGTTTAGAAACCTCTCCTTGCTCGAGTGTAGCAATACTAAATCTCTAGGTTGAAACAGTGCTAACTTCTTCCCTTTACTCTTTTCTCTCATCCTTTTGGTAACTTAGTCAATCTGTTAGGTAACTTTCTCATAAATTTGCTGTAAAGGCTGTACTTAGGCTCTCACGTCAATATCTTCTTGCTCAAGCATGGGTACTAGGGTATCATCAAGGGGTAACTTTAGATTGAAGCCATAGATTACTTTAAAAGGTATTTGCTTGGTGCTGTCATATACTATGCAGTTGTAGGTGAATTCCACTACAGGTAAATAGATATCCTAATCAACTAAGTTTTTCACTACTACAGCTTGAAGTAGTGATCCTAAAGTACGATTGGCTACCTCTATTTGGCCATCAATTTAGGGGTGACATGAAGTGCTGAAAAGTAATTTAGTCCCATACGATACCAAAGCGTCCTCCAAAAATGGCTCGAAAACTTTAAATATTCGTCTGAAACACTTCTTGGCACAATGTATAGTCGAACAATTTCTTGAAAAAAGAAAAAAATAATAATTAAAGCATCATTAGTTTATAGTATGATACAAAGTGTGCCATCTTACTAAATCTATCAATGATGACCATCATAGAATCTTTGCCTCGAGTAATTTTTAGCAATACTAGCAGAATAAAGTCCATGCTTAACTCAATCTAAGGTCATGTTGGGGTAGGTAAAAGCATTTCTTTTCCTTGTTCGGATCGATATTTAGCCTTCTTGCAACTAGCATAGCTTTCAATAATTTGATGCATATCTCCCCTCATCTTTAGCCAAAAGAACCTTCCACTCAATAACTCATACGTCCTTTTTTCTCCAAAATGGTCGGAAAGTCCTCCACCATGAGCTTCCTTAACTAATAGTTTTCGTACAAAATAGGTCGGTACACATAGCTTACCGATTCAGACTAGATAACCCTCTTCCATATGGTAGTTGTCCATTATTCTTCCTTTAACACATCTCCTAAAGATGGGACTAAAATGGGGATCTTAAGGATATCACTCCTTAATACTCAGAAATCCTAAGAGTCTCATCTGTAGTTTAGTCAGGATAACTTATTGGCATGACAAGGCGTTGGCAACAACATTGGCCTTGCCTTGGTTATATTCAATTACAAAGTTGAAACTTTCTAAGAATTCAATCCATTGTACTTACCTTTTCAATAATTTAATCAAACTTCTGAGGCACCTCAAGGATTCATGGTCTATGTAAGTGACAAATTCTCTTAGTAATAGATAGTGCTACCATACTTGGAGTTCTTAGATAAGGGCTAAGAGTTCTTTATCATTCATTAAGTAGTTCAACTAAGATCCTCTCAGCTTCTTACTATGGAAAGCAATTGGTCGACCTTCTTGCATTAAGACTGTGCCTACCCCAACACCTGACGCGTCGCATTCAAGCTCAAAAATCTTCTCGAAGTCAGGCTAAGCTAATACTAATACAAAAGTTAGTTTTGCCGTTACTTCAACAAAACTTCTTTTCTCTCTCTCTTCTCTCCCCCCCCCCCCCCCCCCCCCCCCCCCCAAGTTAAACTCAATGTTCTTCTTTGTCAGCTTAGTAAGGGGTGCAACAATGGTATTGAAGTTTCTAATGAATCTTCAATAAAAAGATGTCAGTCTATGGAAACTTCTCACCTCAGCACTAGTAGTCAAAGTCGGCCACTCAACAATAGTTCGGACCTTCTCATCATTGACTCTCAAGCCTCCTCCATTTACTACAGATTCAAGAAAAAACCACTTCCTCATAGTAGAAACAATAATTCTATAGATTGTTGAATAACCTCTCGATACAAAGTACGTTAAATATGGTACGGAGATGCATAAAGTGGCTCAATAGGTCAGTACTATATACAAGGATTTCATCAAAGTATACCTCAATACACTTTCCGATCAAGTTTCTTAGTACATGGTTCATTAATCTTATGAAGTTGCTCAAGGCATTTGACAAGCCAAAAGACATAGCCATCCACTTGTAAAGACCATGCCGAGTTTTGAATATAGTTTTCCAATCATCTCCCGACCTCATCCAAATTTGATGATAGCCAGACTTTAGATCAATTTTACTGAAGACCCTAGCTCTATTTAGTTCATTTAACATGTCATCTAACCTAAGGATAGGATACCGGTACTTGATCGTGATCTTGTTTACAACTTTGCTATATACACACATGTACAAGGTACCATCCTTTTTCGGCACAAGGAACGCTGGTACAACATAAGTGATGCTTGTTGTGACCAAAAACAGATAAGACGAGTCATTAGATAGGTCCAAGGTTGTCGAAAGCTTGAAAAAGGGGTGATGGGGAATGTGCAAAAGAATGAAAAAGTGGATGAAAAGTAAGTAAAACCCGCGAACAGCTCTAAAGGATATGATGCATTAATGGAACTTTCGAGAACTCACGGCACAACTCAATATGATGCATAAGATGGTCCGGTACGGTTGTTCACCACTTAGCTTTGTTTAAGGGTTAGGATAAGAGTAAAATGAAAGTAAATAAAACAATGTTTATTAGAGGAAGAATATTCAATTGTATTTATGATGATCTCATTTGCAACTACAAATACAAGAGGTATTTATACTTGAAAGGTAAGGCAACTTGCCTAAAAGGAAAAAGACAAAAAAGGGTATTATCCTAAAGAAGTAATGTATAAGAATACAAGAGGGCAAAAATGAATATTCAAGAAAAGTAATTATTAATGTTCTGGATTCTATACATGGCCCTGTACAAGTGGCAAAAATACATTAACAATGCTGTTGAAGGATGTAAACAAAAATGTACGATCAGATTACTTATCCGAGCAGGGGTGGCAAAGGATCAGTCCAAAGTCTCTCTTTCAGTTTCTCGGTAAGGGTGATGCCAAGTAATTGGTCAACCCAGACGTGAGTGAGTAATCGTACATGGTTTGGCTGTTGTCTTAGCAATCTACAATTTAGCATACTTCAGATATGGGTAGTTATTTGACTCGACAAAGAGATACTCGGCTTCAGTAAGAGTCGGCTGGAGTAGAAGGATCCGCCTTACTAGCCCTTTCAGTCATCGGGCTCGACTACGGGTTAAAATCCCAGTAACCTGATTCCTATTAACAAGGGCCAAGATTCTCCCTTACATATCCTTTTTCCAGTAGTTTATTAACTTATCTCTGGAGCATAGCTGCTTATTTAGGGTTCATCTGATAGGCTGGCTTATTTGACAAGGCAGCGGCAAGTATTAAGTTAATGTAGTGTTCAATAACTTGAAAAAGGGGTAATCCTCCGGGTAATTGTTCAGAAAATAGGTCAGTATATTCATCCGATAACTCTTTAACCTCCAAGGCCTACTTAATTTGCTCCTTCAATTCTAGTAGTTGTCTAATCAACATATAGGTTGGCATGTCGGCCTTAATAACTTCTCGAAGCTCGGCTCTACTTAGAATTAAGGTCTTCTTGGATCCTCGGGTAATTTTACCTTATAGTTTGCTAACTTGACTTGGCATCATAAGGTTCGATATAATCTTTCTACGATTTCTTTCAAACACATAGGTATTCTTAAATCCATCATGCATAACTCTCCTATAAAAAAGCTAAGGTTTGTCTAGCAACACATAGGTAGCACATTATAGAGAATTTCATCAAAATAGTTTCCAATTGAGATCGGCAACAATACTTGCTAAATGACATGTAATGCTCCCTTCTTATTTAGCTAATATAACTTGTATGGCTTCAGATGTGAGATAGTCGACAACTTGAGCTTCTTAACTAGGTCGGTAAATGTTACGTTGGTGTAGTTTCCACTATCCGTTATGAGTGCACAAACCTGTTCATTCACTTCGCATGTGATGTGGAACAAATTCTCTCTCTTCTCCTCTTCGATAGTTAGTTCTATACTCATCGCATATTGGACAACCAGAGTTAATTTGTCTAGATCCTCAACAAACACATCTTTCTCAACCTATTTGGCATTAACCTCAATCCCTTCCTCCACTTCTTTTTCCTCTTCTAGTTCCTTATCCGTATTGTTCACTTCAATATTTAGGGTGTTTCCCTTGATAATCATAGTTCTTTGGTTCGAACACTAAGCGACTATGTGTCCAAACCCTTGGCATTTAAAACATTTGATTTGGCTTGTCTTCCTCCCAAATTCTTGTCCCCTCTCATAAGTTCTTAGCAGCACTTCACCATTAATTGGTCGCCCCTTTTATTCAACTCTAACATTCATTCTTTTACATTGCTCGGCAATTTGCTAAGCTTGGTAACTTCCTTGAGTGGGTCAGCTTGATTGGACTAATCGGCTCATTGGAGGTTGACTTAGCCTATTTTTCTTATGCCCCTCTACCTATTAGGCTATTCTTATAACCTCGCCTAATGTAGTAACTGTTAAAATTCCATGATATCTCATATGTTATTTCTCAATCCAGTAAGGAACCCAAATACTATTCGGGTTGATGGTTTATCCACTTCACATTAAATCATGAGTATTTGAAACTCTTGAACATACTTATTGATAGTTCGGCTCTCTTACCTCAACTATTAAAGTCAAGCAAAGGTATCTTCTAAGTAAGTATTTGACACGAACCAATTTCCAAGTATCCTCTTTATCTTAGGCCAAGTATTAACTTCCCTATATCCTCCTCATCTCCTCATAATTTGGAAGTTCTTCCACTACATCGCGGTATAACCTGAAAACTTTACAGTAACAGTCTTTACTTTCTCACAATCTTCATACTGGTAATAATAAAAAACTCACTCTACCTTGTTTCCTAGTCTACATAGCCATCAATGTTTCAAGAACCATTGAAGTTTGGAATCTGAAGCTTCACATGGCCGACAACTCGAGGTATTCGAGCTCGCTTCTCTTCTTCAATGTATTCTTCTTCTCATTCCTCATCCAAATCACCCAAGTCAGTCTTTCTCCTAACACATCTTCCCATCCATCTACCTTGATCTTGTCGAGCTAAATTTTATCTTTTTGCAAGTCAAGCAACTTAGGGAGTATTCTGCACAACCTCGACAGGTCGAAAGGCCAATGCATGAACAACTTAGGTCAAATTGGCTATAAGGTTAGCCATCTCGTCAATTCACTCATATGTACTTTTGAGAGTGTTATAGGATTGTCATCTATGGTGGACAACGTTGCTATTGTCATATCTAATATTAACATTAACACTGAGATTCGTCATTTTCCTCGATAAATCTTAGTAACAAACTCAATCTAAGAAACAAAAGATACTATTCCTCTAAGCCAAATAATCTCATATACAAACTCTTCTTCATGCGAAAGTTCAACTATCCTACGAATACAACATCTACTCTAAAAAACAACAAGCCTAACTGAAACTTGCTATGTTTTCATATGTTGGAAACGGAGCAAAATAGAGCATACAAGCAAAGCAAACTATTACTCCTTATACTTACTGGAACACTCACAGCTAATCTTTACGCAATTAAAACATACTATCTCTACAAACACTACTTCATAAGAAAGCTCAAATACAACTTACCCAAACAAACCTTTACTCTGATACCAAGATGATATACTGTACCAAGAGCTCACAAAGGCGACTGTATCAAGGTGGGTTCAAACTTACAGAAAGCTCGAAGTGAAGGGTTATGAAATGTGAAAATCGTAACAAGAGAATGAGATAAATAAGTAAACCACAAATAATTCTAAGGATACGACGCATCAAGGAAACTTCGTAGATTTATGGCTCAACTTGATATGGTATACAAGCTTATCCAATGAGGGTATTCGCTACTTAGCTTTGCTTGAGGGTTAGGATAAGAGTGAAGTAAGCAAGTAATAGAGAGTAATACTCACTAAAAGAGGAATGTATTTAATATCGGATGTGTAAGATGATTGTACAGTTACATATTACGGAGGGGTATTTATTATACCCGAAAATTAAGGTAACCTACCTTAAATGGAAAAGACAAAAAAGGTATTGCCTAAACTAGTAATGAATAAGGAATAATAAAAGAGTATACATGAAAATTCAAAGAAATTGATGATTACTATAGAAAGGTCATTTTCACATGGGATTGGACACATGGCATTTGGTCATTAGGGGTGCTTTTGGCAGATACAGACTAATACGATTAGGATGTGGTTTACTAAGCATAGGTACTGAGTAGACCTTGGGGTCCTCCTAAGAAGATGTGAGTGCAGATATGTTATAAGGTTCTTAACACTAGTATTGCTGAGTTGCCGGTCGGCATGGTTATGGCCAAGCAGAAGTATAAGGGGTTTGAGTTGTCAGGGGAGCATATTTGTTGGTACATTATTACTGATCGATGATAAGTTACTCAACTTAGCATACAGAGTCGGTCGGCAGTGAAGATCAACTTGGCTTTAGCAAGAGTTAGATGGAACAGGATAATTTGCTTCGTCAGTCCCTTAAGGTTGAACTCGAGCTCAGGTTAAAGATCTAGTATTCTATTCTTATCAAGATTCATCATTACTATTCATTGCTTAAGTTAAATATGGTGACATCTTATATCTTTGTTACACCTTAAACCTTAAATCGAGTTAATTTTTGTAGCTTCATGGTATTGGTAAATGATATGTGGGTTGACCATGAATTGTACTTTAAAAAAATGCTCAATAACTCAATTGATCGTGTGTTATGTATTACGAGCTTTTACGTATTTACTAAGCCTTCTTATTTGCTTACTGCCTCATAATCTTATGGATAAATTGGATGGACCATCTTTGTAAACTTTCTTAATTGTGTGGATACTCTCAATTTTTAAAATCCAGCACTTTCCCCTCTACAGCAAACATAGGTTCCATTTCTTTTGCAAATGTAGAGGTTGATGTGCTTTTAATCTTTTGACAAATGCTTTTAGATATTTTTTACAATAAAATTCTATTCAAAATAATCAATAGAATTAGATGTAAATAATTTTTACAAAGGAATAAAATTTTATAAGATGTAGATAATATATACATCAATAAATATTGCATCAAATTTTATTAGGACATTATAATTTGTTAAATATGATATAGTTAATAGTAAACAAATATTTTCCAATTAATTTTCTTAACATTCATCATACATGCTTTGCATGCGTAATCATGCCATATATATATGTCATAATTTGTGCAATTTATTGCATATTTTAGTTTTGGTATTGATACGAAAAGTGAACTTAACATATAAGAATTATATAAACCATGTTTTGCCATGCTAATTAACTTATAAACATTTTCAAATATATAAAGAAGATATATCTGTTGATAGAAAGTTGATAATCTTGAGATATATACATCAGGTGATTATAGTTATTTTGATTGAACGAATTATCCTAATAAAAAGAAATTATATTTAAATTTAATTTTGTTTTTAATTTGAAAATTTTGATTAAAAATAAGGGCACTAAATATAATATTTATTAATTTGTTAATTCAACACATAATTAAGGTTATTTTAGTAGTTTTGATGATCTTTTTACTTATGACTTAAGATTAATAAAATAAGATATTGTGCACTAGGAAATTAGATTGTGAATGTATAGGTAAAAGATATCAAAATAATTTTTTGGATCAATATTTACGCCTTTTCTAGAAGTGACTTATATAGTAGGAAATTGGATTATGAATATACAAGTAAAAATATATGAAGAATCAATTTTTTTATTTTTATTTATATTCATTTATTTTATTTTAAAATTAAATGACACATTAACCTCCACATTTGCAAAATAAATAGAACCCATATCTGTTATAAGGGCAAGGTACTCGATTTCAAAAATTGGAAGTGTCCATGTAATTTTAAAAAATTCACAAGAGATAATCCATACAATTTATCCTAATTTTAGAGAAAATTACTTGTTTATAATCAAAATTAAAAAAAAAAAATTATAATTACCAAAATACCAAACCTATATCGCATTTTCAAGATGCAACATTAACTTTTATATACCATGACCATGTTATATTTTCAAAACACGATATTAATACTGATACTAATTTAAATACCAATATTGCATCTTCAAGATATGACATAAAATCGATATTTTGGTCATTTTTATTATAAAATTTATAATTACGTAATTTTTTTTTTCTAAAATCAATAAACATATATTACACCCTTAATTTTATATGCAAGTTAACATAGCTGAAGCGTGAGATAAGATAGGATTCTGAGTTGAGGAGCAAATTTCAAAATCCTATAGTCATGCATTAAAATTTGTAATTGTATTAGAATTAGGAGCCATCCAAAATGAAAGTAAATTTTAGAATAATTATCAATACCCATACCTAAGGGACTTTAACTTGTCTCCATGCACCTTCTCAATTTAGAGAAGATAAAGGAAAAATCTACTTTACCATTTGATAGTGAAATCAATTCTATGGTCTTGAAACTCTGTAAAACAATGTGTTTATTTATTTATTTTACTAAAAATGGTTATCTCGTTATGATAGAAAATAGAAGACAAATAAGCATAAACAAAAGACCTATGAGATATCTAGACGATTGTGTTTAAAGACTTAGGTAAACCATAATAACAATATGAGGAGTCATGCATATAATCAGTATTATAAGTAGTTGTACAATAGTTAGAGATTGTAAAAAAGTATCGACTAAAGAAAACAAACAAATTGTTATGCATTTGTAAATAAGCTGAAAATACTGATGTACATATAAATAAGATAGGAAAAGATGAATTAGGGGATCGAAACCCTAGAAATTGAACCTTCTTATATAAGGAATTTCTTTAGCACTCAAAGACCAGGGCTTAAATTCTATCTACTTCCTTTAATTATTCTTGAATGTTATTTGCATTAAGCCTCACCACAGAGAAATAATCTTGTTAGTACAAATAGGAAAACACACATCTCAACATATAGAGAAATTAGCATCATAGTATAGATCAGGAGTACTACATTTTAGATCTATTATCATTTTTCAGAAATCATCATTGTAGAACACGATTGCGTAAACCCTAATTTTTATGAGATAACATGAACAGTACAAGACATATAGAGAGGGGGGGGGGGGGCGGACATTAAGAAGGAGGATATTTTATATACTTAGCTTCTTAATTAAGGAGCTAAAACGATGAGTTTAAGGAATCAAGATTAAAGAAAAAATGTGTAGGCTTAGGTTGACCCTTAGTCGGCCTAACAATTGGTGCTTTTGTTATTGTTAACAATTCAAGATTAAAAAATGATTAATAATATGAGGAGCATATCTCAGTTGTAAGAAGATCTTCATCATTATGCAATAGGAATGGTGTAGTGGAATAAACAAGGAGTAAGAATAGATAAGCTTGAAAGTTCAATGGAAGAAATAAAGAAAATGTTGATACAATCTTTGAATACTAATGGGGAGAATCAGAAATGTGCTAATACGCAACAAGTTTAGGCAGATAGCTCATCATCTGCTCCAAGAAACAATGGGGAGTCAAGTGTAAGTATGTGTAACATCAAATTAGAATTATCAAGATTTAATGACAATGACCCAAAGGCTTAGATTTTCAAAGTAATACAGGTTTTTTTACTATCATGAGTGTTAGATGAAGAGAGAATGAGAACAATAGCTTTTGTAATGGAGAATGAGGCATTAGTGTAATGTTAGAGGACGTCAAGAAGTGGATTATTATCTACTTGGCAACCAATTTTACAAGCACTCAAAGTGAAATTTGGACCATCAATGTTTAAAAATTATAAAGGAAAGCTTTCAAAATTTGTACAAAAGACTACAATGGATGCATATCAGGGTAAATTTGAATCAATACTTAATCATGTTCATGGCTTATAAAAAAGCTCTATTCAAAGTTGTTTCATATCAGTATTGGAACCTAATGTTCAAGAAGAGGTAATATTAGCAAGACCCACATCTCTTTTGGAAGCAAAGCTACATGAAGCCAAGATTCGAAGACTTAGACATTTTCAACCCTAATGTTTTCTAAACCAAGCTAACAAACATTCAAATCTAACCTACATTTCTTTTTTTACTAAACCTTCTTTTTCAAACACTTAACTAGAATCTTTCTTAACACCTTTTAATTCCAGGTAATCATCCACAAATTCATCCAATAAACAAACACTACAAACCAATTCATTTAAACCATTGCTAGTTAAAAAAATGACACCAAAAGAGTTAGCAATGCAAAGAGAAAAAGGGTTTTGCTATAACTGTGATAAAAAATATCATAGAGGTCATGTTTGCAAAGCAAAGTTTCTTATGGTAATTCAACCTAAGAGAAAATTAACTTAAACAGGAGGAGATGCCGGAGTTGCAAGAAGACAAGGAAAACTATGAAGCGACAGAATTCAATGAAGAAAATGATGAAACAGTGGAAATTAGTTACCACACTAGCTTCAGATTCGTGGCCCTTAAAACATCAAGATTAGAGGGGACAATAAAAGGTAAGCATGTTTCAAGACTAGTAGATTTTGGAAGCACGCATAATTTTTTCGGCAAAAATGTTGGATTTACCAATAATTGTGGTTCCTAAATTCTTTGTGAACATTGGAAATGGGGACTATCTCACTTGTTTAAGTATGTGAAAACAAGTCCCATTAATTCTCACCAAAATCAAAATTTTAGTGGATTTTTACATTTTACAAATCTAAGGAGCTGAATTAATATTAGCAATATAGTAGTCAGTAACATTAGGCCTTATCATGGTAGACTATGCTTTATTGAGCATGCAGTTTGTGTGGTAAGGAAAAATAGTTGAATTTCAGGGAAATAAGGAGATAATTTTGAAGGAAATCGAAGGATCAAAGTTAAGGAAATTGATAAAATTTAACAATATGGCTTGTTTCTTTAATTTAATGGCTCGGAAAGAAATATAACTTCATGATACTATCACACCTCAAAAAGGTAGAGTCATAATAGTTCCACCTTATAAACCATCGTAAAATAGAAATCTATCTTATAATTATTATCATATACCCAGTTCACACTAGGTGTACTTTACTATACTGCTTTAAAGCATTCGGTTAGATACGTACTTGATAGAAACCTGTAGAATAATTAATTGATAAGCAAACTCATTATTTGACTTTTTAGAAGAGTACACATAAAACCCACAAGTATACATTATTTAGTATACAAACCCAAAGCTAAAAAACTAATGAGCCCCCCTGAGAAGACTCTGGTAGTTTTCTTAGCAATTAGAAAGAAATTCAATAATAAACAATAAAAATTTAGCTTAATTCTCTTTGATTCCCACTCCTCAATCACATTTGCTAAAGTTCTGGCTTTGGATGTGGTACTTGTAGTATCATTATGAACTTGCAAAACAGACAATAGGGGAATAAGCGACAAGTTGCTCAGTAAGTGGGACGGAGACAGAAGTATGCATTCAGTACATCATAAGCAAGGTTTTTAGCGAAATTAGTTAGATGTAGTGTGTTTACAAGCAAATGCCATTGCACAATGTTATCTGGTTCGTTAGGAGATCAAAAAAATTGTTCTCACTCTAATCCAGGTTGAAGAATTCGACGTTGTGCATTCTTGAATCGAAACAAACTCAAGGCTTATGCAATGAATAACACACTTCACTTATAACTCCCTTTGAACTATGGCCCCCAACCTTATTGCAACCTCCTTTCCTATCACTTAGTTCTATTAAGGGTAGGGAATAACCATTTTAGCTATCCTCATCGAAAGGAGTCCATGTTTAGCTTGAGAATCCTAATTGTTACCCCTCAAGTCAAGTTAGAAATTGGGTCGAGTTTGAATTAATTTAATTTTGAGGTGATTCACCAATTTAGACAAACATAACAGAGTATACAAAATAATCATAACATGGAGCTCAACTCCCACAATAGTAGCACAACAATATTCAGGCACTTACATAGCATACATATAAACAACTACATTACAATCACAAGTCAAGAGCATACCAAAGCCGCCAAGTACTTTAAAGTGCTCCAAAATATTGTAAAGCATCAATCCTACTTACTTTGGCGTAGTGTCACTTTATCCTTAGTTATTGTATGCGACCTTATTAATGATTCGTAAAAATTTAATACACAATTTTAGTTTTTAATTGCCATATGAAGTAAGAGTCTATTTTCAATATTAAGCATATTTTTAATCTAAGTTACGTGAGGTTTTTCAACTGTTTATTAGGTTTTAGGTAAATGAGATAGGTTTTGACTGATTGTCTTAAATTAGGTTCTTATATAGGTAGATTCTGAATTACATTCTAATTTTGGAAAGGGTATAGAGTCAAAAAATAAATTACTTTCTAACTTAGGTTCAATTCTTAGTGTGTTCAAAATATTCCATAGTGAGTTGCATTCAAACTTAGTTTCTAATAGAGTTTTTAACCCTGCTGCCAATCTTACATGTTACTACTTTACACATACTTCAACTTACCCTGACTTTCAGACCTTAATAAACTTGTATATGCAACATCGAATATTCATTCTTAACCCTAAAATTGACTAGTTATTGTTTTAGTCTCCTTGCTATAGAATTGTTCTGATTATAATCACTTATTCTCCATGATGAGTTGTTTAGTAGAGACACCAAGTAATCTACATGGCAACAACTATTGGGTTCGGTTAAAGAAGGAAGATCATTTGATATGTGTTATCTTTATTCATTTATTATGTATGTATATATTTTCCATTTAACTTAGATAATTGCTATGCTTACATGGTTATGTTACAAAAGATAAACTAGAACCATACCAATGTTTAACGCTCATGTTTGAAATTGAATCTATAAAAAAAGTGCTAGGTCTGAGACTACGAACTAAAAATCACTACAACATTCCATCGAAAGAGTATGCATGACCATTTTATGATAAGGAAAGGAAAAAGTGAAAGCCTACCAATAGTAAAATTATTGCATTCCCAGCCACGAAATCGTATGGTCTAGTCATTAGCTTGTTCTCAAATACCTTCGTCATTTTATCTTCTTTGAAATATGTGGCTAAGGAAATCTACGGTAGTCTCTTGCTTAGTAGGTTTTTTTTTTTTTTTTTCCTTTTCATCTTTCAAAATCTACATCTTGATTTTTGTTTGCTATAATGGCAAAAGTGAATCCCCTAAAGCTTATTTCATAGCTTAAAGTCGGTGAAGAGAGGAGGTGATAGGAAAAGAAAAAAAATCCACATGTTGCTTTGCCAGGTATATTATATACTCATGTGTCAATAGTTAATAATCCTTATATTACACTTATACTGATTCTATCTTCTTTCTTGGTTATAAATTTCCACATCCTAATCAAGTAAAGTAATTACTTATTAGTCTTCTCCACTCTTATGTACATACTACTCACTCATAATATAGCAATAATAATTTCTCAAATGCAAAAAATTCCGTAATTTCTATCCGTACTCAAAATTCCACTTCTAGTTCCAGGTATTAATTGATAACTTTGATAGATATTTTATAATCAAATTTATATTCTATATATATAATATTTATGATTTTACTTATAATATTATATTTGTATACATACTTATTTATTGTACATTCTTATTGAGTATTTATATGTGTTTTTAACCACAAAGCCTTTTCGTATTGTTTATTTTATAATTATCTCAAAGAGTTCATTAGTTATTATATTAAAATCATATATTTACGATGTTTAGTGAGTAATATAGCTATAAATAACTTCCTTTTTTTTTTCTCATTCTATTATTCCATAGTCAAAATCTAACCTAAGAGATTACTTGAACTATCCATTCATTTATTTATTTATTTTTAGCCTTATCACAAATTTGCGAACCTAATGGTATGTTTCGGCAAACACCCTAAATTTAGGTGTTAAAACCTTAACTGCTATTTTTATTATTTTATCATATTTTTGAGATCTATGTACGCAAAGTCTCTATCTAATATTCCTAGCCCGTATGTAAAGTTCTAGCTCACTTGAGTCATTTCCATGAGTGCCCTAAATTTGACTACTCAAAACCTAATTGATAAAGTATGGCTTACATATCAATTATACTTAATGTTTATACATGCCTTCTAAATACTATTTCATTTCTTGTTATAAATATTAGTGTTCATATAATTTATTTTTAAGGCCTCATTAAGTATTAGAACTCATCCTATATACTTTAGATAAATTAAAAATGTGTAAGTAAAAATTTGCTTTTTTTAGCTATTTTATAATTTTTGTTATAATATTTACAAGATTCAAACTTACAAAGTTTATTATATTGATATTTGTATAATATTATTTATTTATTTTATTTTTATTACATTGCTTGTTTCCTAAGTTGCGGTATATTAGCTCAATTATTCTAGTTTCCTAAATACCTTAAAACTCAAATGCTAGAAGACCTAGTTAATAGAGAACGAAGCTTACAGTTCATTATACTTAATAACTCTCTTGATTGCTCTATGACTAAGGGCTAATTCCTAACTGCATATTTTGCAGGGTCTTACAATACTATCAGTAATAATGAACTCGAGTCAATATTAAGCAAATTTCAAGATATTTTTGTGACTCTTATATCATTGCCACCAATGTGCGTAATCCAACATCATACTCATGTAAAGGATGAAATAAAAGCCATAAATATTAAACCATACTATTATCCTTATTTCCAGAAATGAGAGATAAAGAAATTGGTTAAGGAAATGTTGGAAAGTAGAGTCATTCGGTTAAGTACTAGTCTCTTTTCATTACCAGTATTACATGCTAAGAAAAAAGATGGATCATGGAGGTTTTGTATGGATTATAGGGCATAAAATTGGGCAACTATCCTTGACAACTTCCTAATTCCAACAATTTATGAGCTATTGGATGAATTAGGGGAGCCACACTTTTTTCAAAAAATAGATTTACATACAAGATACATTAGATAAGGATGAATTAAGCTGATGTACATAAAACAGCTTTTAGGATGTACAAGAGACGTTATGAATTGTTGGTAATACCTTTTGGTCTATCGAACGCACTAGCTACATTCCAATCAATAATAAACAACAAATTCAAGGCATATCTTAGAAAATTCATTATAGTATTTTTCGATGATATTATAATATATAGCAGGAATATGCAAGAACATATGGTGCATTTTGAAAAAACTTTTGAATGTTTGAGGAAACGTGTCTTTTACCTTAAAAAGAACAAGTGTTCTTTTGTCAATGATAGTATTGACTATCTTAGACATATAGTTTCAAAAGATGGAGTGCAGCCATATCCGGAGAAGGTAATAGCCATTAAGAGTTGGCCTCAACCTACATTAGTATAATAGTTGAGAGGAATTTTGGGGATTATTGGATGTTATAAATGCATCCAAAAGAGTCACTGACATCTACACATATTTTAGCTCTTCCAAAATTTTCTAAAACATTCATTATAAAGACAGACACATCGGGAGCGGGATTAGGTATGGTGTTGCATCAAGGAAAAAATCTTATTGCATATTTCAACAAGAAATTTAGCTTAGGGATGCAAAAAAGCAAGTGCTTATGTGAAGGAGTCATCTGCTATGGTTTAAGCAATTCGTAAATGGTGACAATATCTCTTAGGGCAGCATTTCATCATTAGAACAAATCAAAAGCATCTCAAAGAATTACTTACTTGAGTAATTCAAACTTTAGAGCAACAACAATATTTGGTGAAATTAATGGGGGTATGATTATGAGATACAACATAAACTAGGCTTAGATAATAAAGTAATGGATGCATTATCCAAGAGATTTGAAGAGCAATTCCAGCTTTTAGCTTTAACAATTTTTTCTTTTGATTCATTCAATATATTAAAGAAGGAATTAGAGCAAAATGATGAATGGATAACATTGAGGGATAAATGTTGTAGATAAGAGCCACTAGAGTTGCTTTTGTCATACTGAGATGGGCTACTTTATTTGGGCAACAGGATTTTCATTCTCTTAACATTACAATCATCCCTACTTTATTGATGGAATTTCAAGCTACACCGATGGGAGGACACGCATGGATACTAAAATCTTTTAAGTGCTTACGTGTTGCATTTTACTAGAAGGGAATGAGGAGAGATGTGGAAAAATTTGTGAAGTGTTGTCATGTTTGCTAACAAATCAAGTACTCGACAATATCTCTAGCTAATTTATTACAACCACTTCTTATACTACAACAAAATTTTGATGATATTTCGATTGACTTTATTACTGGTTTACTGTTATCAAAAGGGTTTTTAGTAATATTGGTTGTTGTGGATAGACTTACCAAATACTGTTGTTTAGGTCTATTACCTGTTAATTACACGGCTAAATTAGTAGTTAGGTTATTTATTGACTTGTTAGTTAAACTACATGGACTTCTACAAACAATTATATTTGATAGAGATAGTGTATTTTTAAGTAAATTTTGGAGGGAGCCTTTTTAGCTTAGTGGAATACAGTTGGAGATGAGTTTAGCTTACCATCCTTAAACGAATGGTCAAATAGAAGTATCGAATAGATGTTTAGAGCATTATTTGAGGGCCTTTGTCATGAATTCACCAAAGGAGTAGCCCAAATATTTAGCTTGGGCATAGTTTTCACTTAATACTAGTTATCATACTAGTATTCGGCTTGCTCCTTTTAAGGTAATGTATGGTAGGGATCTTCCTCGGATTCCTAATGATATAAAAAGGTTTTCATCAATAGAGGTAGTAAATGAAGAGTTATAGGACAGAGATGATGTATTGTTTGTTTAAAAGAACAAATGGCAAAAGTACAACAGATAATGAAAAGTCGTGCTAATCAAAAGAAGCCTGATAAAGAGTTGCTAATAGGAGATTGGGCTTATGTGAAGTTGTAAACCTATAAACATACTTCATTAGCTAATCAATTATCCTATAATCTATCTAAAAGACATTTTGGTCCTTATTAAGTAATTAAGCGTATATGATTGGTAACTTATGGATTGAATTTATTAGAACAATTTATGATCCGTCCTATATTTCATATTTCTCCTCTAATGAAAGCCAATGGTAAACAGGATACTCCTAGACCACTACTAGCTATGCCTGTGGACAATCATCCAATAGTCCAACCTAAAGCTATTATGGATATATGAGAGCTTTTTAGATAGGGTACTACAGTTATACAGGTTCTAGTTTAATGGGAGTCATTATTTCTAGAGGATTTTACATGGGTCAACTTACAGGATTTTAGCAAAGACTACCTTAAATTTGACCTAAGGACAAGGTCAATGTTTGAGGAGGGGAGAAATTTGTTATGACAAAAAATAGAAGATAGACAAGGATACACATAAGACGTTTGAGATATCTGAACGATTATGTTTAAAGACTTGGGCATACCATAATAATAGTTTGAAGAGTCATACATATAATTAGTATTACAAGTAGTTGTACAAGGTACTTAGAGATTGTAAAAAAGTATCAACCGAAGAAAATAAACAAATTGTTATATAGTTGTAAATAAGCCAAAAATACTGATGTACATATAAATAGGATAGGAAAAGATCGGTTAGGGGATCAAAACCCTAGAAATTGATCCTTCCTGCATAAGGAGTTTCTTTAGCGCTTGAAGACTAAGGTTTGAATTCCATCTACTTCCTTTGATCATTCTTGAATGTTCTTTGCATTAAGCCTCACCATAAAGAAATAATACTGTTGTATGAATAGGAAAAAATACATTTCAACATATAGAGAAATTAGCATCATAATACAGATCAAGAGTTTTACATTTCAAATTTGTTATTATTTTTTAGAAATCATCACTGTAGTACATGATTGTACAAACCTTAATTTTTTTTTTAGAGAGAATATAGACAGTAAAAGACAAATAGAGAGAGAGAGAGAGAGGAAAAAAAGAGACATACTTATCTTGTTTGACTGAGAGATCAAGAAGGAGAATGTTTTTTGTACTCTGCTTCTTGATTAAGGAGCTAAAACAATGAGTTTAGGCAATTGGGATTAAAGAAAAGTGCATAAGCTTGGGCTGACCCTTAGTCGGCCTAACATATCTCTAGATTAGTGTATATAAAAAGGGTTAACTTAAAGGATTAATATTCTACCCTTTTAGGTTGCGACATAAGAGAAAGCAAGGGAGGGGGATGGGGTTTCTAGAGAAAATGAATTGCTAATATTAGCGGAAGAATAAGAAGTATTTAGAAATAGGAATCTTAATGATAAAATAAAAAAATACGATATTATAGATAATTGAATACAATAGTGATGGGTGTAGAATAATGTAATTGGGATGTTTATGGGTGGGGTGGGGAGGGGGGGAACTTACCTTATTTAACTTTATATACAAAATATGTTGTAGGTTAAGTGCATCTACGATGTTTTATAATATTTAAGAGGAAGAAAATTTTAAACTTTTCTAAAAAAGTTATTATGGTTGCTTAGTGTATTGTGTAAAAAGTTAAGTGAATAAAGTATTTACAATTTCTTTGGAGCATATTGCTTGTAATTTGTATAACTTTAACTACTAATTGATAAAAAGTATTAACTAATATACATAACTTGTGTAAGTTTAATTCTCAGTAAAAATGCATCAAAAAATATTTTAAAAAAATTACAATTAGAAAAAAAAGAACAACCAAACATAAAGACTCATTTTATATTTTATATGACTCTTTTATGCTAACCTTGCAAGATAACTTATTAATAATACTAAAAAAAATATCATTTGTAGCATAAGTGATTAGACAAGCATTTATTCAACAACTCCCATTTATTTTAATAATATTATTTGTAAAAGAAACGCGAGCACATAAAATAATATGATTGCTATTATTTATTAATAGTTTGTACAATAAAATTAAAGTACTAATAGCATTTAGAGGATCATTATCATATATGGTATAATTATCAACTAATTAACAATGTTTGATGAGGAATTATTTAATCAATTGTTTCTTTAATAATTGATATTTAATTTTATTACTTTTTGTATAAAGAAAAAAATATCATTAGTTTTTACCACGGAAAGCAGAATTTTGCTACTAGGAATCAAGTTGACAACCTCATACTTACAAAACCATATATTCAATCTAACTATTTTAATCAAAATCGTTCTAATTTAATAGTATGAATATAATTCTGCTAATGTAATGAATTAGTTCGGAATCCTCTTTCCCCAAATTATAATATTGATGGAAAAAAAAGAATCAACGACTTTTTCATACTTATCATGATTATATCCATTTTTGTTTTTTAAAATACAATACATGTTTTAATAAATGTTAAAATAACTAAAATTGTTTTCGAGGTTTGACGGTAGGGGTGTTTGGAGAAGCGGGACTTTCCTGGATCTGATTATAAGCAAGCCCAGAGATTTAGTTTTTGCGAGATTATTCTTTTTTTTTTTTTGGAAAAAAAAGAAAATCCTTTGCTTTTGGCGGGAAAACAAAACCACTCCATTTGACGTCAACTAAAAGGAGAGGAGAGAAAGGGAAAAAAAACCCTTCGTCTCTCTCTTCTGTTCAGTGTGGCTGGCCTGGTGAAATCTGTAACCTAGAGTGCCATTTTGCATTTTCAGAGAATAATGCCTCCAAGGAAGAGACCCACCTCGTCCTCTACTTCCTCCGCAACCAAGAAACAATCCTCGCAACAACCTTCTAAGTACGGAATCCAACACTTCTTCGAACGCCATACACAGAACTCTCAAATCCCAGAAAACCCTCGGCCCTCTCCTCCGCCCAAACCTTCCTCTGATGTTGTAGAACCAGAAACCCTAAAAGATGCAGTCCATTCGGAAGCAAATGGTGCCGATGTTCCGGGTAGCGGGTCCGCATCGGAAAAGGCTGGAGAGGGTACTACGGAGTGTTTGTCTGAAGTTTCGCCGGAGATTACTAAATCCGGACCTCCTAAAGGATTCAAGTTTTCGCCCGGAATGGTAAAGTTTCTGTCTTTATGGGTCATAATATGTATTATGAAACTAACCGAATTCACTTGTTATATTGATTATGTATGTAGAGACTTGTTTGGTCTGTTCGTTGTTGTTTTGATGTTGTTTTAGTCAGGAAAGATGCCAAGGAGACAAAAGTAGTGTATATCTCTCAAATGCAGGTTGGTTGCATATTAGAGTAGTGCCAGTGGCTGAACCAGGATCGTATTCTGTGACAGGATTTGCTAATTTTAGTTTTTAAGTGGGAAGAAATCATAAACGATGACACATTCGAAGAAACTAAAATTTTCTAAGGCTAACTTAAAATATGATTTTGAAGTTAGGGGGCTTCCTGCTCCCCTTCTGGATGCAGATAAAATGTAAACAAAAATTCAAACAAAATGATCGAGCTATAGAACCTTCGTGTGTTGATCAGAGTTCTTTGTTACAGGTATTTCTCTTGTTTAGACATGCAAACTAATTCCTTGCCTGTAAGAGGAAAAAACTCCTCTGAATGTGTTGCAAGAAGCTGTACTCTCATCAACAAGAGTTTAATTTGCACTATTTCCCCAAATTTAGCTAAGTAGTGAGTCTAGAGACCTTGCTGGGGCTTTTTTTCTTTTATTTTTATCTTTATTTTATATTTTTGTCAAATGCTTTTGAGGATATGTTGTTATATGCATATTTGTATCATAAATGGAGTATCGTGGTGGCAGTTGATAAAGCAGAGCCAGGATGATGGAGGAGAAGCGGTGACTTGGAAGATATCCCCAGTGAATGAGCGATTGCATCTGGTGTCAAAGCAGATGCCAGAGGTTGTAAAAGTGTTGGCAGAATCTTCAAGGCTCAACTCTATGTATATGCATCAATGCTCACAAACTAAAGTACATCTGCAGATTTATTCTCTTTCCCATTGTTTATATGGATGTTTTTACTTTTGCATGGTATTAATAGATAAATGATGATGTAGAATGCAATGGCCTCGGGCACATCATCCATCCGTGCAAGCAAGGGTGGTTTGAAAAGGATACGACCAGCTCAAAAATCTAAAGAAAATGGAAAAGCAAGTGATGATGTTTCATCTGGTTCAGGCGGTCAACAGAGTCCTTTTCACACCCCACCCTCTCTACCATATTGCCACTATAAGGTGATTAGTGTTCATTTTTTGCACTTTACAATGGTGTGTGCCTAATTGCTTATGAAGGATTAACTCTTGAGAAAGAAACGAAAAGTAAATGGGATAGAATTAACCCGATTGTGCTGTGGCATTACTGTTTTTTCTACATCTGTTTGCTAAAATGCAATGTGCTATTTTTTGTATGATATAATACGTTTGCAATTCTAAGTTCTAGCAACTAATGAAATCGGCTTGTTCTACAGCCAGATAACGGCAGTCTGTGCACTGCAGCATGTGGTGGTGAACTTCATTTCGGCCAGCATAAAAAGGTTATTTCTTTTTTACTCTCTCTCTCTCTCTCTCTCTCGTTTTTAATGCAACTTTTTCACATTGCATTGTTGTTATTCTTTCTTGCAAGAAATTTTTTTAATCCATATTTTTACTTTCTCTGATAAAGAAGTTTTGTGTTTATTGGATCATAGGATACCGTGTGCAGGTCATAGTAATTTAATTTACAATTGGGTTTTATATGTTTGCAACGAGATTGACATTGTTTTAGAGGGTAAGATAAAGTGCAAGGAACAGAGATAAATAAGACTCAAAAGATTGAAGAGAGTTATTCTATTTATTGAAAACAAGTATTGACATCATGACCCCGAAAAAGAAAGTATTGACATGATGGAATGTTTTTGGAAAAAAAGCATAATTTTTAGTTTGATAGGTGATGGTTAATTGATCTTAATATGTTCATAGCTCTAGTTTGTATGTTGGCAGAATGAGAAATCATAATGCTAGGATAAGGGTTTGATAGGTGGGGAAGGTGAAAAGAAGAGAATGGAGACAGCCTATGGTTCAAAGTTTTGGATGGAATGAGATTCCATTGAACAGTGCGACAATGATTTATGATAATGTTATTGAGAGTAAGCTACTATCTGACCTTTGAGGAAATCCTTTGTGACTTATGCTAACATTGTCTTGAGAAACTTGAAATCTTGAAACCTTGTAATGCTACATCATCTAGTATGAAGAACGACATTGTGCCTCACACTTCATTTTGTTGTTGACGATTTGGGATAAATTCTCAATTGAAGGGGCTAGGCTTTTACATGTGACATAATCACGAGTAGCTATTTTTGGATTTATTAAACTGACACTGAGATGAAGGACACAATTTTTTGGATTTCCATTTTGCTTGGTTTCAAATATTTAATGTGAGATTCTACAATGTCTAAGCTTGGACTTTGCAAACATAAATCAAAAAACATAAAGAACCATATACTGAAATGAAAGGTGGGATGCTGGCTCATGATTTGGTCTTTCTCTTAGTGTTGCATAGAATGGATGATATTATAGTTATCATCAATTAGATTAATTTTAACCACATCATATAGGATAATTTCATATTTTATTTTGGTAATTTGTTATCAATTGCTTATGGTAGCTTAAATGTTTAACATTAGCAAATACCAAGTCTTAGGGGGATTGAAGACTTTTCTTTAATGCTTGAATTCCTTTGGATGGGATATACTTTGGTGGCATATCGTGTCCTGTGTATAGGTCATCGATGAAGTTAAGGGGAATCTATCACTAAATTAGTTGGTTTGTGGAAGTTTCTTTTTGACTTGTGTTCTAAATGCTTGTTAGAAAGAATACTATGGTCTTGTGAATGCTTTTTTTTTAGGGTAATGTTAGAAATTGTATTAATAATCAAAAGAGCTAGGACGTACAAGCATGAGCTAAGTTCATTTGCTTGTGAATGCTTGCTAAGAGAGAATTTTTTGATTGCTTTACAATTATATCTGGAATAATAATTTGCTTGTTATATACGGTCGCGTGAGATTTTATTTATATAAGATTATCATTCTTAACTTCTCCTAAATAAAGATGTGCATAGATCTATCGATATCTCTTGATGAATTATAGTTATAAAAATATTAGAATGAAGAGATTTGTTTCCTAATATAAAGATATTCCTAACATTGCAGCAACAACAATGGCTTCCAACGTGCTCTTGATATGTCTATGGGTCTAACATATCGACCTTAGGATACTCTATGGCACCTTGTTGTAGTTCTTGAAAGTTTGGATTATTTGGTGATTTTGATACTTTAAACTTTGTTTAGAATAGTTCTATCTGCTTGACAAAAGTGTTAGTCCACTTTTAGATGTTTTTGTGGGATAGACAGAGTTTTCAAAATTCCTTGATGCAATTGAAACCCTCTTCATGGGGTCTTTTAAAGTGTTGTAGCTATTTTGTGCTTCCTGTAGAGTGCTCCCCCGCTTTTCTAGATGATGAACCCCTTTAGGTGTAATTGTTACTCTTGTCAAGGTGGCCTATCATGCCATCTTGTTTTGTTGGTTAGGAGGAAAGACTTTCAGAATAGCTACCTTTATTGGTTGTTTATTAGTATTGGATGAAGGCAAGAAAGCCTCACTCCAGGGAGTTGGGAAATCTTGGAATGATGGATCTGCTCATTGATTTTCTTATGGAGATCTTACTACAGGTGCTCCTATAGAAAAGGGGTTGCATTAGAGTTCATTTGGTTAAATGGATTTGCGTTAGTTGAGAGGTTGATAAATTGTTAGAGTGTGTTGGTCTGGCTTCATGGTATTGTCCATATTGACTTCTTGTTTTAAGTCGTTGCTTTAGGTAGGGGATGACTTTTGACCACCAAAGAGCGTGATTAGACCTAAACACTTTGTTTGGTAAACTTTTACAATTGAGGTAGTGATGGGAAATAGAGGGAAATGAATCGAAGTGAAGGGAAAAGGAGGGAAGGACAGAAATTAGGAAAAATGTTTCCCTTTTCGTGCATGGTTAATATGGATGAGGGGAAAATGTGGGAAGTCAAATAGTTAATCCTCTAATTGCCCCTTTCTTTTCCGTTGTCATTTGTTTTATTAATGATTAGGATAGTTTTGTAGTTAAATAGCACTTTGCCTTATCACTCCTCTTTTCACCTCAAGTCAGGAGGGAAAGCTTTTGAATTAAAAAGCAGGAAATTCCCTCCTCCTCCACTTCCTTACACCTTCCTTTTTGACCTTGGAGTTACCAAACTACCTCTTCCCCCCACTCCCCTTCACTTTCCCAATTCTGCCCTTACCAAACGGTGTATTCCTCAACCTTAGACATCACCTATTACAAACATATACAAAAGTTGTATATCAATGTGCTTTATTTTTGTAATTTAATAAAAACACAACCTTAATCAACCCATTTACGCTATTGATATCATAAGAACCCTAACCTAACTCCAACTTATGCCCAAACTCAACCTTATGCTAGATTTTTATACATTCAAGTTAACTCTACCCAGCAACTAAAGACCAAAGTATATGTTTTCTTTTACATGGCAATCTTCTCACAACACTTTTGAGCATGTTAGCATGGTAGTTTACCCACTGTGTCATCTGAGTTAGCCCTACTGTTTTATCAAATTCATTGTCATAATGCACAAGAAGGAAGAGTTTGAATGTCATTGTATTAAATACAAATAATATCTTGTGAAATTTCAGTAGCATTTGTGATGTTTAGAGTTGGCTTCAATTTTCATTCATATGTATTATATAGTATCCTACACTCACAAGTCAATATAACAGATTTTTGGCTTCCATATTCCTTGGAAAAGTGGTCAATATTAGACTAAATCCATAAACCTATAATTATGTATTTCATGTGGGTAAATAATGTTGTTCTGCTCTTGTTGTCGATGCTGGTTTCTAAAATATGTTGCTTACTGTTGCATTATGGGTATTATTATTGTAAGAGGTTTTTCCTGTCTTCAGGCACTGCTTGAACTTCTAGATCAAGTAGAAGATGTCATTTCGGTTGAAGAACCGGTAAAAAGTGGCATAGAAACCTGCTCATCAAAATTTTCAGATGGTGACATTCTTAATCCATCCCTGGTGTCCCATCCTGTGTCAAGAGTTTCTGCAGATTTACTGAAACTTGAAAATGCAGCACACTTCAATCAGATTTTCCTTGTATTGGAGGTAGAGTTAGTTTCATGCTTCTTATTTGGAAAAGGAGTTTGCTTTCTGAGTTCTTTGATTAAGCTAAAAGTAACTTTTTGGAGATACGGTGATTATTGTAGGTGGCTGAGAAGTGTAAATCTGCCGATTTATTCCCATGCAAGGTCATTGTAATTCCTCTGCTCCAAGTAGTTTTGCTTTGCATGGTACCAAAATGTCCTAAGCAAAAAGTTGATTTCAGGTCCTTCGGTTGCTCAATGAGTTAAGTGGTGAAGAGCGAGCTGTATGTCTGTGGGATGAATGGTCAGCTTTCCACTTTTTGGCCTAATTTGCTATCATAGTGAGATTTACTAGTTTATCTTCAATGTCTGAAGAGATGATCCCCCCAAAAACACCACGTGCCTTTAAAAATCTGGAGAAACTTTTATTTCAAAATAAATTATTATTACATATGTTCATAGTCTATCCTTGTAAAATATTGGGCTATGTGTTTGTGCTTCCTTTTCGCCTTAAAAACCATATCGACATTGATTGGTGCTACACGCTTAAATGAACAATGTTTTTTCTACTTTCCACCTTGCTTTTAGGCTATCTCTCAGTAGAATTTGTCCTACATCAGCTCTCTTTCATTGATTTGATCAGGCAACTTCTTGCTCAGTTGAACCGTTTGTGACTACTTGAAATTCAGAAAATAGTTAATGATTCTCCTTCCTTGTATCCTAGTCATGACTTATATTTTGCTCATGTTCTAAAGAGTGAAAAAGTTGCATATCTTTCTACTGTGCATGATTCTAAAGAAGTTTGCTGTATTCTTGTCTCCTATGGTTTTCTGAGCTCCTCATAGTTGCACAATTAATCTTTATTACAGCTAACATTTTTTCGTAAATTGCAAAGTAAAGGGTATACTTGATTTTTCACTTGGACTTTGAGTAGGGCTACTCATGTAAGACCTCACTCTAAAACTACTCAAGTGGTTCACTTTGATGCAGTGGTGCTGTCTCTTTCTTTGTTTTCAGATTAGAGAAAGTAAATTATTGAAAAGCCCAATAACAATCATCCCTTTCTGCTCCCCATATACATGTAAGACTTGAACATTTGCCACTATGTCCCTCTGTATACCAATACGAATAAACCACATTATTTGGCACTTTGCTGTAATAGCATATTAAAGGATGTTAAATGTCCTTTCTTTTTCGCCAACAAATATTTTTGTTGGTTTAGTTCCAAATCCCCTCCCTCCCCGGGGCTCCCCCATTTTTGTTTCTTTCCTTTTTAAGGAAAAACTACAATGGAAAATGTAAAACTTTATAGGTTTTCATTAATTTAAGCAATCAAGCCTTAGAATTTTTTAAAAGAATGCAATCACATGCTGTTTGATGCTGATATACAACATGGTCGATATCTTCCATGTCATTTGGCTCTAACTTGGCATGCTGTGTAAGGAAAGATTTTCTTTAAAATAATAGATTTTCATTTACAAATGTAAATTTTTCGATAGGACTTATTGCACGGTTTTAAAGAAGTTTAAGCATTTGATTGCTAAAACCAAAAGTTTTCAAGACTATTCATGTAATGCAAAAAGTTATAGGTTTCATTTGTAGAGGTCGAATTGTTCATTAAATTATTCTGAAATTGGGGGCTTCTAGTGTATTTTCCATTTTTTATTCATTGACTTCTAGTTTTACATAATATTCTGTAAGAATCTTGGAATTGGTAGATAATAATATTGGTCCTTCATGTTAAGGACATTATGTTCATATTTTCTTGGAATTTCCAATTTCAATGACAGGTCTTACAGTGGCATCGCACCTGGTGATACAGTAAAGGTGATTGGTCAATTTGATGATGAAGGAAGGTGTTATGTGAACCGGGAGAAAAATTTTTTGATTGTTCATCCAGATCTTCTCTTGTCTGGTACCCGGGTAATTGTTTCCTAATGTTTAAATCAGATCTCAATCTACCTTTACAATGTTCATTTGACAATATGATTGTGCCAAAACTTGTAAAGGTATCCTCATAATTTGAGTATTGAAATGTTTTTAGGTTGCATCAAGTTTCAGTTGCCCTAGGCGAAGTGTCCTCGATGAGAGGTTAAGATCCAGTGAACATTCGACCATAGCTTTAACTGGAACGTTGCTACATCAAATTTTTCAGGTTCATTGACAAGAACATTTGGTACTACAAGGAATATCTATAGCTGCATGAATCGTACTTTACATTGAGAATTGCAGGCTGGCCTGGTGAAAGAGGGACTAACAAAGGAGTTTTTGAATGAATATGCTGGGATAATTCTCCAGAAGAACATCGAGAGTTTGTATGCATGTGGAGGTTGATTGTAATCTTTTCTTATTTTGACTTTAAATCAAGTTATTGATTTTATAAAATTACTGTGAGATATCTGTCAATAAGATGGTTGCTGGAATTAGTACATGCTGTGCAGAAAGTTTCTTATCTCTTTGCTTGACCATTTGCAGTCAGTGAGAAAGATATGCTTAATACTTTGATGGAGGCTATTCCAAGCATAATAAACTGGATCTTTCGTTTCAAAAATTCGGAGGTAACTGAAAATAGAGTGAAGCCATTCCTGAATGGTTTAGAGGTTCCAGAGTTTGCACTGGATCTTTAGTTGTCACTAAAACCTACGCTAGTCATTTATGTTTGAACACAAGTTTAAGGATGCTCACTTGTTCAATGTATGAATGTGTCCCTTTTTTGATTTATGTTTTATTCATTTTTGCTACATGTTGCTCTGCTTTACTTGCTCTATCTTCTAAGCTTATGCAAGGAGCTGTTTTACCACCTGTCAGTGACATCTGCAATACATTCTTTTCAAGCTAGTTGTTGGCTACTAGATGCTTCAGTCTGATTCTACCTTTTCTGATATTATGAATTTATCTGATGAATAAATAATTCCATCAAGAATGCATTAATGGATGTGGACTGCTTCCATCTACTTTACTCATGTTGCACCTTTCATTCAAGTTTTTTATAGCTTCCTTGTTGTATCGAGAGTGTAATTGAAGAATGTTTTGCAGCATCTGGAAGCTCCAACTGTTGATTTTGGATCCGAAGATGGTATGAAGAAAGTGAGAATCTCTGAGGTAATCTTACCATTCCTGATTTTAACTTGAATTTTAGGCCCCTTTTGTTCCATGAAAAATATTTTTCAGAAAACATTCTCTCCATTTTCTCTTGTTTGTTATGTTGAAAAGGGCTCTTTAAGTAGAAACGTTTTTTCCTTATAAGGGAAAATATTCTTCCATTAAAGGAAAAATCAGAGGTCGTTTAAGGAAAGTAACTTGCTCTTTTCAAAATGGAATGTTGTTTTCTGAATTAGTATTTTTATGTGTTCTAATTTTGGGAAAATACTATTTATTTTATTTTCATTGTAACTGACATATAAATTATATTTAAACTCAAATAGAATTAATAGGCAAAAAAAGAAATAACAAACTTGTTAAAAATAATCAAATGAACTAAAGAGACTGCAATAAAAGAATCATTTACTTTGATACTTTCACTTTAATTGAAATATTTGAAATGATGTATTTATAGTAACATGTTGATATTAATTTATCTATGAACAACTGTGAGTAATATCATATTCACGAGCCAAACACGTGAAAATATTTTTCAAAATATTTTTATGAGTATTGTCAAAGACTCAAACGTATGAAAACATATCCTTTTTAGGAAAATAATTTTAAAAGAAAACTTTTTACAATAATAAGAGTTTTTCCTTGAAATAAACAGGGCCTTAGACACTTCATCAATCATATGTTTGCCTTTTGTATTTTACTAGCAATTTATTTTTTTCATAGCATTGTGATGACGTGGGTTGTACCTTTTGTAGAAAATACAATGCAGAATTATATAAGTTACACTTTTGTATATAAGAGGACCTATTCATCGGTTGTCTTAACATGGTTGTTAGCAACAATTATTACTACATCACTCCCAATTACCCCACAACCTGCTACATTTATTTGACTGCTAATGTTAATGCTAGATCTACCATTATTTCCCTCAAGTTAAGGAATTGATATTGATCATTCTTAATTTGTACAAATTTTGCTCAAAAGGCTTTATGGCTAGGATTTGGTTAGAACGTCTGTTTACTTGCTTACGGGTTGGAATATACTCTAGATTTGTTGCTCTTATCTTTGATTGATTTGATTAAGTTTCAATCTATATGAACATGTTTCATTCCATCACATGGTGCTGGATTCTTTATTATAGTGATTGTTGACTTGCTGTAACATTAAACACGAGTAGCAGGATCAAAAGGCATGTGTAACTTTTTCATTAACCTTTGTAGCCAAATAAGTTACAAGTTGCCTGAATTATAGCATAAAAACTTGTCTTATATGCTACTTTAAGCTGCAGTTGTCTATTTCTTACTTCTCCATGTTACCAGATTTCCCAATATTTATGTGCAATAACTTGAAGTAGACTTACAATCAGAACTTCCTCCTCCTTAACCAGCATTAACAAATGTAGATCTATGTAAGAACCAGTTCTGTTGAACCAGTTTGGCCCTGTTATAGGTAGGCTTGACCCGCTCATTGAACCGTTGGGCTCTAGGGGCCTAAGTGGTTCAACATACAAAAATTGATGGGTTGGTCAAGCTTTGAACTAGTGGGCTAAACTGTTAGCTAGCTGGCTAGTTTGGGGTCGGGCTAACCTTAAAATTTAATAATAATAATGATAATAATAATAATATATATATATATATGTAAAATATACTATACATATGTACTTTTATGTAATGTAAATATACTATGTATATGCTATTATAATATACTATATATGTACTATATAATATAATACAAAGAAATATATATTATATATAATATATAATATACTATATATAATATTTATATGTATTGAGAGAAATTTGATTAATGAGCAACGATAGTTGATATGTTGGCATAAAGTTTTAGATTTAGTTGGTAAAAAAGGAAATAAATGAATAGGCCACAAATTATTTGTAATAATTGATAGAAATTTGGAAAAAGAAAAAAAAAAATATTTGTAATAATCGAGGAAATTTAAAAAAAAGAAAACCTACGGTTTAAGGGTCGCGTTTTACTTTGAGTTTAGCTAAATCGGTTTGGGTCTGCCCTCTTAAGAGTCGGTTGTGGTTTACTCTCCAGTTGGCCTGTGAACTAGCGGTTTGAGGTCGGTTTCAGATTGGGTTGAACCAGCACATAGGTCTAAACAAACCCTTTAATATCCCTGGCAACTTACCTTTTATATAGCATTCTTGATCCTTTCAAATGTTTTAGAATGTGATTCATTACCATTATATGATATCTTGTCAAGTCAAGCTTAGCTTGACTCACAACATTGATCATGTAAGCTAGCTTAGGTTTTGTAACGGATAAATATATTAATCTTCCTACAAGAGCGGATATTTTCCTCTATTTATCTCAATTGTAGCATTGGCTTCTTGCTTGATATTTCCAATTTAGAGGATGTGGATTATTTGTAGGTTTGCACCCCAATTTTCCATTTTCTCCCAATAAATCTAAATTATACTACTTGTACCAAGTTGAATTTATCAGCCGGTGCAAATATTTCTTCATAGTTTATCCTATATGTTTAGGTGTATTCTTGGACATCCAACCTAGTTTTGTACCTTTCAATGCTCCCATCATGGGGTAACTTCTAGATTGACTACATGACTACTACTACAATACAAGTCATGTATACTTAAACACATATTTTCTTTCTTTTCTGCAAGTGCAATGAGTAATTCTTTAGCTAACTTAGCTTCTTTCCCTTTCTTGTTGTCACTTACAACTACTTTTTTTCTCGTTAAACACTTTATCTTTCTCTCTATCAATTTGTTTAGATAATCTTGACACTTGGGGAGAAGATTGGTCGCAATGCAGAGCTTTGGGCCTCCTAGCGCACACCTGCATTTTAGGTAAGGCCTTAACATGTGGGAGTGGTTAACATGTTGTTGAATTTGACTTTGAATATGGGGCAAACCAAGACAAAGACATGGATGACTAGGAAGGAGGGTTATATGGGATTGATGAAGATGAAGATGAAGATGACTAAGGATAAGGAGTATGAGGGGTTGACAAAAACGACTTTGGAAACATTGGGAAACAACTAGAGTTTGGTATTTTGAGAATACTTTTAAATTGACTAGGCATGAATAAGAGTCAAAATGAAGATGGTGGGTCATTCTCTCCACTTGAGTTCTCCCTTTAGAGAGAAGGCCTATAAAATATTTGATTTTCAAAAATAATAAAAAAAAATCAATAGTCATGCAAACTTTTTTGTGGAGGACACATATTTGGGAAGTGTGAGGTGGCATTTTGATTTTACTTTGGCTCACTTCCTAGCTTCCAGTAGGCCTTATAGACTCCACCTACAATGCAAGAGACGTAGCTCATTCAAGCATTCCTAGAAATGCTTGCCCTTGCACTATAATGCAGGAGATTAGGTAATTCTCCCTAAGGTGCTATGTGGTAGAATTTAGCCTTCCCCTCTACAATTCAGCTGAATTCCTAATTACTAGATATCTTCAAATGGGCACACCCTTCTTTGGGATTATTCACCATTAAGAGTGCTTACAAGACATTGACAATACCATGAAGGAGAGTCCCTGGGATAGGGTGGTGTGGTTCAGAAATCCATTCACAGGCATTGATTTATTCTCTAGCTTGCATGGCTCATGAAGCTTCAAACTCTCGACAAACTTTTACAATGGGGAGCCAGGAAATCCAATAGATTGCAATTTGTGCACAAATGGTTAAGATCACAACCACCTCTTTTTTAATTGTAGTTTCTCATCATAAAAATGGTGTGTAGTAGTCCATAACTTGGGATGTCCCTCTTCAAACACCACATGGCTTGACACAACTTTAGGTCTAGTTGCTATTTGCCTCATCCCTGGCCCTGCAAACTAGCTCCTAAAGGGTTGCTCAAGCAGTAGCAGCATTTGGAGGCTCAGGAATTGTGATTGTCTAGGCACACCTATTTCTGAACGAAATATTCCTACCATTCAAATTCTTGGCTACACAAACATCATTGTTCCCTTTGAGATTGGTTTACTCTAGGTTCCCCACAGTTTTCTTGTATACTCTTGTTGATTTAGGTAGCTGAACTATTCCCTGTGATATTGAAGGTTCTAAACAGTTCTTTTTTACTGGGGATTGTTGGTCTCTAGAGCTGATTAGCTTCATCATCCTGCTTTCGGTAATTTTATTATTTATTCATTTTTTCAATTCTCTTCTCTTCTTTTCCATGTTGCTTTTCTTATCTACTTGAATACCTTCTACCTCCGTAAATTACCTTCCTTAATACAATTTTTTTTTAAAAATGTTGCTTTTTCCTATCGAGACATTGATTAGTATCTGCTCTTCATTGCATGCCATTTTGATAATAATATGAAGTTTCCCAATATTGACATCTATTGTAGGTAATTGATATAGAAGAAATGTCATGGGCCCCAAAGTATGGCTTGAAAGGAATGATTGATGCATCAATCAAATTAGAAGTCGAAGATGGTACAGGAGTTATGGAGAAGATTGTGCCTTTAGAATTCAAATCTGGAAAAGGACCCAATGGCCAGGCATTCATTTTTACCCATATATGTGTCAAGGATTTCTACAACAGTAAAACTGTTCTGGATAACTGATTGAGTTTCTGTTGTCAAATTTGCAGTCATCAATGGAACATTGTGCTCAAGTCATTTTGTACACTCTTCTTATGTCTGAAAGGTGCAATTAACTTCGACCTTTTTCTTTTATTTATTATTCTTGCAAGGGCCAGTTTTCAGCTACCTCAATCTTTCTATCTTTTCTTCTTATGCTTTCCAGATACCTGAAACCAATAGATTCTGGTCTATTATTTTATCTTCTGTCAGACTACACTAAGGTGGGATTGCATTTTTACTTACCCATTTTCCTCTATTTGTTTTCTTATCTAATTCGTGTGAGTTTAATTGCAAAGGGGATATCTGTTCGGAGATCAGACTTAATTGGGTTGATAATGCGCCGAAATGAGCTCGCTATTGACATAGTTAAAGCATCAACAGCACAACAGCTTCCTCCAATGCTAAGGGTTTGTTTGCTGCCTGTTTTTAACACGTTCATGGATGGAGCACTATTGTTTTCTTCTACTGTCACTCTAATATGTCTAACTTTTTGAATATCTTTTTTCCTCAAGAGTCCAAGTGTTTGCAAAGGCTGTCGTCATCTTGATGTCTGTTGTCTATATCACAAGGTAAGCCTTATCTGTTGGAAGTTTTTCCTTTTCATGCAACAGGATGCAGTAAATAATGAAGTAGCAACAAGCTCTGCAGATATATTTTCAGAAAAAATGTAAAATGAAGAAATTTCCAGAAAATATCCTAGAAAGATATGGCAGTGATGCTACTTAATGGAAGTAACAGTGCAAACTTATCACAAAACTATATGAGAAAGTCCAATTAAGACCACTGTAGTTGGCATGTGAAGAGGCTCTGTTGCAGTATGACATGCAGTAGGAGCTAAATGGAATTTACATATGTATTATATAATTCTGGCTGCCATTTGGGAATGATGAACAGGATTGGAGTTGTTGCATAATTGGTGCCTGCCATCTCTGATTAAGTATATCCAGCAAAAAGTTGGGAAATTTTGAGACATCTACTAAGTGACAGGAGCCAAGACACAAGTAGTGTAGTAGGGACTATGCACAGGATGCTTTTGCATATATTGATTAGATGTCAAATGCTTCCACTTGTCTGAGTAAATAGAACCTGTGAAGCAATAATTTCTAGTTTCTGAAAGAACCTATACCTTTTGAGATGACAACCTATTTCCCCAACTTGTCCCTAGTAGCAAGATAATCCATACTGCCACCCATGGGACAAAACTTAATGGACACAACATTCTTGTGCCATACAGTGGTAGTCCATCGTGCATTGAAAGTAGTTTGTGTTTTTGTTACACATGCATGCTAGTTCTTGCTTTTGCAATGTTTCTGATCATGCTTTTTCAGGGGCTGAATGAATAAATGTTTGGCCCTTTTCATCTGTATCAAGTCGTTTTGAGGTGAAGTTGCTTGAAACAATAGATGAGGTGTAACCACTAAAAAATTTCCAGATGAAAAAAAAAGCCACTACAAGATAATGGTGCAATTGGCTCAAGGAATGGAAGACAAGAAAGACAGAATGACATCTCTGGTATCACAATTGAATTCATGTCTTTTTGGTCCTTGAAACTCGTACTTTAAATGTGTACCTGTGGTGCATGTTGGAAAGATATGAATAGAAAAGAAACAACCACTTACTAAGTTGCTAGATGATTGGTAAAGTCTAAAATCTGATAATCCTTTTATTTTAAAGGAGTATGTTCAAGCAATGAAGTCTGGTTGTTCTATACTTTCACTTCAGATTTTCTCTTTCTAGGAGTTCTTTGTATGCTCTTCTCTCTCTACTGGTAAGAGTAGCACCTCTGGCAAACTCCACCCAATTGGACCTGCCAATCAAAGCTTCCTCTATTCTCACACAGCCGCTCACTCTATGTCTTCTCAGACATCACCATACAATCTCACTACAAAGGTTACCCTGAAGGGATCACCTCAACCTTTCATTCTCTCCCACCTCTCTCCATGTTGCAACCTCCTCCCCCACCACCAATTAGATGAGTGTATTTTTTTTTTTTGGACAAGTACCGGTATATGTGTGTATGTATGTATGTATGTATGTATGTATGTATACATAAGGAATGAACCTGGTATTTTATTTTTTGGGTGATTTGAGAAAATAACCTAACAAAAAAAAAAAAAAATCTTTTTACTTTAAAGACCACAGTTGCAGCTCCGTATTCCTATTGGGAAATGGATGTCACTAGGCCTAGGTTCCTGAAAAAGGTACTTAGCTAATGAATTTTTCTTTCATTTGGGAAATGCTATGCCTATAGATTGATATACTTGATTTGTATATTGTTCCAACAGTATGATTTTTTAGTGATTTGCAAAATACTGGGTACATCGATCTTGTTTTATTCAGGTTGCACATAGTTAGTTCAAAGTAGTGTGCTTGTATCCCATCCTTGGTATCAGTGGGAATACTGGTATTTCCTCAGCTGCAGTATTTGTAACTGTTTGACAATGGTCATGCAATAATGAATAAGCAATTTAAATTTTATGATGCTACAGGCACATGGGGGTAATGTGGAAAGTAGTGGGCTAAGCGACCTGTTTGATGCATGCACGAAGCACTTAACGGTAGCTCATGCAAATTTTCTGAGACATTGGGATCAGCTCATTGACTTGGAAGCTAAAGACGCTGAGGTGCACTACTTGGTGTTATTTTGTAACATGTATCCCTCACCCAAAGGGCCAAAAGGTCAATCAAATTTTGTGTCTCTTATTTTCAGCTAAGAAAGAAAGCAATATGGCAGTCAAGGAGTTTGAGCCAGGATCACATGACTACCTCCCTTTCGTTGCTTGTCCTTAATGCTTCTCAGAGTTGCAAGCCTTCCAAAGATAACCGATATACTTATCATTTTGTGCGTCAAGATCTACCAGCCATAGATGTTGAGGCGCCTGATAATAATACTTCTAGTGCGATAAATTCTTCAAGAGATAATCTAGCATGTGCACTAACAATTGGTGACTATGTGGTATGATTCCTTCTGGCTATTGTATATCTGTGGGATGATGCTTACTCAGTATTATAAATGAGTGAGTAATGTTTTATCTAGAACTCCATGCATTTACAGATATATTAAATTACGAGGTTCATTCTTGGTTGCTTCCAGGGAGAGATGTCAGATTTAGTATTTGTGTAAATATTTCTTTCAACATTCTTAAAGGATTTGATCCTTTTGGTTCAGATACTAGGCTCAGAAAGTGGCAAGCAGATGATTGCAAATGGCATTGTCACAGATATTAGTTGCTTCCACATTGCTGTAAGAAGTGCTATCCAGGAGGATGCTTGTTGAAGTGCTAAAATGGAATAATATCATATGATATTCAGAAGTTCGACTTCTCTAAATCTTGTGAAATTTGTAGGTATCTTTTTCAAAGAAGTTGAGGCTTCCTCGAAGCAGCCCTTCCTCTGAAGCATCGGATCTCTTTCAGGAGGTTTGGCGGATTGACAAGGATGAATCAATGACTTCATTTGCTGTTATGAGGTAGTTGCTTGATTAGTTTTCTAGTTTGGCTCCTTGAATGTGTTTTTGCAGCTTCATATACTGAAGAGACAATGGGACAAATTATCATATTGTCATTGATGAAGGTTCAATCTCATGCAATTATTCCTGCAAGATGCACAGAGTTTTCATCTAAGAAAGTTGATTGTTGACCTCGAGGTTAGTGATTGCTTATTGGATGATCTTAGATTGTGGTGGTGAATATTTTCTAACAACCTGTCACTTTATCTGTTGTTCACTAATATGTTATTGCTATAGGCTCCAAGATTTGACAGTGGATGCATATTCAGTCAAGATCCTGCAGTCTCATATGTGTGGTCAGAAGAAAAACTGAACGAAGATCAGCGCCGAGCAATTCTTAAGGTCTGTATAGACTTAACAATGCGTGAGCTGGCATATGAAGTATAAACTTATGGAAATTTTAAATTTTCAAGTGGGCTTATTTCTAACTTTTGTTAACCAGATTCTTACAGCTAGGGATTATGCACTGATACTGGGAATGCCTGGGACAGGCAAGACATCCACTCTGGTTCATGCTGTGAAGGCCTTGTTGATGAGAGGTGCATCAATTTTACTCACATCCTACACCAACTCTGCTGTGGATAACTTGCTTAAGAAACTGAAAGATCAGGTTAATACCATTCAAATGTCAAGTAGACAGGCCCTTGATATTGAGCAGTTTGATTTTTTATATGGTTTCCATGTGGTGAAAATCTTGAGTTTTCGTTATATTTCTTTGAAATTTATATATCCCTGTAAAAGGGATTAGGAATTTTATAGCAAGGAAGCCAACAAAGTGTCAGAACCAATCCTCTCCTCTCCCCCAACCCAACACCAACACCAAAACCCAATAGCTATAGGTGTGAAATAAGCTTGCTTGTGAAATGCTTTTTGACGCAAACATAAAGTAAATTACCATATGATGGCATATTGGTTAACTATACATATTTAATATTGTAACTCAAATAATTAAGCATATTTGTAGACCTATGGCATATATGGAAATACTCATTATAACACTAATCTTTAAATAATAGATTTTGCATTATGTATCAACTGATTGGAATTCATTATCCTGAAGCATGTAAAACAACTTTGTCTTCATTCACTGATTCCCTTTACCTTATAAATCTTATATTTTTGTTTTATTAAATCTGACTATTTCTGGATCTGAAGTGTCTTTTTATTTTAGGAATGTATTTTTATTATAACACATGTGCTCTTTCAGTGGCATCATCACTGGATGCTTTTAGTGTCCTGGTAGATGCATGTGAAACACAAACTGCCAACAAAGTATTTTGTTCATGGACACAGAACAAATATCAGACACAATATTATCTCAGAGAAGCCATGATAGGCATATCTTTTTTGTCTTCTGTGATCTGTTAAATTTGTGTCAAATACGTGTCTCTCTCTAATGGAGCATATTGCTTATTTGCAAAATTTCTCTTTTACAACTCGTAAGAAAATGGTTGTGAATATTTTACGGCTTTTGTAATTCTTTATAGTTAATACTGGATGTTAGGTGGGAATAAAACTGCATATTGACACTACAGTGTACCGTTTTTTATGTGAAATGGAAACTACAAAATAATGCAGTGATAAATCTGGCTTACAAGTCGTCTACTTGCTTAAACATGTAGTGGAGTTTGATAACAGCAGTAAGAGGTACCAAATTGTTTAAAATTTGAATATCTTCATTGCAATTTTTTTTTTCCCTCCTTGATCTGAAGTGCCTTCTAAGACAAGGTGATTTTTTTGGTGGGATATTGCCACATAGTATAGTGCTGTTAAGATAGATTTTTTTTTCTTTCATGAAATTATAAATCTGGAATAATTTTATTTATCTGACGTAGGAGGATTAAATAGATAAATTACAAAAGCTAGGATGGGAAACAATCTTCCTAATTCCATTGGAAAACAAGATGAAAACTGGTTTATTCCTTATACCAAAAATAACAAGACAAAAAAATGGAAGGCATCATAAATGAGGGGACCATTTGACCACATATGGTGGTCGGTTGCCTGTACATGAGCTCCAGTTTATTGCCCATGAAACTGTCGTTGACAGCCCTTGAAGACTGCAATTGATTGCCCAGGAAGCTTGATTGTCTGCCTATGAGTACATCCAATGTTTTTTTTTATTGTACTATTATGGGTGAGTGAATATAGGGTGGATTGAATAGAAATTTCTGTCCTACCTTATGGTTTTCAAAAAATTGAAACTGAAGCCTGCACTGTGACCCACTGGAATTATTCTAGAATCTGTGTTTTATAAAATCTACCTATTCTATACTACCTTATGGAACTTGTGAGCTTTTCTTTTTTCTTATCTTTATTTGAAGTATTTGACAATTTATGTTTGAAGAATTCATGAAATCTAAATTGTTTGTTAAGATTGCATTTAAAAAGTAAAGTATAACAAATACGAATATGATGAACATCAATGAAAACAAAAAATAATCACACAATAAAAAAAAAAAACCAGAAATCGACTGAAATTAGAGACTTGGGACAAATATAACTATCTTACTGAATATAAAGCAAGATGGGTTATAAATTGGTAAACCTAGTTAAGTTTTCCAATATATTTGTTTCTGTAAATTAAGTTTATTAGCGATATAGGTCAAGTTCGTGGTACAATGTATGTATTGAAAAGGAGGAGGAACTCTAGAACTTGAAACCCGTAACGTATAGAGTGTAGGTTCTAGATAGGCTTCAGGCTATGCCAGGGAGGCATAGAAGAGTCATATCAAATACCCACTTTGTGGCTATAGGTTTTGTAGATTTGGAATTGGAGCCTATTTTGTTATCTCTAATATCAACCGAGAAACTATCCAACCATGTAGGATACAACAAGATCTAGATAGGACAGGTTCCGATGCCCACCCTTATGTGCTATGATAAAGGTTTAATTGTTTTTTAATTTGGGTAAAAAATCTTTGACAGGATGCTCTTTTATATATTTGTTTTGTTTTCCTTCTTGATGTTGACAAAATGAGTATAATCCTAGGACATAGATTTTGTTCGTATTGGAAGACAAGAAGTTGTGCATGAGGAAATACGGGATCGTTGCTTTCCAGGTTAGTTCATTTCTCTCAAAGATTGTTGTAAGTTATGGTTTGGGCTTTTCTTATTGGTATGTGATGGAAATTAAACCAGTGACAAGTGGAACGAGAAGTACTGATGAAATAAAGCTGAGACTGAATGAAGTCAAAGTTGTTGCTGTTACTTGCTTGGGGATAACAAGTCCATTGCTTGTCAATAAGAAATTTGACGTGTGCATCATGGATGAGGCAGGCCAGATAACTCTTCCTGTGAGTACCTTTTGCTAATGTTCTCTTTCCCCACTGGCATTATATGGCATGAGCCAGTGTTATGATCATACTGCTGCTAGAGGGCTTGGGAGTGCAAGCTAATATTTTGAGAGCAAAGTGACCAAGAATATCCTTGTAATGGGGCAAGAGGCTCTTTACATCTCGTTTTTTAGGTTTATGCTGATTTCAAGAGAAATGCTGCATCTGCTCTGTGATAGATATTCATGTTTTTGAACGAGATATTGATATGAAATTAGGCATATGGAAACACATCAACTCGATTGAGGAAGATAACAACAATACAAAATGACTAAGTTTTTGTAACATTAGAATAGGAACAATTCTTCTGGCTCATAGCAACTAAGATAGCTATTGATCTAGTTCAGGATTCATTGCATGGCTCTTCTTAAAACAAAGTATATGTCTTAATCCATGTAAAGTGAATTTTTTGCAAGGTAGGTGTTTTGGACCACTATTTCTTTTAAATGCATGTTTTTACCATATTTTAACATTTTCTTAATTGCATGTTTGTAAACCCATGCTTTTTATTTAAACTCTTGCTCGGATTTGAATCTTTACTGTGGGCATTCTTTTGGAAATATTGAGTTTGAATCTTATGTCTTCTAGGATGTGCACAAATTTGCTAATGCATTGTTATTTTCACCCATTTGTCCTTGGGTCAATATTGTATTTAATATCTGAATTTTTCCTAAATGTACAATTTACTACCTAAACTTTGAAAAGTTTAATTTACTATTTAATTGAAGTTTTTATCATCATTTATACTACCTCACCTAACTCATTCATTATCCGTTTATTAATGTAACATGAATTGACACATGATAGTAGCATGAATTATTGACATCAATTTATGTTAACAGAGAAGTTAGGTCAAGTACTAAAAAAGTGTCACGTGTCAATTTATTATTTATGCTACTGCCACATGTTTATTCATATCACGTGAGCAAACAGACACTACTGAAGTTAGGTTAGGTAGTATAAATGGTAATGAAGATTTCAGTTAGGTAATAAATTAAACTTTTCGGAGTTTAGGTGGCAAATTGTACATTTAAGGAAAGTTTGTGTATTAAAAGTGACATTAACCCTTTGTCTTTTGGGCATAGGGAGGGGGAAGAGAATGGGCTCACTGATATAGTTTTTGGGCATGGACAAAAAGGAAATCACTTTTAATATTTGAAATGCTTGTCAATAATTTTTTTTATAGAAAACTTAATAGAGTTAACTTAAAGGACTTACTTTTCCCTTTCAAAATGCTTGTGGACTCAAATTGAAAAGGAAAAACTTCTAGGATGCAGGCAATCATAATTTGAGGATCTTTTTTAATTTTTCTGTAGTCAAACAGATCATTAATCACCTATTTGCATCACCGACAACATACATTGCCTTTTTACACCACTTTGGGTAATGTTTATCACCTATTTTCACCACTAGAAACATATGACACGCCACTTTCTTGCATTTAGGCCCAAACATACATCATTTATAATGATTCATCACATGATATCTCAATGGTAACAATGCTTGTGTTTCTTCTTCTATTTTATCTCATAGAGCAATAGAATCTTGTGCTAGTTCTATAAAGACTAGTTCACACTGAAATTTCAAAAATTAGTTTGTTATATATTGTCAAAATTTGAGAATGTAGTCTTCTTACTTTCCTGAGGGGGGAAAAAAGAAGTTGCAACAAATATCCTGCTTTCCTTATCTATTTTCTCTATGATACCTTAAACAGACTCTAACGTCAAGCTCAGTGCATGCTTATGGAGAAAGAATAATTCTTAAGACTATTTTTGTATTCTGCTAAAAGAGGGTGTTGATATGTATGGTGATACTACAAAGATTCCTCTACATCCTTAAATCATATGGCCATGATTTTTGGCACACTATGATAAATAAGATAAAGGCTTGAGAAGTACTTGCTATTAGAACATTTCATATTGGGCACTAATCAGTGGATCATGTAACAAATCACTGGTTTTCTGCTATTTCCTTTCTGCAACTCTGCATGGCACGAACGTACAATTTGGCCAGAAACAAAGAAACATTTTCCATTAATCATCCTAATGGTAAGAATTTCAAATGATACATGCAATATTTGTACCAAAAATATTACCTTAGACTGTTGTGAAGGCTTCTGACGTGGAGCACAAAACTGAGGTAAGCATTTAGTTGACAGATTGTCTACATCCAGGCCACTAGAATTAAACAAATTGTATGTTGAAGCGTGGCTGGATCACTGAAAGCTGGGATGAATCCGAATAGCAAGCTTGAAACCCATGCTCTAACAGAGACTGAGGAGCTTGTAAAATTAAGCTATAGATTGTTTTAGTTTGTAAATTGCTCTCTGTGGATGGCAAACATGATCCTGAAGTATAGTGTTTTTGAAACCTTGTGGTTGTGCCATGTAAACTACTTGAGGATTAATGTTCAAAAAGGCATATTTGACACCTATCTTCTCAATAGGCCGGTGCCATGGACAGCCAAAAGATAGAATCAAATGTATAGAAGTAGATTTGTCTCCAGGAGTAAAAGCTTGAAAGTAATCTGTATTCTATTTTTGGCTTCAAACTTTTGCTACTAGCTGAGCCTTGTACCTATGCCAGCCTTATCAATGTGAATGAGTTAAATTTCTAATCATCGCGATTGTGGGGGCACTGACACTAATGATATACAAAAGAGGTACTAAACTCAAATCTGAAGTTTGGAAAAGGGGGCAGGCCCTTGGCTGCTGGTGCATTCTGCCTAGATAGCATCCAGGATGGCCACAAATATATGGTTTGTGTTGTGGTCAGATAAATGTCGCCAGTGAGAATACTCTGTGGTAGTTATCCTGTCAGGTTGTTAGGCTTCCCACTCCATCATTAGAGACGGGAGGAGCTGGGCTTCCTGGTAATAAAGGATTTTGACAATTTTTCATGGAGAACAGTACGAAAGTATTTGAGAAAAGCTTGTAATTGGTTAGAACAAGTGGATAGAAAATAGGCTTGGCAATTTAGTAAAAGGTTCTTGTCAATAATTTAATGTTCATAACCCCTAGAATTCAATTAAATAGGCTAGGCAAGATAGAAAGTGGAATGTTGTTGGATGTCACTGATGCTAATAATGAACTTACATATTGTCATCTTCTCCCTTAGGAAAGTGCTGATATATAGAGTGATATAGCCAAGACTGCTTCACAGCCACTAATTCGCATGATGTTGACTCAACTCAAAGTAGTGAATGAGATAGAGACTTGAGAGATACTAATTGATATAAAATATTAAGAGCCGATCCTTGTAGAATGAACTGCTTGACTTCTGTTACTTCCTTTACATAGCTGACTATTTCGGAAGATGGGATCTATCCCATACCGAAGGATATTGAACAAGTGCCTACTTACAATCATGTGATTCCACTCTAAGATTTACACATGATTTGAAAATGGGAGATGCGAATGGCTGATGGGGAAAAATTGATGGGAAATTTGAAGAGGCAAAAATCTTTTATTACTTTGACTGTGGAAGCCTGGGAGCCATTACATCTACTTGGGAGTTAGTTTAAGTGTCAACTTCTTGTCTTTTAGTGCGAAGATTCTGGTTTTAATGGTAACCCTGCATAAAAGTAAAATGATTCTTTGGAAATAGCTTTCTATATTCGTGCAAACAAATAAGGCTGGTTGTTGGAATCTTCTTTTTCATCATTTATTTTTCTGAAATTGAAGCGAATTCCTTTTAGGTATTGTATGTTCTAGATCTTTAAATGGATTGGAAATAAGTGAATGCTATCTATCATGAGATTTCTAGTAATTATCATATCTTGTAGTTGTAATTTTGTCCAATTACCTTGAATTTATTAGGTGTCATTGGGACCCTTGATGTATGCTTCTGTTTTTGTTCTCGTTGGAGATCATTACCAACTTCCACCACTTGTTCAGGTATTCCCTTTGTGTTTATTTTTACCTTCAAAATGCATCTGCCAAGAACTTATTTGTTATTAAAGCTAAAGTGCTTGCCTTTTCATAGAGTACAGAGGCTCAAGAGAATGGTCTAGGTGTAAGTTTGTTCTGCAGGCTCTCTGAAGCTCATCCACAGGCAATATCAGCATTGCAAAGTCAGGTTGTCCATCATCTAAATTACATTTTCCTTGAGAAAAGCTAATTAAATGTCCTCACTAAACCATGCATCTACAATATCCAGTATCGCATGTGTGATGGGATCATGCAACTATCAAATGCACTGATATATGGTGATAGACTGCATTGTGGTTCGTCTGAAGTAGCAAATGCTAAACTTGGAATTTCAAAATTGGATCCCTGTTCATCTTGGTTGGAAGAGGTAATATGAAAACATGCATCCATAACTTTATCTGTTACTTTTACATTGTGACTGAACTATTAGCCAGTCTGTTCACACAAGCATTGTCGGTGAATATCTGTAATTAATGCTCCTATTAGGTCTTTGTTTTTGGGATATGGTCAGTATAAAATTCATTAAAATAGAAGAGAGGATGTACAAAAAATCTACTCATAAATTGGAGTAGATTGTAAAACAAACACATACCTAGTTTTAGTAATTACATAAGAAAAAAAAAAAAAAACAGCGGATCAGCTCAATAAAACCACTTTCCAAGCAAATCACATCCTCAACAAAACTGTACTTATTGGTGCAACACGATGTAGGAATTTTCTGATAATTCTTTCAAGGGAAAATGAACAAGTCGTCAGCTATAAAAAAGGTGCATGAATTTCTCCTTTTTGCATCTCCAATGGAATTTGAAGTTTCTACATTGAGATTTGTCTTCTAGGAGATAGGAAAACATCGCCATAATAAAAAACAAAAAGGTAAGGAGAAAGTCATCTCCTTGCCTCATTCTTCTTGAACTTGGGAAGAACTCAATTGACTCACCATTAAAATTTGTTGAAAACATGGGAGTTGAAACACATTGGACAATCCAGTTTATGAAAATTGGAGGAAAATTCATGATTTTTTGATCTGAAAAAGGAAATTCCAATTCACCATGTCATACGCCTTCACGAGGCCCAGCATAATTGCTCATCCAGGTGTTAAAGTGAATTTATGATGGTCCTTGATTAAATCTTGGGAAAGAATAATGTTGTCAATGATGTGACAGCCCTTAATGAAAGCCATATGTTCATGTCTAACGAGGCCAGGTAAAAGTGGCTTCAAGTGATCAGCAATATCTTAGAAATGCACTTCTAAGTAGTCTTACAACAACAAATGGGTCTGAATTTGACAACGATGAAGGATTGGCACATTTGGGAACCAGGAAAATAGATGTGCAATTTATGCTCTTCAAGAGATTGTTACAACCCTAATTTTTTTAATAATACTAAAGTTTTAATTTGATTGTTTTTGATATATATACATGCAGCACAGTTTCCTTCCCTCTTGCTCTCTCTCTCCCATTTGCCAGGATTGGGTTTGGTGGTGTGGAGATTGGACGGAGAGTTAACTGAGCATGCATTCTTTAATTAAGGTGATGTTGGTCCATGAAAATGATTATAAATAGGGTAGACATGAAAAATTGTACTTTGAGTATGATACCAGCAAACAAACGTGCAAAGTTCATGCTTCTTACATTTATTTGTGTTATATAATAAATATAATTGTCTATACCCTATTTATAAACTTCAAACTTTTAAATAAAACAGTTATGGTATTAGTCACAATATGGTATTAAAGTAGATGGTGCTAGTCATAATATGGTACTAGAGTAGGTGGTTCTGGGTTTAAACCTTTGTATTGTTAGTTACTCCTATCAAATTAAGTTGATTATCTGTAGGTCTTAATAAAAAGTTCAGCTCACAAGTGAGGAGTATTATATAATAAATATAATAGTGTACATTATATCTATAAGTTAAAATTTTTAGATAAGATGGTTGTGGTATTAGTTATGATAATTTGGTTTCTGTGTGCTGCAATCTTATAGTGCTTGGACAAACATAACATTAGTTGATACTTGATCTCATTAGGATTAAGTATCCCTAAGTACGTGACCAATGATAGTTCAAATTAATGAATCTTTGGAAAGTCCATAACTGGCCCATCTAAAGTTAAAGCAATTTCATTTGAGTTTCCACATGCATTTCTAGAGATCTCATCATGGAATTGATTTTATCGAAAGCAAACATGATGAAGCTGAAAAGTCAAAAAACAAATACTTTACGTTTTTAGTTTGACTTAATTTAAGAGTGCTCAAGCAAAATAAATATGCTATGACAATAGTTTATGATTATAGTAAGGTGGAAAATTATATTTATTCTCAGGACTTCATTTCCAATACGAGCCTTGAGTTAGTATTCTTTTTATTATCGTGCAGCAGAGAAATAACAAAAAACAAATAGGAAGAAATCTTAACCAAGAAGGGACAAAAAAAAAAGGAACGAAAGTCCTAAGGTATGTGCTTCATCAATAACATTGATATGGGTGTTGGTAATTGGAAAAGTAACAGATGTACAGAGATTAGACACAGGAAAGGTTTGGTCCTTGAATCTTTTTTGTTGGGGAATGAAAGTTCAAAAAAGGAAGTGAAGATGAAAAATTAGGATAACAAGAAAATAAAAAAAATATGGATTGTAGAGGGAGAAGCTCTCTCATCCATAAATGAATTAAAACAAAATGGCAGGTGGGAGAAAATCCTCTCCCTTCTCTCTAGTGTTCCCCCCTTGTTTTCCTTCTTAACCTCTGAAAAAGCCACCTTTTCTAGCGTCTCTCACCCTTTTTTCTTCTTACCCTATCCTTCTTTCCTGATCCTTTCGTACTCCCCCTGTTTTCTTGTCCTTTTACCTTTTGTTCTGGTTTGGTTTTATTGTTGTTAGTTTAGTTCCTTTTTGGTGTAGTTGTGCTCTGTTCGTTACTGTTTTTGTGTTCGCTTCTCTTTTGGGCATGGTTACTGCTTGTGGCTGTTGGGACCGTTGGGCCTGTGTGTTTTTGCTCGCTGCGATGAGGACTTTTGTCTGCAGAAACAAGAAGGTGACGGTTCCTGTGCTGTCAGCTAGGAATCCTTTGTCCTTAAGGTCAGCCTGTCGAGCAAACAAAAGGAAGAAGATGAAATCTGGTTCCTCTACACCTGAGGGGTCTTCTTCAAAACCTCCTGGCTCAAATGTGGTTTCTGGTAAAGAAGAAAAGAGGTCGGTGCCTAAAATTTCAAAGATTGCTCTGAGAACTGTGGGGCCCAAGGTCACAGCAAGTACTAATGCTGAAAAGGCTAGATAGAAGAAGACGTAATATATTAGAAAAGTTTCCTTCACTGGTGAACTCTCCTGTTATCCAAAAGCAAGATGGACCCCCATTTCTTCTCTTAGCAAAAGTCAAAAACTCCTTGAGTGATGAGGCTTTTCTTGCTATGACCAAGGTCGCAGATGAGGTGGAGAATTTTTCAAAACAGGAAGAAAGAGCGATTTCAAAAAACCACCCTGAACAGAAAGCAAAACCTTCTCGTTCATTTGCTGAAGTTGTTTCTCCCTCCCTTGAAAGTTCTGCTCCAGTTGCTGTGAATGTGGCCTTATCTTATTTTCCTCCTGTTCGGGAAGAGGACAACGTGGTTGTGAAACCACCTAAAGAGGTTTAGGAAGTAGGTGAAAGAATCTGGAAGTTTACTCTCATCGGCTTTTTTTTGGGAAGAAACCTGGCTTTCCTTCTTGTCCAAAAAGTGGCTACTGCAGCATGGAGTAAGGATGGCTTATTGGAAGTGTTGACCAATGGTTGTGGCTATTATTTCTTTAAATTTGCTGATGAAGAAGCTCTTCAAAAGGTCCTCCTACAGCCCTGAACTTTTGTGCCTCAGTTATTGGTATTAGAAAGATGGCGTATTGAAATGGCACTTTCGAGGGTGTGGCAAAGGAAAATGTCAGTATGGGTGAAACTTTGGGAATTCCCATGGAGTTTACTTGTTATATTGTAAGGATCTGGCAGTCGTATTGATGGATCGTGTATTAAACTAGTGGCAGCAGCAACATAGCGGGGTCAGTGGCTTTGCCATGCCTAATACATGGTTGAGGGTTTTATTTTATTTTTTTCTTTTATAATTTATTCTTCAACTAATCTGTATATGATGCCGATTATTAACTTAATTAATAATATTTTATGATAAATTTATTATAAAATAATTTTTTAAAATTGTAGCATGTTAAAAGTGATTTGACTTATTGTAAGCCTAAGAAATTAGATGTTACAGATTAGAAAATGACACATTATTGGTGATGGGAAAATATTGCTAAGTTAATGTTGGGCAACTAAAGGGATTGCTAAATTGAAGGGTTAAGATCAATTCAAGACCAAATATGCTGCTAATGGCATATATATTTTATAGCTATAACTTTAGAAGATACAGCAGAAAGGATATGAAATCAAAGCTGAATAACAATATGATATCTTTTTCTGTATGTAATTTTATGATATATTAATTGATATTTTATCAGCATTTTTGATGAAATAATTTTTTTTTTAACAATAATTTTGTTATTACTTTCTTGATGTGTTTCTCAAAGTTCAAAATAACCACCATTCTTATCTATTGCTCTGAGGTCTATGGATTGAAACTATGAATACACAATTAGAAGAAAAGGTCCCATGTGATAAATTAGCGGTCACCTAGGTAAAATTTGTATTAAAATCATTCTCTTTGCCACTGCTGATTTTGAATCTGTCGTGGTAGATCAGAATATTTGCAATTTCATGTTTTTTTTTCTTTTAACATTGTGTCGGGATCACTAACTACATTTTGGGATCCAAATATACACTCACTCCCGGTTACTCTATGGCTCTGTGTAAGTATTACTTAAATGTGGGTACTTTCTGTTTGTATCCTTTTTACAATGTATAGCACTTTATTGTTTCTTTATCGAGCATTCTCTCATACATGGTGGAAGACTGTTTCTTAATTTGTGTGCTTGAACTTTTAAGACTTCAGGACCTCCATAATGATCTAAAGTTGAAATTATTGCAGGTTTTGTCTCCAAATAGACCAGTTATATTTCTCGACACTGGTTTGTAAAATGTTTTTACCTTACGTTCAGCACATACTGTTTCAGCTAGTCTGTTTTTGGGTTGGGCCAGCATCTTTAGCTAGGATAATGAATTCACTGACCTATTTTCCCTTTATGTTGTAGATTTGTTACAGGCTTATGAAGAAAAAGATGGCAGAACTCTGAATAATCCTGTAGAAGCTAATATAATTACCCAGGCATGTAGCATTTGCAGCAAAATTTTTTGATTTTTCACCCAAATGAAGGGAAAGGAAGATTATTTTCTTTTCTTCTTTGGATGTGCAGGAAGGAAATGGAAGTATTGTTTGGGTGAAATGGTATAGGGGAAACAACAAAAAAAGAAAAAAAAAAGGCAAAAAAAAAAAAACACATCTTTGCTATTTTTATTGACATTTTGTGGGGTTTCTTGTTGTAATTTTGGTAAAGTTATAAAAATATGACTTGTGGCTCATGATATGTCGTTAAAGAAAATATGATGTATTGTTTCATCGCTGTGTAATGTTAGTAAGGGGACATGTATTGCCTTATGATTAAGTCCATAATGATTAATCTTAATAAAAATTTTATTAATCTAATTAAATAATATAATAAAATATAAAAATGACATAAGACAAGGGTTTTGGGGTTGTTGACAAACTGCTTGGGGGTTTAGCCTCGATTTGTTTATCGATATTTTCCTTATTGTTTGATTTTCTATAAGTTTATTTGTTTTTATTGTAGTATTTAATTAAATTTATTTAATAATATTATTTTATTAAAATAAATTATTGTGGACCAATCATAAGGCGACACGTCCTATTAATAAGGTGAATACGTGGTGATGAAACACATTTTATGTATTTGTTAAAGAAAAATACATTTCATGAGTTTGCAAAAACATAGATCATGTTTTTGTTATCTTCCCTATTATTCTTTAACTTTCATCTTAATATTAGAGGATAAAGAAGGGGAAGAAAAGGGGAATGAATGTTCTTCTCAATTTTTATAATTTTCTTTAGTTGTAAACAGCCATACAAGAAATATTTGATAGTCCCCTTCAATTGTTTTCCTTTCCCTTCACTTTTCCATTCGAAAAGTATTTGAAATTCAAAGTTTGTCTTGAAAAATCACCCTTTTATTTATTTTGTGATGGAGGCTTTGATGATATTTTCCACAAAGGTGAAAAAATTATCAATTTCTAAATTTATCTGTTTTAGGTTGTGGAGGAACTACTGGGTAGTGGAATTATGGGAGAGGATATTGGCATCATTACCCCTTACAACTCCCAAGCCAACCTCATCCGAAAATTCCTTTCCGCATTTCCTGTGGAGATTCACACCATTGATAAGTACCAGGTTAGAATGTCAAATTTCTAAGCTTGTTCCCATTGTTTGTATGTTAGACTGGTTTTCTTGTGTGTTGAACGTGGTGTGGCTCCAGTGTCAAATATGCTTCATATATCGGTGGGTGAACCTTGAAATAAGAATGAAAAATCTAATTGCCTGGAGCTAAGTTAGTGGAGTAAGACTTAATTTTGTAAATAAGCTAACAAATCTACTTTTTAGGAGTTGGATTGCTGAATTACGGCTAAAGTTCCTGAGCTTATTTGTATATTTGGCCTAAAATTTGGAGGAAAAGATATCAGCATGTAACATAGAGTTTTTAGTAAACATATCAATTTTGGACAATGTAAAAAGTTTTATTTCTTTGTTCCCCTACTGATGCCGCTATTGTAATCCAGGGAAGAGATAAAGATTGCATTCTTATTTCATTCGTCAGGTCCAGTGAAAAAATAACTCATTACAGTTCTTCACTGTTGGGAGATTGGCATAGGATCAATGTCGCTCTTACACGAGCGAAGGTATGCATTATTGCTGCCTTTTATTCTGTATCAGCAAATGCCATATGTTACATGGATTTTGAAGCTTAAGATGAAATTGCCCTTCAAAACCAAGTTTGTTGAAAGTCCTGCTGTTTTGGCTATAAAAGAGTCAGTAGTGTGGACATGAAATTTCTTTTTACCAAAGTTATATTGAAGTTTTTATTCCCTTTTAATATTTCGTGAAGTTAATGCATTTAGAAGTAATGTATGTTTCTTTGGGTGCTTAGAAAAAGTTAATCATGGTGGGATCGTGCAAAACCCTTTCAAAGCTCCCACTACTGAAGCTTCTTATTGAGAAAGTTAACAAGCAATCAGGAGTGCTGATTTTGTCAAAGGACGATATAAGCAATACAGCACGTCTAAGGAGATGCCAAATGAAGATAGAATAAAGTTTTGCTCGCATTGGATTATTTGCTGTAAATCCACAGAAGAGTCTGACTGCAGCATTTTTCATGGGTTCACATAGTACTTGTAACAACGAATACCATCTTGATTACTCCTGCGGTGGTAATTCTTGAGCAGATCTTACCCTCTGTTCCTGTTTCACCTTTGCCATGCTCTGTCTTGCCGTTAAGGATGCCATAGATGGTGGTGGAATATCTTTTGACAAGGAGAATAAGCAGGGTACAGTAGTTGAGCAAGATAGCTGGCATCACAAAGTACCTTGAGAAGGAGATGATTATAGGTGGTTCAAGTTTTTTGACACTTTACATGAAACTTACCAACCAATACCCGTGATACAACAATGATCAACTGAAAGGGTTGCTAGAAGTTCAGTACATGAAATTAATCTATAGAGGCATTGTGTGTTTTTAGGACTGTAAATCTGTATTTAGAAGAGGTACAGTTTCTTCCTCCCTTTATTTTCTCTCTCGTACACAGCAAACTTCATTCGTTTATATTGCTTTCACGTGGGCATTTGAAGCCATGTCTTGATGTATTGTGTTTGTAAAATGGTTCGACAGTGTATGTTCAGTTTCGAGGGAAAGTGTTCATGTATATAAATTATTTTCCCTACAACCATCATCCAATATCACATTGGAACTGGCACCTGCTAATGAAAGCTCTTGCGGTTGGAAACTTAATAAAATAGTGTAAAATATCTAGATTCCAATTTGGAGGTCACAAATGAATACTATGGGGAAAATGCAAAAAATGACTTATTTAACCATTATAGACTCCCAAACTTTAAAATGGACTTGCAACATCATTAAACTCTTAAGTTGGCAATATTTCTTGATGCTTGTAAATGACTCTTTTATTTTATTTGTTTTTTTTGTATTTTTGATTAGTGTGGATATATTTTTTAAACTTATTAAAGTTTATTTTAACATCGCTATACATTGCATTATTCTAAATTAGATAGCACAAATTCCTTTTAATATTGTCAATTTATAAGAGTTTAGGAAGTGGTAAATTACATCGTATAATCTGTGATAGTTCATTTATACAGAGGTCAAAGTTTAGGGAATTTGTTTATCATTTCTTATTTCTCATGATTAGTTATATTTAAGATAGCACATAAATTGAAATATCTATCTTGTAAATTGCATTAACAGTTCCCTCCTCCCCCACCCCCCCCCCCCCTCTTTAAAATATTTATATATGCATGTGCCTTCTAATGTAGTAGTACCGTTTATCTATAAAATACACAAAAGACTTATATAATGGAACGGTTTTTCTATAAATAGATGTGCATCCTAATGTAGTAGTATCATTTTTCTTATCAAATGCAGGAATATTTTACATATATCAAGTTATTAGTGATTTAGTATTAGAGCTCTAGGTTCAATGGCTTTTGACACTAAACGAGTAAAAACGTGGAATTATCATGGTAGAACCAATTTACATATACTATATATCGATTTAAAAAAAAAAAAGAAACCAAATTTGATTTGTGAAGATGATTCTGTATGGTGTCTTTCTTGTTTTCTTTGGTGGAAGTTGTTCTTTTGAAATTCAATGTTGTAAATCTGTGGTCTTTTGTCTCCTATTCATTCTCCGGTTAAGAGGCTCTGAAGTGAAATTTGTCTTAGCCTGTATAGGATCTAATTTGATCTCTATTATGATGCTGAACCTTTTGTACATCCTGTACATGGAGTCTGGTCGAGGCATGTTGTTTATAGACTCAATGTGTTGACTTAGTTTTGTCTCTCTAGTGCTTTGAGATGGTTTGTTTGGGTTCTTTGTAGGAGACTCACGAGGTTTACTTACTTTTGGTTCTTTGTCCTTTTGAGGACAAGGTCCATATCGGATCATATACTATCATTTGTCATAATCTTCTCCAAGTGGACCGATGGTAGGATCACTTTCTTGGTATATCTTTCGGTAAGAGGATGATTTCTTATTTTTGCTTGGAGGGTCATCAGCAAAGTTTTGTTTGACATAACTGTTATTGCACTGGCAATTTCCATCAAAATAACAGTGACCATCAAAGGGATCTTTGAAAAACATACTGGTATTTCTTGATTATCAAAGTGTTTGTATTAAGCTTAAATTCTCATTACTAATTTAACCTCAGATCCCAGTCCCCATCGCTAAACTGTAAAATGCTACCCATATTCCTGGTTCGGAATTCAACTTGTGGTCACCTCCGATGATTTGTGTGTGATCACGCATGCCATTTCGTCAAAATGGTCCCGTTCCATGGTTTCTGTCAGGAGGTCCGAGGCATGAGTAAAGTGGTTCGAGGTTTCTGGTGTTCCAGGTGGTGAGTTACAAGTCAAGTGGTTAGAGGGGGGGGGTACTAATTAATTAATTAATTAATTAATTAATTAATAAGATCTATACTATAGAACTTTTAAACCACTAAATTCCAACATTCTTGCTTTATAAAGTTTTCGCTGGTTATTAATGCTCTTAGTCTCATGGGCATTTGAGAATATATTTGTTGTTATTAGTTGCCTTACCTTGATTACAGTTCGTTAATGGCTCAGTCCTTTCTTATCTCCGAGGAAGGATTTTTTATGGATACTCTTATGTTGAGTTTAGAACGACCTTTGTTATTGTCTTGCCTGCTATTGAGTAGATATAGCCTATACTACAACTAGATTATGTTTTGCATTGAATATATGAGGTAAAAAAAAAAAAAAAAAAAAAGGTGGGTTTGGCTTTTTGGGCAAACTATTTTTCAAAATAGGATTTCGATCAAGCCCATTACCAAGTGAAATCGCGTTTTGCATACGTAATTTTATCGAAGGTGAATTTTACTGAGAAATTGCATACATAAGATACAATTTATTCATGGATTGTGTAGTTGGAAATCGCATCCCACATGCCTTTTCTAATCTAACATCCACCTTCATCTCAGCTTTCTTTTACCTTCTTAAAACTAGGGATGAAATCGGGATGGCTTTCGAGTGGATTTTATGAAATCTAAACTTACCTCTATAGGGTCTTGTTAGGAATACAATTGAAGCGTGTTCATAATAGATTTTTGCGAAACTTGAATTCGGTTGTACATGATTTAACGTTTCTTAAAATCCTATAGGATTTTATCTTTTATTTCCAAAATCCGATCCTATAAAATTCTTAACCTTATAAATGTACGTTTTTATAGGTTTTATATAAGATTAAGTAAAGAATAAAATGGATGAAGGTAAGTAAGATTAAGATTATATTTACTGACTTATATAATAACAAAAATTGAGAATTAAATGTATTATATAATATAAAACTTATATAAGATATATATATTGTATAAATTAAGAGTAAATATTTTTATTAATATGTAACTTTTTTTACTAGGTCAGGTATTTTATCGGATTTTTTTTGTGATTCTAAAATATGACCCTAAACTCTATAGGGTAATATCTTATATGGTTTTTATTGGGTTTGGCGGATTGAGTATAGATGAGATTAAGAACATAATAGAGTAGAACTGACTTAGACAATAATAAAAATTGAGAATTAAATGTATTGTATAATATAAAACTTATGAACTTTTATAAGATATACACGATACATTAATTAAGAATAAATGTTTTTATTAATATATAAATATATATATTTTATCAAGATGGGTTTCTCAATGAATTTTTCCAATAACAAAACCCAACCCTAAACTCTTAGGACATGCCCAAGTGCATCCTCGTCCATTTCTTCCTTATACAACCCCACTTTTGAGTACCCATCTATCATAGTCGAATAGGTTAGTAAAATAGGCACCACCTTCTCCGATATTAACTTCCCACTTCATCATATTTCCCTTGGCTTTCCGCGCCCACTAAGAAGTGCATTATAGTTCACAAAATCCAGATTTTGGGGGTTGTAAAATGCCATGTAAATACTAATTGTAAATATAAAAATACCATTCTATATACTAAATATGATTTTTGGATGATCAAAATGCCAATTTAAAGTAAAAGACAGGAAAAACTAAATTTTATCTTTTAAATGCGATTTTGTAATTGTATTTAGGAAATTACTTTGATTAAGATCATATTTTAAAAAAATAGTTTGTCTATAAAGGCAAACTCACTCGGATAGATGGAGCAAATATAAAAATACCGTCTTATGATGATTTCTACTCTTACGTAAGCTTGCTCCAATCCCTCTTAACACTTGCTTAGAACGTGCTAAAATGATTGATCGGATTTGATCTGTTATTTTTCCTAGCTGTGGACTGAATCTTCTTGAGAGGAAAAAGGGAGGGTCAAATCCTAGGGCACACCATGTGTCATGCCATGCGCCCATATGACTAAAATGATGAGTACAAAATAAATGAAAGATAAAGTCCCATTCAATTTGGACAGTTAAAGGCTATGAAGTCCTGAAATGGACAGGCATATTATGTGGTTCTTTTGCTGCTATCAAGCTAATGGGGCGGGACCCCGTTGGCAAGTAAAATTTACACGACACTTTGTCCGAATCCGACCTTCCACTATTGCGGCTAAGTATTGATCTTTGGGGCGGATGTTACTTGAGTCTAAATGCAACTTATAGTCTGAATATGACATATTTATTCCCCTCAAGCATTTTCCGTCTTTACTTAAGTAAGCCAACCGTATCTTTAGATAGTTTTTAAAAATTGTTTTTAGAATATAAGAGAGTATATATAGGATAGATAGAATATACAATCCTAATCATATTATACCCTATAGTTATTGGTTTTTAATTTTTTTAACTAGAATTTATGTTATGGTACTTCGAAATATCGTCCAAACTTATACTATGTAAAACTTATAAGGTATACTTATACTTTTTTTTATCTTTTCATAAATTTTAACTTTACAAATGCTTTTTCATAAGAAATTCTAGTTATATATATATTTTTCCTATATCAAAAGATTACGTTTTACACTTCGATTGGTAGTTCTAAATGTATATTAACAAACATCCTCGTTTACTTCTAAAACATTACTACTACACTATCACAACTTAAAAGCAATTTTTTCATTGTATTAGAAAGATCTTGCAAACAATTACAAAAGAAGAGTACTTGAACTAAGATTGTTCATAAAACTGAATAGAATTGTACTAAGTTCCTAATTAAACCACACAAAATCATAAAATGCGATTATTAAGAGTTAAGTGATATAAGAGAGATATAGCTTTATCATCTTATAAGCTTGGCCTTCTTTTTTTTTTTTTTCATTTTAGTAAAATATTTATTGGTCAAAAAATGTGGCGTTATTGTTTATTTTTCATTTATTGATATCATTTAATAATTTTTATAGGGTAAATACAGAATATTTTAAAAAATACTCCTTATATACTTTAAAGTATATGTTTTAATGTGGCTATAATATAAGATATAAATATAACATATTCATACTAAACCCTATTAACTTATTAGAATAGATTAAAAAAAATTATTATTTAAAACTTATGTTGTTATCCTCTTATCCACATAAATAGGATTCTCCGTTCATACCAATCTTCAAAGGTGCACCGAAATTTCTAGCACGATTCCTCGTTGTCATTAAGCATTCTTATGACGCAAATCGTGATAAGTTGATGTACTATCATTAATACCTTGGGAAGCTACTATCACATATGTCCAACGAAATTTAAATCGTGTCATCAGTGCATCGCGATATAATACAAAACATTTTTAATCGAAAATTCTGTAAAGTTAATTGAAAGAAAATTAAATTGGTAAAGAAAACATTTCAAATGGTAAATTTTAAAGGGCTTGCAATAATATATATTTGTCCTAAAGAACTACGTGTAAAGCTTTGAATAATAATCCAAATTACATAACTTCTAAGGAAAAAGAAAGGGAATTTTCTTTAATCATAATTGCTCGATCAGTTCAACACACCAGAAGGATGGTTTTCTCCTACCCCTGACTATCTCCATTCGTTTTTCACACCTTCATAAAAAAAGTTCTAGCTTTTTGGTTGTGCTTCTCAAGGAAGAATGATAAGTTCATAATTGTTTTAAGAGAAATCATGGTTCAGCAATCTTATCACTTATATTAAAGCAGGAGATCCTACTTTTTGTCTTAAATATATATAATAAAAAATAAAAATAAAAATTTTCAGTATAATATTATAAAATTAGCCCCATATACATAGGATATTGACAGAAAACAACTTTGCATCTCTATTAAATAACCGTTTGCTTACTAACTCTCCACCTCTCAATTATAGAATCAACATCACAAAGCAAATGTTGCCTATTAATTCCCAAAATGAGAGCGGTGGATCTTTTTCTGAGTTGCGGTTGTTGAATTCTGTGTTATGTGGACTACCAAGTGACAAATCTAGTCGTCGTCATCATCATCAACTATATGTATATCTTCTATATTATTTAGTTAAAACCTCCTACACATCTCCATATCTTGTATAATTTAAGTTTCTAAAAATTGCAAAGGAGGATTGTTATGAAGATAGTGAGTGTAATGATAGTTACTTTATTAAATCATCGGCCATGTGTATAACTTGATTCAGTAATTGTGTTATGTTTAAAATTTTATCTTACCATTATGTTAACTTCTACACATACATTACGTGTGTAGTCTTATTAGTTTATGTGTGCATGTGTGTGATAGATTAATGAAATAAACTATAAGGATTCATGGACTAAGAAACCAAAACAAGGTTGTATGAAAGGATGATTAGATACAACATAGGTAGAGTATGGATTCCTATCTTATACCTTATCTTGTTAGTATAGATTCAAAAAACTTAGGAAGCTACCTTGTGACCCCCTAAAATTACCCATAAGCTTGTATTATGTAAAATAAAATCTATAGGTTCTCAGGTACCATGTAGACCAAGCTTCTTTCTTTATTTATATGTTTATCTTTCCTTTTATGTCTAATCCCATGAATCCAAATTGTAAGTAAATATCACTTTCAAATGTAAACTACAAGAAATATAAATATAAGAAATTACGATAAACCCAAAATAACAACAAAACACAACAAATACCAAACACAAGAAACTTGAATTAGAAAATTGAGATAGATCAACCATTTCATAGTGTTAAAAAAGTTGGTATAAGTTAAATCAATGTGCTCGATTTCCATTATATTTACCAAATTAAATTAAATTACATGTCTTATCTACAACATACATGTCAAGTTCATGCACTCCATGTATAAAAATTAATGGTACTAAAAGCTAAATGTGAGCGCTAGGTCGAATTGATCCTGAACTGTCGGTTCACGAGTCGAAGTCAAAGTGCATGAACCGTGACCGGCCCGTAAGTTAGCGATTTAGGGCCAATTTAATGGGCTTACCGGAGCTGAAGTTGAACATCTCTTGCTCGTATCGACTCTGCTACTTTGATGCACCTGTGTTGAATGACATATGCATGTTCGCCAACTACTGTATCAGGTTATACTTATACCTTTCTTCATCCTACCTCATTAGCAGTTAACTGGATGAACCACCGCCTCAGGTAATCTGTTGTTGTATACTATTTATTCTCATCTCTTTGGGATACTTTGACCTTAAGTACCTGTTAAGGGTATCATATCTCTCTCTTGTTTTTCACGAGTAACTCGTGTTATTGTAGCTACAGAATACCCTTGAGTTCCCCCTTTCGTCTGTATCTTTACGAAAATGCGTAGTAAAAATATTAAACTTATCAGGTTATGGAGCTTACCTGAGCTGGGTGGTTTAGAACTGCTAGGCTCATATTGTCCCATATGTTGCTCTTCTGTTTCAGCAATAATTTCTATCACGTTTTCCTCATTTTTGAACATACTTGTGGGGTAACTCATCCGTAAGGGTTCAAATTTTGCGGGTCGTGCAGAAACACTTATATAAGGACGTTTGAATCTAGTAAGGTGTTCAGGGACACTCATGCGTGGAGGTTTGAAACTGGGAGGTGGTGATAGGAATCGGGCTACTAGACCTTTGACCTATGGTCGAGCTCAGGGATTAGAAGGTTTGGTAAGGTGGATTTTTCTATTCCAGTTGACTCTTGCTGAGCATGAATACTTCTTTGCCAAGTCACTCTTTATGCTAAGTCGAATGACTGCCCATCTTTTTGTAATGTACCGAGTTGTAGATTACTCACTTGCGCCCGAGCTGACCAATAATTCGGTACCTCCCTTGCCAAGAAGCCAAGATAGCGAGATTTTAGACTAACTAAGTCACCCTTACTTGGATAAGCAAGCTGGCCGTACTTTTTGTTCACATCTTCCAACAGCATCACCAATATATCATTGCTATGCGTAAGAATCATGTGTAGAATTCGTTGTACCAATGATTATTTTCCTTATACATTCATTTTTATCCTTTTGTATCTTGTACATTACTTTTTTAGGAAATATCCTTTTTGTCTTTTTTCTTTTGGGTAAGTTGCCCTAACTTATGGGTATAAATACCCCTTGTACTCGTATCAGAATTAGATTACCATTAATGCACTTTTGAGTATTTCTTCCTTGTGTAAACACTGCTTGTTTACTCTCGGTATCACTCTTATCATAATACTTGAGTAAGGTTAGGTGGTGAGTAACCTTATTGGATAGATTTATGTGTTATATTGAATTGTGCCGTAAGTTTTCAGAAGTTCCATTGGTGTATCATATCCTCTAGAGCTCTTCGTAGGTTTTTGCTTACTCTTTTCATTCGCATTTTGTCCTTTTGTACATTCCCCATCACTTCCTTTTTCGAGATCCATTCAGTGATCGGCTTCGTTTGTTCTTGGTCATGGTTTGCATTATTTTGATATCAGAGCGGAGGTTTTGTTTGAGTTGTAGTTGGTTTTTGAAGTTTTGTTTATACCTTGTTTTACGTGTGTTCAACAGAGTAAGTTACTGTGTTTATCTTAGCTGTTGTGTTTCCTAGCTATTAATTCCCTGAAGTATTTGACTAAGCTTTGAATCTATGGAGAAAATAACTTACCTAAGTGTAAACGTTGGTATAGGAGATAACAATAATGGAGTTACTCACAATGACCGATGGTCTCAGGGAACTCTTAGAAGCATTAATAAGAGATTGGATGAGTTGGCCAAACTCTTAGTAGATCTGACTCGAGCTGTTCATGGGTTAGTTTGTCGACTAATTGAGGCTGAGCAAAATACTCTACAAGCTACTCAACCTATTAGAGGTTAGAACCAAGCTCGATCGACTAGTTCGAGATAGAAGAGTAGGCAGATAAGTAAGACAAAAGATAGACCTGAGAGAATAGGATGAAGAGGATGAGGAAGAGTATTTTGAAGAAGAGCAAGCTAAAGTTTCTAGAGCATTTGACCATGTGAAGCTTTGGATTCCGTGCTTCAATGGATTTGGAAGTGTTGATGAGTATTTGGAATGGGAAGAAAGAGTGGAGTATGTTTATAAATATTACCAATAAGAGGATTTCGAGAAAGTGAGAACTGCTACTATTGAGTTCTCTAGATACGCAGCCATGTAGTGGAAGAATTTTCAGATGATGAGGAGACGTGAAGGCTATAGAGAAATTAACACTTGACCTATGATGAAGAGAATACTAACGAATAGGTTTGTGCCGAAAACTTATCTGTAGAGCACTTTTACTCAGCTTCAGGAGTTAAGATAAGGAGGCTGAATAGTTTATGAGTATATTAAAAAATTTCAAATACTTATGATCCGTTGTGAAGTGGAGGAACTTACGACTTAAATAGTCTTAAGATATATTACTAGATTGAGAGGTGATATTCAAGACATTGTGGAACTCCAAAGCTTTACCATAATGGATGAGGTCATCATAATAGCCCAGTAAGTAGAAAGGCAAAGAAGGAGCTGGGTACCGACGAGGATGCTAACTAGTTAACTCGGACAGGTGAGTCATTGAGCTCATTTGAGCATCGAACCAAGCCAAAAGATGAATGTCCGAGTTAAGCAGAAAGGCTGACTAGACGGTGATGTATTGACTTGCACTTATGAGAAAGGATAAGGATCAGGTAGGAGGACGAGCTAGATCAAGTGCTTTAAATGTCAAGGATTTGGACATATGACTGCTCAGTGCTCGAGCCAAAGAACTATGGTGATTAAAGGAGACATCTTGAAGTAAGAGGTAGATAGTACAGATGATGAACCTAAGGAGTAGATTACTGTCGAGAAAGAATTGATTGAGGATGATGTGTTTGCTGAGGACCTGGATCAGTTGATCATGGTAGTCTGACGCATAATGAACATGGAATCCTCATGAGAGGAGGAGTAGAGAGAGAATTTGTTTCATACTACCTATAAGGTGACTAATTAAGTGTGTGCCTTCATTGTGGATAATGGAAGTTACACTAATATGGCATTGACTGATCTTATTTCAAAATTAAAGTTGCCGACTATCGTACATCCAAAGTTGTATAAGTTGCAATAATTAAGTGAGAAAGGAGTACTACGTGTTACTCGGTAAATAGTAAATGGCATTCGACAAATACTATTGCCGATCGCTATAGGGAATTATTTTGACCAGATTCTCTGCGACGTACTGCCCATGTGTGCTTCCTACATATTGCTAGGTAGGCCGTAACTGTTTGATATGAAAGTTATCTATGATGGCTACAAGAGCACGTATATGTTCGAGGAGGATGACCAAAAGATCACACTAAACCTGATGCTACCGAGAGAAGTTAATAAATTGCAAACAAAACTCACTCGAGGATTGAAGAAGGCTTTGGTGATGAGTAAAGTTGAGCTCCGAGAGGTCATTAATGTTGACGAGCTGACCTTTATGTTGGTTAGGCACCTATTAGAAATGAAGGAGCGAGATGAACTACCTTAGGAAATCAAGGAGTTGCTGGGTGAGTATGCCAACCTAATCCTAGAACAGTTACCTGAGAGGCTGCCCCCAATACGAAGCATAGAGCATTGCATTAACTCAATACTCGACATTGCACTACTGAATAAGCAAGCTTATAAAACGAATCTCGAATAGGCTTCTGAGCTCCAACATCAAGTCAATGAGTTGCTGGATAGAGGGTATGTCAGAGAAAGTTTTAGCCTTTGCGTTGTGCTAACGCTTCTAGTGCTTAAAAAGGATGGAACTTGGTGGGTATGTGTTAATAGCTAAGCCATGAATAAGATTACGATCAAATATAGGTACTTGATCCTGAGGTTAGAAGACATGTTAGATGAGTTGAGTAGGGGCTAAGGTCTTCAGTAAGATTGGCTCAAAGTTTGACTACCATTAAATCTGCATGAGGCTGGGAGATAAATGGAAGACTGCATTTAAAACTCGGCATGAACTTTATGAGTGGATGGTCATGCCATTTGGTTTGTTGAATGTCTTGAGCACTTTCATGTGCTTAATGAACTATGTGTTAATACGTCTGATTGGAAAGTATGTTGTGGTTTAGTTCGATGACATCCTTATATATAGTACTGATATGCTGAGTCATTATGAACATCTATATGCCATATTAAACATTCTCCATGCTGAGAGACTATTCGATAATCTCAAATATTGTTTTTGCTAAGAGGAAGTAGTATTCCTAGGTTATGTAGTTAGTGAAGGAGGCTTACCAGCAGATGGTGAAAAGATTTGAGCAATTATAGAGCGACCGTCTCCTATTACTTGTGCCGATGTAAAAAGTTTCTATAGACTAGCTTCATTCTATAGACAATTCATTAAGAATTTCAGTACTCTCGCCACGTTACTTACTGAGCTTACGAAGAAGAACACTAACTTTCGATGGGGAGAAACGGAGGAGAGGAGCTTTGCCAAGGTAAAAGAAAGATCGAATTTTGCTTTGGTATTAGTCCTACCTAACTTCAAGAAAATATTTGAGCTAGAATGTGACGCTTTAGGTATTAGAATAGGTGCTGTCTTAAAGCAGGAAGGCCAACCAATTGACTTTTATAATGAGAAGCTTCAAAAACTACAGTTAAATTACTTCGTGTATGATAAAGAACTCTTGGCGCTAATTTGAGCACCGTACGTATGGAAATACTATTTATTATTGAGAGAGTTCATCATAAATACTGACTATGAGTCGTTGAGGTACCTTCGAAGTTAGACCAAGCTATTAAAGCGACATATGAGATGGGTTGAATTCCTTGAAGGATTCAATTTCGTGATTACATGCAAGTAGGGAAAGAGCAATGTAGTTACAGATGCTCTTTCGAGGAGACATGTGCTTTTAACCGAACTGTAGACCAAGCTATTTAGGTTTACAAGTATCAAAGAACAGTATTTTGAGGATCTATACTTTGAACCTATAATTTCGTAATGCATTGATGGAAAGACAGTGAACGAGTATCATGTGGAGGATGACTACTTATTTCGAGGTGGAAGATTATGCATGTTAACTTGTTCCTTGAGGGAGTTGCTGATTAGCGAAGCCTATAGTGGAAGATTGTCTGGACATTATGGAGAGAAAAGAACATATGAATTATTGAATGGTTGATTCTTTTGGTTGAGAATCAGGAGAGATGTACACTGAGTTTTCGAAAGCTGTGCTACGTGCAAGAAGGCTAAGTGCCAAGTTAAGCAAGGGAAAGCAATGCCTTTGCTTGTCTCGACAAAACCGTGGACTAAATTAAGCATGGACTTTGTTCTCAGACTACTATGAACTACCTGAGGTAAAGATTCTATAATGGTCATCGTGAATCGGTTCAGCAAAATGGTACACTTTGAGCCCTGCTCCAAAACTAATGATACTTTGACTATTGCTTCTCTTTTCTTATAGGAGATTGTAAAGATACATGGTATGCCGAGAAGTATAGTTTTCGATAGAGATCCGAAGTTTTTGAGCCATTTTTAGAGGACCTTATGGCGTCGGATGGGGACCAAACTACTATTCAGTACTTCTTGTTACCTTTAAACTAACGGCTAAATAGATGTAGTTAATCACACTTTTGGATTACTACTTCGAGCTGTAGCGACTAAGAAGTTGGGTGATTAGGATGTCTGCTTACTAGTAGTTGAGTTTGCTTACAATTAGACAGTGCATGACACCACTAAGCAGACTTTCTTTGAAGTGGTCTATGGTTTCAATCTTGAGTTGTCTTTTGATCACACCCTTGCACCTGTACACGCGCAAGAGGACCTTGATGCCTCGGCTAGAGCACAATCCTTTTAGTACATCTATGACAAAGTTGCTCAGCACATCAATCAAGCTGCTAAAAGAATGCGAGAAAAGGCCTAGGGTAAGACGGTTAAACAATTCTAGTAAGGAGACTTGGTATGACTGCACCTCAGCAAGGAGTGGTTTTTGAGCAAGAGGAGGAACAAATTATTTGTTAGAGCCGAAGGACCGTTTAGAATCTTCTAGAAGATTAATGATAACACCTACAGATTGGAGTTGCGTGAGGATTATAGGGTTTTTGACACCTTTAATGTTGTCGACCTCTATCCATATCACCCCGATGGAGAGTTGATAAAAAATCATTCAGATTTGATCCCAAATCCAAATCAACTCGGAGGGAATGATAGGAATTAGGTTACCAGACATTTGACTTACAGCTGAGCTCGAGGACTGGAAGCTTTGGTAAGGCAGATTCTTTTACTCCAGCTAACTTCTGCTAAGGTTGAGTACTTCTTTGCCAAGTCACTCTTTATACTGAGTCGAATGATTACCCATCTCTTTGTAATGCACCGAGTTACAGATTACTCACTTGCCCTCGAGCCGACTAATGATTTAGTACGTCCTATGCTAAAAATTCGAGATGGAGAAACTTCGGATTGACTAAGCTACCCCTGCTTGGATAAGTAAGTTGGTTGTACTTTTTGTCTACATCTTTCAACGACATCACCAATACAGCATCATCATGTGTATAGAATCATATGTAGAATCCGTTGTACCAATGATTGTTTTTCTTATATATTCATTTTTACCCTCTTGTATCTTGTACATTACTTTCTTAGGAAATGTTTTTTTTGTCTTTTCCCTTTTGGGAAAGTTGCCCTAACTTATGGGTATAAATACCCCTTGTACTTGTATCAGAATCAGATTACCATTAATACACTTTTGAGTATTTTTATTTTTTATTTTTTATTTTTTTGCGTAAACATTGCTTATTTACTTTAGGTATCACTCTTATTATAACTCTTGAGCAAGACTAAGTGGCGAGTAACTTCACTAGACCGATTCGTGCGTCATATTAAATTGTGCCATGAGTCCTTAAAAGTTCCATTAGTGCGTTATATTCTTTGGAGGTATTCGTGGGTTTTTGCTTACTCTTTTCATTTACATTTTGTCCTTTTGCACATTCCCTATTACTTCATTTTTTAAGCTTTAGGTAAGCTTAGACTCATCCAGCAATTGGCCTTGTTTGTTCTTGGTTACGATTTATATCAGGTAGCATGCCCCGGTAACTCATGTATTGATGTTTAACGTCAAAGCTAGGAGATGATGTGCCGTGATCACTCGTACGATGAGGTTTTACATTGAGACTTGGAGGAGGTACAACTTGTTCTTTTATGTTCTTAACCACATTGTGTACCCTTTGCTTATTTAGGTCATATTTGTTATCTGGGTATGCCTGAACGTCTTTGATAGAATTTCAGGTACCGATTCGATGACATGGCTTTTAAAGTTAAATACGCCTTACTCTATCTTGATTGAGCTCTCCTACAGACCTGTTTATGAACTCTGGGAATATTGGAAGACCCAACGTACTCTACAAGTTCTAACCTAGCTTATTAAGTGCCTTGTTTTGTGAGGTCTTCCTTACTATACTAGATTCACCTTGCCTTACTCTGGTAGTGTTTACTCTACCCTTTCAGGTCTACTTAGGTGTGATCTACTGTGGCTTAACAGCTCTGTCCCGCTCTAATCGTTTACTCTGCTTTGTCGAGATCGATAAGCTTACCGTAGTCTGTTCGGCCAAAACTTGCTCGGTGTGGTGGGATTGTTTGACTATTCCATATTTGCATGGCTATGCCAGGTCAAACCAAAACAGGTTGGCTAATCCCATGTTATGTAGGCTCACCATTCGAGGTTGGCTTTGACAACGTCAGGTCGGCTACGGGTATATCAGATCGGCCTTGAGCAAGACAGATCGCTTAGAAGCTCAAGTCTACCCAAGCCAAAGCTTTAGAGTCTTCAATAACTCTTCGGAATCTAACATCAGCCCTTCACCCGAAGACCTCACTTAGCTATCTATTTTACTTATGTATTTGGATTTTTTATTTCTTGTATTTTACTTGTAATTAGCTTCATGTCTATCTTATATTTACAAAAATTGCCACTAGGGCATTCTTAGTTATTTTATTTATTTACAACTTTACAACTTTGTATAAATAAAACACTTTTATAGGGTTTTAAGCAGACTTTGATATTTTTAATGAAAAAACCTTGAGACATTTCTCTTGGAAAACCCTCTTTTACTTACCCTTGTCAATCCCTTTAGTAAGAATCGTGGCGAGCAACCCTATTACTCGGATCGGTGCGTCACATTTAGTGAGTCTTAGGTCATGTTGGATCTTGTTGGTGTGTCATATCCAGCGAGATAGTTCACGGATTTGCTAAAACCCCCCATTTTATTCTATTTCCTTGTTTATTGTGGTGCCCCTCCATGTATCTGACCCTGGAAATCCATCAACTTCATTAGTATCAGAGTATGGTTTCGACGAGGGAGTGTATTAGGTTGTCATCGAGTTCTGTTTGTGTTGTTGATAGTGACTGTTGTGTCTTTCCCGTAGTTGTTACAACGTGTGAAGTTGCTGTAAAGATTTGTTTACGTTTGCCTATTAGTGGTTGTATTCCTCTCGTAGATATTAGAGTTGGTTTGATTGAAGTAAGTTTGAAAATCTTGAGCTATGAAGTGGAGATTTGTTTGTCAATAAATCTGATTCCTATTGTGCTTTGTTGTATTCTGTTCTTCATTACGAAAAACAGAGGAGGGTCATCTCTGTGTATACTTATACATCTGAGCGCATTGGTTACTGGCGTTAAGTTGGAAGTAGGCTAGTAAGATTGAGTTAAATAGATTGTGGGTTAGTGTGGTGAAGTGTGTAACACTCGTAGCTTCAAAGAAGAGAGTATTCAATTTAAGTCTTGGTTTTCATATCAACATCTGTGCGAAGTTATTGAAGCCGTGGGTTACCGTATAGCTATTGATATTTTTATCTGAGAATTGGTTCCTTTATTTGCTACTATTAGTTTAAGAATATGATGCCTAGGATTTGAAATATTCGATTTTTGCTATATGTGAATATGGGTGCACAAAATTAAGTTTGAGATTGTAGGCTTACTAATAGTAGTCACTGGAGTTTTTATTATTGGTGATTTGAACTCACTAGTAATATGCATTAAAAAGTAGATTGCTGTAGGTATTGTAGTGGTGGTATCTAATCATGTGTCGATATGTGCAGGTAGCTATGTTTGTGTGTTGTGTAATTGATATTGAAGTTAATGGTGTGATCATTGTCGTACTATACTTGACTACAGATTGTGGTTGAGTTTCGGTGTGGATTGAACTTTGAAGAAATTGTGCCAAACTGTATAAGATTTTGTGTTTGTGATTGAACTCCAATCTGTTACAATCTAAACTCTTGTCAAGGAACTCATTACTAAACTGAGGAAGGAAGAAGAAGTGTTGGAGTAAATTGAGGTAATGATCGGATCAAGCTGTTTTGTATCATTGCCAAATTGCTGTTGTCGACCTTGCATGTCCGAGTTGAGGTAAATTGTAATTGACTTGAAATTCTAGTGTCCAAGCCGAGCTGATTTATTTCTGAGCTGTAGAGTACCACTTGAAGTTATCAAACTGGCTGTTGTGTTCAAGCCGAGGACTTGACAGTGAAGGATTTTCGAATTGAGAAGTGTATGTACAGAGTTGTACCTATTGCGGAATTACCGAGCTCCCAACAAGATTTGAGCAGACTGGTCAGTAGTGCAATTCGAAAGCCAAGTTGAAGTGCTTTGCGTTTGGCCAATTACCAAATTGTTGTCAAGTTCTACGCCGAATTGGATTGTTATTGAGCTGGTGTGACTAGCACCGAGCTGTTCTTTTCACACTTGCCAAGCTGAACAAACAAGGAGTCGAAGCTACTGATTTGTCGAGTTACCGCAAGCTCCATCCAGTGTCGAGCCGACCTAGTTTATACTGTTGTGTATGAAAGCCGAATCGAGGTTATGAACATTGTTCAAGCCGAAGTCAAGTTTTGAGCTGTTGCAGCAAGTCCCGAGCTGAACTATAAGTAAAATACTGAACCGAGCTGACGAAGTGTCTCCGAGTTGTTTCGTGAATTACCGAAGTGAACTCTACATCAGAGCTTAGCGCACCTTGTCGATCGAAACTGAAGTAGTGACCCAAGCTTTGAGTTGTTTGGTTCAATTCTTACCGAGTCGAGCAAGCAAAGAATCCGAGATATATTAATTTTCGTTGGTCTGAGCTGTTCCCTTCTAGAAGTGCAGAAGCTTTTGTTTAAGTGCAACATTAGGTGTAGCCGTGCTAGTGTTAACCTTAAATCAATGAACCAAGAAATTGCTGAACTCACAATTATTGAAGAGATGACAGAGGAGATTAATGTATGCAATGTGGCATTTAACGAATTTTACATAAAGGGAAGACTTAGACAGGGTATTATATTGATCCAACTTAGTCACTATCTTGTAAATTTTATGTCAGAAATTGTTATTGGAAGATTGGACTACAAAACTATAGACCACTCAAATCCATACAAGACTGTTTATAATAATGAAGTGATTCGAGTGACGAAGCAAGCAAGAATAGCCTTCTCCATTGGCAAATTTCAAGATGAAGCCTTATTTGATGTTGCTGACATTGGAGATTGTTACATGTGCCTAGGTTCTCCATGGAAGATGAGTTGTAACATGAGTTATGTGCCCTTAAAGAATACTTATTCCTTCCATGACAAAGAACGAGTTATGCTTCATCTTATATTCTCAACTAGTCTTGAAGTTGATTTAAGGATTGTTAGGACTTTATTAGAGAGATGGAAGGCTGATAAAAATGTTCCTAAAGAGGCCAACAAGGAGGAAGAAGAAGTTGATGGAGCTATTACACCATCCTTGGTGATTGAAGAAGAAAATGATTGTGAGGAAGTAGATGGGGTAATAACTGCTGGAAATGAAGCCCTTGAGGTGGAAAAGCAGATTGATGTCTCGCAAGTTTAGATCCTCTGAGCTCATGTCAAGTTTGAACTTAAAGTTGTGCTATTTCCTTTGATTAATAGCTGTTGGAGTTACTTGAGGATGATTGACGAGATACATGATGAGTGGAAGGGAGGATGTCTAATGAAGACCTTGATTGATCGCGCTCATGATGAGTAGAGAGCATGCTGGGCCATATTTTCTTTTATCATTGAGCTGAGCTATCTAGTAGATTTGTTTTTGACCTTGGTGGATTTGGAATTGCTAACTGCCAAGTTTTGGGTCAAAACTCTTTTAAGAGGAAGGGGATGATAGGATTCTAGGTACCGATTCGATGATGTGGCTTGTAAAGTTGAATATGCTTTACTCTATCTTAACCGAACTCTCCTATAGACATGTTTATGAACTCTAGGAATATCAGAAGACCTAACGTGTTTTGTAAATTTTGTCTTGTCCCACTATTTGTGCCTTATTTTGCTAGGTCTTCCTTACTATACTAGATTTACCTCGCTCTACTTTGGTAAGGTTTGCTTTACCCATTTAGGTCTACTTAGGTATGACCTGCTCTAGCCTAACAACTTTGTCTCGCTTTGATTGTTTGCTTTACTTTGTCAAGATCGATAAGCTTGCCCTAATCTGTTCGGCCAAAACTTGCTTGGTGTGCCGGGACTGTTCGACTATTCCATATTTGCTTGGCTGTGCCAAGTTGGACTAAAATAGGTCGGCTAATCCCATGTCGGGTTGGCTCGCCATTCGAAGTTAGCCTTGATAATGTCAAGTTGGCCATAGGCATATTAGATTAGCCTCGAGTAAGACAATCACCCAAAAGCTCAAGTTTACCCAGGCCAAAGCTTTAAGGTCTTCAATAACTCCTTGGAATCCAACATCAGCCCATCACCCGAAGATCTCACATGACTATTTGATTTTATTTATGCATTCGGATTTTCTATTCTTGTATTTTACTTGTAATTACCCTTATGTTTATCTTATATTTATAGAATTGCCATTAAGGCATTTTTAGTTATTTTATTTATTTACAACTTTACCACTTTATGTAAATTGAACACTTGTATAGGGTTTTAGGCATACTTTGATATTTTTAATGAAAAACCCTTGAGATTTTTCTCTTAGAATACCCTCCTCTCAAGCAACCCTATCATTCGGATCAGTGTGTTACATTTGACAAGTCTTAGGCAGTGTTGGATCTTGTTGGTGCGTCATATTCAGCGAGATAGCTCATAGATTTGCTAAAATCCCTATTTTATTTTCTTTCCTTGTTCGTTGTGGTGCTGTTCTGTATGTTCAACCTCAGAGACACATCAATCGTTGAACCGTTGTAGCTTAAACGACGTATTGGAACTTTCAGTACCTTTACCCTTACCCTTACTTTTCTCACTAGATGATGAACTGTACTTTTTACTGGAGAAGGTAAGATGCAAAAATCTTTCCATGGATACTAATATTTTTTTCTCTCATTTATTATAACAAAGATTTATGAATAAAAGATAGGGATAATATATAAGATAAAATAAAGTAAAAATTATATCACTAATATGTGTATATTAGTGTTATTTAGTAATGCAAATGGTTCAGTGTAGTAGAACGGAGAATTATGCACAAATATTGGTGCTTAGTAGAAGGCAGAATAGTTGGAGTTTGAGTGATTTAATTAGTTTGTGAAGTAACAGTTGCTGTATATCAGAAGTTGCAATTTATAAGGACTGAAAAGGTGTGAATACATTGTTTGAATTTTAGAAATTCAAAATTTTAAATGTTTCAGTATTGCAAAATTTGAATTGCATGCTTTGAAAGTGAAAAAGGTAAGGGGTAAATAGGGGGTAGGGGCCTAGTGGGGGTAGGCGGTTTGTCAAAAAGTACCGTCCCCTTTTATCTTTTTCTTTTTAGTTTGGCAATGGTCCTTGAATTGCCGGGTTGGGCGGTTTTGACCATACGAACTGCCTGGGCTTTTAAAGCCTGACAGTTCGGCCCGATCAGATCGGTTCATGGTTTGGAATCAGCTTTTACTTGGATGTACCTAAAACTTAAAACTTGTAATGATATAACATGGATGCTTTAGGTAGGTATCACAAATATAGAAATAATATCTTGTATCTTATTTCATGACAATGGATTGTGAAAATATAAAACTCAACTTACTCTATATTGTCTTATACTGATGTTAATATTTATCTTATGGTAATAATTTATAGGATTTTGTGATTCCATAGATTTCGATGCTAAAATTAGACACACATGTAATCGTTGTTGTCAAATCCTGATTGATCCATCAACTCTCATTCGATCTCGATTCAACTTCGATTATATTTTTGGTTTTTCTCCTAAATTTTCGATTCTGTCACACGTTCGGATCAATTAGTTGCTCTGGAGTTGATGTAATACATTGAAAGCATACACAATTTGCGTTAGGATAAAGACTTAACAATAGTCTACATGTGAAGGTACCTTAGAGGCAAAAATCACGTTTTTAGAATTTAGGTTCAATGTTGACATGCTTAATTGTTATGGAGTTAAAAGTGACAAATAAGCATAAATTTTCAAACTATATTATTGGAAATACACTGCACAGAGAATTTTCAAGCTATATTATTAGTTTAATTTCACATACTCGGTTACATGTACCGTTTACAACTCGTAAGTAGACGTAAAATATGATTTCTTCCTCTTAAAAAACTCCTTTCTCTTGCTTCTAGTAAAATGTCTGTCCTTTCATAGTTTTGGCATGCTTCACTTGTATTTCTGGGGAAAGCCGTTCACGAAATTGGAGTGAACATAAACTATGAATTAGTAGTTTTTTCCGTTTTATCATAGTGGATAAGAAATATTATTATAATAAACTATAAAAATATAGTATTTATACGTCAAAATTAATAAATTCTCGATATGTAACGACATTCAGATAGTATGAATGATAGTTCTTTTAAAAATTATCCATTATAATCATGTTCAAGTATCATTAATATTAAGTTATTCATACATGTAATATTTCAGTATAATTAAAGATTACACTTTAATAGATACAAAGGAAATTCCTGATAATTCAACTAAAATTACACGATCATTGTGCAGTTGCCGCGGTGCCGCCATTTGTGGTGTCAGGTGGTGGCAAGGTTGGACCATTATTTGTCGCACCACTGCGGCTAACCACTTCGGTTGCGGGTTGTGAACCTTTCGACACCATTTCCTGCTCTGTCATCTCTGCTTCCTCCCTGAATTTCCTATAAATGTCACCTTTATAAAACTTCCTAGTCCTTAGGACCAAAATTAGTGATATTAAACAACCAAACAACGTAGCTGCGGTTATTATAAAGAAAGCCATTTGATAACACTCCACACCGGTGCAAGTTAAATCCTCCCCATCATGCCTAGTGAGTCCTGACCCGTTCATCTGCTTCTTCGCCTCCCTGTCATAGAGCTCACCGGCCACCTTCACGTTGAGTATGTACGACCCGACTGGGCTAGCCACCGCGCCGAAATTATACAATGTGGAGTAGTATTTGAGGCCGAATATTTCGGATATGATCGCAAACAACAGTGGCCATTGTGCCCCGAAGCAGAACCCGATGATGACGGAGGCAAAGTAGAGGGAGTTCGTGACCCCGAACGCGATTAATAGATGTCCAACGCATGACAATAGGAGTACAAATGTGAGGAGTAGTGGACGAGGGCATTTGTATTTTGTTAACAGGATTTCCGAGGCGAATCCTGCGACGGCTCGGCCTAGGTAATTCCATATGCTCACTAGGGACACAAATGTGGCGGTGCTCTTTGTAGGATAGCCCAGGGAGTTCCCAATTTGGGCTAAATTGTCGATTGCCGTCAGCGTTCCACCGACACCGCAAGTCGTTGCTATAAATAGGATCAGCATGTCGATGCTGAAGACTGCTTGCAGGATGGTGTAGTCTTCGCCCCGGTCCGGTGGCCTAAATATGTTGCTGGCGCAGGAAACAGGCTTATCTGATTGTGAGTTTCCCTCGTTTCCTTGCGAGGTTGAGCCCGTTTTGTGTTTTTCCAAAGGTTCAGGTTCGGTTTTCTGCGACGGGACTTGGACGACTATTTTCGGGGGATCCGCGTCTTGCAGGGCTTTCTTTTGAGCCCTCCAGATGCTGATTTCTTCTCTGAAGACGATAGCTAATGGTAGGAAAAGTAATAAAATGACAACACCAGCACTTCCGATGTACTCAATCCTAGAAAACGAGAGCTTGTTTTGCAGGATGATGATAATCATGAGAAACCCTGCTAGCCCTAACGAAATATAGAGCAAATCGTAGAAAACTTTGAGTTCATTCTTCTGCCTCACGACTTTCATCATGCGTATCGTTCGTAAAAACACGAAAGATACAGCAGAAGGAAGCCAACCAATCAACAAGATGAGCGCCTTGGAGTCGTTGCCATAGAAAGCGTGGTATACTTGCGTTAGAATAGCACCACTTAGGCCAACGAAACCTTTCAGTAGGCCTAAGACGCTTCCCCGGCTTTCCGGGAAGTTTTTCACGGCGGTCACAAGGGCACCAGTATTGGCAAAGGACTGCGAATTCGCGCCTATGCATATGTAGAGGCACATCTGCCACACCGCGGGTTTCGCGGTCCGGCCGGTCACAGCAAGCCATATCATGAAGTAGCCGAAAAAGTTCATGAGTGCACCGATTGATAGGACCACCCAAGGAGGTGTGATCTCATTTATTAGGCCTGAAAGGACGCCCACATTGCCGCCTAAGTCCTTGAAGAAACTTAGAAGGTTAAGTGTAGTTTGGTCATATCCTAGGGAGGTTTTGATGTCTCCGGAGTATAGACTGAACATGTAAGTCGCACCTGCCACGGACATGATTAGTAGGGCAGCGAAGGCCATGAACCACCGGCCAAGGAGTATGAGAGAGGTGGTGGACTTCACGTCGCACCACCCGAAATCGGCTGCCACCGCCACCATTTTATTTTTACTTCTTTCTGTGAATTTTCTTGTCAAGTGATGGTTTCTACTTTTGTTTTATGGGATGGCTATGGATAAGAAGTCTAGGATTTGGTGCATATATATATAAGAATGGTGTTGGGGGGCTTGAAGGGCATGAATTAGAAAGAGAAAAAAGACACTTTTAGGGCAAATGACATCTAATAGGAATTGTATCCCACTTTAAAATGCTTAATAATGCATAAGTTCGAGTATACACATATTATATTTTACTCAATAACAAAAACTTATATATCGAATATTAATATGTGTTTATTAACGATCGAGTATCTCAAAATATAACATACTCGGTAGTTGAAATAAATATTTAAAAATTTAACATGTATATTAGTGATTCCAAAAATGAAATTAAAATAAATAATTCAAGAAAAATTTGATCGAATAGAAGTGAAATTAGCTCCCATTAATGAATGTGTCCTAAGCATCTTCAATTAGAGAAGCTTTTGAGTGCTTTTCAACTTCGATAATATGCTTTAGAAAAAAAGGAAAATTCGTAGAACAGCGAAAAGTCTTTTCATTTGGTATTTCATCGAAGTTTAAGAAAAGATTAATTAAATGTTATATTCCATTTGTGTTATGTATTATGTCTACCAATCATATATGTACTTATGATGGTGTTAATAAGTAGTATACTAATTTTTAATAATGTTACTATTATAGCTGTTAAAATCATGATTATACTATTTATGTAAATGTATAAAATGGTAAAATTATATAAAATTGTACAAAATCAATAAAATTATAAATTTATAAAATCGTACATGAAAGTTCATGATTCTATGAAGAGTCTGTATATAAATAATTTTATATCAATTTTAATTAAAAAAAATTATAAAATTATAAAAATATATTTTTGATTTACAATTTTAATAATCATAATCACCATTTATATTTTATAAAACACTATCACATATCAAAACTTTATTATTAATATTTCTGTCATGTTGCGTATTTTTTCTGTGAAAATTTTTATTGGAAGTTGCCCAATATAGTAAAATGACACGTGAGGTATCGTTCCCAACGGAGAAGTAATGCAAGAGACGAATTTAATGTTGACTAAAGCTTCGGTAAGTGTCTCTTGTAGAAATATAAATGAATAGAATTAAAAGGGATATAGTATTAAATTCGAACTCGACTCGAATAAAAAAACTTGGAATTTGAATTTAATTGAGTTTTAATTTATAAAACTCGAGTTTGGTTTAAAATGAAGTTTGATAAATTAGAGTTGGACTCGATTAAACTTGTTTAGACTCGATAATCTTAATAGATATCATAAATTTAATTAAAATAATAATAATATTTAAATTTGACTCGAAATTGATTAATTTTACGAATTTACCAAGTTAAATATTATAAAGTTTAAATTTACCAAGCTATTTAAATAGCACACGAGTAGCTCGTACCATTTACAATGCGAGTATCTCCATGTGAAATGAGGACGCTGACCCTGGGTGTGTGTTCCTGAGACTAAAGGAAGTGATCCCTTTTGCCAGCCAGCAATTATGTTAAGATAGAAAACGACATGTCTTTACTGATGCACTAATTTGGATGATTGTTTATGAGGACAAATATGCCTAAAATTGATTCCACAATTTCTGCTTTCCACTATAAAGAAGGCGATCGGGGAAGAAAAAGGAAAAGGAAAAGAAAAAAAAAAGGAAAAAGAAGAAGAAGGTACAATATAAGGTCACTAAATCTTTGTTTTAATAAAATACCGTTTTTTTTTATTAATATATAGCTGTAATTTCTTTAAAGTCGAATCTATTACCAATTTGATTCATGTTGGCTGACGAAAGATTAAGCAAGTCAAGAAAACCCCTAAATCGAATGATAAACTGGTCTGAAAATATATTGCAAGAGTACATCTAAGTAAAAGACTAACTTAGTACCGCATCACATGAGAAAATTTTTTTATTATCAAATATTTTTAAAAGGTGTAAGTGAGGGCTTTTAGTATGATGTTTATAATTTAAATAGTTTTCGGGATATAGTTGTAATTTGTAGAAGAAAAGATAAATGCGAGAAGGATTGAGAATTTTTTATTTTTAATTTTTCCAAGGAGATGTTGAGATTCAGTTAGCCATTTCTGACTCCACTAAGAAATATATCCGCTAGTGTGCCAATAATCCGCCGATTTCAACTTGTTCGCTGGATCTTTAGCTTGCTTCTCATGCTTTTGGTCGGTACACGTTTTCACACTGAAATGCAACAAAGGCCACAATTTTTGTCTTTCTCAACTCTTTTTTTAATTTTATCCCTTTTCGGAATAATAGAAATACATTTTATTCAAATAAGATTATTCCAGTACACAAGATATGAATGATTAACAAAATAAACAAAGGAAATGGTTCTATTGGATTCCTCAATTTCCTTTAATTTATAAATAAATTTTTAAAATACTCCATGATGCTATTATGATTTATTTTTTGTAATCTTAATCGTTAATTATATGTAATAACATCTTAAGAATATAAATTGATGGAAATTAAGATGATTTATTTCAAAAAAATTAAGGCTCATTAATCCCTTTAGTAACTCAAATTAAATGGTAAGAAGAGAAAAATAGTACTCTAGCCAAAGAAATCCTTAAAAAGGAGATAGAACACAAACAAACAAACTAAAATATTAAAAACAAGACCTTAAAGAGTAAATCTTTTATTCCCATTCCCTTAATTCCCATTAGTTGTCACACATAGAGGTGGGCAACAGCCAACCAAACTCAAAATCGCTAGTTTACTAGTTCGGTCACGGTTAAATGACGATCGGCTAGCAAGGGTGGTTCGGGACTAATTTAGTTCCTGAATCGTTTTTTTTAATATTTAAAATTTTAATTAATTTAATTTTTTAAAATACATTAACAATTTCTAAAATATTTAATTTTTTATTAATTTTTTTTTATAAATATATTAACAATTTTTAATAATGTATTCTTCTTCTTTTTTTTATTATACTAATTCATTAATAATTTCTATTTTTTCATTAATTTTTGATCTAATGTGATTACAACTTTTCAATTTTTTCCCTCAAATTTTATTTTTTTCTCATATTCAAGTCTTTAACATTTGATAAATTTTACAAAAAGGACTTATATTAACTAAAATTGAATTTTTTTATCTATTTTTAACACATAATTAACTTATAATTAGTTATCTATCATTAGTTTGATAATATTATTTTTAAAAACTTGTCCTTCACTATTACAAATAAAGTAGCTTTAATATATAATGACATATTGGATATTATTTAATTATTTTTTTGACTTAGTGGCCTCCATTTTCTCTTTCTTTTTCCTTTTTCCATTTTAAAGGGGATGAATTGGCTAGGCTGACCTGCTGGTTCATTGACGGGTTAGCCTGATGGTTCACGACTTGTCGGTTTGGCCGGTTCCATCCTTTTGAATTACGTGGGCTCTTAAGGCTCAGTGGTTCGGCCTAGCCTCTTATGAGCCAGGCAGTTCAGCTTGGCCCGGTTCATTGGCCTATCGGGTTGGTTCACGATTCGGAACTAGTCCTTACCTAAGTTTAGTCACACACAGTCTCAACACTTAGCCCATCACAGTAACTGGAAGATTAGGAGGGTCAATAGCTAGATATAGAAAGAGAAAGAGTTCTAAAGTTCTAAGTCTTTGAAGATATTTGAGAGTAAAAAGAAGAAAACATATTTAAGAATATGAAGACAAGAAGATGAAGAAGAAATAAGATAGGGAAGAGTATGAAAGGAGTAGAAGAGGTATGAGTTTAGAAGTGTGAGATGTATTACGACTCAGACAGTATATTTTGTCACGCCTCGAAGCGGTAGTCGTAACAGCCCCATCATATAAACCATTCTAAAATAGAAGTTGGCCTTACAACCGCTATCTTAAACCTGATTTACACAAGATGTCCACGGCTAACCCGCTTTGAAGTAAACACTTTGTAATTTAAATAAATCATGTACCTAAGAAAGTGATGAAATATATATATACACTATCATTCAATTATTGAAATTCAAGTTTATAATAATTCTCCGTAACATATTTCCTAGTTATACATTATTCAAAAATGAAAAGTAATAAAATATGTGTTGATTCTTCAATATTTTTCCTCACTCCCCAGGATCCAGTAGTTGCTAGCTTCAGAGTAGTTGTTGCCGCTTCTTAGCTAGCACCTGCATGACGTTTATAGGGATGTAAGCAACCATAGCTCAGTAAGTTAGGATGGAGGACTTAAAACTATACCATAAACACAACAAGGTTTTCAATCAACTTATTAGGTGTAATGCATGTGCAAGTAAATTCCATCGCATGACGTTGTCCGGCCCATTGTGAGATTAGAGAAATTGCGCCCGCTCTAATCCGGGTTAAGGAGTTGCTATTAATGCAACAGCTTACGACCAAACCCAGGCTTGTGTAATGGAGACCTCGCTCCTCCTACGACTACCTTTAAACCATTATCTTCACCCTCGCCGTGACTTCCTCTCCTGTCACTTAGTTCGACTAAGAATGAAGAAGGGACCATTTTGCAATCCTGCGCTATCCCTTTCGAAGGGGTTGGTATTTGGCCGGAGAGTCCTAAGTTCCCCTAACGGATTGCCATGCATGTCTGATTATGATTACTGGTCATATATTTGATTAAGTCCAGTTTAAGGTGATCAATCATTTCATACAAATCATACAATACATAGTATCATTGATAATCAAGCACATGCATACATCCAACTATCTAACAAGCACAACCAAGCATAATCTTAAGCCTCCCAAAATACAGCATTGTATTAATCCCAACTTACCTCGACTCCTCGCTCACTCACTCGAGGTCTGACTTGCTCAGGCTATCGCCGATCATCCCTATAACACAAACGTGGTTTCATTTTTTTTATATAACTGTTATAGGTTCATTTTATCCTATAACGCATATTGTTATGTGTTGTTTAGGGTTTAATATACCTAATTATCTAGGTCTTAAGTCTTTTACAGTTATTCTAGGTTTGGGGTTATGTTCGAGTTCGGTTTCCGTATCAATTTCTAAATTAGGTTTTAGTTCGATTTCTAAGTCCTAAACATGCTCGAATCCTAATGTGAAATTAATTACATTAAGCTCGAGTATTCAAATATCCTATTAGGTTTTAATTTAGTATTCTAAGCTATTCGGTACACGCTAGTCCTTAGGATATCGGATTTATCCCCGATGTGAGAAAATCTTACTTTTTTATATAATTACCTAAAATTCAATCTTAATTCAGATTTAATATTATTCTGATTTTTACTCTAATATTATCTGAATAACCCTAATTTTTTAGATTTATTAATTTACAATTTCACATATTACTAATTTCTTATATTAATTACCTAATTTCCTAAATTAACCATACTTAATACTCCAAAGGTTAAGATTAGGATTCTACATCAGAGATTAACATCCCTAAACATCTAATTACTATCTAAATCAGTACTTAATATCTTAATCACCTAATTAACCCAAATTACCCAATTTTTCCATCATTTTAGGGCTAAAAATTAACTTAAAAATTTCGAAAATTAATTTTAAAAAAATGACTTTATCGCACTGTTCTATATCACACGAGCATCCTGCAGAAAAAAAAAAATTGAGCTTCAAACTACACTCCTAAGCCTATTTATTTTCCATTCTAATCATGCTCAGTTTTGTACGATTTCTTAAGGACCTTATATTTTCAGATGTGATTAAACTAAGTTACTATTTTCCCTAAATCTACATACAATAAAAACTCAGAATAACAAGTTTCATAATTTTCTAAAACTATTTACTATTTTTACAAAATTCCACAAGAATCGGGCTAGAAATCGGATTCACCACTCTGGGTGGCTCCGACCACTGCCGGTCACCGTGGCCTTGTCAACCGGCTTGTGCGCTGCCACCACCGTGTGGTGGTTGTGGCCATCTACTCCCAGCTGCCCGTCGGGTCTGGGTTCTCCTTTGTGGCCCTAACTGCACAGTTTTCCTTTTCTTTTTTTTTTCCTTTGGTTTTTCTCTCAATTTTCGCCTCTCCCTAATTTTTTTTATTTCTAACTGTCCAAATGAGCTTCTGAATTTTTTTTTGCTATTTATAGAGCTTTAGTGTAATTATTGTGCATTAATTAGACATAACTTTGCCTAATTTTCTTGATTTTTGGCTTTTGTGTTGTCTAATTTTAATTGGTTAATTTTTATTTTGTGGATTTTGACCTGCCACGACCTAATTTGGATCATTCTTGATTTTTCCTGATTTTTCCTTAATTAATTATGAATTTTCTTTAAGTATTTAGTATTATTTTAGCACATTTCGCGTATTTTAAGTAATTACGCGTATTTATACCTACATGTAAATTCATATATAGTACAAATAAATATTCCTAAATATTATTTAGGTTATTTTATAATTTTTAGTATGCATATAATTTATTTATAGCGATTTGTTAAGTATTGGAATGCATTTTACGCATTTTCGATAAATAACAAGGTATATACTTAAAATTTGAAAATTTTGTAATCTCCTATTTTATTACTTATTTTCTTAAATTCAAACTTATAGGATCAGTTTACTAATATTTCGAGTTTTACTTTATAATTTAGATTCGATCGAGTCTTTCAACCGATTGAAATCTCGGATTGCTAGTTTTGGGGCTTACATATTTATCATGGTAGATTGTTGTATACTGTACAAAGGTCAACGATTAATCTCCTTGTCAATTATTACCTTTCCATACGATGAACTAGGTTACTTCCACTCTTAATTACTATCGGTTACATAGATAGATAGTATTATAGCAAAATAATTATTTTTACTAATTAATCAGATAAGTTATTAAATTTAATCTACGAAACATTACATTCCCAAAATAATAGTAATACTAGTCAAGTAGTCCAAATGGCTATAGAAAGTCTAATAACATAAGTTAAAGAAATCATAAAGTCCTAATCAATACTAAAGTAGTTCCTTCTTTCACTCTAAGTATCACATAGTCCCATCTTAGTCTAAAACTAACTTCGGGTATCCCACAGCCCAACTCAGTAAAAGGGTGTTCTTGCAATAAAAGGAATCTAGAGGAGTGTAAGCTTACACTTAGTGAATTAATCCCTCCAACACACCTTATAAGCAATATATTTAATAATCATATAAATACATGTAATAAGTAGTATGCCAAACAAATATGTGCAGTAGTCTAGGAATCGCATTCAGCTCAAAATTTTTCCCTTTGCAGTTAGAGTTAGAGATTATTAATTGACATAAACCATCAATCAAGTTCTAGCACCTGGGTTTTTATTAGTAATTGCACTAATATACTACAAATCTACTTGTATAAATCTACTTATATTTATATATATACTTTACTTTAATAATGAACATTATCTTTTCAAAATACAAAAATTCTCAAGTCTAGCGTGCGGTAGCCTCAGCAATTTACATCACTTGACCTAAGCAGAAGTCACAAAACACGGCCTTTAACCAAACGGTTAGCATATCCCGGTGCTAGTAAGCCCATAAGCTAGGACAGGGACTCAATAATATGGTATAAATATGCTTAATCTAATCCCTTCAAGAGTTCCTACTCTTGTGAGCCCTTTCTTACCTTTCACATAAAGTAGCAGTCAATACAGTTATAATGTAATGACGTTCCTTGCATGAATCATTTTAGTTTATAGTAAAATAAGTACTTATGTTTGGTTACTTGGGTGATCAAGCACTTTTCATACCACAATGACAATATATAAGTAATCATGCAAGTACTCTCAGTTCATATATCACCATTAAGTTATGCAATCAATCATGAGTCACCATATATGCATTCCCCATACTCCTCATGTAAGCAATTAACATAATATTACTTTAGTGTAACTAATTATAAGCAAAATCAAGCATGAAGTCATCGCGAATCACTCATTCTGCCATAGTTGCTAATCATAGTAATCTAAAGGTAGGTTGTCCCTAAGATTGGTGTCCCCTAAACAAAATAAATATAGTAACATAAGGATTTGTTATATTATAATGTTACCTTAAATTTTACTAAAGCTATACCTTTTGACTTAGTCTTACATTTTTCTCGAGTAAATTAAATCTTCAATTGCGTATATTTCTTTTGCTTTAAATCCGATTCCTATGATCTATAGTCTAGTTTCATTGTTTTTGCTTGCAATTTTATGTGGTATGGTCCAATTTGAGAGGTGTGGCCTACAGTTCTAGTTACAGGCTAAAACAGTAGCACTTTTATTAGTTGAGCCTTCTTTTGAGCTTAATTTTATTATTAAGCTTTTCCTATTTACTGAAATCACTAGGGCTTGGAACTTTTGTTTTTATGATCAGTTTTTCATTTAATATTTTTGGCTTTATTATTATCTCGTGTTTCTTAAATTTTCAAGTGGATTTTATGGTTAAAAATGTGCTTGGTTCTTCCATTGGTGGTACTCAATACTTTGGTGGGCTTGGGGAACTTAATGTAAGCCTTCAATGGGTTTTATGCCATCCTTGTTTTAGCCCAGACTTGCTAGCCAAAAGAATTTTCCATAGTTCGATTATAAGTTTTAGGATTATCTTTTGAGTTCTTGAGTTTTTGGCCCTTAATACTCATTTTGTTAGTCTTGATTGGTCTTTTTACTTTACTTGCTATATCTTTAAGGGTGTTTAAGTGGATTTAAACATTGGTTATAGATATGATAAATTGAGTTTATGAGCCTCTAAATCCATTTTTTAAACTTATCTTCTTGTTTCCTTAACTTAAGTGCTAACCTAGGGCTTCACATTACTTGTGCCTTAATTTATACTTGTTTTGCTCTTTGTAAGTGGATTTATCTAGCATAAAGTTGAGGGAAAAACATGGAATACATACGATCTTAGGGCACATATGCATTTGAAATGCTTTTATGTAATGATCTCTTCACCAAAGCTTCTTATCTTGATTTTTCTATCATCTAAGGCTGTTTTGATACATGAACAACTCCTTACAAGTGAAGAAAACATTTTGGAAACTCCTATAAACTTCATGTCTAACTCCTAAAGAGGTCTCATATTAGCTTTTATTTGATGTTTCTTCATGTTATAAGGCTTCACTTCAATGTGTAGTCTATTTATGCTAAAAGAAAACAGGTTTATACTACTTAAAGTTTAGCATTTGCAACGAAACTTAAAAAAGGACTACTACTTATCCTAATCAAAAGTGCTTCTAAAATACAAAATAAAGTTACAAAAGTGAGAGTAGGAGCTCTACTCACAGTGCTTTAAAGTTACATAAAAATGGAGTATACTTTACTAGATTGTGTGATGAAGGTTGGTACCTCCAATTTAGTCCCTTTTGCTCTTAGTTTTTGTCCCTGTCTCTTGGTAGTCCTTAAGCTCCTTGGGTCCTAAGAACTTGGTGATTTGTTGATGTCTTAGTATCCTTCTAAATGGCTAGGCTTAGGGTGGTGTTTGGGGATGCTCTCTTGTATTTGAACAAGGGTATTAAATGGGGTGGTTGGGTGTACAATTTAGTGTGTCTTCAAGGTGGTGAGGGTGGTGTTTAGGGGGGAGCTTCTCCTTGATAGTGTTAAGTGTTGTAAATCATGAAAAATGAAAGCACATATGGGAGCTTGGATGGGTTTAATGGCCGGTTAGAATTTAGAATAGGGTTTCGTTCCTTTAGCTTGTCAAATTGATGTGTCAAGCAGACCATAATTTAGGAGATGCGATTGGTTTTAGGGATGCTTTTTGGGTGGCAATTAAATTTGAGTTTACATGAGAAGAGATGGTGAAATGATGGTTGCCATGGCCTCTTCAAACTTGTGGCCTAAGGGGAATAGGGGTATGGCTTGTTTATCCCAGTAACTTACTTTTGGCTTGATTCAAAATGGTTAAGTAGCTTTTTCAGTAAATGGTATAACTTGTTTAAGGAATTGGGATTGTTTTGTATAATTACATGGGGACTTGCTAAAGTCACATTCTAAGTAAATTTGCATCTTTTAGTTTTGTTTATTTGAAATCAAATTGGGAGGGAAAGTGGATGTTGTATGGTTGATTCAATCTCCTACGTGTAGCTCTCGATTCTACCCTTGAAATATCATAACTTGGTTGTTTTATTCAAGTGGCAAAGATGAGGTTTAGATCTTGAATTTTTCCATTCATCAAGTTGATTTTTAAGATAGGTTATAAGTATCTTAAGATCAGTCTAAGCTTAGTTAGGCTTAGGGTTTTGATATCAGGTTTTTAAGTGTCCAAGTTTTAGATATTTCATTTAGGGTTTCGATAAGCTTGGGAGTTCTCACCACATTTTAAGGTTTAAGGTTTTAGTAAGTTGGGGATTGTCATTAAGTTTTAAGGTTCACAAACATTCGAGTTAATCTTAGGGTTCTTGGTCCTTTCGTCTTAGGGTTTTCACAAGCTTGGAAAATATTTTATTATTCTTCAAGGTTTAAGGTTTTAGGTAAAATCTAGGATTGATATTAAGTTTCATAGTTCTTATGTTCAATTATAATCAGGAAGTCAATTAGTATGAGCACGACTTTTATATTTGGCTTGATTTTTAATTTGGTTGATTCTCGAGAATATTGAAAAAATGTTTCCCACTACTTGGATTGTTCCCTAGAATTGGCAGGGCTTACAAGATGGATGCCCAAAATCTAGGCAAACACCTTTAGGGTTTTAAGAGATCTTTCTATTTCTTCTTGTCTTTCATTTTTGCAAATAAATATATACATCAAAATCATCACTAAATTCCTAAACTTGGGACTTGTAATGGTTTGTAAAATATATTCATATTTTCAATAGTCAATGGATATAGTGTTGAAGCTCATGTCGGATCGGGGGTCACTAACTAGTTATCAATAGCCGTTATGGACTTAAAACTCAAAACGAAGTGGTTTCTTCAAGTGCCTATCTCTTAATGTAGATCGGTAGGATTTGGGGCTGTCTACTAAATATCAATGACTGGATGGGAATTGAGAAAACAGGACAAAGTAACTTCTAATTGAAGTGTGAATGTATAAGAGTGAATGGAAATATGAAAGTGTAACTTATTTGTTGAAACGTGTTTGATTTGTGCATTATTTGTTTAGTTATGTTTGTAAGGTATGTTCATGATATCGACTTGTTAAATACTTAGCTTATCCTTTAACAATCTATTTATTTTATTTTTTTTGGAATGTCGGCAAATTATGACACAAAGTTTGGTATAACACCGCTCTCAATATATCAAATCATACACAAAAAATTTCCTCCATATGCTCTTCGAATTAGCACCGTTCTCGTCGTCCAAACATACCACAAATATGACAATAGATCGTTGCGGTAACTTCGTTAGATATGCGACAACCAAGGGTTTTCCTGTACTTGTTTACTTTTTTTCCTACCAAAGTTAACAAATATATTCCAACGTTTGGTTTCTCTATGCTATGAGCCTAAAACCGAAGCCATCGCTGACTGTATATATCAAACTGTCATATTTGTCTTTTAGTTCTAAGTCATTCCGCTTTCATTTTGATCTAATGTTTGGTATTTTCAAATAAAGCCTTTCCTTTTAGGTCGAAATTTTATAACGTTCTTTTGGTTTTCTTTCATTAATATGTCTCATAAGAAACCCTACATAATCTCTCTCTCCTCCATGTGTGTCGGTAAGGTAGCCAAATCTTTTTCTCCATTTCGACCAAAGACGCTCTTCTTGGATTGACAAAACCAACTCAAAAGAAAATTTGATTCATATACGTGTATACGGTTGGAATTGGACGGACTGTTAAAAAGGGTATCTTGTTTGATAAACTCAATAAAAATCCTATAGAGTTGAGAGTCGAGTTTTGAGACATTATTCAAAATCTTATAAGGTTTAGAATCGGATTTTAGAATTATAAAAAACTCTAATGAAAACCCCTATTCAATAAAAAAATATACATTAATAAGAAGATTTACTCTTAAGTTACATTTCATGCATACTTTATATAAGTTCTACATTATCCAACACATTTGATTTTTAATTTTTATAATTGTATAAGTTAATAAATGTAATTTAACTTCTTTCTACTCTATTCTTTATTTAATCTTATATGAACTTTATAGAAAAACGCTCTTATTGAGTTCATTAAATTCGATAAAATCCTTTTTTATAGGATCTTGAATCTATAGGATCTTGAATCTATAGGATCGGATTTTGAAAATATAAAACAAAATTCTATAAATCCTTTTAAAGATTTTGAAAATTGCTAAACATTATAAGGGTTTCATAAAATTTATTTCGAATTTATCTCGATTGCATTTTTATATATGTAGAAGTGTTATCATCTTCTTTGTTGGGAGGCCTTTGAATTGATGGTCCAATTATTTCATTACGAACTTTCGAGTGATTTTACGGAAGATTTGAATAGTTTTAGGAAAAACAATGTAAATCGACAAATTATAGTTGTTATACGAACATTAAGATTATACGAATTTTCAAATATTTTTATAAATTTCTATATAAAATTAGAAAGTTAAGTGGTTTTATAAAAATATAGAATCATTCCACCAACTGTTTAATTCGTAAAAATATGTACGATGAATTTATATAATTCACATCACACGATCGAGTCACATTTTCTCTTGTCGTCTTTTGTCAGAAAGGTAACAGATAAAGCAGGCACCATTAACCCGTGGTTACTTTCACTTTTTGGGAACACACTGCACTAACTTTTCCTTCGCAAGTTCCACGTCTGAAAGTAAATTTTTAATCTTTTTAACGCGTGAATTAAGTGGGGGGGGGGGAAGAAAAAATTGGCTGTTTGAAATGATTATGTCTCTTACGTTAAATCCAGCGAGATCGTACAACGACTCAACCCCGGCTGATAAAGGGAAAACGCAAATTAGACTAAAAACACTTGGATAAACTATAAGAAAGGGACTGACGTGTAGGATTAAATTTTGGATGGAAAATTATGAAATTGTTTAAATAATGAATTAACAATTCAAATTTCTTTTTAAGAAATCAATATTTTATAAAGTATTTTAAATAATTTTATGTATTAATTATTATTAATCTTTTATTTAAATTGCTTTATGAAATATTAAATTTTTATTTGAAATTTCGAGATATTAATATCTTATTTGAATTTTTTAAAACATTGATGATGTAGATTAAGAAAAAATAGTATAATATCTTTTATTTTAAGATTTAATTTGTTAAATATGAAAATCTTTTATTTTCTAATTTATTAAAGATTTAGTTTCTTAAAGTATTAAGTTGTATTATGCTTATAAATAGATAAAACTTGTAATTGATTAAAAAGAAAAAACGATTAGATATTAAATAAAATTATTTTTTTGAATTGGTGTAATTTTTTTTCTTAACTAATGGTGTGAGAGGCTATCTTTTTTTCATCTATTGTGTGAGGTTATCAAAATCTCATCATATCGTATGAGGTTATTATTTAAATCTAACGGTACGAGATTACTAGATATTTTTCAGATTTTGTTATTTTTTTATGAAAAAAAATTATTTAGATTAATTTTTCTCATTGGTATTTGTGCTTTCCCTGTTTTTCTTACTTTTTCATTTTTTTTTTATAATTTTTACTTCTACCGTCTTACATCAATTGATCTTTTAATTAAATTTATCTTTTCATTGTAATTTTCCCAAAAACATTTGCACAGAGCTTAGCCTTTTTTCCCCCTCAACTCCACGTAGTTAAGTTTAAGAAATTTAATAGTCCTCACAACTGGATTTACGCTGAAGAATGGCGCCTAAAAATGGTATATGGTAAATTTATGCTCATTTTTTCTTAAGAGTATGGTATTAAAATACAAACTTCTCTTCGTTTTGTTTTCCCAATAACGGCTTGGCTTATGAAATATTTCATGAGTAAACCAAATTCACTGCACCAATAAAATTAATATTTGAACTTATATTAGGCGAAAATAATAAACTAAGACAAAATTTTATTACCGTCGATTCTAGATTTTAACTTATTAAGCTTTTGTTGTTTTTATTTTCCTTTCATTTTCGGCATGATGATGGATAACTATCTATTATCTTGAAACGATCGGACGACCATCCTATGATGATGAGAAGTTACTCACCACCGTTATGTGGGTTGGACACTCCACCTTTACTGGCAGGCAGTTAGAAGAGGGTCTTTTGTGGACCACCCTAAGATAGGACCTATGGGTGTCAGATAACTGTTGTGTTCAGGTTGCGCGACTTCCTTAATGCTCGTCGACCACCCCTGGCCATGAAATAGCGAACGAATGGCTGTTGCATTTGCTGCTGAATTTTTTTTTTCTATTTTTTACTTTTTTCACTTAATTTATGTATTTTTAAGGATTTTTAATTATATAATGAGATTAATATATATGATAATACAATTCACTAATAAATGATTGCCCTGTGTCTCTTATGTGTAATTTACACAAAATTAAAAAACACATATTATGTATTTATCGAAGGAAAAAAATCACAAATTACCTCATTACAAAAGTACTAAGATACGGACATTATTTAAAATAATGTGAATGTTTTTGTTCATACTTAAGATAACAAAAGGCACGTCATACGCTTTCATTCACTGTCACTTAAATTTATGGAAAAAGAAAAAGAAAATTCTTTACAAATTAACTAGGAAAAGCAAATATGAGCTTTCGTACCATTTCAATTTATTACTTCACTATTATTATTTTTTTCTCCATTTTGCATAATCGAAGTTTTCATCGTCCAACTTATGCGATCACTATTATTTTAGTATTTTCTTATTTACATTCTTTCGTTTTATTTTTTATTTTGATAGATTATATCTATCACTCCTGATAAATTTTAATATTTATAGCAACACTTTTACTTTTTAGAATGGGTAATGTCATATTTGGTACTTAGACCTTTGCTAGCGTTTGCAACTTTTTAATGAAAATTTAAAATTCTCAATTTATCACTTAAACTTTATCTATTTTAACTAAACTTTGTCCATTTTTTGTAGTTAGTTAAAATCTAACGATTTTTACAAACTATCTACTTAATCTGGGTGTCATAAATGACTTTGAATAGTTTATAAAGAGTAAATTGATACTTTTAAACTACAAATATTTAATTATAAAAATGAATAAAGTCCAAATACTAAATATAGTATTTACCCTTTTCAAAATCGAGTAGATTTCCATATGATACACATAGACCTCACCCATTTTGCCTATGTGATTGCTAATGTGGAAAATAGTATGATATGGCAATATTACGTCACATAAATAAATGAAATATATTTATAGAAATCAATAAAAATAAATAAATTACATGAAAGAAAGAAAAAAAAAACTATTTATTTACATGATTTGATGAAACATTTTAGGCTCCAAAGGGGGGGGGGGGGGGGGGAAGAGGTTGGAGTAGGGGGGTTTGGGGTTGGGGAAATCCATAATTGGACATATGTGATAATTAAAAGTGTAAATGAGTTAAGTCTATTCGCAAATTATTTAACATCTGCTCGGATATTACTTGAATTTGATTTGGTAAAAGTTGAGTTAAGATCAAACTTGAGCTATTCGAATAACAACTCGAGCTGAGCTCAAGATTTAAAATATTAAGACTTGTGAGTTTAATCGAGTTTAGTATAATTTTTAATTTTTTTTAAATATAAATGATTTTGAGGTTATTTAAGGAAAATTTATAAATATTTGAATTTAATCAAGCCAAACTTGAGCTTATCAAATATATCTTTGAGTTGCACTTGAGCTTAAAATTCAAAGTTCAGTTGAACTCGAATTGGGTTGAGCTTGAGTTAAGCTTGAGTTTCGAGTTTCTGAGTTGAGTTTGAGCTCGACCTTAATATTGTATCAATTCCACTGGACTCAATTTAATTATACCTCTAGTGATGATAACAAAGGAAAAAGGCTAGGTGAAAAAATAGTAGATCGACAACTTGTTAAAACTTTACTATTAGAGGTGATGTATCTTGCTTGGAAAAAATAATCTTAGTATACTGTAGGGATAAATCTCTTATGGACCTTTCAAACACAAGATGCACCAAGTCACAAAAGTTGGTTAAGTTGATATAGGAGAAAAAAAAAAGCCAATACATTTTCAATGCATAGATTAACAGCATAGTAACATTATATGCATTCAATTTTGGAGGTGACAGGTAATGAATAGATAAGTTATAAAAAATTATTTTATATCCCATTATATAGGTACAGATTTTTAAATTTTAAATTGAAACTTGCCTTGTAACATATATGAACCATCCTGAAATCCTGCAAAATTTATTATAGTATACAAGGTATATTTGTGGAGCAGGAACTTGTAAAACTTTTGATTATATTATTATAATACAACTTGCCCAACAAGCTGTCAACTTTTCCTAAGTGTTTGTACTTAATATATTCATTAGTCCGGTAATCTCTAATAATCTAATTACATTTGCTTCGATTAAATATTTCGCGTGAAGGCATACTTCAAATAATACAACTCCAAACACTTTATGATATAATGCTTCCATAAAATTGTAATCCATCATAAGATCTGAGTCTACTTGTTAAAAAAAAAAAATGCAGCTCCAAATCCATTAAAACATTTTTACAAATATATGAATATTAAATAAAAGGATGAAATATGCTTTATTAGTTTTTTATTTTCTATCGTAAGCAAATGTGCTCCAACCTTGAGTATAATTGAGTTAAAAATATTAAATTTTGTTATGTTTAATAAAATTAATTTAGCAATTTTATAAGGTAGGTATTCTAGAATCTGTAACTCATATGACTTAAAATACAAACTCCATAATAATAGGTAATAAGTTACAAGGAAGTTGTACCCTATACCCTACTCTAGAGGAGGAGGAGATACTGAAAAATTAGAATCGGAGCATACTTTTTTGTAACCTTTAATATTTATTTAGTACCCGTTTAATAATATAGGGTAAAGTAGCTTCTAAGTCTGCATAGGGTTATAAATTTAACCATATATACTAATGTAGGAATATGCTATAACTTTAACTATTTTCCCTTACTTGACCATAGCATCATGCGTAAATTTAATTCATGAATTATTTTGTTATATATTGCCATATATGTTTGACATATTTGCTTTTTAATGCACATAATGTGGAATAGTTGTGTTTTTGGGTTTTCTTTTTTAGGTGTATATGTATAAGGAATATTCATCATATTTGTCTGGACCCTAGAACCTATGAGACCTTATGTTTGAGTAGGTTCCAAAGTAGTCATCGGACGTTACAACGAGGTTATTATTCTAAATTTTCTCAACCTCCTCCTGGGTGATAGAAAGGATATGATTTCTCACCCACTTTGAAACATGCCCCTAACCTTACCCTATATTTCACTAAGTTCCAACATACTATGTACAACACAATTATAAGTAGGATATTGTATACATATTCGGTAAAATAATTGTAATAACTACAATTAACCACTAGTTACTAGCAAAAAGTCATTTTACTATATTAACCCTCCCCTATAAACAATTAAGAAATAACAATACGTTTTAATTAATCAATATTGGAATTATATGATGAATATAATTAATTTTGAGAATAAATGGGAGCTTTAATATGCAAACATATTCTCTCTCTCTCAGAGATAATATTATATTATAAAAACTGAATATAAATTTTTACAAATCTGAGAATACAATATAACTCATTCATTCTATAAGATATAAATTCTAGGATGGTCTTAATAGGGTATATAAGGTGGACCTGTTAAAAAAATATATTGAAACCTATACTTGTAGAACTCTTAGTTTACCTATCATGGACCTTAGCACCCCAGTTTCCATACATACATATATATGTCATCGTTGTGTCCGAGTATGTGTTCTTCGTAACTATCATGGGATTCAAATCCGAATCGGCACAACCGGTTCGAACCACTTAACCCGAACCGGCCGTCGAAGTTTGTGCACTTGCAAGTGTCAACACTTTCTTTGTGACTAGCTTAATCAATTATCATTCAGAGTTTTGCGAGCTTAATGGAGAAAGGCATAACCCTATCCGCCGAACGTAGAAAAGAACAGTCAAGACACGAAGTTCCAATATTGACGTATCCGACATGGTATTCTCTTCTTTATCCAAAAAAACATGAGTATTCTTTTCAATGCGAAAACGTGGAGGTGCTCTCTACAAAACCTAGTCTGAGAAGGAATCTCAATTGATGCAAAATGCTTTACGATTACCTGACTATATATGCTTAAATTAGGCAATTTAATAGGAATATGGTTTCGAATCACTAAAGTCACATTAAATGCATTTCGACTAGATTTAGAATTTTTTAGGCAATGCAATGAACTCCGACCGAATATCATGACAAAGAAAATGAAAGGTTGGTTTCATTTGAGTCACTAAGCTTTAGGTGTGTAAATGAGTTAAAATTGTTTCCCAGCTACTTGAATTCAATTCAATATTTATTGAATCAAACCTAAGTTTTATAATTTTTTTTTTGAATAATTTGCAAACTTAATCGAGTGTAGATGGTGAATAAGTTAAAAGCAAGTTTCAATATAAATATTATCATAATTAGAAAAAAAATAAAATTAATTTTTAGATAAATTGAATTAAAACAAGTTTAATTGAATTGTGTTCAAATTTGTTAAATATTACTTCAGATTAAGCTTGTGCTTAACATCGTGTTATCTTGATTCAGTTTGCCTTACATTTTTTTTTTAATCCCACGTTGGAAAGGTTGTTATTCCTTGTTCCCCTGAAAACGATTTCGATAAAATTAGTGCCCGGGCCCAGGGGCACTCCATAGGAGCTATAAACTGCAAGTTTCATTTGCTATTTTGTGAAAATTTATAAACGAAACATATTTTCTGAAAAAGGAAAACCCATTTGTTGTGTGCCAAAAGTGAAGCCTTTCATCTAGAAAATTTGATAGTGGTGAAGCAATTTTCATGTTTTTTCTCTTTCATTTTGCTCACCACATTATGCTTCTGACTTCGTTAAATTGCACGAGAGTCTAAAGTCTTTATGCATAATCTTTTAGCAAATTTTGTGCATGAGCGGTCATTGTCTAAGAATATGATCCAACACCTCTGTTCAATTTCCACACACACACACACAAATAAATATATATATATATATATTATGGCATCTAAAATTTTCCATATGGGCAGGGTTGTTGTCAAGTGAGTGATCACCTTTTAGAGGTAAGCAGATGAAGGATGGAGGGTGGATAGGTCTTACTTATACCCTATCCTATAGGTATTGGTTTTAAACTTTGGTATCTAGAACTAACTTTATACCATGCTAAAATCATCTTGTACCCTAAAGATTTTACCGAGTATACATTGCTTTATGAAACCTGAATTTTATTTAATCTTCCTTCAAAACATTACGTTGGATGCATAATTAATATCAAATATCTAACGTCTTGAACTAGCCAATTATAATTTGGAAGGAATGAGGTCTTATAGTGTAAGTAAATGGTTCCATAATTCATATGCATAAAAATTTAAAGAATATATACTTTTTTTTCCCTAAATATATTACAATCGGTGAAAGGAATTCAAACCTAATCCATCCCACTTGATAGACTAGTATCAATACCATCAGATTGTAATGATCTTGGCTAAAAAATATACCTTTTTAGATGACACAAATAAGCTAAGAACCAAGATATTTATAAGAACTTACTACACTAAGAATAGTAAAAGAGAAAGAAAGAAGTGAAAAAATGCGATAATAAAAAATGAGAGAAGGGTTTATTAGAAGAAGAAGAAGACAGGCGGACTAGACAGTAAACATTATTATTAGTTAGGCTTTTATTCTTATTTTCTTTAAGAGTAAAAAATGTAATAATATTAATGTCTTATTTATTAACAGTATTCAATTATTATTTTAGGGTGGAATAAATGGTACCTTAAGATATATAATTTGTATACTTTAGAGTAAAGATTTCAAAGTGAATACAAGGTATCTTGATTTTATATACATATTCTACTCTATGGTAGTGTGTTTTGAGAAATTGTTACTTGAACTTACCCTTTAACCCTCATTAACATTCGATGGCATAAGATTTGGGTAAGTATTTTAAACGATAGGGTTACTTGCTCACCCTTATTGTCTTCCCTAATTTTAAAATTTTCTCAAAATTATTTCTATAAACTTTGAAGAATTTAAAAATGTGTAAATGATAAATTATTTTTCTCCTTTTATTTTATTTTATTTTCCAATCAAATTTTATAGTTAGCACCTTTTGGTGGAATTGTGGGGTCCACATCTTCAAGACTTGGAACAGTTTTTTAAAATGGATAATTGCAATAAATATTCCACTAAAATTAAACTGCATGCCTTCAACTCCTATGATTTTTTGAAAAATATGCAAACATCTAAGAGATTGTTATTAAAAAGGTACATAAATATGGATTATTTAGGCTTTTGCAATGATATGGTTGATACGTATATGATTTTTACAAGTCATAAGCGATAAAATCATATTTGATAGGGAGATTTCCTCTACTATTTACTACTTACTACTATGACATAGAATCAAACTTTCACAATATTCAATCTTTTTCTAGTTCTTTTCTCATGTGTGAGATAACCTCTGGTTGTATTTTTATTTTAGTTCCCTTCACCGTCCCATGGGAATGGTTTACAGTGTGCATAACTATTTATGTATTTACACCTAATCAATAGTTTTAGAGATCAAACAAATTAAAAGAAATAAACACAAACTTTAAAATAAACAAATGGAACCTTTTTTTCTTATTAGTTGGATACTCATAGTTGAGGGATATATTGTTACTCAGAGATAAAGTCATAACAGCTCTACCGTATAAATTACTCTAAAGTAGAAGTTGGCTTTATATCTACTATTGTTGGCCTTATTCATATTAGGAATACTTGACTTAATTGCTTTAAAGTATCCTATTTTGCACTTGTTATTAGTGAAACGTATGTTAGAGCTTTTCTAAATACTTGCTCAAGAACACTAGTAATTTATAAATTAAAAAAATAGTTGCATTTCCTATTGATAGTTATACATAAAAAGTTTCTAGCATTTTTTAAATGTTTACAAAAAACCACAGGTTTTGGTGTTTATGTATAACACGTTGGAAAAGGCTATAAAAGGCTAAAGATGATCAAGCAAAAGTTCAAGTCTTGCAGGTCTTCAATTTTCTTCACTCCCTAGTCGAATTGCACTATCTTAAGGGTAGTTATGGTGTGGCTTCCTTAATCCTTAGTCAACTTGTAATAAAGTCTATAGGGATATGGGCATAACTAACTTAGTAAGTGGGACGGAGACAAAAGAGCACATCAAGAAAAAATATGGTTTTCAATCAATTTATTTTGATGAAATGCAAAGTAGATAGGTAAATACCATCGTATGATGTTATTTGATACATCATGAGATTAAAGAAATTGCGCTCACTCTAATACGGATTAAAAAGCTTGACATCGTACACTCACGAATCAAAACCAAATTGAGACTTGTCCAATGGAGAACACCCTTCGCTTGTAACACCCTTCGCTTGTAACTCCTTTCGAACCATAGCCCTCAACCTTGCCACGATCTCTTCTTTTGTCACTTAGTTAGACTAAGAATGGTGAAAAGATCATTTTAGTTATCTTCATTGAATGGGATCCGTGTTTGGCTTCAGAATCCTAATCATTTCTCTTTAGTAGTTGTTATGCATATCTAGTTAGTAAAAGGTTAGTCTTTAGTTACTTTCAGTTAGGTGGTAATCAACCATTTCATAAAGTAAAACAAATCAAATATGAATGTACAAAGCAACACTTTAAGTCCATAATTCAAGTAACAATTACACACAAAACATGCGCACATTCAACTAAGTTATAAGCACAACCAAAAGCACTCTCAAGTTTCCGAATACTATAATACAGTACTTCAACGTGCTATAAAGCATGGATTCCAGCTTATCTGTACAGATGCTCACTCTGATAGGTCTTTACTATTAATGTTCTACTCACTTGAAAATTTTACATGTACCAAAACATAGATTTAGTTTTCGTAAGATTTATGAAAACGCTTGAGTTCTATCTAGTTCTTTGTATTGTAATATAATTCAATTGAAATATTGTTTAGATAGTTATTTTAATGAAATTATATACATTAATATATATGGAGTATATTATTTATATGTAGTCATGTTTATATAAGTACTTAATTGTTATAGTATTATTATATAAGTTATTTAATCTGAATAATATGCGTAGTTATCTTATTACCTATGTAATGTGTCATCTCAACTGTATTGAACTGTATCTTTAATCGATTAAATTACATTTCAATTATGGAAAGTCATCATAGTACTATAATAATATTATTATAGAAATACTTATTTTATTATCTAGAATTATCTAATTTTAGTAAAATTAGTATTTTTGGATTCGTATGAACTCGACGATATGTAATATATGTTCTATTTTAAAAGACAACTTCTAAATGATATTTTTCATTCTATCCTACATATAAGACCATATAACAAACATTATTATATTATTTACATATTATTTAAACAGAATATATTCTATATAATTTCCTAATATAGCTAAGTAAAATATGTATTATCTAGCTCTAGTACGAGTACATCATAGCCTAAGTCATATAATTCACAAAATATGACAAAAATTGAAAACAAGATTACCTAAAAATATCTTACTTAAAAAATGTAGATTATCTAATCCTTTTTTCTTTTCTTCTTTTTCTTTTTTCTTTTTTTTTTTCCCTTCCTTTTATTCTCTCCCTTCCTCTCTCTTCTTGATTGAATTCTTGTAAATGGATAATTAAGCCATATATATATGTGGGATTTCCACCGCCTTGAATTCAAGGTGGTTTCTCTTTCTTTCTTTTTCATTTTTCTTTTTTAAATTCCTTTTCGTTTAAGATATTTTGGTAGCATTATTATATTTTATTTAATATTTATCCTAATTTTTAGAATATTACATGAATATTTCCACTTTTCATCCTAACATTATTAGTAATTCATAATTACAATTTTCTTCTCCTATGTATTGTTATTCCAAGTACGTTTTAATGTATTTATTAGTAAAAATATTAATAATATGATATATAGATAAGTTTTATTAATCATTTGGCACTTATTTATATATATCTTATGTGTAATTTTACTTACTAATATTAATTATTAGGATCATGTTGTTGATTTTAAAAGATTTATCATAAGTTAATTCTAAATTTTAAAACTCTATGTTATAACGATGAAACCCGATAAACTTAATAGTTCTAAGAAATTTATATAGAAATAAGCTTAATTTGAGATATTATAGCTATACAGTTACTTGTTTTAATTTTTAATATCTAGTTATGAAGATTCAACTTAATTCCAAGAATATTGTCATAAATCATAATTTTTAGAGTGTATCTTAATCACTAAAATTTTCAATTAATTTTTTATTAATTTATATAATCGTATATCCAAATTTAGGTGTAATTATGATATTTTGACACCTATATGTGCTTTTATTAATTTATAGATATATATTTTATTATGGTAAATGAATATAAATTACTTTTATATATTATCTCATATAATTAATAATATTATTATATTCATTATTCTATTATGAAAATCCATCTTCTCGTGGTCACTGGTAAAACTGGTATAGACCGTTTTATATTTATTGACTTAACTTACAAGTACATATTTTTTTTTCTATAAAGGATATAAACTGCTTGAAAACTAATAGGTTAATGTAGTGAGGTATTACACATAAGTGAGTTAAATCTACTCACAAACTATTTAGATTTGACTCACTATTTACTCAAACTCAAGTCATCTATAGTTGAGTTAAGCTTAAGATCATGCCACTTGAGTAGTTTCTTAAGTCAAATTCTAGTTATATGATGTTTGGCTCGATCATGCTCAAGCTTTAAATTTCTTTATTTAACTCTAATTTGAGAGAAAAATTATGTATCCCAACTTTTTAAAAAGTTAACGCTTACCTTCTAAAAAGCCGATATAGCTTCCTATTTAGGAATATTAGCTAATATGGACATTATTATGGCATTTCATTAAATGTATTGAGCTATTTAATGTAGAAAATAATAGAATTTTTTTTAAAAAAGAAAAAGCAGAAAATAACGAAAAAGAAAAGAGAAGGAAACAAAAAGAGAAGAAAAAAGAAGATTATAATAACAATGGAAAAAGGGCAAGTTAGCTAAAATTAATTATTTTTTATTATTTTATGCTCTTTTTACATTTTTCTTTCCATTGTTACTTATTTTATTTCTTTTTTTTTTTTACATTGCTTAGTTTAGTATCTATATTATTTAAGGCCCTACTTCAATTTGATGTCTTAAATTTGAACAATTTAATCATATACATCAAATGAATAAATTATTCATAATTACCTATTACTCTCTAAGTTATTCCATATTTTATCCTCAATATACTTATGTTTATATTATTTAAGCCCTACTTCAATTAGGTATCTTATATTTGAACAATTTAATTACACTTACCAAATGAGTAAATTATTTATAATTACCCACTATTCTATTAGTAAGTTATTCCACATTTCATCCCCATTATACTTATATCTACATTATTTAAATCCTAATCCATTTTTTTTTTTTGGTAATGAAATCCTACTTCAATTTGGTGTCTTATATTTGAACAATTTAACTACATCTATATTATTTAAACTTCACTTCAATTAGTTGTTTTATACTTGGACAATTTAATTACATTTATCAAAAGAATAACTTATTCACAATTATCTATTACTCTATTAGTAATTTATTTCACATTTCATCCCTAATATACTTATCTATATTATATATGTCTTACTTCAACTTGGTGTATTATGTTTGAACAATTTAATTATATTTATCAAATGAATAAATTATTCATAATTAATCATCACTCTATTAGTAAGTTATTCCACATTTCATCCTTACTACACTCATACTTACATCTATATTATATAAGCCTCATTTCAGTTTGGTGTCTTATATTTGAACAATTTAATTACATTGATCAAATGAATAAATTATTCGTGGTTATCTATTACTCCCTTATTCCATATTTAATCCCCACTATACTTATATTTAAGCCCCGCTTCAATTTGGTGTCTTATATTTGAATAATTTAACTACATTTATTGAATGAATAAATCATTCATAATTACCTATTACTTGATCAGTAAGTTATTCGACATTTCATTGCCACTATACTTATATAACTGTAGACACTTAATTTTTGCCCCTCTGTAGTCCTAATTTTTATTTTTACAAAAGGGTCCTAATTTAAAAATAAAAATAACAAAAAAAAAATTAACAAAAGATAAAAATAATAAAAAATTAACAAATGATGAAAATACCAAAAAAATGATGAGAAAAAGAAAAGTTAAAAAGATTTTTAGATTTTTTTATAGGAAGTAAATTATTTTAGAGTCAATCATTTTAGTTTAGCTTAGTTAAAATTATTATTTTTGGCAATCGGGTGTTTTAAGTAGGATTTAGTTATATTAAAATTTAAGGTGTAGACCAACGGCTTAATGGATAAGTATTGAAATATAGGATTGGATTTAATTTGAGGTTTTGGGTTCAAGTCTCATTAAGCACCTATGTCTTTTATTATTTTATCTTTTACAAAAATGAGATGAATAAACGGGATTCATATCTAATTAAAATCATTTGAATCTAGTTTGATTTTATTAAATTGGATTTGAGTTAATTTTGATTTAGTTTAATTATTATCAAATCAGATACAATAGAAATGATTTCGTTTGGGTTATATAAATAGACACACTCGTACAAAAAAAAAGGATACACTTTTTCATAAATGTCCGACTAGTCCTTGCCACGCTCAACACACTATATTGTTGCCACAGTAGAACATACTACTCGATACACTTCACCAACAACTAACGAACCAAGCCATAGTAGCACAACCAGGCGAACAGCAGTATGGTCTGGATAGCAATACCAGGCGAATAGCAGTATGGTCTGGACAGCAATACTAGGCGAACAGCAGCATGACCAGGCGAACAACAGTACGAACAGGCGAACAGCAGTACGGCCAGGCAAACAGCAGCAACACTAAGCGAACAGTAGCACGTTCTACACAACAGCAACATAGCGCACGATTTTGCACTGTCCCAACGCCATTGCACACGTATTCACCCTCACTGTCGATAGCCAAGACGAACCATGTTCCACAATCCTTCGCCACTTCATCTACGCAACTATAGCCACAACTCCAGCGACACTCCACGACTAAAGCTCCTCACTGTACACACGTTCCAATCCATACACCTGCACAGCTCTGATCAGCACTGACCACAGTTTACATTCCTGCTGACAATCAAACAATACCAATCAGCACACGCACGTTCTTGCCATTGTTGTACAGTTGTTCTTCAAAACCAGGTTCGATTATTTTTTTTATTTATCTTTTTATTATGATTTATTTATCTTATTGATTACAGTTTTATTTTTATTTTTATTATTATTATTAGTTCTCTAGTATAGGGACATATGAACATGTTAGTTTTAAGAGTTTTTAGTAGTATATGATCTTATTAATTTATAAATAGTTGTTAATAGTAAGTATTGGTTATATATATATATATATATATATATTAGCTTGGGATTTTTTTTAAGATTAAGATTTTTAGAAATCCTCACATAGAAAATTATCTTTTTAGAAATAAAAATTAATAAAAAAGAAATTTCTTACAAAAAAGATTATAGCGTTTTTACGTCTTTTGATCACTTATGAGTTAGGGCCCTTTTATTTTTGCTGAATAAATTAAATCAATTAAAACGTAAATCCTATCGGCTTCAAAATTAAAAAAAATCAACAAATTAAGGATTTTTTGGAAAGAACTATGATCGTCTAATCATGGCTAGCGGGTACGTAGGCATCTTTGGGGCGACGATAAAATATGTAGAAACTTAGTTTTTTTTTTCTTTTAATTATTTATTTATTTATTTTAAAATATTAGAATTACAAGAATAATCCTAATTTCGGTAAATAGATAGTGGTACCTGTTAAGGGTTTAATAGGTTAGCCCTCGAACTTGGAACCCTCTAGTTCTTCATTTAAAATTGAAATCAAAGACCGATAGCTAAATTGTAATCAATCTACCAAATTGGTTAAGGTTTCTTTTTCCTTTCTCGACTTTGGCCGGGTGGCGACTCCAAAAATTATTTTTAATAAAAAACCCGAATTTCTCAATTTTTTTAATAGAGGATTAATATTAAATGGATTAGGGTTTAGTATAAATCAGGAAATGGGAAATCAATTTTTAAATAAGAAACAGAAAAAACAGGCTCGACAATAACTATATATTATTTATGCCTCACTTTACTTTGGTGTCATATATATAGATTTATCTATATCCATATTGGTATAGTAAATAAGGACTTTTGGTGTCTACACCTTCTATTATAATTTAATTTTCTTCAACCTCTTATATCAATTATCATTTATCAAGGAAGTTAATGAGAGCTATCTTTGACCAGTACTAATTATATTCTTAATCTTTTGATTTATTAAACTTTTAAAAAAACCACAAATAACACACGGACCTCTTCCACTTATATAATAATCCTATCATAACATCTTTGACTATTACTAATTATATTTTTAATCTTCCCATTTATTAGACTTTTAAACAACTCCCAACTAGCACAAAAACTACTGTTATGTATACAATACATCATTAACAGCACAATCATATTAATATTAATATTATAATATAATAATATTACTTTATATAATTTAAGCCTGACCACCTCTCCATAATGCTTTTTGGCACCTTAAGAAAATTAATAACAAAAAAAAAATTATTATCATTTCAATTCATAACTCCCATATCCAAATAACACCATGCAAATTTCATTCCATATACATTCATTATCCCATGTCGAAATAGTAGTTACTCACTTATAACATCCATGCAAATTTCAATTTATAAATTCATTAGTCACTTAAAACTTCCTAGAAAATTTGAAATTTTAATTCTTATACATCCACCTTTAAGTATCACATTTCCAATTTATTAAAAAAAATATCCATGCAAATTTTAGTTTATATACATTCATCAATCACTTAAAACGTTCTAATAAATTTGAAATTTTAATTTGTATATATCTGCCTTCAAGTATTGCCTTCCAACTTATTAATAAAAGCAATTTCAAAACTTAACAATATTTATCAAGTCACGTTACTTTTAGGAGAATTTAAGAAGGATTTTGCTAGATATACAATTTTCAATTTATTTCAACTATTTTTTGAGGCTTTTTTAATAGGTTTCTGTTATGATTTTAGATATTAGTTAGACAATTTAATGAATAGCTATAATTACTAGAATTAATTAGTTAAGTGAGATAGTAAATAGTTACAATTGGTAAAGTTTATTAGGAAATTAGTTATAATAGATAGTAAACAGTTGTAACCGATAAAGTTTTCTAGGAAATATTATAAATAGCACTTTATAAAGCAAAAGATCATCATTTCATTTACAACCAAATTTGAGAATTATTGTTCTCAAGTTCTCTCCCGTACTCTCTCCATTTTTTAGGAGTTTGTTTTTAATTCAAACTAAAGACAATTACATTTTTTATGCTCATTTGAGTTAGTTATGCAAGATTCTAATAATGGTGCTCTCTTGAGAGAATGGGCAGAAATGGAAAAATTGCTCATGTGAACATTAGAATGAATTGAAAAAATGTAAGAGAAAATTAAGGAATTTGGAAAATATATATAAAGAAAATAAGAGAAGACATACAATTTTTGAAGGGAAGTAATATGCATTTACAAAAAGCCATGGTGGAATGTATGGAAAAAGAGCAAATAATGAATAAAAAAAAAAAGAAGATGCTACACTAACTATAGAAGATATGGGTAAATAAAATCTTAATGAAATAGATCAACGTGTTAGAAAGAATGATATTAAAGAGGTGGAGAATGTGGTTGTAATGAACCAAGAAAATCATTTTAAAAAACAAGGATAGTTTGTGTATTTCAAAAAGTTACTAAAACCCTACCCTTTTTCTCTTAGAAGCAAACCGGCCCCTTATGCTTTAATCTTTTCCAAAAGTAGACTAACCTCTCTCATTTATGCAGAAAATTAAGGCTTGCCCTAAAACGTAGCCTTAAGAGGAAAATTAGGATGAGACTAAGGCAAGTCTTGGGTATTACTTGAAGAAAATTCGTTTTTAGGGCATAAGCACCTTAAAACCTCCATTTTCCTGGACATTTCAACTTAATTACTTAGGATTTCATTGGGGTATCTCCTAGTATACACCAAGAGTAAGTGAAGGAAGGGATCCAGGTAAGATTTCAAGTGGGTTTCTCTATTTTAAGTTCTTTTTAGTAAAACCCCCCATTTTGGATGATGTTTTAGTAGGTTTTTCTTTAAATCTGAAATTTAAGCAAGTATTTAATGATGTGTTCAGGTGATTTATAACTCAACTCATGTGTGTTGTAAGTGTATAAGCTACCAAGTAAGTGTTCTTCATGTTTTAGCCCTCTTTCTTCAAGGTTGAATGTGTTGAGTTGTTGTGTTGAAATATCGAATTTTGGAGTTGTTTTGGACTAGATTTGATGTAGGTTTTAGAGTATTTTAAGTATTGAAGTTGAACCAAAGTATTGTGAAGTTAGGATGAAGTTTGGGGTGGTTTTAGAGGGTTTTTTTGAGAGTTTTTGCAAGAATTTTAGGTAAGTCGATTATCTCTTGTAACCCTTCGAATTTTCTAGTTTTTCCCCTTTTGGGACCCTTAAACCCGAGATTTGGATTTCTAAAGGTTTTCAAAGCTTTTAAGCATCTTTTACTCACCTAAAGTTAAAGTTTTATGTGATTCAAACTAAAGTTTAACTTGATTTCATAAGTGACCTTTTATGAGTTAAGATGAAAGTAGCAATCCTTTTAAGACAAGCATAAGTTATCTTTGATTTTAAATTAAGTATATTAAGGAGTTGGGTTGTAGAAGTAGTCAAGTTTTATTATACAAGATGAGGTAAATAGTTGAGGCTATTGAAGTAGTTTCTCAAGAAGGAAAGGTATAGTAGATTAGAGAAGTGTTGAACATGGTGAGTAAAAGAGTTAGGAAGTATGTTTTGTATCCTTAGTTTGATCTTTGAGGTGTTTAAGTTGGTTTATTGATCTTTGTAGACACCTAATTTTTCCCCCTTCGTAATCCTAATTTTCTTATTTATTATTATTATTCTTATTTTTTTTACAAAAAAGGTCTTAATTCAAAAATAAAAAACAATAAAAATGAAAGATAAAAATAAACATAAAAAAGATTTTGTAGATTTTTAGGAAGTAAATTATTTTAGAGTCATTCGTTTTAGTTTAGCTTAGTTCAATCAAATAATCATTGTAGAGAGTCACATGGTTTAAACACAATTTGATTGTACTAAATGTTAAGGCATAGGCCAACGGCCTAACGGATAAGCATTAGAGTATTGGATTGAATTTAATTTGAAGTCGCGGGTTTGAGCCTCACTAGGAATCTATGTCTTTTATTTTTCTATTTTTTTACAAAAGCGAGAGAAATACACAGGATTCATATTTAATTAAAATCATTTGCATCTAGTTTGATTTTATTAAATCGGATTTGAATTAATTTGGATCTAGTTTAATCATTATCAAATCAAATACAATAGATATAATTAGATATGACTTGATTTGGACCTTAAAAACACACATACACTTGCATAAAGAAAAAAAGAGATGAGACATAGCAGAAAAAGACCACCTAAACACAACAATAATTCAGCGACTAAACACAGTCCCACAAACAGCCTATTGTTATAACACCCTTCAAGACTGTGTACGTCTAACGACTACTGCTGCAGAATTCTTCAGCAAGACCAGGCGAACAGCAGCACGGTAGACAGCAGTGAACAGGACAGCAACAAGGTGGACAGCAGTGAACAGGATAGCAGTAAGGTGGACAGCAGCAAACAGGACAGCAGCGACATCCAGCATCGTCCTAACGCCACAGACAGCGACTCTAGTACACATTCCGATTGCAGTTAGCCCCATCTGTCAACAGCAGCACACATCAAACGCGTATGTTGCTCCCCACACTAACGTAGTCTACATACTGATCATTCGCACTGATCATTGCAACTGCATGAACCGCTGATCACCAACAAAATCTGTACGATAGCGCTTTGTAGCAGCTACGCACGTTGGAGATAGTAGACCCCCAATCAGGTTCGGTTTCTATCCAAATTTTTATTTATTTATTATATTATTATTTTGAATGGTTTAATATGGTATATATATATATGTATATATTAGTTTAAGGTTTTTTTTAGTATTAGTTTTCTTTGTAATATATATTAGGTACATTATATTAATTTAAGTGAATATTTATTTAATAAGTGGACATAAACATTAGATTAGGAACCGTTAAGATTGGTTTTTTTTATTACATATATATGTTATTATATTAATTATACTTTATTAGTTAACATAATATATGATATATGTGTATGTTAGTTCAGGAGTTTTAGTATTAGTTCTTATACCAGTGTATCATATGGAATTAATTTATTTTAATAGATAGTCATATATATTAGTTTAGGGATTGTCAGGATTGGTCATATCTTAAGATTTGGTTTATTACGTAGAAAGTTGTTTTTCTTTAAATAAAATTAATAAAAGACCCTTTTTAAAAAAATAGGATTATTAGAGTATTTTTTTTTAAAGAAAAAAACACTCAAGAGTTAAGACTGTTTAGATTTTTTTTAAACCAAATCAACTAAAACGTAAACTCGACCGGTTTTCAAAAATTAAACTCAATCAACCTACTAAAATTTTCTACAAGAACTACGATCGTCTGATCTGGCTAGCGGGTGCGTAAGCACCTTTGGGGCGACAATGAAATATGTAGAAACTTAGGTTCTTTTTTTTCTTTTGATTTTATTTATTTATTTTAAATATTATAATTAGAAAAATAATCCTAATTTCGGTAAATAGATAGTGGTACCCGTCAAGGGTTTAATAGGTTAGACCCCAAACTTTGAACCCTTTGGTTCTTCATTTAAAATTGAAATCAAAGACCGGTAGCTAAATCGTAATCAATCGACCCAATTGGTTACGGTTTCTTTTTCTTTTCTCGACTTCGGTTGGGTGGTAACTCTAAAAATTATTTTCAATAAAAAACAGGAATTTCTCAGTTTCTTTAGTTGAGGATTAATATTAAATGGGTTAGGGTTTAGTATTAATCGGGAAATGAGGAAATCAATTTCAAATAGAAAATTGAAAAATCAAACTCGACAATCTTGTTAATGGGTTTTTTTGTTTAATTCATCTCTATTATCACTATTTGGACCTAGCTTCAATCATGTTCGGTTACCCAGGTACGTGGTGTTGTTTGTATGGTTGTGCTTGCTAAGTTAGGAGGGAGCTAATTGGACTAATGTATATTTGGTCTAAATGAATGGTTTGTTGATTGTGGTTGGCTCGTTAGTTCTAGGGGTCCACAGTAGTAGTTCACTAGAGGAGTAATTACTAATCACAATTGGGGATTCTTTAATGGACTTTCATATAAGACGACGCAGCTAGAATGCTAGGATTTCTAGACTTTAGACCTTGGACCTTGGACCTGGATGTAAAGGAAAACTTATATGTATAGTCACATATATATGTGGGAAAAGACTAAGGTATGGTGGGGTCATGATTACTTCTTTGCTGCTTGTGGACTTAAACTAAAGATAATTAATTGATTGCTTGTTTACCTTCGTTATAGTTGCATGCTATGTGTTTGTACATGCTTTAGTATGGCATTTGTATATGTTTGTGCACCCATATTGGGCTTTGGCTTATTCTTTTATTTTTACAGTTGTAGGTTGATTTGGTAAATTGTGATACGTATGGAATTGCTATCATCGAGTTGAGAAAGAGAGGCAAATAGTCTTATATGTTGTAAAAGATCAAGATTTGATTATTGAGCATATTTGTGGATGAAGTGACTTGCCTGTGAGTTACATTACTTGATGTTCCTGGAGAATTGTTGTTTTATACTTGATAAATGATTATTACAAATAGTATTAGATATTGTAGTTGATTTTAGAGCCCTAAAATGTTCTTAAATGGTAAGGACATGTGGTTGGTTATGGTACCTTTAGGTTCTGGGGTTTTACAATGGTGCAACATGCTAATGTAGGGAATGATCGAGAAAATATGGATATGGACATTCTTTATACCAAGAAACTATAGGAAATACATTTTTCTATAATTGGCTTTGCATAAACAACGATGTCAAAATTTTAACAAGAATTTTCTAGAGAGAGAATATTCTCTCTCCTCTCTTTAGTTTAAGTTTTTTTTTCTTACCCTTTTCTCCCCAGGGTTTTGTTCTTTTTCTTCCACCTTAGTTCTTTGTTTGCCTTACTAGACTGTTAGTCGCCTTCTCCCCTTCATTGTCTTCTCTCTCTATTTAGCGTCCTTGTGTTTTTTGTCTTCTTCTCAAGTAGGTAGGGTTACATTGTCCATGGCATGCTCTCTTGTCTATGCTCATTGACGGCTCCGTATGGCTCTTCTACCTCCCATTAAGTTAAAGCTAGTTGTCTCCTTCCAACAGCATCTTCAGGAGAAGGGCCCCTCTCTCCCCCCTCTGGTTTCATCATCTTCTCCTGTGATTACCACACATTTGGGAGCCTCAACTCTCTCCTCTTTGTTGGTTTCTCCTCTATTTGCTTTGGATAAGGGTAAGTCGTCTTCAACTTTGACTTTAGTGGGGTGGTTGCTCCTTCTCTAGTCAAAGTCGACCAAACAAGTTTGTCCTTCAAAGAAGCTTTGGTTTCGACTCCTCCCTCTTCCTCCACGCGGGAGAAGCTTCCTTCCTGTCCTTTAACTTTTCCTTCTCCTTTGAAATAGGTTGTAGAGCGTAAGTCATTTACTGAGGCCTGCTTTAACCCGTCTTTTGTGGTAGAGCTTGATTATTCTCTTAATTATTACCCTCTTGTCATGAATGGGGAAGAGCTTGTTGTGGCTCCACTAAAAGAAGTGGCAGAATTTGGAGCATGTCTTTAGAAAAATACGATTGTTAGCCCATTTTTTTTGGAAAGACTCTTCCTTTCTTGATTGTAGAAAAGATTACGCATGCAATATGAGATCGTTTTGGTTTGATTAAGGTTTTGAGTAATGAGAAAGGCACTTTTCTACAATCAAGAAAGGAAGAGTCTTTCCAAAAAAAATCTATCCTTACCAAAAAACAAACAACAATGTCAAAGATAAAACTTACTATAAAAGATCTAATTAGAGAACAAAAAACTATGGTGATAATTGTAATATCTCTTACATGCCTGGAGAGAGGAACTCTAATCATCGAGGTGCCTTTTGGTGTAGCGGCTTGGAGTATGTTGAAACTCCCAAGTTAAGCGTACTCAAGATGGGTGACCTTCTAAGAAGCAATTGTACTAAGGGGTAAAATTGTGTAGCATTCTACGTTAAAGTGGACAATACCTCGGTGGAAAGAGTTCCAGTCGGGTCGTTTAGAATGCTGTCAGAGCAGTCCACTAGCCAAAAGGGTAAGGACCTACCTGGTGATTGTCTTGGACCTATATAATGAAACTGACGAAGGCGTTAGTTTTGTAAGAAGGGTGAATTGTAATACCCCTTACATGCTTGGAGAAAGAAACTTTAATCATCGAGGCACTTTTTAGTGTAGTGGCTCGGAGTATGTTGAAACTCTAAAGTTAAGTGTGCTTAGGCTGGAACAATCTCAGGATGGGTGACCTCTTGGGAAGCAGCTACACTAAAGGACAAAACGATACTGCATTTCACGTGAAAGTGGACAATACCTCGGTGGAAGGAGTTCTGGCCGGGTTGTTACAATCATGATGCTCAACAATATCAATTATGAACATGAAATTCGTAGATAAAGAAATTTTATGAACAAAGTTTTAGACTTTACAACCTAGGAATATCTTCAACCATAAGAACAAGAAAATACTCCAGTGATACTTCACGGGAATGTCTAAGACAACATTATTCTCATTGTCTTGAAGAATGAAGCATATATTAAAAATCTTATTAATGATTTTTCCGTTACTATTAAACATATTAGTTAATAATTCTTATATTAATTTTTGTTTCCCTTGAACCTAGAGGATAAGATTTTTTGTAAGGTTGTGCAAAATTGTTATGATTTTAGATATTAGTTAAGCAATTTAATGAATAGTTGTAATTACTAGGATTAGTTAGTTAAGTAAGATATAAATAGTTGTAAGTGGTAAAGTTTGTTAGGAAATTAGTTACTATAGATAGTAAATAGTTGTAATTGATAAAGTTTATTAGGAAATTAATTATTATATGAATGTTATAAATAACACTTGTATAAACCAAAAGATCATCATTTCATTCATAACCAAATTCAATAACAATTGTTCTTAAGGTCTCTTTTCTTTTCTCTCAATTTTCTAGGAGTTTGTCATTGACTTATACTAAAGACAATTACACTTTTTGTGTTTATTTGAGTGAGCTACGCAAGATTCTAATATTACCTTATTTATAAATCTTTTTTTTTTCATTAATTTATTGGATAATTTGGTTTTATTAAAAGCTCCTAGATATACAATTTTAGTCTATCTTATCTTTTTCTTTTTCGGTTTTTGGTTAGGTGTCTTATTTTGCCAATCTTTTTCCTATTCATTTATTAGAGGATTTTGCCTTTAATGTGAGCTGTAACTTCTTTATGATAAGAGTAGGTTAGTCTTTTATTTTACTTCATTCTTGCTCTTTTTTTCCTTTTTTCCTTTTAAGAATTCATCAAAGGAGGATTTTTTTTTCTTGGTATATGATTTTCGATTTATCTCATCTTTTTTTTTTAAAGCTTTTTAATAGGCACCTTAATTACCCATCTCTTTTCTGTAAATTTACAGGAGGATTTCACTTTACATAGAGTTTCTTGGTATATGCTTTTCAATTTATCTCATCTTTTCTTTTTTTTTTTTCAAGGGTTTATTTTCGGTATCTTATTTACTAATCCTTTTTTTCTTTTCATTTACAAGATTTCACCTTTATTGAGAGCATCTTCACTGCAAGCATAGGTTAGTCTTCTATTTCACTTCATTCATTCATTCTTTTTTTTTTCCTTTTAGGAATTTGTCAAAGTTTTTATTAGCTACAATTTTGTATACATGGAATTTGTTTGTCGTAAGCATGCGGATCATGTTTTAAGTCTTTTTTATTTTTTTTTAAAGGACTTTTTTTATTTTCATCTAATGATTTATTGAGTACATTATACTTGGATAGGAATCTTTTTGTTCCATTGATAATAAAAGTTTTTACTTATTAATAAGTCACAATTTAATGCAATTTCAAATGGTTGAAGTGATGATTTTACTTATCAATTGAGCAAGTAGATTACATATAATTATTTATGGTTTATGTCAATATCAGTTGATTTAATGCAATTTCAAATGGTTGAACTCCAATTCTCTCTTGGACAATTTTTTATAGATGGCTCCAAGCACCCTTCCATGATGCAGTTTCATGCGCACATTTTTAAACAATTTTTAATATGGTTGTTATATTGCACTGTTATCACTTTCCATAAATAGAGACACTTGCCGTTCGAATCTTAAACTCTAACAAATGATATTTTGTCTTTTGTATGACGTTCCTCCTTCGTTTTCTTGGATTTATAAAGGACTAACATTCATTTTTAGATCAGAGTAAAATTCTATCTATTTTTGTTTTAAAGACATCAAACGAAATGATTTCCATTATTTCTCTCATTGAAGTTTATCTCGCATAATCTTAATTTGTTTGGAGGTATCTCATGAATGTAAAATTCTATCTGTTTGTGTTTTGAAGATATCAAACTAAATGATTTTCCGTATTTCTCTTGCTGAAGTTTGTCTTGCATAATCTTAATTTCTTTGAAGATCTCTCATGTGATTTGTATGTTGCTAAAATGTATGTAAGCTATTTGCTTTTGGTTTTAAAATTGCCTATTGATAAGAGTTTATCTTTATTTTGTTCATGTCAAGTTAAAAATATGGTTTTTCTCATTTTCTTAACCTGGTTTATATCAAGCACAATCCGCTCAATATAAACTTCTCAACTAGGTTAAAGAAAGGATTTGATTTAAAAATAGTTTTGGAAAAGGAGTCACCATCCAATCGAAATCGAGAAAGAGTAAAATTAAGATTCATAGGTGGATGAATGCTAATTTCAAGTACTAGCCTGTAGTTTTCTAAAAAAACACTTTTAGAAAATAGAAACCAGAAATCTAATAGACTTAAGGGCTATCTTATTAAAACCTAAGTGATTTTTATGAAAGAAATCCATTAAGTAATCAAATGAGTCTTTGATTTTATTTTGAAGAGAATTTTTCAAATAAAATGGACCTTTTACTTTTTACTTTAATTATAGAAAAATGGAAAACACTTAGAAAAGTAAAATAGACTTTTATTTATTTTGGGTTGTCGAGTATACTTTTGCATCCATAGAGTGGGATCAAGCCCATGTAAGACTCAGTTTATGAGAACTTTAATTTATGGGCTCATTTCATTTATTGGAAACTCCTATGACTTTAACTTGTCACATTTTATTAATTTTGGAAATTGCAATTTTATCCACTTTTAAAAAATCTATAAATCCCTAAATTTTAGAAAAAGGCCAATTCAATTTTTGATTTATGAAAATCCTTTTATTGTAGAAAAATTGATTTTAAGTAAAAGCTCACCTTATCAGAAAATCCCTTTATTCAAAACATGCAAACATAGCAAAAGGCATAACAAAGTACAGATAATTAACAAGATTATTAGTAAGGCACACATAATTAATAAGATTATTCGTGTAAGCAAACCATACATCAGGTAAGCACTATATGGAAAACCAATCCAACTAGAGTGCACTTGTCATGCAAAATTTATTATTAATATACCAATTAACATGCTATCCATCTAAATATGCCAACAACTAATTATTTATTATGCCTTCCAATTAATTAACAAGCAAATTATTTATTAGAAACTAGACCTAAATATCAAGTAAGTTAATAATAGGAATGCCACTGGTTGGGTTATTATAGGGTTTTCGACCCTTTTGATCCGCCCTATAGGGTTTTGGAACGGGTTGTAAAATTGGTTCTTAAACCCCATATGGTTCTGAGTTGGGTGCTGAAATTTAGAAAAAACTTGATAGAAAACTCGAACTCGGTTAAAATTAATTATATATACATATATGATTTTAATAATTTATTTTTAGTACATTGTTTATGAGCTAAGTAAATATGTGTCTGATCTAAAAGTTAAACGACTAGAAAGAAAAATATGAAAGAGGACTTTCATTATGGTTTACATTGACTTATAAAAGAAGAGAATTGGAGATGAATCTTTGGTTTGTAAATTTATTTTGTAGAAGAGGAAGATGTTGGGTGGTGTTTCATATTATTGTAATTTTTCTTTATATGATTGTAATGATATGTAAAAAACTTATTTAAGGATATTAAAGGGAAAAAACTGAAATTATTATTTAATATAAACCATTTGCCATTTGATTTATTTTTTTGTGTATACTTGTAAAACAATTTTTATTATTATATAGATATATTATTTTACATTGGGTTAGGCCGGTTGGGTCTTAAACGGATTTTACAAAACTTTATAAGAACAGGTTCTGGAAACAAAATAAAAACCCTATAGCATTTTGGGAATGTCTATAGGGTACTAGATAAAGTTTGGGTTTTGCAAAACCTGTTCTGAATTCATCCCAGTGGCATCCCAGTTATTAATTAAGAAAATTATTTATTAAACTTACCAATTGACAAGTAAATTATTTATTACATCCACCAATGATTTAGCTAGAAAAACATTTATTATAACTTGCAAACAGACAAATTATCATGTATAAACATCCTTGTTATCCATTTAATTCAACATGTCTATTTAATTATCATAGGAAAAGACATCAATTCATTTATTAAACTAATTATTAATGAATACCTCAAGATGATTATTTATTAATACTAAAAAATGCAAACTATTTGATAGGAATCAAGGGCCTATCATGCTATCAAGAGCACGTGGCCTTGTTTCTTTAGTGTGTTGTGCCTTCGAGTAGGATTTGACCCCAAATGAGGAGCACTTCATCTGAGAGTAGACTTAGGACTTCTTTTGAGCTCTCCTAAACTATTCACCCTTAGTTGTGTAGAAGTGCATGAAGCAACCAATGTTGCCGAGCCGACAAATGATTGAAGCTGAGTTAACTTGTCGAGGTAAAGTAGACGGAAGACCATTTGAGCCTACATTCTCCTGACCTTATCCTACCTAGTTGTAGACCTGTTGAGCCACTAACTTAATCAACTCTACTCACCATCTAGTACCTCGTAGACCATCGAATTGAGAGGCAAATGTGTGTCCATTTTTTGACATCTATACCGTCCTTTTTATAGCTAAACTAGTAACTTCCATTTGTTATTCGGACTATCTTGTGGTTCAGACCCACTCTTAGTTTCTTGATACCGATAGTCTTGTGTTAACCTTCCTGATGACCCATATCATCTTGGTATTAAAGCTTGGCTACATTCGAGTAAGCCTTGGTTTTGAGTTTTGTTTCTTTAGTGTATGTGTTTGTGTTGTAGTTAGGAACTAAATTGTGTTACAATCTAGGTTGAAGTGGGATTGTGAGTAGCTGAGGTTAGTATGGAGTATAGTTTTGAGAGTAATAGCTAGTACTTTGTTCTCCCCTATTTTGGTACTCGCAAAACAAAGTATGTAGCTTTTTTGGTTTAGTTACTGTTGGTTGTTATTATTGTCACTGTAATAGTTATTGGTGTATAAGTTTTGTGTTGATTATTCGAAGTGAAGTTCAGTTGTTGGTACATTAAAGTAATTGACAATTTCAGATTCTAGTACTCAAGGAACCTTAGGTAACGAAGAGAGTAGTTCGTGAAATGGCCATGGTTAGTGAGGTAGTTATACACCCCAATCTACAAATGACAAACTGGATAAGCTCACCGACTTGGTGACTAGGTTGATAGCTGTTATAAATGAAGATAAGCAACAATGAACTAGAGGAGACCTAAACAGAAGCTGAGTAAATGCGCTTCTAGAGAGAGGCAATGGTCGACCTAGCTAAGCCAATATCCTAGTTTGATTACTTCGAGTTGGAGGAATGGATAGAGTTACTCAACGAAGGCTTGCTTTAGAGGAGATAGAAGAAGGAGAAGAAGAGTCGGGTGATGAGGAAGAAGAGTACTGTGATCTTGAGAAAAGAAATGTCCAAGCTGTTAGTGTAAAGGGATTGAAGCAACAAATTTTGAGCTTTTCTGGTAGTACTGATGCTGAGGACTATCTTTATTAGGTTGATAAGATAGAAAAGCAGTTTGAGTGTCATGAGATGCTTGAAAAAGCCAAAGTGAGACTTAATGTTCTAGAGTTAATAGGTTATGTCGCTTTGTAGTGGAAAAATCTACAAGCTATGTGAATGAGAGAAGGAGAAAGGGAGATTAGAGGTTGTAATGAGATGAAGCGAGTGATGAAAAGGAGATTTGTGCTAACCTACCATCTACAAGATGCTTTCAAGAGTTTGCAAGAGCTGAGGCAAGGAGGATCTAGTGTTGATGCCTCGATTCGAAGTTGTAGAGCCAAAAGATTAAACTGTCTCTAGGTTTATAGTGGATTGAAGCATGAAATAGGCGATATCCTTGAGACTAAATATATTAGATCCTTGGATGAGACAATTTGAGCTGCTTAGAGAATTGAGTGACATCGAATGAATAGATTCTAAGCTCCAATTAGTTAAGCTCCCCATAATCAACTTGTTTCGAGTAGATCTATGCAATCGAAACCGAGCGAGACCAATGACGTCCAACCTATTCAAGCCAGTTGAATTGAAGAGAAGGAACCCTTGAGGAGGTTTGAGAAGGGACAGAGCTCAGGAAGGAAGATTAAGGAGATTAAGTGCTTTAAGTGCTAAGGATTTGGATATATGGTAGCACAATGTCCGAATAGATGAGTGATGATGATAAAGAGTGAAATGTTAACCATTGAGGTTTATAGCACTGGCAAGGGCATTGAAGAACTAAAGGAATCCGGACAAGCTAATGAGTCTGAGGAATAGGAGATTATCTATAGTGAAGAGGGTAACTTCATACCTGTAACTATGGCGCTAAGACAAGTAGTGAGCATAAGTCCTATGCTTGAGGATGAACAGCACAAGAACTTGTTCCATATTGGATGCAAGGTTAATGGGATGTTATATGCTCTCATTGTAGATAATGGTAGCTGTACTGATGCAGCATTTGCTTTTATGGTCCAATAGTTGAAGTTATCGACCAAACCTTACCTTAAGCCTTATAAATTGTAGTGGTTCAGTGACAAAAGAGCCTTGCAAGTGACTAAGCAAGTGGCCGTACCGATCTATATTGGCAAATATTAGGATTAAGTTCTTTGTGATGTGTTGCCTATGAGTGCTTCACATATTCAAAGGAAGGCCTTGGATGTTTGATTGGCAAGTGATGTATGATGGGAGGATAAATACTTGTTCATTTTAAGCATGAAGGAAGAAAGGTAAGATTGAGTCCCTTGATTGCTGAACAATTCAAGACTATGTAGGTTCAGCTTAGTCAAGCCTTAAAGAAGGAAACCCTAGTGATGACGTGTACCGAATTGTCGAGAAAGATGAAGCTTGAAGAGCTGGCTTTTCTGTTAATCAGAAGGTTATTTGAAATGAAGAATATAATGTTAAACTACTACCCAAATTAAACGACCTATTAAAGGAGTTTGTTGACCTGTTCCCTAATGAGCAGCTAAAAGGTTTACCTCTAATAAGAGAAATTGAGCATGCAATAGATATAGAGCCAAGAGCCGTAATACTAAACAAGCCTACATATAGGTTGAATCCTGAACAGGCTACTAAGTTGCAAAGGAAGGTTGATGAGTTGATGAAAAGAGGTTATGTTTTAGAATTCTTAAGCCTATGTATTGTACCTACTTTGTTGGTGCTGAAGAAGGATGGCACGTGGAGAATGTATGTAGACAACTGAGAAATCAACTGTATCACCATCGAGTATAGGTATCCCATATCTAGGCTTGATGACATGCTTGATGAACTACATGGAGCAAGGATATTCTTGAAAATTGATCTTAAGTTAGGATACCACCAAATTAGAATACGGGAAGGTGACAAATGGAAGACTGCATTCAAGACTTGCAATGGATTATAAAAGTGGTTAGTTATGCCCTTTAGACTGTTAAATGCACCAAGCACATTTATGAGGTAGATGAACTATATGTTTAGAGAAGTGATTGGCAAGTTTGTTGTTGTTTACTTTAACGATATTCTTGTTTACAGCCCTAACTTGGAGATACATTGTGAGCATCTTTGAGTTGTCTTTGATAAGCTTTAAGCTGAAAAACTACATGCCAATCTAAAGAAATGTGATTTTTGCCTACCTAAGATGATCTTAGGATTTGTTATGATTGGAGGTAGCATACGAGTCAATCAAGAGAAAGTGAAGGCAATTATTGAATGGCCTGTATTGACCTATTTTGCTGACGTATGAAGCTTCATGGCCTAGCATCCTTTTACTGTTGCTTCATAAGGAAATTCATTACTATCGTGGCCCTACTAACTAAACTATCGAAGAAGAATATTGAGTTCAAATGGGGAAAGAAGAAACAACTAAGTTTGGAGGAAGTGAAGAAGAAGTTAACTATTACCCTTGTCTTAGCTCTACCAAGCTTTGACAAAGTGTTTGAGGTAGAATGTGATGCCTCTAGAATTAATATAGGTGTCGTATTGATGCAAGAGGGTTAATTAATTGCATATTTTAATGAGAAGCTCCGAGCAGCTACCCTAAACTACTTTCTATATGATAAGGAGTTCTAATCCTTGATCCAAGCTTTAATTGTTTGGCAACATTACTTATTGCCTAGAAAGTTTGTGATCTATACTAACTATGAGTCACTAAGATACTTGAAAAGCTAACCTAAATTGTTAAAGAGACAAGCCATGTGGATTGAGTTCATGGAAAGATTTTCTTATGTTGTTAAGTATAAGACTGGAAAAAACAATTAAGTGGCTGATGTCTTATCTTGATGACATGCCCTCTTGTTCGAGCTTCAAATGAGACTTCTTGGATTGTCAATGGTTAAAGTTTTGTATGCTAAGGACCCACATTTTGGTGTAATCTATGCTCGATGCGAGGATGGCCGAGCAATTGACGATTATCACAAGGAGGAAGGATACTTGTTTAGGAGAAGAAGGTTATATATTTCGATTTGTTCTTTGCAAGAACTACTGGTATGCGAGGTGCTTGGAGGAGGATTATCTGGCCATTTTGGTACGCATTAAACTCATGAGGTATTAGCCTCTAGATTCTTTTGGTTGAGAATCATGAAGGATGCATAATCTACAATTGAGTGGTGTATACCCTGCTATAGAGCTAAGAGCCAAGATGATACGGATTCCTTAGATGAACATACTAACCTAATATCTTGTGTAACCAATAGGGTGGGTTCGAGCTACGAGATGGCCCAAAGAGTAAATGGTAGTCGAAGATTGAGCAGGAGTTCCTATGCACTAACGCCTCACATAAGCTCAAGTCACACTTGATATGACGTACAAGTATAGCCAGAGGTCACTCACCATTATTCCATACTCAGATGGGCTAAATAAGAGTAGCTTAAGAGTAAGAAGGACATTTAGCTCAAGAGAGTAAAATTTCAACGTATTCTTTGTATCTGATCATTATGGCTATTACATTATGCGAGTATTTATAGTATCCAATTAGGGTAAGTCCTAAATAACAAAAAATTACATAAATGGATCCCTAGCTACTAAGAAAAGGAGAATAATTTATAAGGAAAACACGTAATTATGCAAAAGAATGTTCATTGTTAGAAAGGACTGTACGGATATCAAGAAAAGGCTAGTGTTTTCACATTTTACTATCGGTGGTCCCAATAACATAGTGATCCAAAAGGGTGGATCCCTATTAAGTCAGTTTGACGTTGGCAATTTAGTAGCTTGGTCAAGTGGGATCAGATTGGGTATGGTTCAGGGGTAACTCATTTTCGGGGCCAACCTCGGATGGTTAGCTCCTGATTATAGTCAGCTTAACCTCGGCACTGTAGGGATGGCTGTATTCAAGTGTGGCGCTTGGACTAGTATATAGTGGAGGGTTCGGTTTGACACGTTAGTTGGTTACCTTAACAGCATCATGGATGGTGTGTAGAACAAAGCAGCTTGGCGGATCAAATTAGGGTAAGTACTACTCCTTGACACTTAGCTCACCTTGAACAACTCAACGAACCTCTTGAGAAAGCCCTCAAGCTCGAGAGCGCATAATCGATCCTTAATCCCTATCACAAACTGAACAAGCACCTTATCTACCGTTACCTATGTCGACCAAATTATGGTTTGAGTTAAGCATAGATTTTGTATTGGGTTTGCTAAGAACGTCCCGTGGAAAGGAATCCATAATGGTGGTCGTGGATTGGTTTAGCAAGATGACACACTTTGTGCCATGCAATCGAACTAATGATGCTTTGGCTATCTTTTTTCTCTTTTTACAAGAAGTAGTCAAGCTGCATAGAGTATTGAGGACTATAGTTTCTGATTGAGACATTAAGTTCTTCTGCCATTTCTAGAAGACCCTGTGGAATCAATTGGGAACCAAGTTGCTTTTTAGTACATTTTGCCTCTAGCAAACAGATAGACAGATCGAGGTCATCAAGCGAACCTTAGGGAATCTATTGTAAATTGTTGTTAGAAGAAATCCAGCTGATTGGGAAATGCGCATGCCGATCATTAAGTTTACCTATAATAGGACCGTCCATAGTATCACCAAGAAGTCACCCTTTGAGGTTGCCTATCGATACAATCTTGAGCTACGCTTGAGTTGATCCCCCCATCCAGCAGAGCTAAAGGCCCTTGAGCTATTGAAAGATCTAAAGCCATCCAAGCCATGCACCAGAAAGTTATGGACCACCTGACCCAAGTTGCCTCCAAGCTCAAAAGAAAAGGCCAAAGACTAAAAACTAGAAGATTTTAACCTGGTGATTTAGTGTGGATTCATCTCAGTAAGGAGTGATTCCCTAATCTTAAGAAGAGTAAGTTTTTTCCGCGAGCAGATGGACCATTCAAGGTGATCAAAGAGGCTAATCTAAATGCTTATAGAGTTGAACTGCCTGAAGAGTATGAAGTCTCTAACACCTTCAATGTTGTTGATCTTTAACCTTACGTCCCCAAAGATAAGCTAACCAATGCAAAACAAGATTTGATCCCAAATCTCAATTAGCTCGGAGGGGATGATAGGAATCTAAGACCTATCATATAATCGAGGGCATATGGCCTTGTTTCTGTAGTGTGTCATGTTATCAAGTAAGATTTGACTCCCAAACAAAGAGCACTTGATTCGAGCAGACCTAAGACTTCTTTTAAGCTCCCTCGAACTATTCACCCTTAACCGAATAGAAGTGGACAAAGCCACTAATGCTGCTGAGTTGACAAATGACTCAGGCCTACCTACTGTTGAGCTGACCTGTTGAGGTAAAGTTGATGAATGACCATTTGAGCCTACATTCTCCAAGCCTTATTCTACCGAGCTGTTGAACTATTGAGTCGCCGACTTAATTAGTTCTAATACCTCTTGGACCACTAGATTAGGAGGCAGATTCATGTCCATTTTTTGACATCCATACTGTTCTTACTGTACCATAATATTCTTTTGTCTACTTTACGAAATTATTCTTGTACAACATTTGTTAACCACTTGTAGTAGGTATCCTTTTTTCTAAATTTTAGCAACCTAAGACTTACCTTAAATGAAATGTATAAATACTTGTAGTATGCAATGGCCGCATCATTAATACTAATTAATTTTCAAACATTTCCTTTGTAAGCTAAGTGTTTTTGCATACTTTGACCTACTCTTATCAATTTTTTTAGCAAAGATTATAGTAAGTAACCCATTTGACTTGAACTAATGCATTACATCTAGCAAGTCAGTTGATCCGTGTGTGGTTCTACAACGTATCATATACATGGGACTAGTGCTCAATTTTTGCTAAACCGTTAATTTCCATTTATTATTCAGACCATCTTGCAGTTCGGACCTACCCTTAGTTTACATGATACCAGTAGCCGCATGTTAACATTCCCAACGACTTGTATCATTATCTATTTATTAAAGTATAAACATGCAAATCATTCATTAACACTGATCATAAACGCATTATTCATAATTGTTAATTTAAATACAATATTCATGGAAAATTTAATCGACATACAAAAACACATTATTTAAACAAATTTTAGACAACTCAAGATCAAAATCATTTTTTATTTTTCCTCCAATTTTCGTGCTTTTACCCCTTTTTTTTTTAAGGCAAACAATGCTCGTAAACAAGGAAGAGATACTTCCCTCCAGTAAACAACAGACCGATGAGCGGTTCAAGTGGTTTTCAACTAGTTCTTGGAGTAGCACTAGTGGTTTTGGACTCTTAAGAAGCTGATCTTCAAGACCTCACTTTATTTTTTAGAAAATCTAGCAATATGACTTCTAATCTTTACCTCTCTTTGATTTGCTCTATAGAGAGAGAAATTGAATAGAGAGAATGGTTCCAAAGCTTTTAGTACTTAGAGTGAGAAAGTGATAATTGTATATAAGAGTTTGCAATGCTTCAGACTGACTTAAATGAGTACTTGGGACCTCTATTTATAGTTTCATGCCCTAAGTGGTGATTAAGAAAAATCCAAATTGGAGGAAAATTGAATCTTGCTTAAATGGGTATTTTCCTAGTTTTCTTCCATAAATGCTCCTTTTGATCATGAACTTGTGAAAACTTTTTTGAAATTTAATGCACAAAGTTGTTTTAGAAGATTTACTTGACTGAAATATCTGATTAATGTGTTATTTTCAAGTCAAAGAAGCTTCCAATTAACTCCTAAAAAATCAGGAAATATATAATTGTTGTTTTTTTTTTTTTTATTCTCAAGCTAATTTTTTAGGTGTTTTCTTTATTATTTTATCCAAATTTGGAGTGTTTTAGGAAGTATCCTAATTATAGGTTTAATTTCCACCTTTTATTTAAATTAATTTAACCAAAAATTGAGTGAAAGTACCCTAATCGTACATCTAGAGGTGAGCAGGTAACCTTATCAAATAAGGTACCTACCTTGACTCTGCTTATCAGATAGGTTCTAGGTGGATAATCAAAATCATAGAGTAGGTTCTGAGTAGTAATTTTCCAAAACTTGTTCTCATAGGATATGATATGAGTAAGAAGTTAGGGTATTCTATACTTACCATAAAACTTGTACTTTCAAACATATAAAATATAGTTAAGCTCCCCACTCTATAATAGTAATAAAATAAAATTAATAAATAAAGGATACCATCTCATTATAATAAAACAAAGCCCAACTTATCGGAAATACTAAATTAAAAATTTCTTTGGTTTTTATTCTAATATTGTTTTCTTTCTCCTCCTTCCTCCCTTACTAAATTCATTATCTAATAAAGTTTGAAAAAGGGAATCTGAGTTCTTAGTTTTTATTTCTAGCATTACCTACAAGTTATAAGGTACATCAATTACTTGTTTTCTACAATAGAATAGTTTCTTTATTTTATGTTTAACCAAAGAACTTGTATTGTTACTAGAGAGAAATTTGACTCTTAGAGTATAGGAAGATTATTTTACTAATGCATGTATCTTGAGGAAGAAAAATATTTTAGTTTGAATTTATGTTTTATTTCGTTTTCCATGTTATGTCTCATTTTCCCGTGATTACTTACTTGATCCTATATTATTGTCACATCAATAATTAATGAATTATATAATCTTGTGAATCTTTTATTCATATTTTAATAAACTTTGTAAATCTTACATTAAGTATGATGTTTATCACTTTCATTTTTTAAAACGGTATGCTTATTCCCGTAAATATCTCTACAATATGATTATTACAAAATGAATGTTTTATTTACACAAAAAATATTTTCTACAATGCTTCTATAAAAATTTGTTCATAATAATAATGATTAAAAAACTATTTAAGGAAAAAAAATTTATTGAAAATAAACTTCAATGGACTTTTGGTGCCAATTGGAAGATTAATTAAATTGAGCAATTGCTTTTGAAAAAAAAAAAGGTTAGGTTTATTTTATGTTTTAAAGAGAAAATAGCCATATCGAAATTTATAAGGAAAAAAATTTATAAGTTTTACAGCATACCCTATACCCTATACTCTATAGGTATATGGTATAAGCTGGTTTCAGGATGCCACGTGATAGGGTATGAATAGCAAAACTTCGGAACTTATAACCTCAAGGTAGGGTAAGAGTAGCAAAACTTCGAAACCTATAGCCTAAGATAGAGTACGGCTAGGTTTCATATTTTACCCACCTTATATTTGCTCACTCCTACATATTTCTATTCCTTTCTTAGATTGTATTAGGTTGATTTTGAGGAAGAGACACATGAATCATGTGCCTAAGGAAACATACCCATCACCTTTAGGTCTTTTTGGATGCAAGACGCATGCCTAAGTTATCTAAGCTATGCTTGAATAATGGTCCTGTTTTGTACAAAAAAAAATGTTTATTATCAACTTAGGCCGATTTTTATCAAAGGAGATGATTATTTTTGGGCCTAAAAAATAAGCTTGAGCTTTTTGGGTTTTGAAAAATAAAATTTTCTTTGAGGATGATTATTAAGCCTATTAGGCATTGTGAAAATTTATTTTTAAAAAATTGACCAATTTGATAGAATCATTTATTATATTACTTCCAGCACTTCGCTTTGCTAGAAACTTCAAATAGCCATAAAATAAGTCGTTTAATTCTGATTAAGGCACCGTTTGAAGCCGATGATCGACTTAATTATCTACTTTTGTGATATTTCAAAATGAGCAAGCTAATCCTAGTTTGAGAAATTGATTTTCAACAAAATGTTCTTTTATGATAGATAAATGTCACAACTTAAACTAGAGAGTCGTGATAGTCACATCGTGTAAATTAACCTATGCTAGAAGTTAGTTGCCTTAGTTACTAATGTAGGTATAGCCTATACAAAGTGTTCACCACTCTACTGCTTAAAAGCACCGCTTTCAATATTTGGTATGAGTCAACTCGTGATGTAACTTTTAAAAATAGATTTTGAAAAATAATTTTTAAAACTAAATTTCACTAAAATCGACAATCTTATAGAGCATAGAATAGATTTCATTAATTGAAAACTAGGAGTTACTTGAGGAGACCCTATTAGTTTTCTTACAAGTTAATACAATCGATAAACCAAATAGATATCTAGTTAAGTAAATCCTAAATCTCACTCCCCAATCTCATTCATTAGCCTTCTGGTGAGTCTATTAGGGAAACATGCAAAACAACTATAGGAGAATAAGCAACAAGTTGCTTAGTAAGTGAGACAAAGACAATAGCATATATCTGACAATAAGCAACTAGGGTTTTCAAGCAATTTTAGTTAGATGCAATGAATGATTAAGCAAATACCATCGCACCATCGCATGACATTGATCGATCAACATGAGATCAGAGAAATTGTGCCTGCTCTAATCCAAGTTTTGTGGAGTTTAATGCAGCATACTCGCAAATTTGGTTACTAAATCGAGGCTTTTGCAATGGAAAACACGCTCCTCTTGAAACTACCTTTGAACCATTGACCTCAACTTGACCGCGAACCCCTTTCCTATCAGTTAGTTCAACTCAGGTAGGGAGAAGATCATTTCTACTATCCTTAACGAAGGCATTCATGTTTAGCCCACACTTCCTAGTTGTTTCCTATAGTGGGTTGCAATACAAGTTTGGTTAGTAGTTAAGCCGAGTTTGTGTTAGATTACTTTTGAGGTGATTAACCAAATTCAAATAGTCCAAAGCATGTAATATCATGATGTAATCAATCCATCAATCCAGCACTCAAATAAGGCTACAATATTCAAGCACATACATTGCATGTGCATAGGTAGTTAACTTATAACCACAAACAAGACATATACTAAGGTTTCTAAGTATTCTTAAACAATGTTTCAAATTGCGGTAAAACACTAATTCCACTTACTTGGATACTAATGCCCATTCTCTTCGTATGTTGTTCTCATCTTTCCTTATTATCTCTAAAATTAACGTAACATTTTTAGTTTTTATTATATATATATATAATATATGAGTTCGTTTTGACATTTAAATATGCTCCTTAATTGTGTTAGGTGAGTTTTTTTTAAGGTATTTATTAGATATTAGTTAAGCAAAATACATTCTGACAAAGGTTCTCACTTGTTATAAATTGCTGCCCAGTAGTTTTGATCCAGGTTCTGATTTCAATAAATTCTTAGAAGTGGTGGACAAACGACTTTTTAATCTACTCTCCGACTTCCAATAATTCGATATCCAGTACCAACCATCTTTAATTCTCAATTGCTCCTAGGTTTCACATCTTCCGTCAAACTACTCTTTGACTAAGTTTTTTACTTACGTTTTGACCCAACCTTATGGTATGGTTATTGTCTGGGTGGCTTTTTACTTACGTTTTGACTTTGATATAGATTAGAATTCATACATAAATCACTAGCCAATCTACTATCAAACTCTTAGTGTGGTTAAGAATATTCAATATGAAACAACATTCTGATATAGTTTTTGATGAAATTTCTAACCCTCAGTCCAAAGTTAGGTTTTTATTTAAGAAGTTCCTAATTTACAGCTTATCTCAATAAATAGGATAGAGTCCAACTATAAACCATTCTTCAGTACAGGATCCATTTTCATAATGTATTCAACATATTTACATTAGATACATTTTGACACACCTTCTGACTTACTTTCTGATCTGCACTAAACATACTTTGTATTCTTAGATGACACAATTCCAACATCCATACCCTTATTTCCTTACTCTAACATTCTAACCCAACACTTCAAATCTCAAATACAACTATAAACTAGTACTTGATGATCTAATTATTAAATCAAACACCCTTCTTAGAAAATTTTAGCTACATCATATTAGATAAGAAAAACCCTAAAATTCAACTTTTGAATTTTTGAAAACTCTTTTCGTGGAATTAAATTAGGCATGTTGAAATATTTGTGCATAAATTTTGGGATCAAAACAACATTATTTAGGCTATTGAAAATTAGAATTTCAGTTCGTTTTTGGTCCGATTTCTTAATAAATATATATTTTGACTTGGAATTTGAAGAATCTAGTTGCATTTTTGGAATCTACACAAAAAAATTACTTAAGGAACCAAAAGTCATAATTTTTGAAGTTTGTTTACTATTTTCAGAAAAGTGAATAAAAAATAGCTAAAGCTAAAACTAAAACTTATTGCTACTTGCAACTCTAATAACCATTTGGGGGTGGGGGTTTGTCCTCCTAAATTGGTGTTGTATCTACTGTCTCTATGTAATTTAGCTTGCTCCCAGGTGGTGGCTAGCTTAAAGAATCCAAAATCCTTTTATTTTGCGCTATTTTCTTGCCATTTTTGCAAAGACCATGTTCAACACTTCTTAAGCTTTTTCAAAATTTTCCCCACATTTAAACTAATCAAACTTCACTTTGAAAGTGCTCTTAGGAATTTAGAAAATGCTTTGATTAGTGAAAGGATTTTTCAAAGGTCAAATGTCCATTTCCTACCTAATTCTCATCCATGTGTCCTCTTTACCTATATATAAGTTCACTAATTCTTTTTGCATAAGTTTGCCACGCCTCCCTCACATCAAAATGATTCCTTAGCTGTCCTTTTGCTATTTTTTTTTAAATTTATTCAATTTAATTAGGAAATATCTTAAGGTATCTTTCCTATTTTAGGTATGCATTTGTATATATAGATGTTTATGTGTGCCTAAAGGGATATCTCCTAGTTGTCTCATGGTTTGGTAAATTTTTTTATAATTTTTTCCTCATTTTTATTTATTTATTTAGTAATTTTTGCATATTTCCAGGTATTTTTGATAATTACGAGTACATATACTTATATAATAATTACATCCAATATATATACATATCTTTTATGTATTTTTTTATTTACAATATTAATTATATTACTCGTATAATTTATTTTTAAGTTTCATCATTTTTCGAGACTTAATTTACGCGTTGCTAATAATAATAATAATATAGTAAATTTACATGATTTTAGCTATATTTTTAATATTTTATTATATTTTTAATTTCAAGACTACGATAATTCCTCGACTAATCTGAGGAAACCCTTTGTAAACTTTCAACTTAATTAAATTACCTTTTCAAATGCCTTAAATTGACTACCAAATCTAGTTATGCTAACATGAGTTTCACAATAAACTCCAATTCCATCGAATCTCATATACTTGGTTGGTTTAAAAAATTTGTTGATGACCCTGAAAAATTATTTCTACTTTGAACCAATCCAAATGAATTGCCATGTGAAATTTTTGTGATTTTTGAAATTTTTTTTTCTGGTTTTCTAATTTTTCTATTTTATGTTTTTCCTTCTTTCTAGATTTATTAGTTTTGTGTTATTGTTCAATTTTTTCTTGGCTTGTGATTGAGCCGCAAAGCAACCGACCTCCCTTTACAGGTGCTCTCCAAACCAGGCCGAAATCGAACAATTTTGCGTCAACAGACCCAGGGATGACAATTGCCCATAAAAAACGTAGCCCTTTCTCTTATCAAAATATCTTATTACTCTTTTATCTTGCAATCAGCCTTCAGCAGAAAAATCAACGGCGGGGGGGGGGGGGGGGGGGGGGGGGGGGGGGGCAAAAAAAAAAAAAAAAATCTAAATACTCAACGTCGGCGAAAGATATTTCTTCGATGTACACTTTGAATACGTAAACCAACAAGAATTTTCCAATCATTTAATTTTTCATTTTTTTTTTTTTTCGATTCACCCTTTGTCTATGTCGAGTTCCAAACAAAATATTAAGTTTGGTTGCTAGGCCAATGTGGTTGTGAATTGGAACAATATGCCAAAATTTGATCGAAGATAAAGATTCATAAGACGAGCCCCTTCCAATATGGTCAAAAAAAATTTTTTTTTTCTCACATCACATGGATAGTTACAAAACTCGTAGGAGTGTAATTGCACTTTTCCATTGCTTATGAAGATATTTGAAATTTCATCAAAACCTCAAAGCTGTTGTTAAAATACCATAAATGATAACAGTTTTAGTTATGTAGCGTTGTTTGGAATGTATGTGCACAATATCAAAAGTTATGGAGAGATAAAATGTCAATCCGAACTTGACTAATAGTTAACAAGATGTATTTTATTTATTTCAATATTTGAATGGTCCGATCAAAAGTAATTGGTTTCACAAATTTAATAATTCAAACTATTGTAAATTACAATGTATACTATTTTCAAGTCAATTCCGCAGCTTATCTCCTTTCTTCTTTTTTTTTTCTTTTTCTAGGTTTAATGAAACTTAATAATGGAAAAACTTAAATAAAAGTTCCAATCAATTGGTATGAATAAACGAATCAATGCTAAGAACCAAATTTGAATTGATGTCACGGGACTAAAGCAACAAGCAAGTAGAACACATTTTAGGAATACAAATACCAGTCGTAAATGCACGAATACAATGTATTAGAAAGCATGTGATTCTTAGTGGAAAACCAACCCCGTCCGGCTATTTCCTCATTTAATAATCTAGTGGTGATAAACTACCGTTACATTTGGTTCCCTCTGGTATTATTTGTTTTATAATTGTTTTTATTTTAAATAAAAGTTACATTGTTTAAGGAATAGTAATTCCTCTAAAATAAAAATTAAAATGCAAATGAGTTGAGCCTACTTGTCAATCACTTAAGTTTAGTTTAACAATTACTAGAATTCAAATCGGTTATAATTGAGTCGAGTTTGTGTTAGAGCTACTTGACTAACTTATCGAGTTAAGTTTAAGTTTTATAATGTTTGAATTGATAAGCTAGCAAACTTAATAAAACTGGGGCCAAGTTTGAGACAAGTATATTATTATTATTTAAATTAAATTTATGAATTTTTTATAAAAATTATTAAGTCAAAATGAACTTAATTAAGTTAAGTTTAAACTTGTTGAGTATCACTTCAAGTTAACTTCAAACTTAGAAATATAAACTTGATTAAGTTTGAGCTCAATCTTAAGTTTTGAAATTCTAAGTTGAGTTAAGCTCAATATTTATTGTTTTGACTTGATTCGTTTACAATTTTATTTATTTCGCGTTATAAGGAATAGATATTATTTATAGTATAATTTTTTGCAAACCAAATAAAGGAATAATTATTCTATAATTATAAATGTAGAATAACAATTTCATTCCAATGAATCAAACCCGATGTGAATATTAAAGCTTAGAATTTTGGCATAATATATAAAAGGAATATTTTATATAGAATAATATAGATTACTTGAAATTATAAATAAAAATTTAGATAACTTATTTAAATAATAAAAAATTGAATATAAGTAATAAAGTATTTGAACAAGGTTCTATAATCATGCCAAATATGTCCGACGAAGTTATCAGTTTGAGTTTAATTATTCCTAAAACAGAGAGCAGGTTTTTCTACTTTGGCGTACTCCCAAATTTGAAATCATCCGTCCTATAGTCACCCTCCACTTCAAAAGGAATCACACAAGAAGACAACGATTTTTCATTCCTAGATTATGGTAACAGGGTGCGTCATAACCTTTGCGTCATGCACACTGTCATATCCCATTCTTAACTAAGCTACGCTTGGGTACCCAATGCTGTCGTGTGTACGTACATTCCTCGATACTTGTCGTCAGTCAAAAGCACGCGCGCGCGAGTCAAAATTCCCATGCGAGCATTAAGCTCGAGCCGGTGTCCAGTGTGGTCGATTTGGATAGCCTTTATTATCACGCGCAAAATGCCTTCAACTAGAAGGTTTTTTATTTTCTTTATATTCCCTTGGAATTATTCTGTTCATTTCATAAAGATTTCGAGGAGATTTTAGTCATGCCATAAAAAGTACTAAGGATAATATCATATTTTATATTTGAACTTTATTATCTTTTTCAATTTTATATTTATAATTTTAACTTATCAAATTATATACTTAATTAAACTTTTGGTTTATCATTATTTATATTTCAATTATCTCCATATAATACCGTTAATCTACTCAACATCATCGGTTAATGATTACACGACACTTATATTTTATAAAATTTTTCTTTTCCTTATCAACTTGTTCTTATTCCAATTAACTTCCACATTAGCAAAATTGAAAGAAAAAGAAAGATGAAAACAAATTAATAATCCTAAACAAAGAGAAAATCAAAATATGATAAAGTAATCCAATCACTGTTGAACAAAGAATATAATAATTACAATGTTTACTTATCCCAAATAAGAAGCATCTTTGTCTAACTTAAACAATGTTGAACAAAATCCACAACCTCAACCTCTATATAATCATCCCCTTAACAATGATAAATTGCTCCTTTTATGAGCACACAAATACAATCATTGCACACACTTTACCTATACACGACCAACACAAACATAAGCATGATTTAGTTGCGAACAGCTTGATGCACTATCTCCCTTCATGTACAATCTATACTAAATCTGACCAACTGCCCATCCTACCTCCTCTTAGTTCTCAACAGCCCATCTTTGTCTCAGTAGAGTCTTTCAGTGGCATGTTTCGGTCCTCTTCCCCATTACTTAGAAAAAGTGAGCCACCGATTCAGGTACATGATACTATCATTATCACTTGGACAATTAGACATCCAACCCGTAATCGCAACGACCCAATTGCAAGAGCGAAGCTCTACCAACTGAGCTATATCCCCCAAAGCCAAGTGGAGCATGCATGAAGGAGTCAGATGCTTCTTCTATTCTTTTCTTTCCTTGGTACAGCTGAGCCATCCTGGACTTGAACTTCAACAATTTCTTTGTCCCCACGCCCTTTAATTTCCAGGAATTCGTTACTTCAATAGTCTTTGATAGTTCTATGGGTATCCAAAATATGAACGAGATGGATGTTTGTTGGCCTACCAGAGTAGTATAATTAAAGTTGTCAAATTCACGATTCTATATAGAATTGAATAAAAGATTAGTAAAATTGGAATGTAAAATCGAAATGTAGAAAAGTAAGTTCTTATGAGCTATGTAAAATAGCAAATCTGTAGATATATTTATAATAATTATTCAAAACTTGAAATATATAAAGGAAATAAAGAAATTATATTCTTTTTCGTAAATAGTCCTAATAATAGATAATTTAACATACACAAAAGAAGGACAAATAAAGTTGAAATTAAATTTTTTCTATTATTTTTTTAAAAAGCAATAAATTAAAAAGAATTAAACATTTTAATTCATTTTAAGTTATTGAAGGTATAAAGTGAAAAATATAGTTTTTCTTATAATTTTTGTTATTAGAGTTAAAACCTAGATGAAAGTTACAAACATAAAATAATGGACTAAGAGATAGAAAAAAGATAAAATAAAATAGGGAAGATGATATAATGTCTTAATAGTTGATAGCTTGTAAAAGTTTAGTTATATTTTTTTATTTTTTAACTTATTCAGCTCAGATATTTAGAATTGGTAAACTCGATAAAAAATATAAATTTCTATTAAGTTTACATTAAACTTTATTAAATACGTAAGTTTCTATATGAAAATTATTTTATGCACAAATTAATTCGGAAGAATCTCATAAATAGTTAACTCGTAAAATTGTATAAGTAGAATCGTGATTTTGACAACTATGAGCACTACCACTCAACAAATACACAGGTCAACACCTGTCGTAATCGATAACATAGAACTTATAATGCATTCTATTATCCACTGCATGCCTGCACCACTTACACTTCGATGGCATTAGCAAGAACCCGACGAGTACTCCTTTTGTTTTGCAACACCGAGCAATGTACACCTATATTGACTTTTTTCCCTTTCTTTTTTTTTTTCCCTTTTGAGCATACCATGAATATTGACCCAAGCATCTGCTACATGCCTTAACGAGTGCTCTTGGTTTGCAATCGAGTGCTCGACCCTTTTTTATTTTCTTGTACCATCCTATTCAAACCCTCTTAAGGTCAACAAATTCTATTCAAATACACATAAGGTTTGCAATTAAGCACCCCAACAAGTAACTTAGGTCCTATTCAAACCCTTTTTTTATTTCTTGTGCCGTCCTTTGACATATCTACATTAAATTGAAGTAATCTTCTTTTCTTTCATATTTCTAATCAATAACATTGATTAATAGTTTAGGTCTTGGTAAAAGAAGAGAGGAAGGGATTTTGAATTTTAAGGTTTCAACAATTATGATTTCAAAGGATTTTGGTAGGGTTAGGTTTTTTGAATGTGAAAGAAAGAATAGGGTTTCAAGGTAAATAGGAAGGGGACATTGCTCTAGTTTCTTTTTTTTTTCGTATTCATTGAGGATTATTAGTTTGTTTAATTTTCTTATTGTGTAACCTTTTCTTTCCCACATAAAAGCTTATTGGAATAAAAATAATCTGATTCGAAAAAGAAAAATTAAAAAATTCATGTGTCACGTAATCATTTGTTGATTATGTTGAGTGAATTAATAGTGTTATATTTAGTTAACTAAAGTATAAACAATGACAAACAAAGTTTCAATTAGGTGTAAAATTTAATAAATTGAAATTACAGGTACAAAATTGAAAAAAAGAGTACAGTTTAGATATAAAACATGACATTATCTTAAAATACTATAGCTAAGGGGCCTTTACTAGCTAGCTAATGCATACGTTCTATTTATTTTATTTTTCATAAAATTTGGATAAAATTATAGAGTAACCATTTAAGATCCTTGAAATTTCATAAGAAGTTACATTAATTCCCCTCATTTTTACTGTGAACTATTTTGGTATTTTGATTTGAACAAATATGTCGGACAATTGTAGTAAGATTGAAAATTACTGTTAACAAGTCATTACATGTTTTCATATGAACAAGCATGTTTAATTACCTTAATTTGAAACAAGATCTATTTTTTAATTGTGTATAAAAACTTAAATGTATAATCCTACCCATTTAATAAACATATTTCATATCTAGATCAAACCTATATCGATAAAAAATCTAAATAAATCTCAACATTATTATCAAGTCTACTAAAAAATATAAGTAATCAAATTTATTTATAAAATTAAATTTTACAAAAACATATTACTCCATATTTTAAAAAGAACAAATTATAATGAGACAAAAATTATAATCGAAATAAAATTTAGTGAATACTTCGTTTTCAACATTACTAACAATCTTTATGTGATAGTATCATAGGAGATCAAACTTGTAAAGATCCTTTATACATTTTAGGATTAGATAATCTTGGTATGACTTTAGGAATAATAATTTTCAATGGTAATCATTTTCTTGCTTGGAATCGATCTATTTGAATAGCATTAGGAGCGAAAATTATGCTAAGTTTTGTTGACGGAATAATTCCTAAGGAGAATACAGATGAATTTGTTAAGTAGACACGATGTGATTATGTGGTAAGGTGTTGGTTACGTAATTCTATGCTACCTGAGATTTCTCAAAGTTATTTATATGCTCAGTCATCATCAGAGTTATGGCAACAAGTTACAAAGGAGTTTGGTTAAATAAATGCACCACTTATTTTTAAATTGCATCATGAATTATTGAATGCTAGACAAAATAATGATTTGGTGACTGTATATTACAATAAATTAAAGAAGTATTGGGAGAAAATACATACTTTACATCCATATCCTACGTATGTTTATGGTCGGCTCAATTACTGTACTTGTAATCTTAAAGATAGATTGCTTGAATATGATGCTCAAATGAAGTTAATGCAGTTCTTAATGGGTTTGTTTGAGGTTTATGAATCAATACGAAGTTAGATTTTGTCGAATGAGCTGTTACCCACGGTTAGTCATATGTTCTATATTATCTTGCAAGTAGAAAAATAGTGTCAAGTTACTAATCTTATGGTTAGTGATTCCAATTCAGTTGTCTTTGTTGCAAACAGAGGATCTTCTATAAGTCAAGGAAGTAATGTAGGATAGAGAGATATAAACAGGAACAAATTGTTTTTCAAAAATTGTAAGAGAGAAGGACGTTTAGTTGAGTCATGTTTTGAGATTATAGGTTATCTTGAGTGGTACAAGGGGAGAAAGAAACGTGTTGATTCAAAGTTGAATATGGCTGCAACAAGTTTTAATGATAAACAGTTCGTGGAAACAGGTTGCTATAGTACTCCATCTGATCATATTAATGGTAATAGAGGTGTAGGTGTTGCAGATACTTAGCAACTTGTTCAATCAGTGGCTAATGAAGTAATGAAGATGATGCGCGGGAAACAGACATGTATGGGTGATGAGTCAGCTCAAACTTCGAGAATAGTCCATTATGTCGGTATGTCTTCAATTGCTTAATTTGTTGATTTGAGCAATGAATATAGATTTAGGTCATAGATATTGGTGCTAGTGATCATATGTCTCCTTTTTCTCATTTGTTTGATAACAAACATGTGCTTTTGAAGCCTATTCTTGTTCATCTACCAGATGGTTCAGCAAAACATGTTATATCACTTTCTTCATAATTAGTACTTCATAATGTCCATTTCGTTCTACACTTCAGACATAATCTCTTGTTAATTTCTCATATAATCAAGCAACTTCCTCTTGTTGCGACTTTCTCTAGTTCTATGTGCAATTTTCAGGACTAGAAGTCTAAATGTGTTATAGCACAAACTTAGGCGCTTCATAGCCTTTATGTACCAGATACTACTACTATTCTTCAAGCTAGTGGCATTCGGCCACATTTTTCATGTGATGTTTCTGAATCTCAATGTAATACTATTTCCTTTTCTAATAATCTTGGTGTTTAGTTGGTTTATGCTCGCTTAAGACATCCTTCTTTGTCTAAGTTAGCACATTTCAATTATTATAAGCAACTCAAAGTTAAACACTTTCTGTATGAGATTTGCCCTTTAGCTAAGATACATAGAATGTCCTTTTATCCCAATAAAAGTGCATCTAAATCTAAGTATACCCTTTAGCAACCAAACACACCTTGTATCGACTAACACTATCATCAACATTATATTTGATTTTATAAACCTAACGACAACCAATAGCTTTTTTGTCCTTGGGCAAATAAGTAAGTATCTAAGTATGATTAGTTTCAAGTGCATAAAGTTCTGCATTCATGGCCTTAACCCACTGCTTATCTTTAGAAGCTTGAGTATATGAATTAGGCTCTTTAGTCATAAACACATTAGCCATAAAATGAACAAAGTCGGATGAACAAGAAGAAAAAGAAGTGGAAGTAAACAAAGGGTATTGCACTCTAGAAGTAGGAGAAACAAAGAAACTGTTAATGGAATGAATATAATCTACAAGCTACGAAGGAGTTTGAGAGATGTGAGAAGATTGACGTGGAGCAACATTATGAGAAATATCAGGACAAGTATACTCAACTATACAAGAGGACTCTAACAAAGAAGGAATAGAATTGGTCTCAAAAGTGATAGAAGGCAACTGCTTTAGCATTGAAAGTGCATTGCTATGTTTGAAAGGAAAGATATCCACATAAAAAATAACATCCTTGCTAATCAATACTTTTCAAGTCTCCAAATCAAGAACTTTGTATGCTTTATGTCTTGCAGCATATCCTAAAAAGACACATCTATAACCTTTACTATCAAACTTATCCTTACTATCACCAAGTCTTGGTATAACACATAGACATCCAAGAACACGTAAATTTTCATATGATGGTTGAGTGCCAAAAAGAACCTCAAAAGGGTTTTTCCAATCAAGTATAGTAGTAGACATTCGATTGATTAAATGAGTTGCGACAAGGACATAATCTCCCTAATATTCTTTATGCAAATTGGCATGAAGGTGCATCACTTTAGCAGTTTCTATCAAATGATGATGCTTCCTCTCAACACGACCATTTTGATGAGGAGAATAGGGAATTGTTCTTTGATGCATGATTCCAAATTTAGCAAACAAAGATTGGCACTCTCAAGAAACAAATTCAGCACCATTATCACTTCGCACATTTTTAGGAAAAAGAGAAAAATGATTGTGAACATATAAGAAAAACTTCCTCAACACAGAATAAACTTGTGATTTTTTTTTTTAAGCAAATACATCTAAGTTCCCCTAAAACAATTATTTACCAATGTGAGAAAATAATTTCTCCATTATATGTTACAACATGATAAGGTCCCCATAAGTCCAAATGAATCAAATCAAATAATGATTTAGATGCACTTTCACTAGGATAAAAGGACATTCTATGTATCTTAGCTAAATGGCAAGTCTCACGCTAAAAGTGTTTAACTTTGAGTTGCTTACAACAATCGAAATGTGCTAGCTTAGACAAAGAAGGAAGTCTTAAGTAAGCATGAACCAACTGAACACCAAGATTATCAGAAAAGGAAACAGTATTATACTGAGATTCAGAAACATCACATGAAAAATGTAGCCGAATGCCACTAGGTTGAAGAACAATGGCATTATCCAGTACATAAAGGCCATAAAGCACCTGAGCTTGTGCTATAACATGTTTAGATTTCTAGTCTTGAAAATTGCACATAGAACTAGTGAAAGTCACAATAAGAGGAAGTTGCTCAACTATTTGAGAAACTGATAAGAGATTATGTCTGAAGCCTAGAACGAAAAGGACATTATGAACTACTAATTGTGAAGAAAGTGATATGGTTCCTACTTCAGTTGCTTGTTTTACTGAACCATCTGGTAGATGAACAAGAATAGGCTTCAAAAGCACTTGTTTGTTATCAAACAAATGAGAAAAAGGAGACATATGATCACTAGCACTAGTGTCTATGACCAAAATCTATATTCATCGCTCAAATCATCAAAATAAGCAATTGAAGACATACCGGCATAATGGACTATTCCCGAAGTTTGAGCTAACTCATCACCTACACATGTCTATTTCCCGTGCATTATCTTCATTATTTCATTAGCCACTGATTGAACAAGTTGCTGAGTATCTGCAACACCTATACCTTTATCACCATTAATATGATCAAATGGAGTACTATAGCAACCTATTTCCACGGACTGTTTATCATTAAAACTTATTGCAACCATATTCAACTTTGAATCAATACGTTTCTTTCTCCCCTTGTACCACTCAGGATAACCTATAATCTCAAAACATGACTCAATTAAAAGTCCTTCTCTCTTACAATTTTTGCAAAACAACTTGTTCCTGTTTATATCTCTTCGTCCTACATTACTTCCTTGACTCATAGAAGATCCTCCGTTTGCAATAAAGACAGTTGAATTGGAATCACTAACCATGAGATTAGTAACTTAACACTATTTTTCTACTTGCAAGACAATATAGAACGCACGACTAACTATAGGTAACAGCTCATTCGATAAAATCTGACTTCGTATTGATTCATAAACCTCAAACAAACCCATCAAGAACTGCATTAACTTCGTTTGAGCATCATATTCAAGCAATCTATCTTTAAGATTACAAGTACAGTAATTGAGCCAACCACAAACACACTAGGATAGGGATGTAAAGTATGTATTTCCTCCCAATACTTCTTCAATTTATTGTAATATACAGTCACTGAATCATTATTTTGTCTACTATTCAACAATTCATGATGCAATTGAAAAATAAGTGGTGCATTTGTTTGACCAAACTCCTTCGTAACTTGTTGCCATAACTCTGACGATGACTAAGCATATAAAAAGCTTTGAGAAAGCTTAGGTAGCATAGAATTAAGCAACTAACACTTTACCACATAATCACATCGCGTCTACTTAACAAATTCATTTGTATTCTCCTCTGGTTTAAGAATTGTTCCGTCAACAAAACCTAGCTTAATTTTCGCTCCTAATGCCATTTAGATAGATCGATTCCAAGTAAGAAAATTATTACTTTTAAAAATGATTGTTCCTAAAGTCATACCAGGATTATTTGATCCTAAAATGTATAAAGGATTCTTACTAGTCTAATTTCCTATGATATTATCACATAAAGATTGTTCGTAATGTTGAAAACGAAGTATTTAAAGAAGAGAAAATCAGGAATGTTATCACTTTGATACCATGACAAATTTGATGTTAGTTTGTGTGCTTCATTTGTCACTAGAGGCGTCTACCATTAATACCCAGAGAAGACTTCACCAAGCTATGGAACGAAGTTGACGAGTTATATATGTTGTTTATGTAGTAAAAGTCATGAAAAATATAGCTAAACAACTATTTATAGTTACTTTGCTCATACAAGCTATCAAAACTTATCTTAACAAACTATTCCTGAACTAACTAACTACCAGAAATTGACTGCAACTAATTCTAAACAATTGTGTTGTACACGTATAAATAAATAAACACAATTGAACATATATAGAATATCCAACAAAATATAATAAAGCTACACATCATTTGCAATATCATATCATTGCAATAAATTAAGTCGTGGCCTAATTAGATATAAGTTTCAATATCTAAACTTACTTAAGAAAGATTATAATATTGTTAGTTTAAATTAAAAAAATAATGACGTAAAAAGGATAATAAAATTATTTTATTATTTCTATCTTTTTGTGGATTATTAGTATTTTGTGTGAAAAGATGACAACATTTAAGAGCAATGCCATTAAGATGCATAGAGACTAGCCTACCTTCTAATCTTCAGGTGTATTCTCCAAATCAAAGAACTATTCAATCTTATATATTCGATGCTTAACTCCTTTACCATCAAACGTAAGGAATTCAATTGTACACTATGAGTTTATAATGACAATTGTGGTGGAGTTTGGAGAATATTAGTTAACCTATATGTTTTATCCATTGCATGGGTCTTGCCAATGTCTAAAGTAGAAGAAGCCTTAGTAATCTTTTTATTAAGATGTTACGCCTTCAACTTAGTGATTGCGATGTTGATCTTGTCAAGACAATCTTGCAGTTGCCTCATATTATCTATTATAGGTTTCAAGCTTTCGGTTATCGTAGCTATCAACTTCTCGTCACAAGAGCTCGCACCTAGAGTTGACATTTCTTTCCTCTTATAACGGCTTTGACATCAATTATGATAGGAGCCCTAAAAACAATTCACACCTTACTCAAAATTACACACTCAATATACAAAAAACACACAAGATTGGGAGGAATGAAGTTTTTTTTTTTTTTGAATTTCTATCATGTTATTGTGTATATGGATAAGTATTTATATATGTGAACTTTTTTACGGCCCCATTCTTATTTTTTATAAAATCGTACGATCCCCCATTTTACTCTTTATTTATATTCATTTAAATTTAAATCATTAAACAAACTTTGAATTCAATACTTTAGATTTTAAATAATAAGAATGAGTAACAGGATGGAGGGTGGAATTGATTTCATTAAAAATAAGAAAGAGATTATAAAATCTCATATATATATATAGATATATATATATAAATGAGTCCTCCCAGGCAAGAGATCTAGTGGTGCATGTACCATGTGCCACATCAACCTTTTCTGTTAGGAGCATGTGTAAATGTGCAATATGGATACCTACGAATGTAAAATGAAATTTCTTTGTGTGGGCTACGCCTCTTATTCATTAGTTGCTGGGTTTTCCTCGAGGCCCATTGGCCCAGTCGACACAGAACGGTCTCTATCTTTTTCCTTAAAGTCGTTAGTTGTTGTTACTCTTTCCCCGCGCAGAACCGTAATTCTTTCTCCTTACGACAGAACCTTAATATTGTGTATATTACTATTTCGGAAGAGATTCATCATCCAACCGTTATCATGGATAACTATCTGTGTCATCAGAATGGAGCTCTTGCAACCTATTTTAGTTACCTAGCTTTTTTTCATGCCACTGTGACGATATATTGACTATCTTGAGGACACGACAGAATCAAGGGGGTCGTGGATTCTTATGGCAATACCATAAGGTTCAAGTGCGAATCTCTTCACCCTTCGTCGAAGACTTATTGAACCAAGGCGTTCTTTACAATTTCGAGTCGTACTTTCTTCCAGAGCGTCTTCTCATTCTTCTCACTTGCTTCTTACCATCGATGTGATGAGATGGAGGAAGATGGAATTGGGAGCCATAAACCCAACGACGGAAAATAAGAACAAAAGATATAATAATAAAAAGAAAAGAAAAAGAATGTTAGAAAACCCAATTCAACCCAGCAACAGAAGTGACATCTATTCAATAGATATAACATTTATTTAGATTTTTTAGATATTATTTTTACTTTCTTTTTTCAATTTTCTTTCTTTGAAAAAGAAAAAAAAAAAAGAGAGAAAAGAAAAGGTCCAACAAACAATGCCGAAAAATTCTTCAACGGCCTTGCGCCATGAAATGCCCATACTAATTCTTTGATGTAAAACTTTCAATTTACATAAAAGCAGAACAGCTTCTGCTACTAAAGAAGTCAATGGAGAGAAAAATATATATATATATATATATATATATATACATGTTTCTCCAACTGAAATAACATCGAGGGTTTTCAATCCCAACTATTAGTTAAATAGAGATGCCATACACATACCAAACTATCTACAAATAAAACTAAGCAACACCCAGCTAAAAGGACAGCCAAAAATTCCCATTAGGAGTAACTGTGTTAGCCCATACCTATATGTACCGAATCAAAGCACGGCTCCGCTGCACCATCACCCAATCTCAAGTGGACAACATGTGTATTCTTGTGAAATCATCTATTCTTGGACGGCCTAAGTTTTTTTTTTTTTTTTTTTTTTTCTTCGAAAGATACGTAGCCGAAAGTGTTTGCATTGACTTTGAATGACCAGACTTCATTAGCACATGCACAATGCAGGGGGGAAGTGCTTTAATGCAGAGGACATATCTACACTCAAAACGCTTCATTCCAACCCATTAACATGTTCCTTACTTCAGCCTCAATCTTTTCTCTGGAAATAGACATGCCTTCTCCTTCATCGAGTAAGACCCTATATACTTCCCATTCGTGATCACCAATCATGTGCCTCCCAATTTCAGCCTGCATGCATAGAAAAGTTACAATAAATCTCCATCGGAGACACGGTATGACACCTCTTGCATATTAAAAGTTTAAAGCAGGTATGTACCGAAAAGATGCCGGTATCAAGCATCTTGAGAGCAAGGGTAATGTCATATAAGACAAGAGGCCGGCCCTTCCCAGATAATTCCACTGGGTTTGCAACGATCAATTCCGTGTCGGGTCCCCGACTTACTACTGCTACTCTGAGAGGCTGAAAAAGTTCGATCTCAAGACGGGACGATAATGCTTTCTGTTTACACTGGTCAACTATTTTTTTCCCATCGGATTGCATGATGAACAGGTCGATTTCACATCTTTTGCTTTGTCTCGTGGAAAAGCGCCCGTAAGAAATCTATTCACACGAAAAGACTTGCATATAAGTATTGGAAACACATATTGCAGTTGCTAATAATTTTCATCTAAACACAACTTGAACAGCTTCCTACTAATTTTGTCTTTCAGCATCCAGGCTGGGGAAAGGTCATTAAGCACATTGGCAGAGCTAAAATCTCATTGTCATTTCAGCAGAATTAAAGGTACTTCAATCAATGATTTTTTTTTTTTTTTATTTAACAAGTGATTCGACCAATGTTTAATACCAATTGGACAACAAAACTGAGATGGACATAAGAAATGGAATGTAACAATAGCTGCATAGATTAAAGCATTTTTTCATTATTAAAGGAAACATCAGAAGCTTGATTGAGCTGGTATTGGTCATCAATTCCTGAAAACCGATAGTGATTGTCCCCTGCTGTGGGAATTAAAAATTTCATCCAAAGTGGGTGAATCATTGTAAGGAAAAAAAAAAAGAAAAAAAAAAGGGATAAAGCTGGGCAAAACTATTAAGTTAATAAATACTTTAAAAAAAAATTTCAAAACTCTTTTAAGCACAATTTTCAGAAAAATCTGAAGCATGGGGAATCGAGTGACTATCGGATCCAGGCCCCTCTTGGTAGGTCATGATTCCCGAGTTAAGTGTACGAGGGTGATGTATCGCAGCACAATAAAAAAAAATAAGAGAGTAAATAGTGTACATTGTTCCAAATAATTTGCCCCATCTGCTCAAGCTATCTATACCTGAATGTTGTAGTCCTTCAGAGTTCGCATTATGTCATAGATAAGCCCTTTGTGGTCTTGACAATTTATTAGGACCAGAGTATGTGCAGGGCTGAGTACGTTGTCCATTTGGACAGAGACCTTATCAGCAAGTTCTGACCTATCTAAATGGTCTGAACACATTTCAGTCCGGAAAACATCTTCGGTGATTTCAGATGGAAGAAATGAGGATGTTTGTGAACATGCTGTAATTTCAGGTCCGACCATTTCTATCTCACAACTCAGAATGGCATCCCCAACTACACTTCTTAAATGATCACATGTATCTTCCTTCCTCTTCTTTGTATGCAGAAGTTCCCTAACGGCAATAGACAAAACATATGGTTAGATACAGGAGAAAAAAATATGGCCAGCACCCATCTATTTGGATACATGAGTTATCACAGTTTTGAGACACTGCTTGGTTGCATGTAACCATATTTTATTTCGCTAACAAATTGCAATTAGAAACACCAGCCCTTGGACCAAACAGGTAAGCTACACATAGAAGCAATAGGAGAAAACATATGACCCTAACCAATTTAACAGATGTTAGGTTTGTGTTTTTTCTTTTCTTTTTTCCTTTTTTTTTTTCATAATAAACATTTTCTGGAGTTTTATCAACTTTTACTAAAATGAGGCTTTACAATTGTTAGATTTATCGTAGTAAGCTCAAGATGTTACAGTTACTACTTGCTTTTAATGACAAGCAAGGGTAGGATGCGAAGATGACAGCCAACGCTCAGCGATTCTATCATCACGGAAAAATTCTAAGGGAAACGAGAAAGTGGATTTCCAATTTGAGATTGAGGAAATCGTTTTCCCTTAGGATTTTCTTTGGTTGTTAACTTGTGCTATGAATACCAGCAATGTCTCCCACAACTATTTAACGATGAGAACCACAAATATCAAGTTTCTTAAGATTACTACCACATTGTTTGGCAATTGTCAAGCTTTAATTAACAAGTGTCAAGAAAACTTGGGAAATTTGGTCCCAAAAAAAAACAAGAGTAAAAACTTGGTAAAACATTTTTCAGTGAAACAAATACACCCCAGTTTGTACAAAAGTCCATCAAATTTATGTTGCATAATGCAACAAACCTATAATGCAGACAAATTCATTAATGTATATCCAATGCATGGTGATGTGTGTATGGACTCAAACACAAACATATCCTTTACAGTAAAGAATCACTATACTGAAAGTGCCAAACCTGGTGTCGGTGATGAAGAATAAGTCCATTACTTTCCCATCTGGTGTTGTTGATACTTTTAGTTTTTGGATGATAAGTTCCAGTTCATATAGAACTGATGTTACATCTGCCAAGGAAGAAGAAACAATAAACTCAACCAAATACCACTAACATGTAACTTATTCAACCAAACGAAAAAAAATTCCCTATCGACATCATGAAGCCAAAATACTACAATAACTCAGAAAAGATTTAGATCGTACAAATGTACACAACAGTTAAGTCAATTCCAACAATGAAATTACACTGATGCAAATCATAATTGCAAGATGGATTTATCGATAGCTTAAGCAGAACTGCAGGAAATTACCATGTAAAAGACCTCTTCGATCATGACAACAAAACTTTAGGAGAAAAACTTTAGGAGGCGTTGGCTGTTGCGGCTCAGCAGAGTAAAAGGATATCCCAGAAGCAGAAGAGAACGAAGGGCATGCCCCTACTAGCCTCTTCTTTAACAAACTCCATCGTGTATCCGGTTTTCCATAAACCCAAAACACTAGGTAGCACCATTTTCCATCAGTTGCTACATCTTCAACACAAAAATTAAGGAACAAGACTGATCAGTAATAGCTCAAACAATCATTGGTTATAATAGAAATAAGTTATAAATCTTGCCCAAAATTAATCTCAAAGTTTCAGCAAATCAATTAGTTTGCGAATTATGAAGCTTTGAACTCTTTTTTTATCCTGCAATTCACTGATCCAATAAAACCCCTATTTACTTTCCATAAAATGAAAAGCCTTGTTTCACAAAGTATTTTTCTAATTATAAATGTATTCAAAATAGGTTCTTTTTTTTTTTCACTTCCAAGCAGAATAGGGCAACAGGTTACTAAGAAAAATGTTAACAAATACCAAATCTTTACATAAAAATCTTTTAAAATTTCAACATAAAGCTTGTGTGAGAGTATCCGTATGGATGCAAGCATTATATGCATAAAGCATGTGAAGTCGTGCTACATATGGTTAGAGAAACAACTTGAATGAGTCGAATAAGATGATCAAAAGAGAAGTATAAAGAAGAGAATAGATAATCTTGATAAAGCTCTAATATGTACAGTAATAAATGCAATGATATCAAACTTCATAATTGATGAATAATTTTTTCAAAGTATTTATAAAAAATGGTAGATAATCTTATCTATTGATCAATAGTTAAGATTAAAACTTTTTATTAATGAATCTTAAGTTAGCTATTTTCGTAAATTTAGATCTAAATAAATGTTTTATATATTATTTTAATATGAGTCAAACTAAAAAAAAATTAGATCAGACCTATGAATCCAACAGCTCCACTTCAAACTTATCATATTAAAATTTTCTTGATTATCCTAAATATTTGGATTTGATTCTTTAAACCTAATCATCTTAACTTAAAAAGTTAAAACTAATTAATTAATTGGCTTAAACTTGAATTTGGCCCTCCACAGCTTGTAATCAATAATGAGAAAAATGTCAAATTATTCACTTCTTGAACCCTTAAGTAATAGAAGGTTCTGAGAATGAAAGCTCGTAACCAATGAAAAGCCTAAACAAGAACCTATCACAACAAAAGTTCTTTTATTAAAACATGCATCTTGTTGAAAACGAAGCTTTTCATTCTGTGTAAGATTAATTATGCACTTTATGAATTTTATTTATAACTTAAGAAATGCTCGGACATCCCTAACATTCTCTATATACTAGAACATGCACATGAAGGATTTACATTCCAGAATATTATTTCTTTTTCTCTTTAAATGGTAAACTGTGAATTTGACATATGAAAAGACAGAAACTATAAACAACGAGTACCTCCTCTGACGATAGAGAGACCAAAGAAGAGAATAATGCGACATAGATCACAACCCAACCCAGTTTTATCCGGGCAATTTATAGTAATTACAGTTGGGTCTCCTTCGTTTTCTGATTGCCTAATGATCACAGCATCATCATGCAAAACACCCATGATTTTCTGCTTCCTGAAAACAACTTCTTCAGTAAAGATGCTTCCTTCTTCTTTCTTTCTTTCTGTGTTTTTTTTTTTTTCCTATCCCGGTATCACTGAAACGGTAAAAACAACATAAATTTACTAAAGAAGAAACAACTTGCTCACTCCTCCTGTCTCTGCTCGGTTTCAATCAAAGACAGTTTGTGTTGTGTTGTAATATGGGTGTGCGTGTAGGGGATCCAGAGAGAGAGAGAGAGAGAGAGGGAGGGGGGCGGGAGTGGGTAGGGGAAGGGTTTATTGGAATCTTAGTTACGGATTCCTTCAAGGTGTATTATGCATGGGATGGATGGATGCTAAAGAGTAAGAGAGCAAGGAGTTGGTGACTTGGTGTCATATCATTGTCTCCTTTTCCATCTTCATTTTCACTCTGCTGTAGGAAAACACAAAAGAGAGAGAGAGATATTTCTCGCTCCGTTTTGCTCGTGGTATTTTGAATCGAATCAGGTCGCGTCGACATCATCCATGACGTAGCTGTTTTTCGCAATCTTAATATTGATTATTATATGTTTTTCAAAAAGAATTATACATAATAAAAAAGTAAAAATATTTTCATTTAATATTTTAAAAAAGTATCACAAAGCAAGCACCCACTAATAAAAGATTCCTCTTTTCAAATTGAACATATTTTCCTTAACTACTTTTTTTCCTCTTATATGAATTTTAAGAGAAGCTCCCTAAATTATTACAATGACGAGAGATTGGATTGTAATGTCTTCAAGACTATTGAGCCTACAAAATATGGAAACAATAGGCAAGGTATCTACGAATTTGTGTTTAGATGATTTTACTTGTTGGCCATACCTCTCTGTTTATGGTGGAGAAGAGCAAGATGAATGCGGAAAGCAGATTTTTATCAAAGGAATGTGTATCGTGACTATTACGAAAAATGTATCTTCCCAATATTTTGGAGGTCACTCCTTTATCTGGTGCACTTATGTCTCAACTCTCAAGTCGATTAGCCACTTAAGGTTAGCACTTGAGCTGACGATCTCGTGGAGGTAGTTTAAGTCATGCTTGGATGCATTCAACTCCAGACACTAAATAATCAAGTTGAGGGGGGAACTTGAGTTAGCATAAGAGATAGGGCAAGATCTTAATAGTTGGGCCTACGTTTAAAACAAGTGGAACAATGACCCTAATAGCTCAACCACACACTATCAACAATTATAAATTTACTGTAAGCAAATGTTTGGTAAATTTATTTTTATTAACAATACTATTTTGAGAAAGAAAAAATATATATATTTTTCGTCTTTAATTAACTCTTAAAAATACTTCATGAGTCCTTTTGGATAAATGAAATGTGGTTGTAAAGAAGCAATTATTTAATAAAAATGACAGCTTAAAATAAGACTCAAGAAGTTAATAATTTATTTAGTTATTTAAAATGGAAACACTGTTACTCTCTTTAGTCGAATGACTTGAAGGATCAATGGTTGACATAACACAGAAAGTTCTCTAATACTGTTTGTAATTAAATGAAGATGATTATATTGATTGCGCGTAGTTGTAAATTTATGTCTATAATACATCAATAAAATAACTGTTAATAATTAAGTTATTATGATATTAACTACAATGTAATGTTGTAATTATATGGCTAGATGTTGTCAATTATGGTTAATATAATTAATATCTATTAAATACTTAATATATAATAGTTATTAACTTTTTTATATCTGTCTCCTATATTATATTATGTATATAATTAAATATCACGTAATTACCTTTATTACATTATATTATATCTTATTCATATTTACTTTATTATATCAATTTTATTAAATATTATTTAATTTTGAAAATGTTGCAATTTTAGTTGTATAAATATATTAAATTTATTTTATATAATGTTATATTGTATTACATTACACTATTACATACAATGTAACCATAAACTATGATACAATATTTTAATATCATCAGTACATTATAATTAGACATATAACTATGTACAAATATTACAATTTGATATACATTATTTATATTTATGATATAATATAATAGTTTGGAATTTGATTCATATTTATTTTGGTAAATTATTAGTACTCCTTCATGTTTGCTTCATGTGTGTTTAATCCCTATTGAATATTTGCACCTCAAACTTTTAGAAAAAGTACATTTAAACTTTCCAATTATCATTTTTAGCTTGATTTAGTATTTTCATTTTTAAGTATTTTTTGTTAGTTTGTTCAAGGAAAAATGGTAAAATTTAGTCTAAAGGTACATTTTTGAAAAATTTAAAGATTCAAATGCTTAATTTTAAAAATAAGAGGTTAAGCGCCTATAAAGTCAATATTAGAGGGCATATTTGCAATTTACCCTATTTATTAAGATGTATATTTTCTGTTAGTTTATTCAAGGAAAAATCGTAAAATTTAGTCTAAAGGTACATTTTTGAAAAATTGAGAGCTTTAAATGCTTAATTTTAAAGATAAGAGGTTAAGCGCATATAAAATAAATATTTGAGGCCATATTTGCAATTTACCCTATTTATTAAGATACATATAGTACCTTAATTATTTAATAATGATATAACATTATTGTATTTGTGATATCAATATTATAAATTTATATAGTAATATAATTGAAACAATCCCTATTTCTTGTAATTTTCATTTTTTGAGTTATTCGGTGAAATGGTGTTTATCTTAGGTTTTATAGATAGAGATTAGGACATGAAGAAACATTGGAATTTCTTTGGGTAGCCTGCAAAACAAATAGAGTAAGAAGAATAGTCGGGGATTATCTAGCAGGGTTACTCCAATGTTTAAGTCAAACCAGATGATGAAGGATCGTAATATTGAAGTGTAAATAGAGGAAGGAATTGAAATACTTTTATGTGTAAGATACTAATCTCTAGTTAGTTGATACTTGCAACTTAAGACGTCTTGCTCGAGATTCTTGAGGTTTAGGGTTGGTAAGATCTTCTGACATACTCATAATATGATTACCCTAAGCCTTACACTTGTCTTTTTGCATTTAACGAGCCATAGTTGTTGTAAGATCAAGTCATGTGGCTTTCCCTTTTGTATTTGATGCCTCATGGTGTTGGAGTTTCATGTACATGACCCTTTAATACTAAGCTTTATCAGGACGCCAAGCACTACTATAGGTCAATCAAAGGACTAACGAATGTGGCATCTATTGTTTGATTGTTGGCTTTGGCAGTTTTGGACTTATTAGGCTCGGTTGTATTTGGCCTCAATACCTATATTCAAAATTTGCCATTAATAAGGGTAATTTTATAATTAAATGCTTTGGTTCATTTTCAAAATCTTAAAACAGCATCTTTTTCCCTTTTATTCCTCCAAAACTAGTTTTTGTTCCCTTAGCTATGCTTTTATAACAACTTGTTCTTCCTTTCCTTTTATCAACCATTTCTCAAAAGAATTCTCAAGGTGAATTTGTTCTTTCCTTGATTTTCTCTCTTTCTCTTAAGACATGTTATCAATTTGTTAAAGACATTAAGGTAAAGGGTTATAGAAGTTGAAATTTGCATAAATGTGGTCAATTCTGACTTCATCACTTTGATCAATGTGTTTATAACCAAGGAATGCATTAATTTGAAGGTTTTGTTCATTAAACGCAAATATAAGTATTATTGTGTATGCCAATTCCAAGATAAGAAATCAAGTGAGTTTCTTGTTGTTTCTTTTTATCACTTTAAGAATGTAGATGAGGGGATCCGATTGTAGTGTTTACATATGTACAGTGTGAGTCATACATGCAGCATGAGTCTTGCGCTATACGTTGCTTTAGAGGAATGATGTAAATTGATACGTAAGGGATGACTTGGAGAGGAGGAGTAGGCAGTCTTAGAGAGTTTTGAACGCATGCATGACAGGTGGAGGAGTTATAGAGAGTCAACTCTACTATTTTAAGTAAAAGGTAATGTGCTCTTCACTTTGGATTTTATTTGATTTACTATGATAGCAGTGTAATAGCACGACCTCGTTTCTCTCAATAGCTAAATTCTATCAAATGAGTAAGAACACCAGAATATTTATAGACTTAAGCCATCAATAATGTTTGTCTGATGATATTATTGATTGACGGTCAAGATGAATCCTCCTATTGATAGATTTTTCCATGGACTCCTATTGATTTCAAGCCTATGGAATTCCTCTTTAAGTGCATGAGCTAGCATTAAAAAAGTTGAGAACGAATGCGCTGACCTAACGATCCTTACTCCAAGCCAATCATGTCGCATCTCTTTAAGTCATCTCAAATATAGACCGAACTTTCTAGACCTTGTCACCTAGCCTAATGAATCAAGCCCAAATAAATAATATAATGATTTTCAATGCTTTACAATAAGAAAGATATTTTTGTTGGGAAAGTATAGATTTGAGTTGTGGAATATGTAAATGTGTCAGCTAAAGTGTTGTATGATACGTGTGAGTTTAAATGAGGTTTTAGTCTATATTTTTTATAAGGAAAAAGAATGCAAGTTTGTAGTTTGTCAACAAAAGGTCCAAACTCTTTGAAAGGAGTTTGAAGCATCTATTAACCAAAAGTTCATAAAATGTTGTTTTTAAAAATGGTCTAGACTCTTTGAGAATAGTCTAAAGCATTTAAGGCCAAAATGTTTTTCTTTGCTTTGTCTTTCATAAAGATGTGTATTTTTTTATTTTTTATAATGTCCAAACTCTTTAGTTTAGCTTATATACTTCTTCTTAAACTTACTTATTTTATAATTTTTATTTTACTTATTTCAATGGTTCTTTAAAATCTATCTACACTAAAACATGGGTTTTATACAATAAATTTATTGATCACATCAATGTTGCAAATATAAATAAATTAAAATTCTCACGGTTTCTTTCAAAGGCAAGATACTTAGAGAAACCTGTTATTGGTGAATTTTGAGAGTTGAAAATGTCCTGTAAAGAAAGGAAAATTGCTTGGTATCGGGGTTAATCCGGTGCGGCCATTCTGATACCTAGGTCAGTCGGTAAGAATGAGGAAAGTAAAGTAAGTGGTTAAAAGTTATTAGATGTCTCTTATAGAGTTTATTTCTTATATTTATAGGAGACTATTGTATTTGAAGGAGTAGTTATCAAAATAACTGTCAAGATACGTAGAAGCTCCTTGATTCGACATCTTTCCTGAAATGTAGAGAGAGCAAGCAGTTATATAATATAACTGTTCGCACTATAAACTTGAATTCAAATTATGAACGAATTTGTATTACTCGATGGAATGTCAAGAGTATCAATTACTCGGCAAGATACCAAGAATATAAATTACCCCGGCCTATCGGTAGTCGAATGGACAAGTAAGTGAAGTTATATCAACTCTTGTCAAACTAGGTGAACGAAAATTGACTATCAACATTCCTAGTTAATGTTAGACATGACTTTTAAGTAAAGACCAAATAGGAAACACAACAAATGGTTTAGAATCACAATTAACAATTAAAAACAACTTCCATGAAAGGATAAATTGTATGTACTTATAAATGAATTCTCTTCTCTTCGTTACTTTCATCAATTTCACTCAATTTACCTTTCTAAAATGTTGTCACATGTAACAAATGGTTGAAATTATAAGAAAGATGATGATGTCATAATCATATCAAAGAGTATTTTAAAAATCTAGATAATCCCAATAATTAATTTGTGAAATTGAGGGAGATTAAGGAAAGGTAAATTGAGCGGATCCTAATCCATGCTTATACTTTTGTAACATTAGCTAAGGTTGAAAATTTTCAGTTATTTTATTGACATGCCCATTTCATGCACACAATTACTATATATGATTCTTATGCGTGTTAAGCCAATAATAAAAATGAACCTACATTAAATGACATTAATTAAGAGTTTTGTTTATGCTTGGTTCGAGCCAAGAAATTTGGACTATTAGTATTTCTAATGGGTCACCCATTGATTGGTGTGTCTCAGTATCCATATTGGAGTTGCACATTGAAATGATTTGGTTAGTTTTATACACTACTTAAGTAGTAGGTTGTGAGTAAAAAAAAAAGACAAGTCAATAACTAAGAAGAACTTGCATTCGAGTCATTTTTTTAGTGATATGGGACACCATAATAGAGTTGATGACCGTTAATAGTTACTCTAAGTGACGTTTTGGACATTAGATGATGGGAAGTATCCAACATGATGTATAAGTATTATATTATAATTTATATTGCTAGATCATGAGATACCTCAAGTATTGAAACATTAAATGATGGGAAGTATCCAACATCATAGATAAATACTATATTATATTTTATATTGTAGGATCATAAGATACCCCAAGTGTTGAAACGTTAAGATTGCTCTTTAAGATACCTAAAAAAAAAAAAAAAATCAGTTGTATTGGCTTTATATATGCATGAATATATGCATGGTTTATCATAAACACATATGCATGTGACTAAACTTTGGCTCATGCCTTTTGGAATCTATTGTATGTAAGTGCATACTAATTACAAATACAATCTATATGTCGGTTGTGTGGATGAATTTAGCTATGTTGAATACTATGAAGAAATTTGATTAATATATTAGTATGTGTTGTAGAGGATCATAAACCTCCACTTCCTTTGTTGTTTATGTAATGGTTTTAGTCGTTAGTAGACTTACTTTCTTTGTTAGCTTAATGTATTAGTATTGTTATTTAACCACAAGTAGACTATTTTGAGCGTCATACCTTTGTTCATATTTGTTAATATTTATAATTATTATTTATATCATCATGGTGGTAGTGGGTCTAGTGTGGTTAGCAACAACAATAGATCTAGTAATGGTATGGTTAGTACTTTTAAAAACAGTTATGTAAAGTGATGTGCCTAGAAAACTCAATAATCACTAAGGCTTATGAAGTATAACAATGGATCATTCTCCTAAAGAAGAAAATGGAGGTGAAAGTCTAGCAAACGTAAAGGCCAAACCATGGATATGACTCACTAAGATTTACAATCGGACACAATCAAACTAACTCCAACCGTTCGATATGACTCATGAATGGAGGAAACAAGGGTACTTATCTCTAATATCATGCTAAAGGGAACTAAATAAGAGTGAGAGGGAGGGTCTTTGAAGCAAACGCTTATGAAAAGGAGAGTATATTCAATATTAAGATGATTGCTATACATTTACAAGGCCCTTATACGGTTGCTAATTAGGGCAATGGGCCAAATCATATAGTTTCTAATGAGGGTAAAAGGGAAAAAGTAAAAAGGTACAATCAAAAGAGAGCAAATGAACGCATAGAAATCAAGGTACAAAAAGAATAACAAGAAAAAGATTCTCATAGGAGAAGGTCTAATGTCTATCATCAAAATACATATTCTTCAAGTTTTGGCTGAGTGCTTGGTGAAAACGAACAAAGAAGTATAGATTCTATGACTATTGCATCCTAAGTTAGCTTAGGGCAAGTATGGTGGATAAGTTGGCATTAGGTCGGGATGGCTCAAAAAATACATATTCTTCAAGTTAGTAGTGAGGTTATATTTGCATCATAAAGAGCACATAAAGAACCGAGTAATCCTAGTTTATTATGTAACTATAAATTATTATTAAATATTTTTATTAGTAGAAATCTACCTAACCTCTTTTTATATTTTTTTTCCTTACAATTAATCGGATTCATTTTATTTGAAAATTTATATTTATATCATTAACTTATAACCACCTTGCTATATATTCCCAGCTTTTACTCAATTAAAATGAATTTACTCAATTAAAATGAAGATTGATAGGATTATTTTATTATGGGAAAGAGGAGATATTCATTTCCAGCTAAGATGACTATTAAATACTTCTTTTCATCTTACTATTTCATTTCATTTCAGAAGGCAAAAGAGTCAGTAACACGTGTTGCTAGGGAAATCGTAGGTCGTAATTGCAAAAGTCATCCTAGCCTAAGTTCGGAATGTTTGTCATTAGGAATTCTGATCCTGCTCGTGCCCCAAACCAAACCTCGACCGTAAATCCTTATGAATAGGTAAAGAGAATGTCTATGCGGGAAATACAAGCGGTCCAACTTAATTGGGTAAAATTAATGCACGTGATGATACGAGGTTAGGTTCGTTCGTCCCCAGGAGAATTTTCCGGGTCGGACTCCAACGTCAATTCGAGGAGAAATTGGACTATATACTATACCTTTATCTCCTATCTTATCTTCTCATTCAGTGATAATTTGAATTGTGATAAAATATACATCACCCAGAAAAATAAAAACTCGCGAGTTGGCATGGGGGGGTTGACAGTGGAGGCAACTTTAAACAAAACCAACCTGTCTACAGCCGCCATCACGTGTCTTATTTTCTGGACATTTCCTCGCCCTCCCCTTCACGTGCTTTCCTTGACGGAGACTTCAAGAAAATCTGCCTTAGCATAGCATCTGCTATTCCACTTTTGCCCTTCTCAATCATTTATCTGTACTTTTATCAATCAATATTAATAAATCGCAAATATAATCCACTGCGTGTATCATTATTTTTCAATTATGTTTTCGAGGACAAAATGGTTATTGGGAAACCATAGCAACGCCTCGAAGATTTTGGAAACTAAAAGACGATAAACGGGCAGAAAATAATGAAGGAAATCTATCAAAAATTTGAAAATATATGAACAATATTTTATTAGATTTTATAATTAAAATAGTATAAGATCGATGATCCATTTTTTAGCAAATATATAATTCTTGATGAATATTGTCAATTTCTTATCTTACTATTTATGATCACTTTGGAGACTAAATGTTTAATTTAATAAAATAAGAGGTTCAAGAGCACAATTGAACATAGGGGATGTATTTGCTATTTATCAACTTTTTTTTTTTTTTTGAATTTTCTTGTTAATTGGTGTCCCAAAATATTTGTTAAGGATTTTCTTTTAGCCAACTATATATTACAAGTTTGAAGAGTGGAAATTCGAATTTGATATATTCTATTGGAAACTAATATTCATATAATTGAATTATAATGGTATTGATAAAAATATATAAAAGAACTTTTCATAATTTTAAACATTAAATGCGCATATTACAAAATTGCAAGTGCATGCGTAGAAAGTTTATTTAATTTCTTAATAAGTGAATTTATTAATATCTTCCTTCACATAATATTTGTGATTAATCTATATCTAATTGAAGAACAATTAAGGCCAAATTTATATATTATCATCACCGTTAATTTAACCATAACAAAAGCTACTACTATAATTGTCTCCGTCGATGCATTTCTCTACAATTTTATACTTCTTTTTAATTGAAAATCAAGTAACGTTAACAAGAAAATAGAAATATATAAGAAAAAAAATTCAAAATTATACAAAAACCCGAGAAAAAACCTTACCAAAACCACAATAAAGCATTGTCAGTAAAAAATTCTATCTAAAACTCTTGTTTTTATTAAAAATAAATATTATTATTATTACAAAAAATAAAATGTGTACACCCTAACGGATAAATGCGTGGTCAAAGAGAAATTTTGTTGAGCCACCAGCAAAAAGAGGAATAAAAGCTTTACATATATTCTTTTTATATCACATGGTGCGTGGTGGTCCACTAGGTCCCATTCACACAAGTAGGAAGACAAAAATGTCCACATTAGATTTATAGATTAAACTTGTACTTTTGAAAAAAAAAATGATAATTAATTATTTCATTAACACATACTTTGTGTACTATTGTCTGATTTTGGTGCAATTCGTACTTTTGAAAAGAAAGAGGAACTTAGACTATTGGATACATAATGTCATCAAGACGATTGATGAAATGGAATTGAAATTTCACGCTGACGTATGCAGCAATTTTATAAATTTTAGTCTACTTTTAAGTTTAATCTCTTTGATACTATTGAATTTTAGAAGCTTGTTGGTATAACAGTTGTTTTTAAGTTATACAAGTAAAACATCTCCCTTACTGCGGAAAGTTTTGGAATAAATCATCATTTGACGAGTTACTTTGAAGTCTCAAATCTCTACCATTGGATAATTATCTATAAAAATTAAGGACAGTTAGTTTAAATTTTATGAACCATTTATCAACTTTTCATCTAATTTGGTAAAATTCTTGTATATCAAATGAGCTTTTTTTTTTTTTTTTTTTGGTAGGTACACTAAATCATGAGTTATTTACTGATATATATATATATATATATTGTAAATTTGGTAAAATTACGATATTTTTAATAATTTTATTTGATTGTGGTAAATATTCAATATTGTCGTCTATTTCCCACTTTTTCACCGATTTGGTCAAATTGTTTTTTTTTTTTTTCTTGCGGTAAAATCAACAACACCAACTTCTCGTCTAACTTGGTAAAATACGTGTATATTTGATGAGCTTCTTTGATTGTGATAAATACACAAATTTTATGAAGTATTAGTAACTTCCTTTGCAAATCGATAAAATTGTTTTATTTTTGAGTAATTTTACATCATTGCGGTAAAGTTTTTGCATTTTCATCTATTACCAACTTTTTCAATGACACTTTTGCCATCTATCCTAAACTATTTGATAAAATTATCACATTTTTGGCAATATTCTTTGATTGTGGTGAATATACAAATTTACGAACTATTACCCGCTTTTTCGCTAATTTGAGAAATTCGTTATAATTCTAGTAGCATTGTTCAATCGTGTTAAAACCGGTTATCTACTTAATTGGTGAAGACATATTTTCAAGTCACAAAAAGGCGATTTATTTTAAGTTCTTAGTTAGATAACTCTTTGCACTCTCTCTTTTTCTTGTCTTCCTATCTCGTTTCTCAGTTCATTGTCTCACTCAATTTTCCCTCGCTCTTTATGGGAAACAACAGAGCTTACAAGATAAGCAATGGAAAGATAATCTAGATTCGAATTCTAGCTGACTCCAAAAATATTTGGTAAAAGTTGGGTTACCCTTCCCTATGTTTTCTTTTTCTTTTTCCTTTTCTTTTATGGATGTATAAGTATATATATATTATTGGTGGTATATATTTTAGAAATCAATTATTTTTCAACCACTTTTTTTCTTCTTTCTTTCTTCTTCTTCTTTTTTTTTTTTTAATACCTCTAACTAGTTATAAATGAGTATCATTCTAGTTGATTTTATTCTAGTTGTAACATTTTTTCTTAGGATTGAATAAACAACCTTTTCCCTAAGGTTTAACATAGGAAGATTCTTTATAAGCTTTGCATATGGCTCCCACATGGTGTCATATGGTAACAATCCTTACAAGCGGATGACAATATCTTAGATTAGAACATCTCATTTAATAACCTACATGTATCTAAACATAGCTAGAGTTAATAGAGGATAAAACCCTTCAAATTCTTTGGGTAGGTCGAAAGAATATAGTGTAGATCATCATCTTTCAAAGGAGTAAGAACATGGAATACCTTATGTGTAACATCCCAAACTAAGGGCACAACACTTCCATTGTTTGCTTGTACTATTACATGGACATGCAACGCTTAGATCTATATATCTCCAAAACTCTCTATATGAATATTTAAATTTAGTATATTAATCCATGAACAAGAATTTAAAGAAACTCATCAAATGCTAGCTGAAGTCATAACAACTTACTAACGATAGGTTGATAAAGTGAATACTAAAACCATTAAACAGTTCTTCTAATATAGGTAATCATATTTATCATCTCTCTACTGTAGTTATCATCAACTCCTCCTCCAGAATACATGTCATATCCCAAATAATCATAGCAACTCAAATTTTCGTAGTCACTTAAAATGAAAAATTTCAAATGGGTGAATGGCAAAACCTAATATGTAATCACTATGTGCAAATGTCATGGGACTTTTGCTCAAGGGCATTTCCATATGACATTTAGACAATCCAAAGACTCTCGAGCATGCTAAGCCAATTTAATCCAGTCAACGTACAATATTTTTTTGAGAGAAAAAGTAAAGAATGATGTTTTGAGAGAGTGTTTTCCTTATTATAGAATGAATGCTTTGCAATTGAGGAGTTAACTCCTATTTATACATGAGGCTTACCTAAATGTAAGGTCGAGACTTAATCAATCTAACAATTACAATAGATTTTACTTACCATAGGGATAAATATATCTACGTACTATTAACTAATATGATACAACGAATTTGGATAATTATAAAAGGTAGTATTTATAATGGACCATCTCGAACTACGACTAACTAAGCTATCTCCATTAACCTCCCGCTAAGTTGTAATATGGAGCTCTAAGTAAATTCTTCATGACATTTTCCCCTACCCAATTAAATGATGGCTACTTCACAACTGCCATCTTGGACCTCTATTAGCTTTGTATACCCTTAGTGTAAATTCCCCATTGAAATCTTCCCTTTAGTTGTGATGAGATGCCTTAATAGTCCTCTATCTCTTAGTCCTCTGTCTCTTACTATTGGAATATGTTGCCTTAATCTTTTCTAATCTATCGTCCTTTATTGGGACCTCATCCTATTCTAGCATGTATTTAAGTCTTGATCTCTCCATAGTGTCTTGTTATCAACTTCTTCTCAAGTCTTGCCATCAAAGATAGTTTTCTTTTTCCTTAAGCAACACCAACTTATCTGTTTTATCCATTGTTGTTATTTGCATTACTATGATGAAATATGCAATATTTTCCTAAGTTACTGGAACCACACATTGGGACTTCCAATTATGCAAGAAAATACAATTGGATCAAGAAACAATGATAGCATCAATCTCATCTAAAAAGTTCATCCTAGTGATAAATTCAAAGTCATCTATAGGGAGTACCTTTACCCTCTTGTACCAATACTATATTCCGCTTTTTTAGCATTACTTGATGTTAAGACCTCATTGGAGTTAACTATCCTGAGTAGGGCTTTACTCTTTTGCCCTCAACCTAAGTATATTAGCAACATCATTTGAAATAAACAAATACCTTTCTTACCACTTCTAGAACTCTAATAGCCTCCTAATAATGGTTATTACTTTAGAGACATTCTCCACTCCTCGTCCTTCTATCTTCACTCTCACCTTTTAAGTCCATTAAGAAACATTATAAGAGCATAATCTATGCTAATGTATGTTATTAACATCAACTTAGAGAATTTATAAACATACTATTTGACATCGATCTTCTAAGTAAGGTGGTGAAGCTCGATTTTAGCATCCATGGTAGCATTTAGACAGAAAACCAATCTTTAAACTTATGTATAAACCATAGCCAGGAGGTTAGCTCATTGGTTTTCTTCTTAACCAAACTATAGTTAAGTCTTCTAATATAAAGTTGTATACTTACATCATCTATAAGCATAACTGCTCCAAAATACTGAATAATTCCCCTTAAAAAATTGTCTACTTCCATTGCAAACCATGTTCTCCTAAAATGCACTAACTTAGGCAAATTTAATTAGGGAGATGACTAAATGGTCGCTCCATTAGTTAGTATTGCTCTACAAGTTGCCAACTGATGAGTTTTAAATCCTCTATCTCCTTTATCAGGCCATAACTATTGTCTCTATTCTTTCCTATACCTGTAGTGTCCTAACCTTAAGATTAATAGTTCTAGCCCTTAGGTCTCCATTTGGGCTTTGAGGATATTGTCTTATACCTCTAAGCTTTCCATGGTATGGTTAAGAGTACTCAACAACTCATTATGGAGATTCTCTTGTATCTTTTCCATATAAGCTTATGATTCTTCAAACCCTTCGTTCGCTTGAACAATACATAATTCCACTTTTTAAGCTAGGCACTAAGTGTCATTAACATATCCCTTTACTAGGCTCTCTACCTAATAAATGATGCTCCTCACAACCAGTCTCTTCTCCAATAGCTTAGACATTATTCTCCCTACTTGAGGACATCCTTACTCTCACTTCTTAGCTCTAGCTATGTTGCCAGTTGTCATGAGGGTTTGGCTCGAGGGCAATCTCATGTGGCACTTAAAAACTCCAAAAACTCTTGAGAGCTAAGTCAACCTAACACATTCAACACATAATATTTCTAAAGGGAGAAAGTGGAGAGGGATACTTTAAGAGATTGTAACCACATATACAAGTCATACTACATGCGCATGTAAGGGCATTAATGCAATAAGCAAGCTATAGCACTCATCACAAGTTTAACTAATATAATAATAATAATAATTGATGTGAAATCAAAACATATACTCCATTTGAAACTAGATCCTTAAAGTTGAGTTTTGAAAGTGTGAATTGTAAGTTGCCCCATGGAAGTTAATTTTAAAAGTGTAGATCTATAAATGCTCCCTAAATACCAATTTCTAGAAAGATGAATCTATAAGTGGCCCTTAAAATCCGTTTTTTTTTCAAGTAGGCAAAGACCTCATAATAGATTTCATTTTGTGATAACTTGCTGTAATAAATTATTTATGGTTGTATTATTAGGCGCATGACGTTTGCCTTCATAGGAAATATATGGCTGAAAAATTGAATTATTAAAGATACCAAATTAATGAAGCTACTAGTTACGAGTATTTGGAAAATTTTAAAAGTTGTTGGGAATTTTATATTTTAAAACTATAATAAAAAATTTTACATGTTCCATAACATATCTTTTAATCTATGTATTTAAACCGGACATAATATTGTGTAGATTCCGTTTCAAATATAATATCTATAGCACATGGAATAAATAGGATACATAAAGCTACCTATTTTAAACCCACTCACCTATATATTAATCATCACGATGCCATCAACTGTGACGATCGCCTCCTACTGTTAGTGATCACTAGAAATCACCTAATTGTCGATATTTAATACCTTTAAGACTTTGATTTAATAATTTATCGGCAAAGGCCCAGAAAACTTCTTCCATCAAAAAAAACGCAACCTTGTTTTATATACGAATTCTTATACGATCCACATTCCAAGGTTCATCAATCTCGACTCCGATATCCAATGATATAATGCAGAGCCTTTCTGAGTTATTTCTTCTCTACTTCTTTTGTTTTGTTTTGTTTCTTTTTCCATATAGAAGGGACAAGTTAAAAAATAACAAATAAGTCTTCTCACTTGATGTATTTATTTATGCTTAATCCTCGTCTGCCCTGGAATTTTTTGCCCTGGGTGTACTAATTGCTAAGATTATTCCTGGAGTGGTCAATTTTGTCATAGTCATCATAGCTATGTCTGATAAAAAGGTAACAGCATAAACTGGCGGCAAAGACAGGAGCCGCGTAGTTTACTTCGATCTGGAGTTATGATGTTATAGTCTGCATTAGCAATCAAACTCTCTTTCACAAATCTTAAACCAACAACAACCGTTGATTATATACATATATCAATATATATATCCCGAATTAAATAACCTGCGGTTTTACAATTTTTACTTTATATAGCGGTGTTAAATTTTCCAATAAAAAAAAAATTGCAGAATAAAAAATTTCACGTTTTTCACTACTTTTTCCCATTAGATAATATCTAACTCCATTACCATTATTAAAATGAAAGCAGTCCATAATATGAAACTCTTTTTTATTTTTTATTTTTTATAATTGCAATTGAGAGAAAAGATTCAAATTTAATTTATTTTATTATGAGATCAGTATTTATACTAAGAAATTATAAAACCATTAACAACATGAAATTATTATATATGTATTATCTTTTATATAATTAATATATATATTATTTATAATTGACACTATGTTAGGCTTGTGCATACGGAAACTTGGGGGATAGAGTACAAATCAACTTAATATTATAAAATGAAAAAGTAGCTATTAGCCGTGAGTTGGTATCCACTTTTAAAGTTGAGGGATGGGGACACTGCAACCGTAAATCCAAAGGACCAGTGTGAGGAAGTCGTTTTCTTCACACATTTTTAATGTGCCCCATTAAGTGAATAATTTAGAGGTAACTTTGTCTTTATGCTTTTCTTGATTATATTTAAACAATTATGAGCCGTCCAAGTGGCTTTGTGATCTCATCTGACGGTTTCTGCTGACGACATGGTTTTCTTTTATTTGATAAGACTGGAGGTGGAGGATGCCCAAAAAATTCCAATTGTATATGGCTAAGAAGAATCTTTTGGATCTTCCGATATTAATAGATTGCTTCCAAAAGGAAAAAAATATCTTTGAAAACTCTTTTTGGGATCCAAAAGAATTGCTTCCAAAAGGAAAAAATATCTTTTAAAACTCTTTTTGGGATTCAAAAGAAAGTACTTGGGTTCTCCCAATAACATATATTATATTTGAATCTAACTAAGATTTGCAGTGGTGGAGGAATTGGATCGAAAATAAGAGGGATTTTAGTTGTAAAATATCTAATGAAATCATTGCTGAAATTGAGATCTCATTCAAAATGAAAGATATCAAATATCTAGAGTTTCTTTTTATATATTCTAGGAATGATCCGATCTGTACTAAGGATGATCCGATCTGCAAGGACCATGATTGGAAATTTTTTTATCGTATCTCTCTGAGTAAGAAGCGCAACATAATTAACTTGAATTCACGACAGTTATTCAAAATCTTAGTTAAAGACTGGATTTATTATCTCATATTTGCTTTTCGTGAAAAAATACCAATTGAAGTGGAGGGTTTCTTCAAACAACAAGTATGGTGCCTAGAGTTGGGATTGAATATATCAAAAGTACATGGTTCTATACTCCTAATTTCTTCTTCTTCTTCTTCTTCTTTTTTATTTACATTTCACAATTTTTCTTTTTAATTTACTATAATCTAATAATTGAATTTACTGGATATTTCGACCATGTGGAAAGGAAATTCTCTAATCAATTAAGAATAGTATTATTGGGGAAGAACACAATTATGTTGCAAAATTTTTGCAACGAAAAATAAAAAATTCCTTAATTTATGATCCACAGAAAAAAAAAATCACAAATAATATGTTACATCTTTGGTAGCAAACACCACCTGTTAAGTTTTATTTCATGTCGAT